>OZ038482.1:78181281-78441281 GCA_964036315.1 Acanthosepion esculentum | reverse complement strand
GAATCTACATCTTCTCCCTCCAGCTGTGGGTTAATTAGTAGAATTTGTATCAGTAAATAATTATTATCTTACAATCTAAAAATATTTTCTGGCTTTAAATAACCTGCAAAAGGTTAATAAGCTGTAAAAAAAACAAACACACAATCATCAATGTAAACTCCCTTCAGAAGTAAAAGCTTTAAGCTGTAATAAATCTCCAGTATCACCAATAATTTTTAATTACTTTTGTATTTAAAAAAAAAAAAAAACCTTTACAGAAGAAACAAAATCAAATAAAGACGGCTTTTACAAAAAAGAAATCTTCTAAGTTCTACAATGATTTTCTATAAAAAAATAATACAGTGTAACCCCTTATATCCGTGTTTCTCTTATATCCGGGTTTCTCTTATATCCGAGTTTGGTCTATTATATATACATTAACACAGGCTCTAATTTGGGACCAGAGAAAATATCTCTTATATCCGGGTTTATCTTATATCCGGGTCTCTTATATCCGGGTTACACTGTATTAATTCCCAATATACAGACAAGGTCTCAAACATGCGCAGATGTTATTTGCTTGTCTTTGAAATATTTTGATAATTGTTAATTTAATTCTAATTATAAAGTAGCAAACATATAACAATTTATAAGTAAAATAACTAAATTTTTCCATTGTGTAATATAGAGCCTCACCACACTGGGTGTTTCTGTTGTAATTTAGTACGTTTTTACGCCAGATGGTTTTGAATTTCTTCTCCTACATTGGTTCGTCCTGAGTAGGACGATAAACTAGATCCGATGGCAAGGCATCTGATCGGGAGATTTTGAGGAACGTGAAACATATCTTAATGCTTTTGCTCCAAGTTCCACTCTGCCCCGTGATGGTAGCACCTGTTAGAGTCCCAGCTATGGAAAAATAGATAACCCCCAAACTGGGGTGAAAACACTATGAAAGTATAAAAATACATTTTTATAGTAAAAATACCAGCAATACATTTATAAAAAATATATATATATTACCAGCAATACATTTTTGAAAAAGAAAAAAATATTTCCAGCAATTGGCTCTCAACAAAAACCCGCTTTACAAAAATACGTCAATGAAACCTGATTTACAAATTGATTTCTTACAAAGAATACATATTCTGTTCATACGGACCTAAAATCTTGTCGGCATTAAATAAACCATTGAAGTGTTGATATGCCGCAAAACAAAATAAACTGGTTACCAAACAAGGCTAGAGAGATAGTTTACACTGCTATTAAACCCTAGCTAGTGAAAGAAGCGATGTATTCATAACTTTCCAAGGGTACTTGTACGAAGATAAACGCATCGGCCTCAGCTGGAATTTGAACTCGACACGTTAATTCCACTTCCCGCCCCGATAGCCGCTATGCTACGTGCATATTCAACAGGTTATGCACAATTCTATTTCGAAAAGGTCTTTAAAACACTAATAAATCTGTTATAAAATTGAAGGGAAACCTTTTAAACTTTCCATCAAAAAGGACATATTACATTCATTTTCATTTTATTACCTTTATTATTACTTTTAGCAAAACGTTTCTGTCGATAGGTTCTTCAGCCTTCCTGCATTCTTGGAAGTTTTCTTTTCCGTGTTTGCTTCGTTTCTTTCGAAAAGCAAGAAGAAATTTATAGTGCACTTTAGAATATTTCCACTTGATATCATCTCCTGAAAAAAAAAAAAACAATGAGAAAGAAAGAGAGAAGATGCGCTAATTTTATTGCAGACGACATCGTCTAGGGAAACGACACGTCACGTGATATCTCTCTGGAGTGGCATCAAATCATGTAACAATTTTCGGCCCGAAATGCCGGCTATTAGTACTGTCTAAAGTTATAGCAGAAAAAAATTCGCAGAATATCTTCAGCCGACTATCAGTTATTCAAGAATACTTACGTAGTATTCACTTCCGACAGAGAACAAAATTGAAAAACATATTTATTACGGAAATAACCGACTCAATCAACTTTTTTTAAAACTCATAAATAGCTTTATTCTATATTTGTTTGCATCTCTGTCCCAAATATTTAAATACATTTCAAGACCTTTTCGCAATATTATTTTATTAAACTAAATTGCCCAAATGAAGAATTATCATTATTCAAGGATTTTACTCAAAATTAATGTCCTTATCTCTGCGCTTTACCGTACGTTCCTTCGCTTTACTAATATTGACTGAAGTACTGATTACGTAGTTATTATTCCTTGAATTTATTCAAACTATCCACATCATTGTTAGTTTAAATACTACGTTTTGGCAGGTGCGTTCTTCGGCTTTCCCTAGGTGTATATTACGTCCAGTAATCCTGCCCAGAACTGTTTTATTGTCAGTTTTCGTTGTTAATCACATTAAATCAAATCGCAGATCCACACGTCAAAGAGTCAAGTGATCATTAAAATTATCTGATTTGATTAAGGCCGAAGAATCAAACCACAGATTTGAAGATGGTAATCTGAATAATTCTAGGGAAAACAGCTGTACTTCTGTTCAGAACTTTAGACTATCACAGAAGACCAGAGAAAACAGCAGATGAAATGCAACGATCGAAACAACAAAGATGAGGATAGTAAATCCGAATTCATATTCTTATATTATAGAGAGTCAGGTAGGCTCTACCCACAAGGAATCCTTATTTTTCCTTATTTGTCTTTGGGCCGTAAGTTTTGTAAATATCAGAATAATGACAACGATTTTATCTCAGAACTCCAAACAATACTGCGATTCGGCCGTTATCAAAACAACAAAATATGAATACATTCATTTAAATAAAGTCTTAAAATAATTATTTCACATATTCATGAAAATAAATATGAAAGACGCATTTATTTCGTTTCTGAATAAGAATCAGTTAATAAAACTTTGCTGAAATATATATTGTCATTGGAGGATTTACTTCTTAATACAGGTGTTTGACCGTCTTCTTTCTCTTTTTTTCTTTCTAGGTACCGAATATCTATGACAACTGTTTGATAGATGAAAGACCAGAGATCACCGTCTACTTCTGAGAAAGAAGGTATATCCAAGACTTAAAGAAAAATACGGAAAAAAAGGAAAAAAAAAAGGACTAATGCAAAAACAACCTGAATTTGTCATCGGCTGTCGGTTCCATTTTAACGGATTATTTTTCTATAAAACAGAATTTAACGGCCCAACAAACATTCATCGTTTGAGAGTGTGAGTATGTGCTATAGACTTTCGTCTTTGCCAGTAACCTGTGTCATTGTATGCACATTTACTGGTTTGTAAGTGACGTGTGTGTGCATGTGTGTGTGTGTGTGTGTGTGTGTGTTGTGTATGTGTGTTGTGTGTGTGTGTGTCCGCGCGCTTGAGTGCATGCGTGGTATTGGCCAATCTGTAATGAACGAATCGAAGCCAGTTCTCAGATTATCCATGTGGATTTTTTTGCCAATCAGAATTAAGAAGAAAACCAGTATGAAAAGAAAATGCGGAAACAGAGACTGAAAACTGATTTAAATTTATTGATAAACATTTTTTTTAAAGAAAAGAAATTAAAAGATAAATTCGATAAGAGAAAAAAAGAGAGAAAGAAAAGAATCTATTAAAAAATGCAATCCTGCAGCACACCGTAATATACATACATACATACATACATACATATCTATCTATCTATCTATCTATATATATATATATATATATATATATATATATATATATATATATATATATATATATATATATACATATATATATATATTGAAATAATGGATCTTTTCACTAAAAACTATACACAAATATTCACACTAAAACAACTTACTCCAGATATGGGACTTCGCAAATTCGTTAAGAGATAGGAATGAAAGATGAGGTCAAGAAAAAGAAATAAATATGGAAATTTATGGAATCATGTCTCTTAACGCGAAGATTTTATGTGCATACAACAATATACCTTCACATATTCGCATAAAATAGTGACGGAGTAAAATTAAGTCTTGAAGCAAACCAGAGCCAAACGATTCCAAATCAAAGATGCGAAAATCATTTTAGAAATATTAGATCAAAATGCGCCAAAAAAATAAGGTTTAAAAAAAAAACTAAAAAAAAAAATGCGTTACACATAAATTCCTAGTTTGCACTTATGTATATATTAAGCTCATTTTAACACATAGAATTTAGTTGTTCCTTTTTTTTAATTTTTTAACCATGCAAAAAGATTAAAATTTGAACAAACAAATCAAAATTCAATGCCTTCATACGTTTGGAAAAGAAAATAAGTTATTTGTATACAAAGGACAAACAATTAAAAACAGCATCACGGAAGTATTTGTATAAAAAAAAGCAGTAAAAATCTAGTTTACTCACGCGATAAAAAATAATCTATTTTAAATAAAAATTATTGGATTTAACATACCTTACTGTTTTCCCAGACTCTTTATATACCTGGAGCAATTTATAATTTAATTTTAAACATTTATTTAGCAAATAAAAAACAACCGTAAATCTAATCGGCAATCGGTAGCCATTTTAAAAATGGCAGAAACAAAACATCATAAAAACAAGTTTCTTCTTTGAAACATTGAATTTTCAATAACATTCTACCTTGCGCTAGACGTACAAAGAGTCTGGAACATCGTTAGGTAGGCGGTATTTAATCATTTTGATTTAAAGTTGGTTATATTTGCCGCGTGGGTAAATGTGGCTTATAACTAAGAACATTAAAAAATAAAAACAAAAATCACATAGTTCTTCGATTTTTATTTCGAAGCGTTCAAACAATAATTATAATGTTGATGACTTTAATAAATTTATTTAAAAGAAAAGCATGTATAAAACGTATAACTTTAAACTGAAACGAAAAGAAACACAATAATTAAATAATCACAAACTTTTTTTCACTCATAATTCTGAATTATAAGTTTGTTTTGTTTTTTCCACTCTGGTGCTCAAGAGAAAGAAAGACGTGCACTGCGTGCATGATAGCCTGTATCTGTTTGTGGCTACATATATATGCGTTGCGACTACAGTATACTGAAGATGACATGTTAAATAATGACAATAACAAAAGAAACGGCAACTTTTAGTGTTTTCTGCGCTTTTATTTAAATACAAACTGATCACACGGTTAGGTCTTGTTTCTTTTCTTTTCTTTTTTTTAGAGCTGGGACTGAAATAGAAAAAAAATGAGGAAAACATTTTTTTTTAAAATGTTTCAAATAAATAACTCAAAAAATAGTCTGTCACATTCATGCTATAAAATTGTTCTCGTAAAAAAGTTCAATTTTATCGCAACGATATCGTTTTTTTTTTTTTTTAATTGCATTTGTTTGTTGTTTCTTTTCTTTCTTGCTTTCTTTCATTTTCGAATTTTCTTCATCAAATGTCACGTGATTATGACTTGATCAAAAAAAAAAGAAGATTCGGAAGATGGAAAGAGAAAGAAAAACAAAAAGAAAAATAGAGCGTCTCACCAAACACATACATCTATCTATGTACATATATATTTGTATGTATGTATGTATGTATGTATGTATGTACGTATGTATGTATGTACGCATCTGTGGTAGCAATAAGACTTGGATTAAAATCTATGCCTTACACTTATAAATTCAGTTCTCAGATCGTACGAATAAACAGCCGTTTTTATGCGTGATAAAACACGCAGCCAGACACATGTCCTCAAACCGCCAACAAAAGAAAAAGAAGAAAAGCAGACACACAAAGACACTCGGATTGGGTGACGTTGCTCAACTGATAAATATGTTGACTCTTTAAGTGGCCTTCTCACAACACGGTAGGCACAGTTTCGAGTCAAGGAGCAGGCACTGAACGAAGATTCTCATTCCGTTTTCTCAAAGTAATTCAATCTTTCATACGTACCTGGTGTGATTATCTCCCCTTACATACATGAACACATATATACACCTGGGGGTGAATTAAAAACAAAAAAAAACATCCTTTTGAAAAAATAATGTATACATATATTTAGCACGCAAATATTCTCTTCATTATTGTAACATTCATTCTTATGTGGTTTTTTTTTTTCTTTTCTTTCCATTTTTTTTTTTTTATTTATTTATTTTATTGTTTTGTTTTTTGTTGGGTTTTTTTTTAATCTGTGTTTTCTCGGACCGGATATAAATACGCAGGGAAGTGAATGGAAAGAAGAATTAACAAGTGGAATTAAAAAAAACAAAAAAAAAACAATTTATGTAGAAAAAAAAAGTAAAATTATAAAAAAAATAAATGTTTGAAACTGAAAGTGAACTTTGAGAAAACAAACGAAATTATCAAGGGAGGGAACTCTGTTTCATAAGGACTACGAAAGTGAATTACGTGTTCTATGTACTCATTGAGTTTTATTGAATTTTCGCAGCAATGGTAGCTGAAGATTTCCGCTGGTGATCAATTTATTATTATTTTCATTCACTAAATGTTTTACATCAGTGATTAAGTGACATCAAGTCTAACGCCTGCATATTATTATTATTATTATTATTATTATTATTATTATTATTATTATTATTATTATTATTATTATTATTATTATTATTATTATTATTCCGATCTCTAGGTACATGCATTCAAACGACATCTGAAACAAAGATGAAAGTATGATTTTTTGTCTTTTATTTTTATCCATTTTGCATTGGTCCGTCATCGAATGTGTTTCATTGTAGATATACACCTCTCCACAAATCATGCACACAAGTCCATATACATATGATATCGTGAACACGCTCACAATACCCGATAGATACAGACTGTATGGAGTAAGTCTATGTGTGTGCGTGTGTGTGTTTGTAAGACATCCATTTCCCAGTTAGGTCATAAATTCCTCTTCGATTCAAACAAAACTATTTTAAACAACTAATATTAGTTTTGATTTAATGAAAACGCTGGAAATAAAATAGAAAAAAAAATACGAATAAACCGGCATTATTGACTTCTGCAGACAAGGTCAAATGTCGTATTCCTGCCGAGGCCAAAAGACATTCTGCTCAAAATGAACAGTTTACGGACATATTTTTAGTAACAGCAAGTACAATTTTTTAAAATTTGCAAATATATGTGTGTGCGCGCGCGCCTGCACGCGCGAATATCTGTCTGCCACACACACACACACACACACACACACACACACACACACACACATATATATATATATATATATATATATATATTACAGCAAAAAGCCAAAAATTACCTCAACATCGGAATAGACTATTTCAAACCGTTCTTCAAAGGCTTTCGCCAATGAAGCTCCGAGACAAGCACTTAGAGGCTGACGAAAGCCGTTGAAGAACGGTTTGAAATAGTCTATTCCAGTGTTGAGGTAATTTTGGGTTTTTTGCTATAAAAATTACATATGTTCTGTTAAAATAAAAACTTCGAGCTCTCTATGGATCAGTTTTAATAATTAATATTACTAGGATCCACCCGGATTATATACCAACGGATCGATTACTGTACTGCATATATATATATATATATATATATATATATATATATATATATAATCTACATGTATGTGAATGAAACGGATGTTAATACAGATAATTATTGTTCGAAATAGGTCGTGCAAAAATCTACATATAATGATATTTTAAATGTATTTCCATACATACATATTCCAGGAGGTACTGAAAAAAATATTTGCCGGACCAAGCAGAAATATTAACAATTTAGATATTTCGTCATCGGTTCAGATTTTAGTAAGTAGGTAAGACCAAAACCTTTACAGCACTATATCGTAATTAAATTCTTTAAAATTGGGTATTTTTATCAGGGAAGAATGTTCAGTATCGAGGCTAGAGTGCATGTCGACATGTGGACATGGCTTTCGACACTGCGTTCCAAGATTTAAGTGATTGACAGACCATCCGATTATCGCTTAAAGCAGGAAACTACCAGTCACCATACAATGTTAATTTCTATGTCCAAAGAGGTTCATATATATATATATATATATATATATATATATATATATATATATATATATATCCCAATGTAATAAATATAAATTCTAATGTTCACAGCATTAATTCAAAAAAGGGCTCAATACTGATAGTAGAGCAATATTTTTTTCATTTCGACAAAAACAATTTACTGACTACAAAAATGCAACTTCGTTTCAGTGCATTTAAAATGTACTTCGACTGGTGAGAACCAAAATCGAAGTGCAATTTAAATACAGTGAATCGAAGTTGCATCTTTGTAGTGAGTAAATTGTTTTTGTGTATAAGAAAAAATTATTATAATATATATATATATATATATATATATATATATATAGTACAAGTAATCGATCCGTATATAATCCGGGTGGATCCTTGTAATATCAATTATTAAAACTATTATATATATATATATATATATATATATATATATATATATATATATATATATATATATATATATATATATATATATATATATATATATATTTCATTAAGACTGATTATATATAAGGGTATTTCATTAAGATGGATCAAAGTCTGCAGTAAATAAATCAGTGTTATTGGTGAAAATTTATTTATTTCTCTATTGAATCATGTTATTTACGTCATGGCAATTATGTGTGACGTCATGCCAATTATGTGTGAAAAATAATAGCGCCCAAATGTCGGCCAAATTTGAAAGAAAAAGAAAAAATATCATTTGACGCTTAAACTTAATCCACATTTAAAATCGGTCCAAGTTATTGAAACACCCTTTAAATAAATAAAAATAAAATATATATATATATATATATATATATATATATATATATATATATATATATTGTGTATTTAGGCAGCAATCCTTCTTTCATGCAAGCTTCAGTAAATATGACAGACAAGGTGCTTTGATTAAGTTTTTTATATAATTTCTCATATGATCTTATAATCTTTTTCTTTTCCGTAAATAAATTATACAAAAACTGTCCAAATGTTTTATTTTTCCAAGCGCTTTCGGCTATACATTTAGTAAGAATTCTATTTACTGTTAACTGGAAATGTATTGTTGCGTGTTTGTATTTAGCATTATAGAATGATTTATTTTCAAAACACAGTGAACATATTGATAATGGCTAAAGGTATAGCCGAAAGTGCCTGGACAAATAAAATATTTGGACAGTTTTTGTATAAATTATTTACGGAAAAGAAAAAGATTATAAGATCATAAGAGAAACTATATAAAAAAAACTTAATCAAAGCACCTTGTCTGTCATATTTAATAAAGCCTGCATATATATATATAATATCGACACGGCCTCTCTGCCTAACTTTTTGATTTAGTTGAACAGACAAAGATTGTCGGTATTGTTTAATAAAACTTGTATGAAAGAATTCTTACTGCCTAAATGCAACTCATATATATATATATATGGGGGGTGATAAAAATATATTTTTAAGAGAGTTTAAGCTATATTCATGGGTAACAGTGCTCAATATCAGGGATAGAGCGCATGTAAATATAAAAGTGAATACTGAGCTCAGCCCCAATCGGCGACAGTACGTTTCATGCTTGAACACAATCTTCATTCTTGACGTTTACGTTCAAACATGAAACAGACTGTCATCGCTTGTTGTTGACCTCAGCGTCCACAGACACATACACACACACACACATAGACACACACACACACACACACACACACACATATATATATATATATATATATATATATATATATATATATTGAGACATGTTTCATTGAATAATTTAGCCAAGTTTTGACTACTTCTTTTCAACGGGATCCTTTCATATTCACGAACAAGCCTTTCTGTGTCGTTATTAAAAGAAGAAGGAAAAAAATGACCGTATTGATACATGTTTTATTCAGAGTATTTTCGACATTGGCACCATGTCATCATCAAGGTGTTGTTTTTAAGGCAAAAAATGTAGTGTTCATTATTTTCGAAAATAAAATTGCTGTTTTCATCTAAAAGTTAAAATTTTTACTTGTGAAGTGAATAAACTAGAGTTTAGTTCCATGTGGTTAGGATAATTAACCTTCCAATGGAGGTAACTTTTAGAAGAAAAAAAGAAAATCTGAAGAGAATTAAGTATGGAAACTATTAGTACGAACCTCGATATTTTAGACTATCTAAATGTAAACATTTTAAAACATTTGTGCAGTATTCATAATTAATTTTGTTATGGTTTGGTTTCAATTTTTTAATATAATTGGCTGCAATTTATGCTACTAGTTATGCTTATTATTTTCATGGGGAAGTATGGATTTATTTTCGACCAGAATTTTTCTAAATTGCGAATGAGGATAGGCATACTGTTGTAAATGTTTAAAAATGTTAGACGTATCAATCAAATGGAAACGCAACCTCCGAGAAAACCTGGTCGTAGTATGGCCAACATAATTTTTTTTTTCTTCTAAAAAAACTCTTCACAACATCATAACTTAGTTACCTCCCCTGGAACGTTAATTATGCTAACCGCATGGTACCAAATTCTGCGTTACTCAATTCACAAGTAAAAACTTTAACTTTCATATGAACACAGCAATTTTGTCCTTGAAAATAATGAATACTACATTTTTTTTGTCTTAAAAAACAACACTCTGATGATAATGATATGGTGCTAATATCGAAAGTACTCGGAATAAAAACATGTATCAACACGGTAATTTTCTCTCTTCTATTATACAATAATAATTTATACAACTTTTGTCTACTTATTTTCAACAGGATCCTTTCATATTCACGAACAAGCCCTTTTTGTGTTGTTATTAAATAACGACACAAAAAGTGCTTTGTTATTAAATAACGACACAAAAAGGGCTTGTTCGTGAATATGAAAGGATCCTGTTGAAAATAAGTAGAGAAAAGTTTTATAAATTATTCAATGATATATGTCTTAATGAAAACATTCTGCCAAAATATACACAATTTAAACTACATATGTGTGTGTGTGTGTGCGCGCGCGCACGTGCGTGAGAGAGAGTGTTTGTGTGTGTGTATGAAACTATATATTTAGGTGGCAATCCTTTATTTAAACATTTTCTATTAAATATGACAGAGAACATCTGCTAAGCTTTTTGGTGAGTTTCTCCTGGTGTCATAATTAATGAAAATATGTAGTAAATGAATTTGCCGAAATAAAACATTCAGATCCAGCCGGGAACATTCGACCATCGCGAGTCGCTTTCAAGAAAATGTTGAAAGTATAGCGTTCGTATTATCGCCAGTTTACAGTTTGGAATGAAACTTTTTTCTGTGTTAATATCCGGGTCAGAACGTATGTAAATATAAGCAGCGTGGACACAGAGTTCAACACCGAATGTCGATAACCAATTTCGTGCTTGAAAACAATATCCATGTCATCTAAACATTGCGTTCAAGTATGAAACAGACTGTTGCCACATGGTGTTGAACTCTGTGTCCATACTACTTGACTTCCGGATTTCCGACTCTTTTCCAATAGCAACATCTATCCAACCTTTCTTCTACCTCCTTTTTTTAATTTTATTATGCCATGTTGTTTGAGGACATAGGCGATAATAAGGTGATCATGACTCTCCACAGATTCGTTTTCGGTAATATCTGTGCATTGACTTCTTGGGAAAGATAGTGGATTTGTATTTCATTGCCTTTTCCACGGTTTTGAATTCAGAATTTTTTTTTTTTTTTTTTTACTTCTCTGAGATTGGTTGCTATTGGGTGACATCTAGAGATCCCAATTTACTCTGCTATTTAACATAACTGGCGGGTTTTGCTGAAAGAAAAGATAAATCCAAAGGCATGTGTGCGAGAATGAACGCAACAGATTGGCTAGAATTTGCCCTCGGGTCGCCGGTAATCGTTAGGCTACACGCACATTATCCCGCCAAAACACGAAACCTTTATTTTTTAAATTGTTTTTTTTTTTTTTTACGTTTGGTTATCTATACCTTAATGTTTTCTTACCGTCTTACACAAGCAAAAGTTTCTTTTATCACTCCCATTTAAGGCGTGCGCGTGTGTGTGTGAGTGTGTCGATAGCAAGAGAGGGTATACGCATATACACATTCCATACTAAATTTATTAACATCAAACGTTGTAATAAATATTCGTCAAGCATTTTTCTTTTCTTTTTTCGCCGCTTGTTTTTTTGTTTGTTTTTTGTTTTTTTTTAATTCACTCTCATAGTCTTGAAATATTGAAAATGGAAAAACTGTTGGCTTTTCTTTTTGACACAGATAGATGGATCAGAGCACATTTCAAAATACGTTTCGGTCCATTATTATTTTAACTGGTGAGCTACCGAAGAGAAAGCGTTCATTTCACAACTGTATATGATTTTTGTTGGTATTTTTTTATTGCTCTTTTTTTGTTTTTACAAGTACATATTTTGTTTGTTTTTCACATTTTTTTTTCATTTTTCCCAAATTAAATTGTAAACAAACTTTACACCATACTGGCAACTAATCTATCTTCTTGTAGATAAAAAAAAAAAAGACATCAAAACAAAAAACAAAACGATTACCTATTAGCCTAGATGATGGCTGGTGTCGTCAACATGAAAATGACCTACTTTTACAGTAGCAATTTTTTTTTCTGGCGATTAGGGAGTCAAATATAAAGGACTATGATTGCTGGTTATTTATGAAATGGCAATTCAACTCGAGCTAAACTTACAAATGCAGGGATTTTTCTTTAGAAAGGAAAATTAAATATAGCAGCCTTAATGACAAGGAACTTGAAAAATCGTGAAAAAACTGGCACACACACACGCAAATATACATACATACATACATATATATATATATATATATATATATATATATATATATAATTCTTTATGTATTATGTATATCTATATGGAAATATATGCATATAGATATGTCTACATATATGTGTTTGTGTATTTATATATACGTTTGCGTCTTCATCTGTATGTATGTCTATATGCGTGTGCGTGCGTGTGTGTATGGATACTATATATATATATATATATATATATATATATATATATATATATATATATACAGTCCTCATAGAGGTCATATATATCATTCCTACTTGTATATGATATATATACGTATACTATTTATACAAGATTAGTTAAAGATTAATGAAATTTCTCCGTTTATTATTTTTTGTTTTCTTTTTTTTTATTATTAGAAACATCTTTCTGGTTTCCCATGAAAAGAAAAATTATCCAATGTCCAAATACGTTGTTTTTAATGATTTGATGAAATCGTATGTGAAGTTTATGATACATTAAAAAAACGCCTACAAATACTAGAAGTATTATTCATGAAAACAAACAACCCAATCTCAATAAAATCTACCAAATTTAGAAACAAATATACTATCTTTTATGAATAAAAAAAATAACTAATAAACGACAAAACGCTAACTAACATCGCTTAAATAATCTACATGATATGTGAAAATGCAATATTTGAAAAACATTGAACTGACAGACCACAAAACCCTTTGATAATAGCTTATGAATGCTGAAATTACTCAAGACTCGGACAATTTATCTTTCATCGGAAACCAAGAAAAGATTTAGAAATATTAAAAAGTAAAGAAATAAAATATTTCAGAAAGACTTATCATTGGCCGACGCGTTTCTTACTCTGATGGACTTTATCAAGTCAAACGAAAGGATTTTATTTTGCAACACGTATTTATAAACCAAAGTTAAAATGTTGTTAGTTTTCAAAATTTTTAAATTTAAGTTTTCATGCCTGAACACAATCTTCAGAACATCTCTCAAACAAATTTTTAAATTAAAAAATTTTTAAAAAAAAACATCTTTATTCTTTTTTACAAATACTTGTCGCTTAATAAAATCCTAAGATTTGATTTTATAAAGTCCATAGAGGACAAATTGCATCAGCTAAAATAACTTTTCTTTTTGTTTTTATTCATATTATCCTTTTACAGATATATTTAATTATATCTGAAGTTTTACTATCTATCTATCTATCTATCTATATATATATATATATATATATATATATATATATATATATATATATATATATATATAAATATATATGTATATATATATAAATATATATATATATATATATATATATAATATAGAAAAAACAACTGAAAAGTTTCAAATTTAAAAAAATCAAATATATATATATAAAAATATGAATAAATACTTTCACAAAAAAACCTTCAATTTTTTTTAATTTGCAACTTTTCAGTTGTTTTTTTCTATATTATATACATATTAAGGAAGTATACGTGGCTTCTCATTATGCTATATATATATATATATATATATATATATATATATATATATATATGCATGTATGTGTGTGTGTGTGTATATGAACAGTGAAGTCAATAACAAACGGTGACACATGGTTTCATACATGAAAGCAATCTTCAATTATTGTTATTTACAACTGTCTGATTGGTCGCGGTTTCATGTTGTTTCCCAGATATCTGACCACCTTATTTTGAGAGTAATAAGTTTACTCGCAGATTTCGTAGGAGAACAAACCTCCACCTGATTTTTTCGATAAAATGTTGCACCATGTGGAGGAAGGTGTTTAAAAAACACGTGTAATCGACGAAATCTATCACTAATTTTTAGTAGCCGATACAACACACATACACACACATATGCACGTTTGTCTGTGTTGTACCTGCTACTAAAAATATATCTACTTTTGTATCCGCTTGTATATTCTAGCCAAAATAAGCCATGGTCTTTTTTTATATTTTGGGTCTTCTAGTGCCCATTCTAGCGAATAGGGTGCGCGCATATTATTCAACCGGTTGACCTCCAGAATTTCACTTTAGTATTAATGGTGGGTGGTTTTCAAGTAAACTTTTGGCGGGAAAGGAAAAATGGTAGATAATATGTTATATCTACATTTATATTCATGAAGATGCAAATATTTTACATACATTTGCATACTTTTAAATGTCTCTCTGTGTGTACACATGCTGCTAAATGTGTGTGTATGTGTGTACGTATGCGTTTATATGTCACTTAACGTTTCACGGATATAAATCTCAACATGTATTCATAAATATAATTCCGCTCATGTTACATTTTTTTATGTCATCATAAGAGTTTATAACTAAAAAAGCGACAATGAATAAAATAGATGAAGGTTGGGCTAATACATTAGCAACGGTCAAGTTTATTGTCCGTAGAACCATTCTTTTTTCGTCCTTTTTGTGTTTTAAGAGTTCATACGTAGTCATTGTGTTTTAGTTAGAAAGGAATTCATGTGTTGAATTTATCCTTTCTTTTGTTGTTGCTGTTGTTGTTGTTGTTGTTGAACATTCTTTTATGGTGCCGAGTGGTTCGCGTTTATGTAGATATCGGAGGTGTTCTTTGATCGAATTGATATTCGATCGTTCGACATCGGACTACGCACTCGGGCGTACGTTCTGTCCAACTCACAACCGATGAATCTACAACTATCGCGTCTCGAACTGCCATATCGAAAATTCTCCCACTTCTGGTGCGCACGTTGTTTTTTTCTTCTTTTTTATTTGACCTGACACATCTGTGTTTTTCGTTTGGTTTTTAGCGGGACGTGTTGTCATTGGTTGATTTTGCATGACGTTAGCTGACCCACATAAACTATGTCCGGGTTCTGCCAGTTACCAAGGATAGGAACATTAGAAGGAAAGGAAAAGGAAGTATGTGTATGAGAGAAAAGAGAGAGTGAGTTTTTCTTTGCCTTTCTCTTAGTGAAAAGGAACGTGTATATTTCAATATAGTCTTACTACTGCCTAATCCTACTACAAGTTCATTACATAGAGATCGGAGAATATTCAGGAACTGACTTACTCATGCCATAAAACATGATGTCAATATTTAAGATTGTTGTTGTTTTCTTATTATAATGTTATAATATTATAATGCAATTACAAAATTATAATCCATTTATCTAGGAGTTAAAATTAATTTAAAATTGTAATATTTTTTAATAAGCATTCACCCTAAGCAAGGCGGAGGGTGTCACCAGTACAGAAGTGGTTACAGAGAGTGAAAGTAAGAGAAAAGTCTGGGTATAGGGAGGATTGGGGAAAGAATTAAAAAAGAAGAACAGGGATCAAAAGATGGTGACTGACATTACATTTAAATTTTTGAAGATTATAGTTGTCAGGGAAACAAGTAAGAGGAAGGGAGTTCCACTATCGGGAAGTGCGAGAAAAGAAGCTGTTGGAGTAGTGTAGTTAAATTTAAAAGAAAAAATATGTTTTCTTTGTCATCTAAAGAATCCTATAGAGAGAGATGGGCGAATTTTAGTAAATTATTTAAAAATACCTTTATGTGTTTAAAAACGGCAAAAGATAGAGTTATCGTTATTAGCAATTATCCAGCTGATAAATTTGGTTTTTATTCCCTCTTTTGAATCAGCAAATCATCGAAGTATTTCCGAATGTTTAAATATCAACCACCTACAACGGTTGACCGTCTCTTACACAGCATTCTTCCTTTTATAACAACATCGTAGTTCACGGACAAGACGGAATGGAATCTCTGAAAGGAAAAAGAATGACAAACATGCTTTGTTCTCAGAGAGACTTTTATACTAAACAACGCCATATATATACATATATACGCATATCACACGCGTAGAACTATACGGCACATATATCCAACAGAAAAGCAAAATATAAAGAGGAACAAAAATGAAAGGTTTTACATATAATTTGAAGATATTCCTGGCTGGAGAAAACTCCAAGTTTAAGCGGGCCGGATTTATTTATGTCCCAAAGGGAAAATGCATCTTGTCGATGTAAGCAGGAGAGGCAGATTTTGACTCGGTCTGGGCCAAATACCCATTCATTCATCTATGTGTCAAAGGGAGACGGCATCATGTGCTGGAAAGGCTAGAAGAAAGCAATCTTTTCGTTTGATTGCTATTCAGGAATTGTAAATCGACTCCAGCTTTGGGTTACTGTATAGAGTGACGTCACGAAGCAGTCGTCATGTGACCACGAGACTTAACTTACACCAAAGGGAAATTTTTACTGTTTAAATTTCCAGTTATCATCTCTCCGTTAAAGCTGTCTTGTATTTGTCGACTTTAACCTTGAAGTATACTTAGAATTGATTACAAACGATCCAGTCATAATATCGGCTCTATTAACCAGAATCAATCGAACCAACTTATTTTAGCAACCATGTCTATGTCTCGTGATAATTTCAAAGATTCTTCTGAAACATTTTGATCACATAATCATTACATCGTTAAAATGTTTCATTGTTAAACAGATTGAGTGGATTAGTGATCGTTTTTTTTATCTGGAATTTTCCTTTTAATAAAAAAAATGACAAAATAATACTAAAGAAAACACTTAAATAAAACCAAAAATAAATCTGATCAAGTTTAAAGTGCTCTTTTTTTTAACGTATAGAAAATTCAAGGGGAATAACTCTATCTTAAAAGTTATTTCTCTTTGTTGTTATAAGTTAAACACAGGTTGAATTTTGAATTCGATCTCGAGAAGTTAAATTCGGTTTGTTCGAATTCAAACAAGTTCTTTTATCTTATTGTTCATATCTCTGTTCACATGAAGCTGTTAATCTCTTAAATTTTTCCTTCCTTCTTCAATTAATATATGTATTCATATGAGTACATATACAAATATGGGTCAGGGTCACAAACTCACATCAATCCAACTATATATATATATATATATATATATATATATATATATATATATATATATATATATATATATATATATATATATATATATATATATATATATATATATATATATATATATATATATATATTTTGTTGTTCCTCACCATTTGGTAAATCTTTGAGTTTCGTGTACGTGATATATATGTGTGTGCGTGTGTGTGAGCGCACGTGTGTGTGTGCGCACGCGCGTGTGTGTGTGGAAAGAAAGAAAGAAAGAAAGAAAGAAAGAAAGAAAGAAAGAAAGAAAGAAAGAAAGAAAAAAAGAAAGAAAGAAAGAAAGAAAGAAAGAAAGAATAAGGCGAAAAGTGTGAGGAGGGATTACAAAATGCCCGTATATTTAATCAATTAGTTTCGATGAAACAATCTGTAGAATCTCAGGGAACACAAGTTGTTCGATTTTCAGCTGCTATACTTTGTTATTATAAATACAAAACTTGTTGAAATTTTAATCGGGTAATTTTTGTCTTAATTGATTAAATAATTAAATGCAATAGAATTATTCAAATTACTTATGTTTCCACGCATATCTATCGAGATATTAGTTTTCAAAGATAATTCCATATTCTACATGTAATGATCTGCTAACATGATATGTAATTTAAACGAATACAAAAAATTTAGAACACTTTATTAGACTCTGACGAGATTCAAACTCGTCTGCCACTTCCACGGGAGCTTCTAATGTAGGAACGCCTTACTACATAACCATTATATTTTAGAAGAATTCGTTTAATTTCTTATAAATATTCAGTATCTTCCACGACTGATTTTGTCCTTACTTTAATGATTAATCTACATCACTTATTTTGTCAACTATTACTAATGGTATTAGTTTCATTGTATTTCCCAATCTAGGATGCATAATATTTATGTGACCAACTCAACTAAGTGAGATTGGCGTGTTACTTAATTTAGAAATACGTTCATTTCTTTTCAACTCGTAACTACGATTTTGAAGAAATTAAATATTAATGCCTTCAAATAACTCATAAATTTGATATCCATTAATTTCTTAAATATCCGTTTTAAAATTAATTTACGAAATACATTTAATAAGAGTACGATTTTCATTTCAAAAAATCAGCCGAGGTTAGAATTGTTTTAGGTCACATCGTCCCTGTTTTGTTTTTTGTTGGTTTTTTTGTTTTTGTTTTTTGTTTTTGTTTTTGTTTTTTGTTTTTTGTTTTTGTTTGTTTGTTGTTTTGTTTTTTTTTGTCTGAAGCTGTCTTTCATAAAAAAAGGAACAAAATTATTAATCTTATTTCGAGGTAACAATGTTTTGTTTTTTTTAGAACTCTAATTATTGTTATTAAATAATATGCATTTTTATTAGTTATACATAATTGTTATATAAATCGCTTACGTTTGTTTGGGTGCTATTAAAAAGCGCAGATTGTTTTTTTCCGAAATGGACAAATGTTTCCCAGAATGCAGTCCATTTAAATAAACGTTAAAACAGTCGAAGATCTCTATAAAACCGAACCATGTTAAGACATTACCCTAAAAATAAGACGTCAAAATTACAAAAATATTGATTTCGACATCTTGACCGTTCTACTATGTTAAAGCGGACCTCTGAGAATTTAGCGCGCTAAAATTTATATCCACCGTTAACATGTTAATGTCTAACATTAAAAACTATTTTCATATGTTATAACTCCTTCAGCTCCCGGGCGAAATTCTGGTATATATATATATATATATATATATATATATATATATATATATATATATATATATATATATATATATATATATATATGTATATATATATATATATATATATATATATATATATACGATCTGGTATATATATATATATATATATATATACGATTTTGGTATATATATATATATATATATATATTCCAATTTTTCGCTTTCTTTTATATTCGCTCTATGGTCAGATAAAAGAAATAAAAATAACGGCGCAAACATTAGTTTGTATTAACTACTTTAAAGCTGAATTGGAGTTTATTTCAATAAAAATAAACTTATGAGTGAAGATAAAGAATGACATAATATTGTTAATTGACTTTTTCGAAAAGCAATGGAAACAAAAATTGTTGCAAAAATGCACTAAATATAAATCTGGCACGATGTCATGTTTGTTGAATACACTGTGAGAAAATGAACTCACTGTTAATGGATAGCGTGCCAGGCACGCTAACCTATGAACAGAAATTGACCGTAAAAAACGAACATACCAAAGAGTATAAAACAAATAGATAAACGAAAACAAACACACTGAATTTATCAATTACAGCAATCACTGTATTTTCCGTCTTATAATATGCACCAGTGTATTTTCCGTCATATAATACGCAACTGTGTATTTTCTATCATATAATACGCACCAGTGTATTTTCCGTCATATAATACGCACCAGTGTATTTTCCGTCATATAATACGCACCAGCGTATTTTTCGTCATATAATACGCACCTATAAATTAACAAGGAATATGTACGAAAACTAAAACCCTAACAATTTCCATTAACTTTATAGCCTTCGCTTCGATAGGATTTTCGTTTAAGATTGTAGGTTAATCGATATTTTATCGAACTATTTAAGCAAAATATGCAGTTAATTTTACAAATACTAGTATATCTGCGCTGATGGGTAACCTGTTTTGATTAGCGTGCATGGGGTTTATAGGCTAGCTCAAAAACTATAGCGTTGTCGAAGCGTTACAGGTCTACGCCTCTATTATTCATGGGATCTCATAACCTGAATATAGTTTATACACATACTTGAATCATTCGGTATTTTATCTGCGATGATATAAGATAGGTGGTTTAAATGTTGGAGGTGTAGCCGAGGCTTCTATATGTCTACATATACCGGTAGCATCTCCGAACGTACTATAACTGTTTCTTTGTTTTTGACAGTAGTGTTCACCTTGTGTACGGCGCGGGGGACACTTACGCTAAAGGGTTACGTTAAGGGGTAGTTTATATGGATAGGAGGGGAAGATAACGTTTGACTCTAGATTTGAACATGTTAATATTGTAGTGATCGGAAAAAAATCCTCTTGAAACCACTAACAGAGCAGTGATTCACGAGAAGAAGCTGTCCTATATATATGAAGAAATATAGTCTTAAAGTGTGCTATATTTATGGGATAAAGTGCTCAATATCAGAGATAGAGCGTGTGTAAATATATCAGAGATAGAGCGTGTGTTTATATATATATATATATATATATATATATATATATATATATATATATATATATAGTTAGCAAGGTCAAATTACTGTAGCTAAATGGTATAGCACGTCGTGCTATATATATTGTTTATATATATATATATATATATATATATATATTGTTGGTTTAGCGTTTATATACATCACGTATATAACATGTTAAAAGGTTCCCTTTCAACCGCAAGTTCTATGCTAAGTTTTCTTTTCCTGCACTTCTCGTTTGAGGAACTTTCTTCCGGATTCTTGCTTTCCCGTCAATTTTGATCTTTGTGGCAAAATTACTTACATATTGGGCAGCAGCTGTCCCGGGAGCAGAAAAATGGGAAGTGAGAGAACGAAATTTGAAAGCGCGCTGCTTTTTATACGAATACCACGTGGCCCAAGTCACGGGATTATATGCTTAAGGGAGGCAAATCACTTCCACCAGATATGTTCCTGTTTATTTTATTTATTTATTTGTTTAGTTAATTGTTTGTGGTTTTTGTTTCCACGATATATATATATATATATATATATATATATATATATATATATATATATATATATATATATATATATATATATATATACCCAAGTTTAGGATTGGTATATACGGAGTGAATTCCAATAACCAACAATTATTATTCTTTAAAGAGTGCTCAATACAGAGTAGAGCAGATATAATTATTTATTTGAATATTACAACATAAATATGTTATAAAATCACGACAAAAATAGCCATTTTGTTTCAACACTTCTGGTGTCTTAAGACACCAGAAGTGTTGAAACAAAATGGCTATTTTTGTCGTGATTTTATAACATATTTATGTTGTAATATTCAAATAAATAATTATATATATATATATATATATATATATATATATATATATATATATCGGATTAAAAATAAATCCATTAATTCTTTCGAAATCAGATTGGTACAAAACCGCAATAAAGAGGCTCCCAGTGAGGAACGAACTCAGGATATAAGCTTTGGTTCACTTTACGAAGGTACTTAGTAATTATCCACACCAGACGCCACATATAATCTAATAATAATCTTACTAATCTTAGCTTGGTCTGGCACAAGGCCAAATGTGATGAGCACCTAGAACGGATTAAATTATAACCTGTTAGACTAGCTTTATAACGATTACACTACGCCACACCAGTTCATATTTTATAGTAGATAATTACTAAAGCTAGATTTTTTCTGATACTGGATCGAACTCGAATAATAATTGTTAATAATGACCCACTAAAGCTCTACAGTAGGCGTCCAATGTATGTATGTATGTAGATACAAAACCCTGGAATATTAAAGGTTTTTAATGATCTGACAATAATCACCCGATAAATATTAACTGGCAAGATAATAACTGAGAAATTTAAATTTGATTGTTTTTTTTTTACTTATTCGTTTGTTTGTTCATTATCAAATCATTCAGTTGTTGCAAAATGTGTGGCTATGTACAGGTACGCCCCCCACAAAATAAAAACCAGGAGGTGGCTAAATCTGATGTTAAAAGTGGTGTAGGGATAAAACAGATGTTAAGTTTTAAAGATTCTATATTTTTTTATCCGATCCTTTAAAAAATTATTAATTATTAATTTTGAAATCCTAATACAAACTTTTTTTGTGTGTGTGTTTTTGTTTTTGTTTATTTGTTTGTTTGTTTGTTTGTTTTTTGGGTGGGGGGGTTAAATACGCATTTTTTGCTGTTCATTTGTACTTATTTTCTGAAATAAGACCTGCATACCCTTTCCGTATAAAAGACTTATACAGAAGTTTTAGAAACTAAAGTTTCGAGAAAAAAGGAAGATGAGATTTATTATTTATTTTGAACATTTCTGAGAATAATGATTTTAGACAAAGGATACATCTCAGTTCAATAACATTGCCATAGATTGAAGCCAAAAAGACAAATTCAGTCATTTGTTTCGTTTACAGTCTCAGGCCCGTTGGAGAATTGAGGACTATATATACATATATATATGACCTCTATGAAGACCATATATATATATATATATATATATATATATATATATATATATATATATATATATATATATATATATATATATATATATATATATGACCTCTATGAGGACTGTATATATATATATATATATATATATATATATATATATGACCTCTTGCAAAAAGTAATGATGCGATTTACCATCGTTTTTTCCGACAGTTTTCAATTCAGAGTTGTCCTTTTCCGAAATTAATCGGTGACCAACGCTAGAGGCTCCAATCTATCTTACTATTTAACCTATAGGTGGGAGGACAAGTAATGTATTTATACCCTTCCCAAGGGCATTAGTGCAAAACTGAAGGCAGCAGACGAGACCGGAATCTCACTCTCGGATTCCACTTTCCACGCCGAAAACCTTTATGCAACCCGCACATCCAAACTATTACTCATGAATATATATTTAAATTACATGCATAATATATATATATATATATATATATATATATATATATATATATATATTTGTGTGTGTGTGTTAAATATTTTTGAGTATCATTCATATATAGATTTGTATTTGAAACTAGATTACGCCTTTCATCCTTACTAGGCTTAATCAGATAAAAAACGAAAGAAAGAAATATGCTTGTGTATTTGAGTATATGCTTAAATAATAAATCGTTTTTCCGCTAAGCTGTCGTTTCTCGAGATGAAAAAATGAATGAAATTGTACGACTTTTGTAAATATCCTCAATATTCATTCTGTACCTTTTCTTTGTAACTCTGAAAAATTGGATAAGGATTTACCTTAAATTCATTTCAGAAAAGGCTATGTGAATATTTTGCTTTCGAGCCATTTTGAATGAGGATTTAGCTTAAATGCAATGCAGAAAAGCTGAGAAAATGTGTAAATAAATTACTACAAGAACAAGAAAATTGTAAAGAAAAAATACAGAATAAATATTAACGGCTTTTTTTACAAATGTCGCACAATTTCATTCTTCTCTTTCATCACGAGAAACGCCAGCTAAAGAAAAGTATTAACGATTTATTATTTAAACATACACACAACTGCGCACACACACGCGCACACACGCACACACAAACACACACACACACACACACACACACACACACATACACACACCCCTTTCTTTCTTTCGTTTTTGATCGGATGAAACCTAGTAATGGCGAAACGTGTAATCTAGTTTCTAGGAAACAGTTTCCCATTTGTCATATTCTTCAGACTTTGTCTGGATTCTGTATCCTATCTTATAGACATAGCTATGTATATACATATTATACATATTTTTCGAGGAAAGATGCATGACAAAATGGAAAACTTTTCGAGTGACACCTTTGTCATACCGCTTTCCTCCAAAATGGTTCTTGCTATATAAAAATGTATATGTCGTTATCCCATAATATACATATATATATGTGTTTGTGTGTGTCTGCGCACGCATGTGTGTGTGTTCCTGTGCGTATGTATATATATATATATATGTGTGTGTGTGTGTGTGTGTGTGTATATATATATATATATATATATATATATATATATACACATACACACACATATATATATATATATATATATATATATATATATATATATATATATATATATATATATATATATATATATGTATATATATATATATGATGTGGAGAGAGAGAAGAGAATGAGAGAGAGAGAGATACCGTCGTGTTCCATTTGTTGTTTGTGACTCTGTTTTCGTTTTGGCCAGTTGTCCGCGACTTTCAAGTTCCCGCAACAACGAAAGCTGTTATTATTAAACCAAAGGGGAATAACTCTGAGGTTAGGAGTTGCTGTTGTGAATCAGCAAGAGTGCACCGTGCGTTCAAAGTTTCAGCTTTTCACCTTTAATTCATTATACACTGTATATTTTGTTACAATTCAAAACAAATGAAATGGAAAAAAAAAAAACACGATGTTATTAAGTGAAAATCATTCAAAACGAAATTTACCAAGAAATAACTGAATGGAATGAAAATGATGCGAAATGAAAACGAAGAAATGAATGAAAAAAATAAATGAATAAATTTTCAAAAATTGAATAAATCTGGAGTGATGTTTTCATTCTTGCTTTTTTTCTTTTATACTTGTGCCTTTACTTTCTTGCTTAATAAATG
Organism: Acanthosepion esculentum; assembly: GCA_964036315.1. Lineage (NCBI taxonomy): Eukaryota > Metazoa > Mollusca > Cephalopoda > Sepiida > Sepiidae > Acanthosepion > Acanthosepion esculentum. The sequence goes on along the minus strand of OZ038482.1, from coordinate 78,416,355 downwards.
ATCGAAACATACCTTCACATAAACAAAAAAAAATATTCCCTAATGCCTTTTTTTACAGCACTGGTGATGCTATTACATTGTATATACGCTAAAATCGAGTATTAATTTTGAATAAACTGATATTCCAAGAACTAAAATATAGTACTATGAAAAAAATAACATTAAACATGCATTATGACTTCTCCAGAGAAATCAGATGAAATCTCTTCGGTATATTTCATCACTTCCTGCTACTCATTATATAAAGGAATGCATACTTCAGTTACATTACATAGAATAGTTTCTATTTCCTCATCTTGGTGTATTAGCATCTCTCGGATACGCAATGTGACAAGAATACAGAAAGAAGCTGACGTATCTGCAATGCCAAGTACATAAATCTCCAAGCAATACCAGATGCCTCCAAAATTTATTTTGGGTGGGGGACAGCTTCCTTGTGAAAAATAAAAAATGAATTTTTGGCAAGACACGGGAAACAATGGCTAAGTTGGCAGATGAACTTATTAATCAAACTTTTCATAGTCACTAACTTTTGACGTAGCACTTTATACACCATATAGAATCTGTCTTACAACCCTGTTTCACTCCAGTGACAAGTCTTGTGACTAACATACCCCCGTAAATATTTCTTCTTGTTACATTTTAAACACGTTTTATTGTCATTTCTGACTTGGTCCTAATACTAAATAAAACTGGATATTGCGATCTGGAGCAATTTACGAACGATATATCATTGTATTACTGTAGTATAACTACTCTGGTGCAGTCATAGATGTATTATATATGGTGTCCATAGGGAGTAGAGGTGAGACGCTCAAAGGTGAGCATGCGAATATACTCACTTACACCACCATCACCAACATGTTATGTTTGATTTTTATTTAAGCGATCAGATGGACGGGAGCGGAGCTTCAGTTGTGCTACATGCTCTTCTTTCTTTTTAGTCAGTGTAAAGTATTCATCAGAAAAATAATGTACTATGAATGTGAAAAAAAAAGTCACGTTAATTATTATTGTTCCTACGAGGGCCGCTCATGGCACGTGAAACTAGAACAATCAACCCAGGTGGACAAAATAAAGGGTTCACTTCGAAATTCCAATCAACTGAAGAAAGCCGGGGCGTACAACGGCAGAAACGTCGTGAATATTGCAACAAAAATGAGGACAACAGTCCGAACAATGTAAATAGTGTAAATATGTTGATGCCATTCACCGTATGGTTTTGGATGATAGCGGTCTTACTGTCCAGCAGATAGCTAAGTCCATAAGCATTACTTCAGATTCGTTCCTTCTTGTTTTAACTGAGATCTTAGAGATGAGCCAGCTGTCTGCAAGACGGGTCCCGAGAATACTGACACCAAAGCAGAAGTCGAAAAAGTGTTTACATTTCCAGGACACTTCTGACTCGCTTCCAGGCTGACCTTGATACATTTCACTCAGATTAGTAACTCAAGATGACACCTGGGTTCACCATTTCGAACCTGAAACAAATATTCAAAGCAAACATTTAAAACACACTGGTTCCCTATCTCAGGAAAAGTTCAAACAGGCAGCGTTTGTTGGCAAGGTGATGGCGTCTGTTTTTGGAGATTCTGAAGACGTATTCATGATAGACTAACCGGAAAAGGGAAAACTATTAATGGACGGTACTTTGCACCCGAATTAAGACAACTGAAGGAAGCAATCAAGTCGAAATGCAGATGGAAGCTGAGGGCAGGTCCGCTCTTGCTCCAGAACAACGCGACCGTTCATACTGATCAGGTTGCTGAAGCAACCAACTGTGGTTTTGAATTGCTACCCCATCTCATTTACTTATCAGAATTAGTTCCATCTGACTTCTTCCTGTTTCTTAAATTCAAATCCCAACTGCGTGGTTGACATTTTCGAAATAATGATGAGATCATGTGTTGTGGAGGAGAGTTTTTTTGTGGGGGGAGACCGGAACACCATATTCTTCCTTGATGGAATTGCATTGCTTAATTCATCGTTGGATCAAGTGCATTGATATGAAACAGGGGGTGGGGGCTATATTGAAAAAAAAAGTGAATACTGTCTTGTTTGTCCAACTTCTTTTGAGTCTGAACGACCCTCAGAACGTTCCAGACATAATAGTAAACCAACCTCAAGTAGAGAGGATGAAAGAAATAAACCACGACTCGAGAAATCAACTGTTAGACAGGCGCTCAAAGAAATAACTAAAAGAAAGCCCCAATATATGGACAAAGAGCCACTCAGGGTAGAGTGACAGTGCCATAAGGGAGGGGAAAGGAAGAATTAAGAAATGCATATTATAAGGACGTGTAGGGTAGATATAGGTTGACCCTAGACTTAAAGAGACCAGGATTGTAATTCTCAAGAAAGCATCCTCTCGGGAGTTTGTTCCACAAATTGGAATGATTGAAAATGGCAGCAGGTATCTGGTATTTTCTACAGAGTTGCAAGGAACCAACTATTCTTCCTACCACTTTTAGGGTGGCGCGAATATATGCGTTTCATTTGGGGGTCGCGTGTGATCTTTAGAACCAGTTGGCGTTTGAGAAAAATAGCCTCTTTGAGGAATGATCAGGATTGGCGCAGGACTGGCCACTAATGACGACCTTCATAGACCGGGTTGAAGAATTAATTTCAACTTCACCCACCGCGTCATGAATGAGTCCGAAGTTTTAGTGTCGATAACTCCAAAACGGTAGACTTTATCAAAATTTCTTTATTATTTTCGAATTAAGCATGTACATTTACACCTAAATGTATGCATTTGGGAAATTTTTATTAGAAACTGAGCGCGGGGCTTGAAATGCAAATTACCCTCTTGAGGTTCAGAGTTGAAATTAGTTCTGTCACCCCATAAACCTACCCGACTGGAAAGACTTGATAACCGAGAAGACTTCCCCAGAGTTGGCTAGTGTATGTCGCAATCCTCGGTGCCATAAGTTGTCAAAAGCTTTTCTTTGAGAATTTTTAATATGTAAAATTCCCTGTCGAGACAATGAAAACGTTAGAATCTGATTTGCCAATTCAGATTATTAGATAAATTATTAATGTGAAATATCAGAAGAAAGTCTGTAAAAATGAAAACCAGCTGAATATTTTATTTTCGTGTTGAGACTTCACTCCTTTTACATTATCAAAACATCTTTTTTCCTAATCAACTACACCCCAAGCAAGGTACTAAAGCCACTGAGACACAAGAGGTTACTGGGTCTGAAAGAATTAGAAAACAGAAACAACCCTAAGAAGTTAGTACAGAAGAAGAGTAATCAGGAGGACAGTAGATAGCGATTAACTTTGCATTTAAATTTTTGAAGATTAGAGTTGGCTGGTCCGAAAACAAAATTCTAAGGAAAAGTCGTTACCATGGCAATCCTGCTACATAAAAACACTGTAGAAAATTTTAAAATTTTAAAATATATCCTTAAGGAAATCGGTGAGGTCTGTACAGAGAAAATATGTTAAAACAGAATGGGAGAATGGTGATTAGACACAGAAAAAGAAAAATTAATGGAATAAATGTATGGGTTACATCCGGCCGATAGGTGAACCAGAAAGAGATCACGTTTGAACGAGAGTATAACAACGGACATCAAAAATGGACTAATTATTGTATTATTTTCTTGTTGGATTTAATTATTGGCTTGGGCAATCAAATTTGACTTCAATTTCCATCACATTAGTAACCTCCTTGCATCTTAGTGGCTTTATCACCTTGCTAGGGTGAAATGTTTTTTAAAAAAAAAACAGATTTTATTACATAAAAATCTTGGCCATTTTTGTTCCCAACAACAATTATCAAAAAAATTAGGAACGAACTTTACAAAGTTTTATCAAGAATTGAATATGGTATAAAGTCACTGTCAAAACAAATTTTTCACACACGCTCCCTCCACACACACACACACACACACACACACACACACATATATATACATATATATATATATATATATATATATATATATATATATATATATATATATATATATCGCACATATGGTCGTGGTGTTAATAAAACAGTGCTAGATGTAATAAAGCAGTGCTTTATTTTGGTTCCACTGAAAATTCTTGGAAATTTCGTTTACCTAAAGTCATCGAATTTCGTTTGCCTAAAGTCAAAGGCATGGAATGACTGTAGACAATGTAATAGACATAAACAACACTTCCCTCTCCGAACATTTCTGGCAATTAAAGAATTGTGGTAATAAACCCATTATTACGTGGGATATTGGGGCAAAAGCCAAATCTTTTAATGGGAAAGGTGATAGATGTTATTTATGCCTTGTTGAAAAATTAATTATCTTAAAACACTTAAATAACCCTAGTTTATTAAACAAGAGAAATGAATTGATGGTTACATGTAGGCATAAAAATAAATGTCTGTTAAAATATGTTGTTCCTGATTAATTTTTAATATAATTTATGACATTTCTCTTTTAGTTTTTTTTTCTTAATTTTAATGTTTTTTAACCCAGTAATCTCCTTTTATGCTTAATATAAAATTAATATTCTCAACTTTAAATAAAAATTAATTTTATATATATATATATATATATATATATATATATATATATATATATATATATATATATTGTCCAGAAAGTTCATGCCAATTCTTAGTCGATCATGTTCCAACACATTAGAATACGTCGAATTTATCGACAGATATAATATGCTTACATTTCCAATTAGACCACCCCTTAAACTATCTCTTGAGAAAGAAAGTTTAAAATTACATAATTCGTGCCAATTTTGCATCCCTATAAAAATGGAAGATTATAAGATGCATTTTAGACATTTGATGCTTTTTTTACCGTAAAGGCCAAAAAGATATGTGCTGTCTATGATGGAGGTGCTTTATCTGACAGAACTGTACGAAAGTGGTTCGTTAAATTTAGATTTGGTGATTGTAGCCTTATTGATGAAAAACGCTCAGGTAAACCCCCACTACAGACGACAACCAAATCAAGACATTGATTGAGAATAACCGGCATTACACAACGCGGGAATTGGCAGAAACACTAAATTTATCAAAATCCACCATCAATGAGCACTTAGTGAAGCTTGGGTTCTGAAATCGCTACGATGTTTGGGTATCACATGATCTGAGCGAAAAGAATCTTTTGGGTTGAAACTCATCTGTGATTTGCCGTATAAACGCAATGAAAATGCACTTTTTAAACAAATTGTGACGGGTGAGGAAAAATGGATCGTTTAAGCGACATAAGCCAACTTTAGCCACTTCAAAAGCAGGTATTCATCCTAGGAATGTCATACTGTGCATCTGGTGGGATTGGAAAGGAATCCTGTACTATGAGCTTCTGCCAAGTAACCAGTCAATTGATTCTGAAATGTACTGCTCGCAACTGGATGAATTAAAGGCAGTAGTTCAAGAAAAACGCCAGAACTGGCGATTAGGAAAGTTGTCGATCTCACGTTTCTTTGGCGACCCGGCAAAAATTGTTGCAACTTGGCTGGGATGTGTTACTCCAACCGCCGTATTGAAAAACATTGCTCATTCGGATTTTCATTTATTAAGGTCCTTGAAAAATAATCTCAATGGTAAAAATTTTAATTCTTTGAATGACATAAAAAAAAACACCTTAATGAGTTCTTTGCCAAGAAACCACCGAAATTCTAGAAAGATAGAATTTTTCAAATTGAACGAAAAATGGAAAAAGGTTATGCAACAAAACATCCTTCTAACTCTAGAAACATACATACAACTCATACACCCAGTTTAAAAACAAAAATAATATCACCCGTGAAAATGGCTAAAATTATAGCCGAAAGAGTTCGGAATTACAGAATATTTGTACAGTTTCTACACACTCAGTGTCCAGAAAAGAAAACATTTGTTCGAACACAAAAACAATTAAATAAAAATCTTAATCGCAGTACTTTGTCTATCGTCTTTAATGAAATACACACACACACACACACACACACACACACACACACACACACACACACATATATATATATATATATATATATATATATATATGATTATAATTATTTTTTAAAAATATAATACCATAAGAGTTCTCATGTTTCAAAAGCAGAAGCTAAAAAAACATCTCGGTTTCATCCTCAAGCGAATTTTGGAATAACTAATCTTGAAATTTACGGAGCTTTATAAGCATATACATGTGAAGTATTAATTACATGGAAACGGCGAAACCAATTATTTTAATAAGAGGCGTAATGGTGAACATATTGTATCACCATATTAGTTACTTTCGGAAAGAGGTTAAGTCAAGGTAGGATCGGAGTGTCAATTTTCAAGCCAATGATGACATCAGTTTGACGCATATCATCTGGTCTGTTTCAACGGCAGAGAGTTGTTGGCATTATTGTTACGCCGTTAAATTCGTATTTGAATACCTTAAGATTTTTTACTAAAATGGTTGTTTGTATATAAATACGTTGTATTGAACTATAATTTGTTTTTTGACGACTTCATAAACGTTTTTTTATCTTATAATTGGGTTGAGCTTTTAAGCCATTTGCTTGAAATTGAAATTGTTTACAGATTATGAAATCTGAAAATTTTTAAGCTATAATATATATTATAAAATGAATATATCATAAAACCACTACAAAATAGCCATTTTGTTTCAGCACTTCTAGTGTCTTATCAAGTGATGGTTTTGAATGTAGAATAAAGAGTTTTAAAAGGTTCAAATCGACCAAACACCCCTCGATAGGGGAAACGCTGATACATAAGTTGCAATGACCAATCAAAATACCAGTATATGAGAATTTAAAAAACCTGACAACGAAAGTTGGTTATAATAATTAATGCCTAAATGTTATTGTTAGAGCAAAATAGAAATCATTCTAACTAATTAATATTAAATTTTACTATAAAATTGAAAATTAAAAATTACCAATTTTAAATTTAATCTGCATTAAGTTTAAAATATTATAAAATTATTTAAAGAAGAAACTGAAGAAAAAATACATATATTTTGTTATTTATTTTGTTTTAATTGAAAGGCCAAAAACTTAGAATAAACGTTAATTTAATGCGGATATAAAGCTTCGTTACAACTTACATTTGAAGTTGTGATATGGGCAGGGGAGGATGAAATATTGCAAAAGATAATACATACACAATCAGATTATAATACACAAACACGTAGACATATTTAGATATATAAACACGCAAAAACACGAACGAAACAGGAAATAGATGTGCACGACTCTAAAAATAGCAGACAACATACACATACAATGAAAGGCATATATAAGCGATCATACACACATACATTAATAAAGACACACACATATACACACCTACAAATATTAAAATTTGAAAGTGTTAGTAAACGAATTCAAATAGACTACTAAAATATTACTTACATGGGCAAAGATATATAGATAAAAAGGGTTCAATAGATAAAATTTAAGAGGAGTAGAATAGAAAAACAAATATTCGTCAATGAACAACGCAAAGAAAAAGACACTAAAATAAAAAGAAATGGATGGAAAAATAAATATATACGCACACACATACATAAAAAAAACACCAAATTCAAATGTCCAGGCAAAATGCAACGCTTAAAATAAAACCAGTTAATATATAAAAAAGAAAAAACATACACACACAAATATATATAAATATCTCATATATACTTATATACACAGGAGTAGTCACATACGAGTACAAATATATAACAATATATATATAAAAATACATACATACGTATGTTTACACACATTCATCACTACAAATAGAAACATACATAAATATATATTCACACATAGATATATATATATATATATATATATATATATATATATATATATATATATATATACATATATACACACATATATACATGCATATACATATACATACACATACATACATACATATACACATATGCATATATACAGACACAGAAATAAATACAAATAAATCAACCTACACAGTAACATAAAAAATAAAATAAAAATCATATATATATATATATATATATATATATATATACTAACAATATTATCCAAATGACTATAAAGCATATAAAATCCATATTTTAAAACCACTATCAAACAAAAGGTGATTATTGTTAGCATAGATAATTCATGCAAAAACACTAAGATATACACATATACAGATATATACACATAGATATATATGCACATACTCGCATATACATATGCACACACGCACATACGTACATATGCTTATACACTCATATATATACAAGCGCATAAATATATAAACAAACAGATATATAACAACCATCAATACAAACATATATATATATATATATATTCATAAACATATAACTACAAGTACAAATATATTCATATATACATACATACCCGCAAACACGCACACATCCACATATATATATATATATATATACACACACACACATATATATATACATATACACGCATACATGTACATGCAAATACATACATATATATATATATATAAATTTCTCAAAGTTAACTTTTAGAGAAGACAATCTTTATAAATAAATGACAATAGGAAAACAGTAATTGCTGACGCGTTTCGTCCAATGTGGACTTTTTCAAAGCAAAAAACGAAATGAATTTAATTAAACAAAGAAAATTAATAAAAACAAAAAACAGAGTGTTCTTAGCAACTGGAATGTAGGGGACGCTATTTTCATATTGTTAACTGAAGTTAACAATATGAAAATAGTTTTCATCATTTCGTTTTTTGCTTTGAAAAAGTCCACATTGGACGAAACGCGTCAGCAATTACTGTTTTCCTATTGTCATTTATTTATAAATATATACGTATATACGTATATAAAATTCACATACACATATATACATCTATCTATAAAAATAAATTATATATATATATATATATATATATATATATATATATATATATATATATATATATATATATATATATATATATATATATATATATGTTATTTATTTAAATATTATAACATAAATATATTATAAAATCACAAAGTTGACGGATCAATGAAACGATTCATTGGTCTCTATTTAATTGTGAATCGTTTATATGCGCTCTATTGAATCTCAATACATTGGTTCAAGACTTACTTATATTGCCTATCACTATTAAGACTTCCTAACAACAGAACATGTACACTAGTATATATATATATAAAATAATGTGAAGCGGTTAGGTTTGTAAGGGAGATAACTCTTTCTTTAAATGTCAGTAGTACATATTTCTTATGTCCCTTACATTTGCTACCACGACAACTGAACAAAACAATGTATGGCAATGGTAGGTCTTCATTTTTATTAAATCATCTCTTTTATTGATTTTCTTTGAAATATCGTTTATAATTTCAATTGATGGAAATGAAAGTCATTAACTTTAAAATGGTTTCTTGATGACAGAAACAAAAATATAAGTTTCCAGGCGAACTAGCGGTAGAATATACCTGTAGTGTACTGCATTATACACGATTTTTAAAAATTATTTTTATTCATTAATTTTACTTTATAAGCAGAGCCGGATTATGACTTTTGGGGCCCCTAGACTAATGAAATTATTCCCCGCTCAGACGGAACCAACCTCTAACTCGCCCACACCTTTCCTGAATATTTTTTACCCGTGATATACAGTGGTGTTCGATAAAAGTGACTCACCTGATTTTTTTTACTTAAAAAGTTTTTCGCCTATTGTTTTTGGGGTCAAACTAATTTTTAATCTTACTAATATAAAGACCCCTTCCCGACCACCTAGTAAAAAAGTTTACTCACCCTAATCTATTGATAATTATATTCTGGATATAAATGAGATTTAGGGAAAAACTCCGTGCAAAAAAAGTGACTCAATTATTTCCTGCAACTAGTAATCAATAGAAACATTATCGAACAGCTTTAAATAAAGAATAATAGAGGTATAATTTATTTATAATAGGTAATATAGTTCGAAATATTTAATAATCTATGGGTCATCCTTTATTTTGAATAACCTTTTCAATCCTTTTTGGCATTGACTTGATTAGGTTCTGGCAAATCTCATCTCCAAGCATTGAATTCCATTCGGATATGAAATTCACAATCAAATCCTCTTTGTTGCTCAACTGCTTTCTCGAGAGCCTGTACTTTATAATGCTCCATAAGTTTTCTATGGGGTTGAGGTCAGGAAATTGGGGCGGCCATGTCATAACACTCACCTGCTTCTCATCAAAGTATTCCTTCATCAATTTTGATTTGTGACAGGGAGCATTATCCTGCATAAAAATGAGCCTGGTGGGGTCGATTTGCACCCTTTCAGCAGAAGGGAGCAGACAAGACTCTAAAATTCTCTTGTACTGCTCTCTCCTGAGTGTCTTTTCAATAGGTTTTAAGAAACCAGTTCCATAAAAAGAAAAGCATCCCCAGAACATTATAGTGAACGGATGCTTGACAGTACTTACTGCTAAATTCAAAGAGCTTTCAAAGCTGCTTCGGATTTTAGATCGTTTATCCTTTGAATTTAGCTCAACTTTCGTTTCATCGGAGAAGAGAACATTTAGTAAAAAAAATCAGGTGAGTCACTTTTATCAAACAGCACTGTGTTTTAGCGACATTTATATGTAGCCTTGAAGTATTACAATTTATTTAAATAATCTAGAATAGCGATCTTTTCATTGTTAATCAAATATTATTTAAGCAGTATCACCAATACCACTATTGCAAACCAAATTAGCGCATATTTCGACACAACCGTATTAAATAAATAAACATTCTTATAACCAGCACAAATTGATAACAATAAAGCAATCAAAATAAATACGAACTTTTCGTATCGATATCATTTCAGTTTATGAAACTATTTAGAAGTTATAAAGTCTAGAAAATTAAAACCACTGCTTTATAAATGCTTGAGGGGCCTTAGGCTGCAGCCTAGCATAAACGATAATCCAGTCCTGCAACTTGTTTAACAACTGTACTCAAATACTAAGCAACTCCACTACTGACCAAAGTAAGTATCGCTAGAGCAACACAAAAATAGATTTTAATTAGACCAAAAGAGTTAATAAATACATTATTTGATATTGTATTCAAGAATTACACTGAAATGTCTTTTCTTTTCTTTTTATTTTAAACCCAAGTAAAAAGAATTTAAGTAAACATTTAAGCGATTTGAGTACAAATTCCTCCGCAAAACTTCAGCTACTCAAGTACTAGTTAAAATCGTAAGTTTCTTCTTTTTTTATTGTTTTTTTTTTAAGTCGTATTTTATGTCTGTTCCTTAGATAGCGGATATCTCGCCGTTTTTCAGGAGTAAATAAGCTAGTCTTGCTTTGAGTTATATTAAGTTACTGACAGTGTTCTGTGACCCTCCAGTTCGTATCCATTCCTGACTTAAGTTTGGATTTATTACATTTGGTGAAGGTGACTTAGCATTGTAGCGATTACTACTATGTTTGACACGCCTACATTTTTCTCAACTGTGATTGGTCAAATAATAAATACTAACTATCACAGGACAATTTACTGATCGCATTCACCATACTGAATTTTTCCTACTCTTAATTCACAAACATGCTTTTGTTACAAAATCACCGATTGGGTAATTTTTCATCCAATCAGATATTTTTTGTGTGTTCTCGAAAATTCTCCCGCCATTGTCCTGGGAGCCTACCCATGATTATATAAACCGGAATTCGTTCCAAAAATAGACAGTAGAAGCAGAACTCAGCAACTCACACGCGTCAACAGAGACTATTCATTCTGCTCACTGCACGCACGCACGAACACAGAACTTAAATATCATTCACCATCAGTTCTATGTAACAAGCCAAGTTGCAACAGCTCTGTTAGTTATATCTAATTCACAAACTGATTTATTACATGTTCTTCTAAAAACATCATTCTATCTAATACAGAACTTTGAACATTCTTTCAGAAAACTTGTTTATTTACATTTAATCTTTCAGCTAACAGATAAAGGGAAACAACTTCTCCTGTCTTATTATTTCACACATTACAAAAAATGTTTTGTATTTGTTGATTTTAATATATATTTTATCGTTGAAACAAAAATCGGTTTTCCATTGTTTTTCCTTGATACAAAATGTATAATTGTTAAATGCTATTCAACACGCAACCACATCAAACTTTTCAACACAACCAGCATTTACAGCCTAACGTAGATTAATTCTCTAACCATAATGTGACAGGATTTTTTCTGCTAATTGACTCCAAAATATTATTTCAAACCAAAATAAAAAAGAATTTATTTTTACTAAAATTTAACACCAAATTCTCCGAGAGTGGGGTCCTTCCATTGCAATCCGGTTGGGTTGACCTTTGCGATCGGGTGCGCTATTTCTAAGTGGGGGTCTACATTCGCGGTTACAAGATAAACAAGCTAAAAACAGATTTTTAAATTTTTTTTTTTATGTAAAACTTCCTTGTAACTACCTCGAATATCATCCGCACTTACGAAATGTGAATGACCCCCTGATTTTTGGTAATTTTTCATTTTGAGGGGTGGAGTTATTGCCATGCAAACTAAACAAATTTTGATTTAAAATTTATAATTTCAAAAGAATGCCAAACTTTAATTTTAAAAAAAAAAGCAAATAAACTTTGATTTAAAATTTATAATTTCTTGGGGTGAATTAACATTTGCGATAAGTATCTTTACATTATTTGGGGTGAATTAACTGAAGAGATTATTGTTATTGTATTATAACATTATTCTCCCTCATGTTATTATAATATTATACTCTTTAATACTCCATTATTGTAGCCTTGGGTCAAACTAAACAAAAAAGTAGTTAATAACCGTAATGGTGTCGGAGTTAGCTCCTCCTTAATTCCCTAATTGTTCACTAGGTGTCGCTATCCCTACACTATAAATACTGGGCGACTTCTTGCCTCGTTCTCATTTCATTTCAGCGAACACACCTCCAATTTCCACATTTATGGGAGACGCCATGAACATTATGCACACATGTACGAACATTCACCAAAGAACAAACACAAATGTTCACACACACACACACACACACACACACACACACACACAAAATTATTAATGTCTATGTCCATTGTAAAAATTTTCTGTTTAATACATGTATTTGTTGACATATATATATATCGGTCTTGTTCGTCTTTCTTACATTTTTGGTTGGATTCAATTTCAGTCCGCCATTTTCTTGTAGTTGGACTTTCTTCTAGCAGGAATAAACAGCAAGTGTTTCCCATTTCAACAACACAAAAACGCACACGGTCCCTCTACAATGGCAATTGATTTGTCACAGATGTGATTAGTCAAGAACTGATTATATTGTGCAGGAAGCACCTTAACCTTCAACCTTTTTCAATACTTCCATTTATTCTGTTCCCTATGAGCGTTTACAGGGGAGCGTCCGTTTCAAAAGTGATACTTATGGATTTTATACAAACTTTTGAGAAGCTGAATTTCTCAGATGAATAATTTTCATTCATACGAATATCTTTTTTTTTTGTTGTTTTTAATACAGCAATTCAAACTAATTTGCTGAGCTATATAATATTGTTTGAAGTTTTGATTATTTCCTTTCTTCAGCACATTATCCAGACTAATATATTTTTGTTGTTTCTAAAACCATGTATTACACAGTGTTTTCGTGTCTTCTCGAAATTACTGGAAGTTTTGTAATTAAGTATTTTCATTATTTCAAATATAGTATTTTCATTATTTCAAATATATGTTGGCGGTTTCAAATGTAGGTAAAGGTATTTACCCAAAAATTAAAAATAAAGACGGCTAAGGTGAAGTTTGGAGAACGTCAATGAAAATTTTATTTTATACAAAGAGAACATGCAAAGTGTAGAAATGTGTTACATGCCTTCTCTCCGACACTGAAAAGGAAAAATAGTGAATGACTAAAGTTAGTTTTTACTCGCAAGGACATAGTAATTGAAGAAGAGAACGGAAGGTTAACCAAACACCACCAATCATTAAAATGACTACCTCCATCTTTGCCACGAAACACTGCTGTAAAAATAATCAAGACGATACAACAATTTACTCCTGCTCCGATAGTAAGGCTTATCCGACAAGGTCAAAATGGCGGCCGATGTCCAAAACTACCTCAAATCCGAAGTTAACTGGAGCAAAAGAATGGTTTGTTAATTTTAACGCCTCCAAGACTAAATTTCTCTCCATTAATCATCTGAGAGAACCCGCGCTGCCTTCCATCAGTATGGCTGATGCTATCCTCCAGTTGACTCACTGCGCCTTTTCAGGTTTACATTCTCTGCTGATATGAAGTGGAAAGACTATATTGAATCTACTGCTAGGTCAGCTGCTAAGAAAGTTAGTTCATTATATCGGGCGAGACAATCTTTCCAGAATCAATCTTACATATCTATAAGTCTACCATTCGTCCATACTTAGAATATTGCTGCCACATATGGTCCGGTGGCCCTGCTATTTACCTTGAGCTCCTTGATAAGGTCCCAAGAAGAATCAGCAATATTATTGGTCCTGATCTGGTGACTCAGTTCGAGTCACTTTCCCACCGCCTTAAGCTTGCATCTCTATGTCTTTTCTGTAAATACTTTCATGGTAATTGTTCGGATGAGCTCTTCACTATAGTACCTACAGTTTTTTTGTTTTGTTTTTTATTTAAGCGCAGCACTAGACTGACGTCGAGATCTCATCAATTACAGTTGAGGTGGCTAGATGTAACCGTAAGTTCTATGCTAACAGTTTCTTTTCTCACACTTCTCGTTAATGGAACTCCCTTCCGGCTCAATACTTTCCAGCCAACTTTAATCTGCAAAAAAATAAATGCATTGTCAATCGCTTTCTACTACCTACCTGATTACTCTCTTCTTCTCCTGCTCATCATTAATGTTTATCTTCCTAATTCATCCACACCCTGTAACCCCTTCTCTTTTAGTATCATTACTGCTTTGCTTGGGGTGATTCTGATTTTTTAAAATACTATACGAGAAGTATCACCTTGCAATAACGAAGCCAGGTGACAGTGTCTTTGCTATGGTGGACTGTTCTAGAATGTTTACGAAGCCGGAACATGGGGAAACCGATTACGTGAGAGAGCATGGCAGATTACCAACGGTACTGAAAAGTTCTTGGCCTCACCAGGAAGAAAATGACCATGAATTGTACATCCTATTTCGCATATTCACACTGCTTTTCAATACAACTGGCACATCGTTTATTATTTTTTTTAACCCTTAACCCTACCCCCACCAAAAAAATACTTATGTCTTGTAATCGAAATACTGCTCTGTTGCTCTTGTAAATTTTAACTCCTCCAAAACAAAACTGTTTTCATTTAACCTCCACAGAGAACCTTTTCCGTCTGCCATCAACATGGCTGACACTAGAGCCCAGAAGAGCAACATATTGTGCTTTCTTGGTCTCGTGTTTTCCACTGACTTGAAGTGGAGCGATTATATTGAATCAATAGCTGCATCTACTGCAAGGAAAGTTGGATCCATCTTGCACATTTACAAATCTATCATTTGTCAGTGCATTGAATACTGTTGCCATATCAGGTCTACTGCTCCTGTTATGCATCTCGAGATTCTTGACAAAATCCAAAGAAGTATCTGCAATGTAATCGATCCTGCTCACGCATCTCGACTTAAGTCGCTTTCGCCCCGATGTGACGTGGCTTCCCTCTGTCTTTTCTACGAATATTTTCATGGTAACTGCTCTGAAGTGCTTTATTCCTGGTATCCCGACTACATGAAAGCCATCAGATTGGCACCTAGGCCCACCCATTTACTGTTGAAATAGCTAAATACTACCGCCACTCATACGCCAACAGTTTCTTTTTCTCACTTCCCATTTGAGTAACTCCTTTCCTTTTACTTGCTTCCCTGATAACTACAATTTTCAAACATTTAAATGCAACGTTGCTCACCATCTTCTGTCTTCTTGAATCCCGTTCGTCTTTTATCTTTTCCTCAATACCCACCCCTATTCTCAGTTTCTTATTTTACTTTCACTCCCTATAACTCCCTGTGCAATAAGGACATTCCCGTCTGGCTTGGGGTGAAATGATTTAAAAAATTACCTCTGAAGCATTTGGAAAGTTCCTCTTTATTAATCTCCCATCTTCCTTTGAAGTTTGGAAATAGGGAATAGATGGAGCAAGATCTGGCAAGTAGAAGGGATTGTTTGTAATCTCAAACTCCAAAACATTCATCAATTTGGTGAGTAAGTGAAATGTTTTGAAAAAGGCAAATGCTTTTCTGTAGGTTCATTCGCCTGTTTTCTTTTAATGTCTCCTTTATTCAACGCAGCAAGTTCAGTATTATTAGCTGTTTAACCCTCCTGAAGATCGTCAGTCATCAAAATACCTTGCTTTATCCAAAAAATACCGTGGTTCTGACCTCTTCTGCTGAGTCTTATTTTGGTTGTATCTTCTTTTTTTCCAGCCGAGGAAAACCTGAATGTTCTTCTGTTGTTTGGTGATCGGATCATAGTTGTGTAACTGTTTTTTGCCAATGGTGGCAAGTCGTTAGAAAATATCCTCACCAGATAGTTGAAAAGTTTCAAAATCAACTTGGAGGTTTCCCACACGATATCCGTTCTTGTCAACATTTAAACATTTTTTGGCTTCTGTGGAAACAGTTCTTCACAGCTGCCTGGGGACGAACACTTGATGTCGCACACTTTAGGCTGACATCGTTCAGTCCCGGATTGACACTTTAAAATTATAACACTTGTTTGTTATCCATACATAGCTTCACCAAGAAGTCTTTTGTTGGGGTGGGAGCTGTCAAGCATCTACGACAACGGGACACTTACTGTCTTCGTCCTCTTCTTCCTCTTTTCCGCCCAGCATACTATAGTAACGACATCCACGGGACCTGGCTCCAGAGCATGAGTATATCTTTCCCTTTAGTGACTGAACTTGCACATACACGCACGCGCACGCACGGCACACACACACACACACAAACACACACACACACACACACACACACTCACACACACACACACACACTCACACTCTCACACACACACACACACACTCACACACACACACGCGCGCGCGCGCACACACACACACACTCACACACACACACTCACACACACACACACACACACACTCACACACACACACACACTCACACACACACACACACTCACACACACACACTCACACACACACTCACTCACACACACACACTCACACACACACTCACACACACTCACACACACACTCACACACACACACACACTCACACACACACACACTCACACACACACACACACACATGTATCACTTACATAATTCCTAACTTGTAATACCTTCTTTCTTTTGTATGTATACTGGTGTATTTTTCTCTCTTTTTATTCAGTTACATAAAAACTAAAATATCGCCTTCTTGAAAGTCTTTCATTCCCTTACATCCGCCATTTACATGTGCAAAATATTGTTACCATTGCTTTTAGACTAACTCGAGATAATACTGCAACACGCTATTTCCAGCACAACGTTCAGAATTCGGTAAGTTTATCGGTTCGAGAACTTCACAGAATTACCTTGTAATAATTACAAAAATATATTTAAGGACACACATAAAATATCTTGCAACGGTAAGGACTTTAAAAACAAGCAGTTGTGGTAAAATTAAATAAAATTGATAAATAATAATAATAATAATCTGAGACAGATGGCCTAATTATTGCAGCTCAGGACCAAAGCCTCGCAACCAGATCCTATCACTGTCACATAATCAAGGATGGAAGTAACTCAAAATGCAAGATCTGCTGAAAATACAATGAAACTGTCGACCATATTATCTCAGGATGTCTGGAACTGGCAAAAACTGAATATACCCACAGACATAACAAGGTAGCGACATATGTGCACTAGAAGATATGCAAGAAGCACAAAATCGAAGCCACTGAGAGATGATATGACCTACAACCAGACACTGTTACCCAAAATAACGATGTAACTATCCTCTGGGACATGCCAATTCAAACTGACAGGGAAATAAAAGCCAACAGATTTAGTATTATCATAAATGACAAGAAATCAAGGAAGTGTCTGCCTATTGACATTAGTAGTACCATCTGAGAGAAACACCTCCATAAAAATTGATGAGAAATTGTCCAAATACACTGGTAATCTCAGTCTCCTCGTCCTTGTATTTGGACAATTTCTCAACAATTTTCAATCAGATCTCTGGGTCCCGTGAAAATGGAATTGACAATTTTACTAACAGTGTCCCAGGTAACATCAACAAACAAGTTACCCAGAAAATCACCCTATTAGGAACATCCCATATACTAAGAAAAGTGCTATAAAATTAAATGACAATTCTCCAATAAGGCTTAAGGGCCATAGTTTGGACCCGGATCTACAGGATACAAAGCAGGAAATATAACATACACAAATAATAATAATAATAATAATAATAATAATGATGATGAAAAATAAAAAACAAAAAGAAATACATTTTCCCATGATGCTAAGAGTAAAGAAATCAGGAATATGATTACCCCACTTGGCTTGGTAAAACGTCATTAGGAGGCGCTATTGAAATCTATAAAAAGGCAAATATTTCAAGGCTCATCCTCTTTCTCCTTTAGAACCATGTGGAAATTGTGTTTCCACTGAGGAACGATAGTTTCCCCGGTTCACTGACGACTAAATTCTCTTCCCACTTTTCAACGCATGACACTCGCACGTATCTTCCAACCCTCAATCTATGAAGTAAGTTAAGATTTGTCTTTGGTTGCTCCAACGCAGGGCAAGGCTGACTTGATCTCGATTATTGTAACGATGTTTATACTGACTTACCCCAACTTCTATACCAAGAAAAAGAAAACGGAATCTCATAACCATGTTTAAACCTCACAGTGATAAAGTAAATACAAAACTTCATTTTTGTTCCAATTCTGCGCAAGGCTGACTTGAGCGCAACCATGAAAACGATGCTTATACTGACTTTTACCCTGACTTCTGAACTAGGGAAACGGACATACCGAGGAGACATTGAGAACTTTGTTTCACTATTCATTATAACAAAGACAATAAATGGTCTGTAGTTGAAAATCAAGTTTTTGTATGCTTCTACTTTGTTTATATATGAAGACGCACACACTTAAAATACACACAAAATCTCTATATCCTTTCAACTTCTATACGATCATTATTCACACTATCTATAACTAGTATTAATATAAGATTCTATTGAACATGCGAGACATTCAGTATGATGACGACAATACGACTATGGACCAGACAACCATTAACCCACCAAAAATCGACCAACCTGTATAAGGAGGCAAAGAAACGCTTCGGGGTGCAGGTCAACGTCAAAAAAAATGAAGATCCTCATACAGCCGGCCCCCGGTAAAGGAACACTGGACGTCAGCCTCAACAACGACGGACAACCGGTAGAAGTCACTGACGAATTTTCCTACCTAGAAAAGCATCCTCTCGAATAGTGTCACCTGCGAAAGATATCTTGACAGGATAAAAGCGGCTCATGTTGCGTACGGAAGGCTCTCGCACCGGGTCTTAAGCAATCACGGCCTCGCCATAAGAACCAAAATCATGGTCTTCCGGGCTATGGTCCTCTCCACTCTTCTGTGCGTTTGCGAGACGCGGATTTTCTATAGTCGAGACATCAAACGTCCGGAATGGTTACAGCAAACGAATCTCCGAAGAAACCTTCGCATCAGTTGGGAAGACCGCATCACCTACAACTAGGTTCTCTCTGACATCTCTCCCCAGCATTGAATCTTTCAACATCGCCTGCGCTTGGCGGGCCACGTGTCCAAAATGCATCCCACTCGTATCATACGGTTTGGAGTGGGAAAAAAATACGCGAAGGCTCAAAATGACATCCCTGAGACAAGCCAACGTCGATCTTGAAACCTAGGAAATCGTTACTGCGAATCGGTCTTCCTGGCGTATGACCATCCGTGGAGGGGCACCGAGACTTTCGAGTTCAACCGTCGGCATGAAGAGGATCTGCGACGTGCTTGAGGACCCGACTCACGACTCTTCAGGAGCAGACTGGGCCTTCACAGCCATCTCCGCCACCTCCTGTTGGCGGGGGAATGAATGGAATAGGGAGAGAGGGTGACGATCACAATACTCGGATTCGAGCGGGTACCGACAACGAAATTGAATATAGAAAGAGGATCAGGGTTCTATAGTCATTCTGTAATAAACTGATCACCGCAGAATTACGACATGTTAGAAAATGTATATTTAACACATTGGATACCAACCACGAGATAACTAATAGTTAGCAGTTTTTATTATGGCGCCGACTAAAGGTTATTTCTTGCCGACTAAGAGTTATCTCGGGCTTGACATTTTCGGATACATTTTCATCTACGGGCGCCAACAACGAGTTTATTCGCAGTGATACTTTGAGTGTTTAAACAATATTAAGTCTTCAGTTGACGCTATAATTCAACTCGTAAAATTGTTTATTATCTAAATTGGCTATTCTAAAGTTGGCGTTTACAGTCAGATTTCGTTATTGACTTCTGGCAGTCAACGTGTTAATAATACAAGCGTTACCAACAGAATATGGCTCTATGTAGAAAACTAAATGCATTTCAATTCATTTAAGTATAATAGGCCTGATTAGAACGCCACCTACCGAGCATCGTAGCAGACAAGTTGAGGTAATGAATAATTTTCCTAAGGATTACATAGGGAACGAGTTTGAGTCTGACAATGATTGGCGTCTTTTTCTGCTCTTGCAGGCTAAATTTTGTAGCGTTCGAGAAAAATGGCTTGTTAAACACTAAATTTTACTTTTTTTATTTTAGAGCAAGTTTCGGCATTAAATCTATATATAGTGCATTAAAAATTTAAAAAAAGTCAATTTCTCATTTGTCGGAAATGAATGCAAGCGTGACTGACAGAATTAGAGATGGACAGAAGGCATTGTTCATGATTTTTAATATAAAAATGCATTACAAATAATTTTACTATAGAAATGCTTTATAAATGCTTTTAGGGAAAAAACTGCACTGACAATCATGAAGAAAGTAATTTCCAGTGAGCTGGGATAAATTATTGGCAGTTTTTATTATGACGCCAACTAAGAGTTATTTCGGATACATTTTCATCTACAGACGCCAACAACGAGTTTATTCGCAGTGATACTTTGAGTGTGAAAACAATGTTAAGACTTCAGGTGAAGCTATAAATCAACTCGTAAAATTCTTTATTATCTAAATTGACTCTTCAAAATTTGGCGTTTACAGTCAGAATTCGTTATTGACATCTGGCAGTCAATTTGTTAATGACATACACATGTGAAAATCTAATAGTCAGGACGAAATCGGTAAACTTGTATTAATATAAGATTCTGGCGGAGACAAAGTGTAAGATAAGTTTTCTATATTTATTAAGTAATAAACTGATCACCCAACAATTACTACATTAACCACTGAAAATAGCTATTTAAAGACTGATATGCGAAAGGCATAATTATAGCAAGGACTTAAAAATATGCCATCATTTTTTACGTTCTGGGAAAACGAACACTATTACCCTATCCACAAGGGAGAAGTGCGAGAAATAAATTTATTGTTACATCTAAATAGCTCAACAGTAAATTGATTGGATCTTGACGCCAGTCTAGTATTACGCTTAAATTCCAATAATCCAGGGATCATAGCGAAGAGTTCATTTGGACAATTACCATGGAAGCATTTAAAAAGATATGTATATCCACGTATATATATATATATATATATATATATATATATATATATATATATATATATATATATATATATATATATATAGGGAAAGAGAAAAGTGTATTAAAGAGAAAAGAGAAGCCGCAAACCTATTATACTTTATTTTCCGTATTTTTGCTACACGAGTTTCCGGTTTTGCGACCTTCATCAGGCGAAGAGTGTATATTTCTACATATTATTTAAAGGAATTAATTTTCCTTATGTTTTCCGATGTTAACTTTTGACTCCATTTTGACTTGTATGTAGTAATAATCCAAAATTTTCTTGGACTTGTGGAGAAAATATTCTTCTGCTTAAGGGGTAATAAAACAATTAGGATTGGTCAGAGAAAGGGTGAAGGAGAAGGTCTTCTTATGATTCTGTATCTTTTTTAACCTATCTCCATTTTTGTGTATTGTGTGTGCCTCGGTGTTTTTGCTAGTATGTGTATGTAGAGGGTACTATTTGTTTTTTGGTATTAGAAGGTGGTATGTCGGTGGATCGCAATGAACAACACTAAGACTTGGTTGGAAACTCTATGGTCAATTTTTTTTTTTTTTTTGAACACGTGTGTACAAGATTCGTGGGTAAGAAAATGGCCGACCTCAAATCAGCATGATGTTGAGTGAGGGTGGCCACTTCTCCCTTTAGTCATGACCTCTGCTACACACGTCCGAACTCAATGATTCGGAAGTGTGAAGAGAGAGATCATCTTCTTTCTGGATGTGGGGTTATAAAATTTACACGTCACTGGAAACCCCTTTTTCGTTTTCTTTTGCATTACGGGAAAATTAAATTCTTTTTTTTTTTTTTTTATTCTCTTACAATATATATATATATATATATATATATATATATA
Source organism: Acanthosepion esculentum (assembly GCA_964036315.1). NCBI lineage: Eukaryota > Metazoa > Mollusca > Cephalopoda > Sepiida > Sepiidae > Acanthosepion > Acanthosepion esculentum. The sequence continues at coordinate 78,393,829 of OZ038482.1, read as the reverse complement.
TATATATATATATATATTGATTTATGTGTGTAATACTTTTCTTATAGTGCACATATATATTACATTTCAATTCTAGGCAGAAGTGTCAGGCATCTACGCATTGATCTTAAACATAGTGCATAGATCTTCGCTAAAAGTGCCGGTCCATACGAAAATTATCCTATGATTTGATCACGTATTACTTTGTTAGACCCTTTTAATGATTAAAGAAACTTTTTATCTTTTTTAAGTTTTGAAATAGTTCGGTTGCAAAATAGAAAGTTGTAATGGAAGAAATCAGACTGAAAAGACACTACTTGACACTGAAGGAATACTTCGGACCTAATTCTTCTTTCTCTTCTGAGTAAGTAAAAAAAATAACATTTTTATCATTTCTGTCTAAATTTCTAAGATGATGAGTTATCATTATTTACACTATTTACATTCGGACTATTGTCCTCATCTTTCCCTACACGCAAGCTGCCAGCGGTCCTCTGGTGGCAGCCACTGGCGCGACAGCGGCGGGACACCGATGGACCTCTAGCGCTCCGCCAGTGGTAACATTGCCGAGACGAACAGCGGGCCACCAGCGGTAAACGTTAGTAGTATGCCACCAAGTGGCAGATTGGGGGCTTGCGTGCAGGGATTGTTGTTGTGATAACAACAACAACAACAAAGATAAGAACAATAATCCGAATATAAATAGTGTAAATAACATTTTTATCAATTTTTCCCTTGATGGAAACACGAAAACGAAATTCACATCCAGATACACAGCAGCTCGGGCCTGTTAGCCGAAATAGCATTTCTTACCAGTTCCAGAGGTCGGTATTCGAGTTCAGGTAAGAAATATTGAATTTCGAATGTAGATTCTCTAAATCCTGAAATTATTTCAGATTGCAACAGAATAAAATCCTGCATAATTATAGAAGACAATTTTAAGAACGCTAAGATTTTCAGCCTCCAATATTTACCTGGAATACACCTATAAAATGCTCCAATATCCCCAATATCCTCGTTATACCATCGTCGATGCTAAGAACAAGGCTTACAAAATATACAACTACAAAAAGATAAGAACAACAATAACAATGATAATAAACATAATAATTTGCGATAATTTTTTTACAATCTATATTAAACGGTATAATTACGTTCATTTGATTTTCAACAAAGCTTCTGTAATGTCGGCATATAAAGATTTTATCGTTTCTTTACTTTTCAGAAAACAAAGAAATTACTTTCAAGAAAAACTTACTGAACATTCTTTTCAGAGGGAACGAACCATTGAACTTGTTAACGAGGAGATCATTCTCGAAGTAAGAATTTTTTTTCTTTTACACATTTACTTCGACCACTCGGCAAAAATTATAAAAAACATTATTTTAGATTTTTAATAATTTTGCTACCTCAACTTGTAAAGAAATATTGCTTTCGTTTTATATCGGATGAAACGTCGAAATAAAAACATCTTATTACAATTAAATATACATAAATATGAAATGGGTAAATAGCTATTATTGTTCACTATTAATAACAGTTATTATTATTGTTAATGTTAATAATAGCAGCTGGAAACCTTCACAAGTGGTTTGGCGTCATTTTAAACCGACGCCATCTTTTATTTTCCATGTATTGCGATCATTTTGCTTAAATTTCGTATTTTCTTGATTTCGGATTAAAATTTTGTTAATTTTCCAACATTTTTCACCGATTTTCTTTACTTTCTAAAATTATAGTTTCAATATATCGAAAAAAAAGTAAGGCATCAGTTTCAGTGGAATTCATCAATGTCTCCCTGAATACCTGATATCCCATTGAGTATAAAACAAAAGAAATATAAATTGTTTACATGTCACTGCTCTGGTTTCTGTCTAGAAAATTTTCAATGACAGGACAAAAAATTATCTAATGAAAATAATGTAAAATTAATTAAGGGGTAAATAAAAAATAATACAACAGACTAGTTTACACTATTTACATTGTTCGGACTGTCGTCCTCATCTTTCGTTTCGGCCATTGTACGCTCCTGCCTTCTATCCGAAGAAGACAGGGGCTTACAATGGCCGAATTATTATTTAGTCCACGGGGGTAGATTCTTCTAGTGCCACGTGCTATGATTTTTCTCACCTGAAGATGGCCGGAGCATACAACGGCTGAAACGTCGTGAATATGACAATAAAGATGAGGATAACAGTCCGAACAATGTAAATAGTTACAATACAAGAAATATAAACAGACAATAGATGAATTTTGTTTATTACACTTTCTTTGAGGGGAGTGCTCAAAATAACATTTATTAATAGATGTATTTTTAACAGAGAACTGCTAAAGTGAAACCAGATGATTAGTTAAAAATGCCTTGAATAAAATTTAAGGGGTAAAAAGTTTGTATCATGGTGGCTCAAATTCATGTTGTAAAAAAACCGCGAAAATGTAGCCTGACGGTTTATAAAAAAGAAATATGTAAAAAATTTGGTTTTGAAAATTTATTTAAAAAAGCGGCTCAAGGCTATTGGCCTCAAAACCCGCCTAAATAAAGTTTGCGAACATAAGTGGTTTAAAAACACACATTTTATGATATTTTGTCAATGTGGAAAGTAAGTTAGGACCCCATAGTATCGATTTTCTAATTCATTTTGTCGCCGATTTGTGGCTATTTAAAATGTCTGGTTTGTCTGACATTCACAAGGAAGACGTCGGTTGATTCTGGGATTTGAAAAAAAAAAAGCAAAACTAAAGGTCGCCGACGACGACGAGAAAAAGAAAGAAGCTGGAAGAAAATAAAGTAATAGATGAAAAAGAAAATAGACGAAAATTCTACAAATTTAGTGAGATATATAATTATCTTTCTATAATTGTTTGTGAAAATTTGTCACAAAAATAAAAGTATTGGCCGTGATTTTAACATTTTTTATGAAAATACAAGAATTATGTCATCTCAGTTTGAAAACTGAATTATTGTCCAAACAAACCAGAGACCCAGTAACACTTGTGAATCGTCAACCTTCTCATCTCCAGTTAAATGAATCGATGTAAGTGAACATTTTGTTGGTAATTATTATAATTGTTTTTATGAACCCAATAGAATTGTAATTAGATCTCGTTATCTTGCCTAATGTGAGACTACCCACCTCTGCAACTCGCTGCACAAAGATATAGACCCCACGTCGTAGAATTTCTGTGCGGTGGATCGAGCGAGAGGTAGGCTCACAGGTAAAAGAAAAACACAACTACAAACTTGGGTAAGACGAAAAGAGGAGAGAAGGTGTGTGACCTTTTTGTGGATGATAACTCTTGGTTGATTCTCGGCTGGCGGAAAAAATATATCCTAACTAACAATGTCCGGCTGCTAATGGGTCGCTCTTCGATGTTACGTGCTCCGGCCTAAATCAACCTTCCTCGAACCTAAACTAAGTCTAACTACCCGTGGCCCAAAGCGCTGCCGTATATATGGAGAATCCTCTTTCATCATTTCCGGACAAGGGACACCCACGAATAAACCCATAACATTTTCATGACCATTTCTCTCTTTGAAGAAAGTGGACATAAAACTATTTCTTAGCCTAGCTGACTCCAATTCAGGGACATTAAATTCAAACCCTTTTAAGTTTTGACCAGAGCCGGTCTTTTTCCTATCGTTGTATTTTGACAAGTACTTAACACTTATCTACCCTTTTCACCATATGTCCAAAACATGTTTTTATCTAGATTCCTAATCTAATCATTTGGTCTTGAAGTTTGATGCCCAGGTCAAATCTAACTAATCTTCTCGCACATATGTGTGCTCGCGCACGCACACACAGATGTGGGGGTGTATATATACACACACACAGATGTGCGGGCGCACACACACACACGTGCGCATATATCAACTCATAGTGTCACACACCTCCCCCAATCATCTTTGTCATTTATTTCATAAATTACACAAGGAATTCAACAACAATGAGACACTATGTATCTCCCCCTGCACATTATGACCATGCTCGGGCGTCCCCGAAGAGAATACAATAATGTACAGGTCACAAAAACAAATTACCACAGAATTTACAACAATTATCGCCACCCATCAGAGGTGGACAACAGGTTTCAACAATACAATATGAGACTATGTATTCTCGGCCGAGGAGAAAACAAAATAAAAATATACAACACACACAAAAAAAAAATATATATATATACAGACAACAACAACCGAAATTACAAGAATTTCAAAGGGTTTCGGTCATCCCCTAACAAAATAAAACAACGGCATAGCCAACACTGCACTGGGGTGGTTGGGATCATCCACCCCTTACAACACTAACATACATATAAGGAGAGAGGAAGAAAAAAAAATTGTTGGTTTCAGTCCTTCCACTTTGCTTTCCTGCGAACAATTTTGAGGGGCTCCTGACTCATTCCTATTCCGCAATCCAGGAGGACTTTTCGATTCACCTCCAACATCATTCAATTTTTCAACATTTCGCGCCCCCCCCCCCCAACAAACACAGGGGAATTTTAACCACCCCTATCCAAATATTCAGGAGTATTTTTCGGCTTATCTCCCCTTTTCCTTACGACGTGGGAACATCATAATTTCCGCAGTTCTTTCGGTGTCGTATCAGGAATAATGTTTTCTTCCACTTTGCTTTCTGTGAACAATTTTGAGGGGCTCCTGACTCATTCCTATTCCGCAATCCAGGAGGACTTTTCGATTCACCTCCAACATCATTCAATTTTTCAACATTTGCCCCCCCCCCCCCCCAACAAACACAGGGGAATTTTAACCACCCCTATCCAAATATTCAGGAGTATTTTTCGGCTTATCTCCCCTTTTCCTTACGACGTGGGAACATCATAATTTCCGCAGTTCTTTCGGTGTCGTAACAGGAATAATGTTTTTGGAAAGCATTGTGGAATTCATTCCTCCACCAGGGATCTTCACTACCCCCTGTACAAAAACCACAAACTCTCTCCCTGTGTTTACTGGGTATGTCAACATGACTGACTTCCCAGCCACCCTCACACCATCTACATACAACAACACAAAAAAAAAAATCACACCATCTACATACAACAACACAACAAAAAAAAAGAAGAGAAGAAAAAAAAAATGTTCACCTTCAATGGTTAAGCTTGGCGAGTTTTGCTTTTTTTTTTTTTTTTTTTAAGTCATTCATTTTTATGACGCCAAGTTGTAGCGGCTTTGCAAGTGGTGACACCACCGAGCATGCAGTGTCCGATTGGTCCATAATTGGGAAAACTATACTGTCTTTTGTTTCCTTGGTCCCTGCTATCCTGACTGACATTCCATCTTGGTCACTATGTCTCTTTTCTGTCATATTTCTAATCCTACATCTTATCAACCACTGCCTTCCCCGGATTATCAATATCACCACAATTGCAATTACGACCATGACACACACACCTAGTGACGAAACCTCCTACCTCCGGATGCAACCTCCTTTCTGGGTCACTCCCTCCGTATGTGACCCAGCTGTCCGCACTCCCAACACCCCGGTTGTCTTGGGTCAGGGAGTGGCCTTCTCCAGCCCCTTTCATGGGGGTGGTCTCTCCAACGATAGCCCGAATGGCCACGCTCCCCCTGATCACAAGCAACAGGAGGAGTCTCTGTCCACCCCGTTCTCGTATCTCTTGACCATCCTTTTTCTTCTCCCCTCCCCTGGGTGGCTGTGAGCCTATTATAGAGCCTAAGACTCTTTCCTGCTGTTGCAAACACCTCCGCAAGTGAGGCTGGGGCCGCCCTTGCTGTGTCTTCTCTTACGAACGCATTTTCTATAGCGTCCGTGTAGTACTCAGCTAGCTGCGCCTGCACCGCCTCCCCATCACGTTGAACAGCGTCTTTGTATGCAACCTTAGCTAATCCTAAAACTCTACTTGCTAGTTCCGAGAGAGTTTCTCCTTCCCTTTGCTTAATCTTAATTAAGGCCCTAGCAGCATCAGTCGCACTAGTATAATCACTGTACTGGTTCGTCAGCTGTTCTAAAAGGTCTCCCCAGTTACTTTCAGGATTATCATCTAAATATAATCCTATGTACTCCGATACCACCCCGTCCGAATAGTCATAAGCCAGATTCACCAACTCTGTCTGTGTAAGTTGGTAAATTCTAGCCTTTTTCTTCAGAGCTTCCCCCCAGGCTGGAAACGCACAGGCCTTTCCCGTGAATATAGGGATCTTGGATCCACTTGCGGCTACCTTAAAAATAGAGCACGATGGGACATCTATATCTATCCTATCCATATTTCTATTAAATGCCAGCCAGACACACTAGTTAGAAACAACAAGGACCAAAAAAAATAAAACAAAAGAACAAATTTTCAGCCTACCTTGCAGGGACCGGAATAGATTCCCTTTTTCTGTTTCTTTCTTTTTTTTTTCTTTCTTTCTTTCCTTTTTTTTCTTCTTTTTTTTTTCCCTTTTTTTTTTTTTTTTTTTTTTTTAGTGTTTGTTTACTTGTTCATTGCAGTCGTCCTCCTAGATGTAGTAAAAATTAAAAAAAAAAAAAAAAAAAAATCTCCAGTACTTGAAGTGTCCGTTCTCTAAGGGGGAAAGGAGTGTGTATCTGTCTGTGCCTCCTTTCTTGCTTCCTTTCTCTCTCTCACTCTGCGTCACTTTCTTTTTAACTGTTCCCTTTCCTCCTTTTGCCTCTGTTTTTATCTGTCTTTGTTTCGTCGTTCGTCTGTTTTTGTTTTGGTTTGGTTGTTTTTTGTTTTTCCTAAATTTTTTTTTTTTTTTTTTTTTTTTTTTACACACGTATCTGTGTCTATCGGATTATCGAAGTCTTCACTCATTTACACATATATACACATACACCTATGCACATATATTGAGTGTTTAATCGGACGATTCGATCTTTCCTTCCTCCACAAAGTCTATCGTACTAGCGCGCAACCCAACGTCGATCCTGGTCGGCGGCGCCAATGTGAGACTACCCACCTCTGCAACTCGCTGCACAAAGATATAGACCCCACGTCGTAGAATTTCTGTGCGGTGGATCGAGCGAGAGGTAGGCTCACAGGTAAAAGAAAAACACAACTACAAACTTGGGTAAGACGAAAAGAGGAGAGAAGGTGTGTGACCTTTTTGTGGATGATAACTCTTGGTTGATTCTCGGCTGGCGGAAAAAATATATCCTAACTAACAATGTCCGGCTGCTAATGGGTCGCTCTTCGATGTTACGTGCTCCGGCCTAAATCAACCTTCCTCGAACCTAAACTAAGTCTAACTACCCGTGGCCCAAAGCGCTGCCGTATATATGGAGAATCCTCTTTCATCATTTCCGGACAAGGGACACCCACGAATAAACCCATAACATTTTCATGACCATTTCTCTCTTTGAAGAAAATGGACATAAAACTATTTCTTAGCCTAGCTGACTCCGATTCAGGGACATTAAATTCAAACCCTTTTAAGTTTTGACCAGAGCCGGTCTTTTTCCTATCGTTGTATTTTGACAAGTACTTAACACTTATCTACCCTTTTCACCATATGTCCAAAACATGTTTTTATCTAGATTCCTAATCTAATCATTTGGTCTTGAAGTTTGATGCCCAGGTCAAATCTAACTAATCTTCTCGCACATATGTGTGCTCGCGCACGCACACACAGATGTGGGGGTGTATATATACACACACACAGATGTGCGGGCGCACACACACACACGTGCGCATATATCAACTCATAGTGTCACACTAAGTCAGGTGCACAAAGGAAAATTTTGTGCAGGTTTGTTTTGTAAATTCTGTATTCTGTGCTACCATTATTTTTTTACGTCATTTTATAAATGTAAATTTCTTTCAAATTTCACACGGGAGTAAGAATCTTGTGCTTTTTCGTTTGCACCATTCATGTTACCCGGGATAAGAAATTTGACGTTCTCTCTTCTACTCCTCGATTGAGTAGTGTGTTCGATCCTTACTGGCTGTTCCCTACTCTCGGTCTTGTACCACATCTAAGTTATGTTTCGTGTAGCGCTACCAATAGGATCGTGGAGCTTGTTTGCAGCATGATTTTTCGAAAATTCCAAAACTTTTTAGTGTTCTTAGCGTGTTCCCAGAATTTGGGAAACGCTGTATCTGTGAGAGGTCACATATTGGTATTAGTTGAAAAGAGACATTTACCTGACCTCCGCACGAGGTGGCGGCCCAAGTCCTAAGTGGAAAAGAGAGATTGTTCACTTACATCGATTCATTTAACTGGAGATGAGAAGGTTGACGATTCACAAGCGTTACTGGGTCTCTGGTTTGTTTGGACAATAATAATACTTTCTACGGTTAACCAAAACGGTAAAGATTCGATTTAACTATCCTGATGGACACAGTTTAATATTTCACTTATAACTGTAAATCAATCCCCCACTAAAAAGTTTTGGAATTTTCGAAAAAACATGCTGCAAACAAGCTCCACAATCCTATTGGTAGCGCTACACTAAACGTAACTTACATGTGGTACAAGATCGAACACACTACTCAATCGTTAAGTTACTCTCGTTCTATGGATAACACTGTGGACATTTAATTCGGCAATCGTTTTTTACTTCTTCTTTATGTGCCGTGTCTCCTCAAGATATAAGGCGATCATAGCCCTCCACAACTTCCTATTCCTTGTAGCTCATAATAAAATTTGTCTTTCTGTTATTTCTCTTAAACCCTGTCCCGCCATTCATTTTCTCAAGCTCACTGAGCTTGTTATGCATTTTTTCTTAAGTCCCTCTTGTCCTCTATCTGTCCCATGAGTATCAGATTTTCCAAACACTCTTTCCTCGTTATGTGCCCCAGAAACTTCAACTGTCTCTTCCTGATATTAAGTATTAGTGCCCTTTTTATTTCTATTTTCTCAGAACTTCGTCGTTGTTCAGTCCACGGTATCCTCAGCATCCTTCTGTAGAACTACATTTCTGTTGCTTCAAGTCTCCTCTTCATCTTTGAGGAGATTGTCCAGTACAATATAAGAGGACAGATAGCACATAGTAGTTTAATACTCTTTTCTTTGTTTCTAGCAAAATTTTTCTATTTCTTAGTACTGCTTATCTTTTGGAATGCTTCCTTGGCTATCCCAATACGCCTTCGGATTTCGCTGTCACACTTTCCGTCCTCTGTTAAAAATACTTCCCAGCTATGTAAATTTCCGCACTTGTTTGATTTTGGCATCTCCGATTTGCAATTCGCACTTTGGCTCATCGTCTTGCTAACAACCATGCATTCTGTCTTCTTGTAGTTGATGTTTACGATACACAAAGTCAGATCGCCTTTCTTTTCTCACAATTCATAATAGTGTTAATATTTGTAGAAATTCAAATTTAAATTGGGAAGAGACACGATAACTGTTTTGATTCATTTACTTAGTCACTATTAAACTAATAAGATACTGAATGTTTTTCCATGCGTTTTCATGTCATATTTATGACTCGATAGCGGACGACACGTCTATTCGCCAATCTCTGAAACTTTTCTTCTCATTTTATATAGTTTTTTCTTGCCTTAACCTTGTCGGTAATAATTACAGGTGAGCGCTGAAATGTGTGAAGAAATTGCTTCTCACGTGGTGCAGATATTCACACAAGCCGCTCAGATTAGTCAAGAGCATCTGATGACGGTAAGTTTACTCCATTGAATCTTTTGAAGCATTAGCTAGATTAAAAGCAGTGACAACAAATATTTTTCACATATAAATGACGGGTGTAAGGAAACGGAATGAATTTCAACAAGGCAATATTTTATCATCTGTCTTTATTTCTGATATGAGGTATTTAGATTTAGGCAGTAAGAGGATGCTAACTTACTTCCCCTATAAAGGACAATAAGTTAAAACACAATGAAGTTACTTCCCTTGCCCGCCAGTCAACGCGGAACTTCTGAATTCAACATGGTGGCAAGCTGACACGAACGTGGAATTCATGATTTAAATCCAAACAAATCCTTGCAGTTCTCAGGCAGTAAATGAATAAAAGTTGTTTTATTATGTGTTAAAATGTACTTGTTTTTTTTTATTCGTATTTGCACTATTTGTATTGTTCGAACTGTTATCTTCATCTTTATTGTTACATTCATGACGTTTCGGACGTTGTACGCTCCGGCCTTCTTCAGGTAATATTTGTTGGAATTTCGAACCGAACCCTTTATTTAGTCCATTGGGGTAGATTGTTCTAATTTCCCGTACCATCTCCTTGAATATCTCAGTTTTAGTTAAATCGCCTTGATAAGTTTTTATTCTCTCCGCTGAGGCCAGTGAATAAAAACATTGGTTGATTGATCCTAAATGTGACTTGATCTAAAGAGTTTTGTTTGAGTTCAATCCCTGGCCACATTGAAGAGAACAAAAACTTATTAAGGCGAATTAACTAAAACTAAGATATCCAAGGTCCATTCCCAATCTTTCACCGACTGAACAAATAACCCCCATGTTGTGTTTCGATTCTCGTTGCATCGTTGTGAACAGAAACTTAGGAAGGCCAAGGGAGCGAAAGTTGAAATAACGCCATGGCGAGAAAAGAAAACACAAATCCTGTTCCCAATATATTTGTTTTACATATTCACAAATTCGCTTGACACGGTCTGGGGGTAAGTTGGTAGGTGGATAGGTAGGTGACACTTGGGACATCTTTGCTCACGTGAGACTAACGGACCAGCACTTCCCTTCGACCATCGAGAACGACTTTATTAGGAAAGGATATCCAGCACCAACCAAAGTTTGGTGAAATCGCTCCAGAGTCGTTGGTACAAGGTTCATTCTTTATATTCATAGACCAGAATTTGGATAGCTATATTTTGGCGATCGCCATTGTCAGTATTCTACGTGTCATTTGAACTAGTATCTTGATTCTTGTTGCATTTATCACTCTCTACCGATGTACACTTCAGCCTTTTTCTTAATTTTTTAGATAACCTGCTCGATGAGTTACATAGATTTTACTTCTTCTACCAGTGGCCTGTATTGAAGTCCAGTGAAAAGAGTTAGACAAATTAATATAGAATTTGCCGAGGAGAGCCGATGGGCAAAATAGATAATGTACTGATGGGAGTCTTATGTGGGATGACGAGACATATACATCTTAGATTGTCACAATATTTTGCGATATATTTTCTCAACAATATGATTATATGAAATTTATATAACATTCTCATTTTACCAAGGCTCTACAGCAGGGGTGGACAAATTACGGCCTATGGGCCCGCCAAAAGAATTCATGCGGCCCGCCAAACGTTAGTAAAGTTGAAAGAGAAAGTTACCAAACAACGCCAAATAATTGTTACAAGCAATTTGACGCTTACTTTTAACAAACTGGCAAATGACTGCAGTCAGATACATTATTCTCACTGAGTCATTGAGATCCTTCTGTTGAAGAGTTACTTTGTTTTACAAATAAATCTCTTTCATGTGAAGTTACTATTTCAAAATATCAATATTTTTTTAAACTGAATGACTTTGTTTTCAAACAAATCTGTTTCATGTGAGGTTACTACTTTAAAATATCAATATTTTTTCTTTAAATGAACGTCTTTGTTTTCAAACAAATCTGTTTCATGTGAAGTTCCCACTTTAAAATCTAAATTAATTTTTCTCTATAAATTTAGTTACTTAAAAATATTAGTAAGAATTGTTCTTTTTGTTTTTTACCCAGAGGTAATTTGTTTTTTTGTTTTTTTTCAAATAAATGTTTTTTACTTTATAATTATAAGTATCCTGTAGTTTATATTTTCTCTAAAAATTGGTCGGTGTTCACATGTTTAGTTCAAGGTATTCTCAGCATCCTTCTGTAGAACCGTATTTATGACGCCTTATATCTCATCTTCATCTTAGATGAGATTGTCCAGCATTCACTTTTTGTGCATATATTACATAACATATGACAGGCACAAAGGTTCCAGTACTAAAAAAACCAAGCCAACGTCGAGGAAACGGAAAAGTCGTCGCTAACGACAGATTCCCCCTATATATATATATATATATATATGTGTGTGTGTGTGTGTGTGTGTGTGTGTGTGTGTGTGTGTGTGTGTGTGGCCCGCCAAATTTGAGTAAATTTGAAAGAGAAAGTTACCAAACAACGCCAAATAATTGTTACAGGCAATTTTACGCTTAATTTTAACAAACTGGTAAATGATTGCAGTCAGATACATTATTCTCATTGAGGTCCTTTCTTTTGCTGAGTTACTTTGTTTTACAAATAAATCTCTTTCATGTGAAGTTACTACTTTAAAATATCAATAACATTTTTTTCTTTAAACTGAATTACTTTGTTTTCAAACAAATGTTTCATGTGAAGTTTCTACTTAATTATTTTTTTCTTTAAATTTAGTTACTTTGTACTATATGTGTTTTATTTGAAGTTTCTACTTTAAAATATTAGTAAGAATCGTTTTTTATTTCTTTACACAGAGTTAACTTGTTTTTCAAATAAATATGTTTTCTAATTTATAATATTAATTAATAAAAATCATTTTTTTCTTAAAACAAGATTATTTTGTCTTTCAAATGTGATTCATGTAAAGCTTGAACTTAAAAATACTTAGTATTTTTTCTTTAAAACACTTTGTAGCGGACCGTGGGGTGAAGATGTGAAGAGATATCAGAAGGTTAAAATTTCCTGCTAGCCGGTCCAGCTACATGGGAATGTTGGACTTTAATTAAGTCCAAAGAAGACAAAGAAAACAAACAAGACCGATATATACATGTAAACAAATATATATTAATAACAAGTTACACAAAGGCATGAACAGTTACATAGTGTTTGTATGGAGAAATTATGTGTGTGTGTTGTGAGTGTTCGTACGTACGTGTATTGTTCTTAGCGTGTTCCCAGAATTTGGGAAACGCTGTTTCTGTGAGAGGTCACATATTGGTGTTAGTTGAAAAGAGACATTTACCTCACCTCCGCACGAGGTGGCGGCCCAAGGCCTAAGTGGAAAAGAGAGGTCGAGGCGAAGGGTCAGCCAGTATTTATAGCCAGGGGAGAGAGACACCTGTTGAAGGATTAAGGAACTGAGGAGGAGCTAACTGCGACAACTTTAAACACTTTGTCTTTCAAATAAATATGTTTCATGTGAATCTTCTACAGTACTTTAAAATATTAATTAATAAAATTAATTGCATTTTTTCTTTAAGATCCTTCTTTTTTGTCTATTTTAAATATTAATTATTTTGGGTTAATATACTACGCGGCCCAATAAAATTGTGAATTTTTTAATGTGGCCCTTGCACTGAAATTTTTGCCACCCCTGCTCTAAGGCAAAGACTTAGCATTATTAAAAATTAAAAACACAGTTTTACATCTTAAAAACATTAACAATAGTGTCATATTTCTGTGTCTTTTCTGATTCTGAATTTGTACGTATTACTTGATGTTTACCGAATACAGTTTACTGTTTATTGAGATATGGGCGTGTTGCGGGAGTATGCTGGTCGAGGGTATTAGGATGAAAACATGTGTCTCCTGGTATATATTTCCCACAACAGAAATGCCAGACTCTGAATGTGAGACCGAGTAATAAAGTGAAAAGTAACAACATATAAACAGGCGATAAGTATGTATTAACAAAATAAGAGTATACATAGACAATAGAATATTGTTACGTGTTACAAAACAATGAGCATGAATGAAGAAAACATTTAAACTAGTGAATTGTTTGTATGTATCTATTTTGGTGTCGGAGAATGCCCCAGAGAAAATTAAGGTGAAGGTGCGTACGTGCATGTGCGTACGTGCATGTGCGCACCCCCGTGGGGAAAGCGTTTTGCTCGTTCGACCTACATCTTACCTCCCTGGGTGAAAAAGAAAAAGAGGATGACAAAGAATGTCACTTCCTATTTATAAGCTTAGAGAGCGTCTCCTAGCGACGTTTTTAGGGGAGTAAGTGGCGTTTAGAAGAAAGAAAATGAGTGACTTTTAAAGAAAGTTGTTAATGTTTATTCTAGTATCTTTTTTTTACTCTTAGTTTAAGTCGAAAGTTGTTAATGTATTTTTCCAGGTATTTTGTATCGAATTAAAGACAAATCCTCTTCTCATTATCAGAATAGCTCGAAAGTTAAATGGAAAATCAAAAACATATGTTTGATTATTTTGCAAAAACTTATTCTTTTTTTACCTTGAAAACTAAAATAAATTTACTAAATTTATTCAAAATAATAATAATATTAAACGATGCTATATCTTAGACTCTTATCGCTACATTATTTATCTCTCGGCATCTCCTCTCGGCATGTTGTTTATCCGCAGGTCAAAAACTGATTTTCGAATGCTGATATTCCCACTTGGCTTCGCCAAACGCCCATTAGGCAGCGTTGTTCAAGTCTATAAAAAGATAAATTCTTCCTTCTTATTTTTCCCCCTCCTCTTGCACCATGATGTAGTCCCATGTGACACGAGTGTACCCGCTGGGGGTGCGTTTATCTCCCCAGTCGACTGACAACAGAACCTCACACACACGCACATGCACATACATACACGTTTGTGTCACACACACAAACAAGCTAAGATTTAAATGTATTTTCATTTAGTTTCAATTGTGTAGGTATTAATGTAATTTCTTTGTGTCAATACATGCATTTAATTGTCGTTTGTTTAAATTCCATATTTTTGTGTTACTTACTTTTTACCCGGACTCACATGAGTTCACTAAATATTGTTTGTGGGACAAATGTTCCAGAAGTCAATAAACATTTACTAAAAACGTCTACACCTCGCAATTAAAGAAGTGATTCCCACAACAACAGCCACCTATATGCATTTATATTCATTCTATCAGTAGCATGCAGAAGTGGGGGGCAGAGTGTGTGACAGCCTCCAGCATCCATATCAGGAAGGCATCCGATCAAAGAGTGAAATAAAAATTTTGTTTATATTTAATTTGAATAAAATGCCTATTTCGTATTTCATCTGTTTTTACATATTTAAAATGTCTTCCTTTCTCATATTTCTCAGTACTAGGCCCTATAGGCCCCTATCCTACTTGAGTCTTAGGGGTATACAATCAAGGAGTTGGCACCGGGCATCACCAACCATCACCAAACCTCTGCACTCACTGCATTCTACTCAGTACCACACTAAGTAAAATTTTGCCCATCTCATTTTATCAAATTCTTAGGATGCTGTGAAAATCAAATTTTTGTTATATTAAACTTATCAAATAAAGCGCCATAATTTATTTACCTTGAATTTCAAAAATATGGTCTAGGACGATTATTATATTTTTGGAGAAAAATTTGTCTTGCACATCCTTATTCCAACCTCACCTTTTATTAAATATTTAGGAAAATTCTTTCCAACCCATAATTTAGGATGAAAGTATTCTAGGACAAAGCATTTCAATTATTTAAAAATCCAGACAACCCATTGAACTCAAATTCGGAATTCAACCACTCTGTCTACTTGAAACTTAAGCTCTTAAATTATTTTTAGCCAACATGATATTTTAGCTCACAAAAATAAAAAAAATGATTTGTAATTTTGCAACAGTAATGTACTTATAAAATATAAAAAAATTCAAATATATTCCATCGATTTTTGAACAACATGGGTAAACTTGGAAGATTATTCGAGATGCAAATATAGCAAAAGTCAGTGGGAAAGCAGTTGGTTTGAAGTTTATCATGAGGTTTGTTCTTTTCTCTCACTTTCAGTATGCCGTCCAAGGAAAAGTAAATAATGACCCTGAGAAGAAAGAGCAATTGACTTCATTTTGGCATCAACACCAACTAAAACGAGACAAATCAAGGTAAGTACATCTGCTTTAAGGTATCTCACTGCACTTACATTATCATTTTAAAAGATTTTTTTTTGCATTGAGGATCGCTCTTTAGAAGGCTTAGGGGGCCACTCAAGGTAGATGGTTACATTTGGATGCCATTTGTGTGTATAGGAGTAGAAGATAATGATTCACTCTTGCCTTGAAAATGGGCAGTGGTTCACGGGAAGAAGCTGCACGAGTGAACTTACTTCTCACCAATGGAATATGGAGGGAATGTGGGTGGTTTGCTTCTATGCAACCTGCATCAGAGATTTACCTTGGCCCTCAACTGAGTTGGGTTGTGACACAGGGTCAGTTTTTAACGTCGGGACCCGAGTGTTTCCACTCAGGCCACTGGTCTAAGTTGGTCTTAGCTGGTCATAGTTTGTCAAAGCTGGTCATAGCATATCTGAGCTAGTCAGAGCCAGTCATACCATCACTATGTAACAGATGTTATGCAATGGTGGTGTGAACGCAAAGGAGGAGAGAAGGCCTCTGGCACGGAACAGATACTACAACTGCAGCATCTACTCCAATGGGAAAAACCCATTCTCCTCCTCTGCCAATCCTCCTAGAAGAATCTGAAAGGAAAGCCCCATTACCACCTGTGTCCTGGTGGCCTTATTTCCTTGCTTTGGCATGAAATGATAAAAAAAAATTTGTTTTCATTCATTAAATAAATCAACAAAAACAATATATAAACGATTAAAAAAAATCTTCATTTCTATATGCGTCATAAAATATGTTAAGACTGTCGCAAAGAAAATATGCCTTAGGAATCAGCCTGGGAATGGTATTTCCTATTTGTATTTAATTCTAAAGATATGTGTCGGTAGATGAATAGTTATCAATACAGAGAAATGGAATCAGCAAGCTCAGTTCAAATTCTGTACTAGTTTGCTGTATTCATTTTTGTTATTGTTCTATATACTTATGTATTGCCCAGCACAGGGAATGAACTCTCAACCACCAGCTAAAAGAAACTAATGTTTTGTTGTTGTTGGATTGGCCTATCACACCTGTTCTTTGTAATGGATTCTGCCACAGGGCTCAATAAGCCCATGGTATTTCTTCCAGAGAGTGACCATTCATTTGCAGTGTGAGATCCAGTCCTTTTTGGACGT
This sequence comes from Acanthosepion esculentum, assembly GCA_964036315.1. Lineage (NCBI taxonomy): Eukaryota > Metazoa > Mollusca > Cephalopoda > Sepiida > Sepiidae > Acanthosepion > Acanthosepion esculentum. Next base: position 78,376,994 of record OZ038482.1, on the reverse strand, counting down.
CTCAGCTATTCGGTCGAACTCTCTGCCTCTGAGGCAGAGGGGAACTCTCTGCCTTTGGGCAGAGAGGAACTCGGACGAGGCTCCGCCGAAGGGCAGAGCCTCGTTCGGGGAGGTTGACCGGCCCGATCCCGTTTATACGGGATCTATGGGCTATTTTTTGGCCGAGCCTACGGGCTCGGGTACCCCACTTTAAACCCGGCCTTGTGCCACATCTGTCCCTCGTGGGGAGGACACTAAATACTCCAGTCCTTTTTGGACGTCTCACCTATTCGGTCGAACTCTCTGCCTCTGAGGCAGAGGGGAACTCTCTGCCTTTGGGCAGAAAGGAACTCGGACGAGGATCCGCCGAAGGGCGGAGCCTCGATCGAGGTGGTTGACCACCCCGATCCCGTTTATACGGGTTCTACGGGCAATTTTTGCCCGAGCCTACGGGCTCGGAAAGCCCACTTTAAACCGGCCTTGTGCCACATTTGACACACGTGGGCGTGTTAATGAACATCGTGACCATTCATTTGCTTGAGAGCACCTCAGGATGTGGTAATGGTTAGCAAGCTTGTCTCACTAGAACAATTAGGACTGAGTAATGAGTTTGATCCTCACGGGATGCCCCATATCTGGCCTTATGTCACATCTAAGCAACGCTTAGAATCTCACTATTTTTCAGTAGTCGTACTGATGTCGGCGCAGCCGATGGTTGGGGGGGGGGCAATTTTTGTATGCACTTGTGTTCCCTATGTTAAGCCCGACCTTGTGTCACATCTCATCTCAGGGGGGAGACCAGGGTAAATAAAATATTCATTTGCCTGGTGAATCCCTGAAAGACCACTCCATCACAAATGACTTTTCTCTGCCTTTAAACAGGATATCTTAGACTGTAGCGATTACTGAAAAGAAAATTTGGGCCCAGTTTCCATTCCCGCTAACTACATTACGGTACCTTCAAAAAGTGTTTATTGCACTGGGATATAGATGTGGTACATTTATATATATATATATATATATAACTCATTATAAATGACAGATATACAGAGCTCCAACTTTAAACTTGGCCTTGTATCACATTCCATTTAAATGTGCATACAGATGAATACCACTATTAATAGTGACATTTTTCTTTATTGATAACCCCTGTAGCATGACTTTTGAGAGACTAAGCTTTTGGATGTGAATTGTGGTGTCAAGGATATTGGCTCAGACTGAAAATCGGAGAGCCGAGTTTGAATCCCAGTTGAGTTCATTATGTTCACGTACCCTTGGAAAAGATATGAATCTATCTCTTCTCCCCCACCCAGCTATAAGTTGAATACTAGGACAGACTGAGTTCTATAGCCTTGGTTGACAACTAGTCTACTGCAGAAAGATATGGCAACTGACTACAGGAAAAATTTCTGCCTCGTCAGTCAAGAGAGACATGATTGCCAAAGTGTGTATCATGTATGGCACATAACTGACTGACTTATATTTGATAAAGATATTTGATTTTTGTAGTGAGAATTTCTCAATATACCTTGCTTTATTTGTACTATTGTTTTCATCTTTGTTTCTTATAGATATTTTAAACATGTTTCAGTTAAGTACCTTCTGACCATCATCAGGTGTCCATTTTTGGCTGATGGAGTATATTTTATAATAGCTTTTGATGCAAATTTTTGTGTATCCCTACTGTAGCAGAATATATATGTTTCACTACTTAATTCAGGGATTGAACTTACAACTCCTAGGTAACTGCAACATTTAATTAACACCTATAACCACTCTGCCATCATCTTGAAGAATACAAGGTGATGTAGTTAAAATCTTAAATCCAATGTCAAATGGTTTTAACATTTGTTCATTATGACAGATTCATACTATTTTGATAAAATTATAAATATACATTGGTTTATTCAAACCATTGTATTTCTTTGTTCTTAGTGAACCAATAACAGCCAAACAAGAGCAAAAATAATAATCAGCTAATGCAAAATATCCCCAAACAAGGAGAAAAAAATGGTTACCTGTCAATGGCCAGAGATACTTGCTCGAAATATTGTCATGTATGTTATTATAGAAACAAAGATGAGAATAGTTTGAATAATTCAAAATATATAAAACATTTTTTCATATTTAAGATTAGAAAAGCACTCAGCAGTTTTTAATATGACAAGACATTTGTCCATGGAAAATTTATGAATTTTTTTTTTCTTTGCAGAACAAATGTTTGGTCTCACAGCCAGAAATTAAAACAACATGATCCGTGAATGATTTTAAATGCAAGATAGATAATTATACACTTTAAGTCTTTCAAGCAGCTCTTGAGAAATTTAAATTATTTAAAAAATATTCACAAGGCAACTGGGATGTGGACAAGACTCTTGAATGTTTAGATGCTGCAATCATCACAAAAATTGAGAATTTTTCAACAAGATGTTGGTTATACTAAAATGGTTACATATTTCCAAACAGATTTCAGCATTTGAACGTTATTTAAAAAAAAAATAAAAAATAAAAAAAAAAGGAGGCATTTCAAATGCTGATTTTCAAGGATGACACTATCCCTATTTGAAAAGAATGATATAATAATAATCTTCCTGCCATAACTTTTACCTTGCACCATCATTTTTTTAATATACAACTGAATATTACAATTTTAGTCAAACAATCTTAAAGTATATAAATAATCCAAGAAATAATTGTACACATTATTTTAAGGTAGAATTGGCTTTGAGAGGCGCTTGCCAGGAGAGGATGGTCAGTAAGCTGAAACTGACCCTCAATTCTCACGTGTATCGCATAGGTGAGACAAAACTAAACTTAATACCTAACTTTAATAAAAAAAAAAAATAATAATCCTCATCTGCAGTTAATTTTGTTTTTTTTTAAATTCTATCAAGAAAAAAAAAAAAAAAAAAAAAAAAAAAAAACATATTTGAATAAGTTCCTTTTTTTTTCTGAAAAATCCACATATAAATTAAATACTGCATTTTTATATATGTCACATTAGGTACAAAAAAATAAAAATAAAATGATTTTTAAAGAAAATATCCCAATACCCAAATGTTTTATGTATGCAAATTCCAAATATGTACTCAGAATTCTAACATTCTTAAGTTTTGTTTTTTTAGATGTGTGTATCGATGTTTAAGATAAATATTATATTGAGAATATATTGTGAATTGAATAAATATGGATTAAATCTAAAAAAAAAAAAAAAAATGATTAATTAAGGAACAGATAGGAAAACGTTTGTAAATTTAATATTTTGTTTTTATTTTAGTTTCAGAGGGGTTTTTGAAATGAGGTAAAGAAAAGAATATTTCACCATTTCGAATTTTGTGCTATTTATTTTCATTGATCAGGTAGATCTCACGTGTTTATGTTTTATGGTATTTGTGTGTAATTCCTGAAGATGGTAGTGGAAAGAAATGAGAAATTATGCAAGTATGTGTGTGTATGAAATTTTTAATTGGGTTTGCAGTTGCTGAAAGTATCAGTGTGTGTGTGTGTGTGTGTGTGTGTGTGTGTGTGTGTGTGTGTGTGTGTGTGGAGACTATAGATTAAATGTAGGTTATTCATTTTGGAGTAAATTATATAGTATATTAGTACAGTGCATAATATATTTATGCTAAGTCAAATAGATTTTTTTAGTACATAGCACTTTGGTAGACACTATTTTAACTAAAAACATATGCAGATGAAACTGTGTTGGTGGCAGACTAAGAACAGAAAACTGGAAGAATAATTATATAAAGCAGTAAAAGAAAGCAAGAAGAAAGGGCTAACTTGCAAAAAAAATAGAATATATGGTTGTAAGCAAAAGAGACAGTCCAAGATGTGAATTACAAGCTGGAGATGTCAGAATCAAGCAGGTTCAGAAATTTAACTATCTCAGTAGAACAGTAATAGACAATGGAAAATGTGATACATAAATCCAACGGTGTAGTGGAATAGTGAAAAATTCTTTCCAAACCCCAAGCAAAATACAAAGAAACAGTAATTTTGCCTTAGAAACAAAGAAAAAAAAATGCTAAATGCCTATGTAATATCAAGCTTCCTAAATACCAGTGTATGCTGGACAATTTCTTTACAAATGAAGAGAAAACTTGAGTCAACAGAGATGTGGTTCTACAGAAGGAGAATACTATGGGCAGACATGTGAGCAACAAAGAAGTTTTAAGGAAAATGAGAGAAAAAAAACAAAGACACTTGTACTTCGAATCAGAAAGAGAAAATTGAAATTTCTGTGACACAAGGAAAGAGGGCTTGGAGAATTTAGCACATACACACAGGACATACTGAAGGCAAGAATGATATATACATCACAAATTATTTAAAATATATCTAAAAATGTAAATATATAAGCAAAAAGACAAAGAAATGCATATGAAAAAGTGTGACATTTTCCAGTGTTCAAAACGTTAAATTATAGCATCCCAACATAACTTCCTTAAACCATTACTGAACCCTTGAGAGTTCATGGTGTTACCAGAGGAGGAAGTATTACTCCCCACACACAGTGCTAAGAGAATTTTGAGTCCAGTTTCAGTATACCCAATTTAGTCTCGTACACCATCATTTATCAAAGAAGTTTTATTTTGCTAATCAGTGTATTTGATATGAGACAAAGTTTTCACGGTCATTATCATGTGTATAACACAAAATCCTTACTTGAACAATTCCAAGTACAGATTCAGAATCAGCATACTCGAGATATTTGAAGCATGCTTTTGTGAGAATCAAAATCAATATTGACCAATGTAATATGCCAAATTCATATATATAAAGCACCAATATTCAAAGAACTCATTGCCTTGCTTGGGGTGAAAGGATTTAAAAAAATAAAATAAAGTAATAATAATAATAAAAAAATTATTTGGTTGCTTATTTCAGTGCATCATTTTAAACAAATTAGCCAAAAATAATCAAGTGCCTTTTTATAGCCCCCTGACAATTGTAGAGGGTGCAGCAGAAATACCTCCCTCATAACAGTAAAACTTAGTGGCAATGGTGTATTCATCTTTATTGTCTTATTATGTGGAAGGTATTTCTGTCATGTCCTGTATTATTGTCAACTAAGTGTGTTTTGATTTACCTAAGTAGCGAAGTAATCTTTCTAAGTATCAGTTAACTGAAATAAGAACTGGTTTAATTTGTATGTAATTTTTAACGTTAAATATCGCTACGGCAAGGGAGACAACTCCGTTTTTCCTTTGTACAAGCAACGCCAAGTAGTAGTATCTTTACTATAACAATGCCCGGTGAGGGCAGCTCGAGGCGGTGTAATGGTTAGCAAGCTTGTCTTGCTAGAACAATTACTATTGAGTAGTGAGTTCGATCCTCACTGGGTGCTCCATACTTTCGGCCTTGTGCCACATCTGAGCTACACTTGGAAAATCACTATAACAATGCCAGGTGAAAAATGCCAAATGTGAAAGAATTTGGCAGCAACAACAAAAAAGCTCACGTGAAAACTTAATCAAGAGGACTTAAAATAAAGTCATTTCTGATGGTATAGGAAATTAATATATAATTTGTATAACCGTTTTTCCTATAATTTTTGTTACCAGAAAAATAGTGCAAGGTGGGTGTCGTTTGAATATATATATATAAGCCCCAGAAAGTTTTGTTAAAAAAATAAATAAATAAATAAAAATAGATCTGTTTAATTTTTTTTTTTTTTTTTAAACCAAATTTCCGATGAGGTGTTGAGTTTTGTGCTCATATTTTATCAGTACTAATAAAAAAAAAAATAAATTGCATTCTTTTTGTGGGGCTTTGTTCCCAAAAGCTGTAACACATGACATTATACTAGACCATTTCAAACGTCCAGCTGCTTCTCAAAGAATTCTATCACACTGAAATCGCATCAGTTCTTCATGACTGCGAAAGTTGAACGTAATTCAACAAGAAATAACAAAATATGAACTCCAGACAGTTTATCCACAACTTCAAGAACAATACTCAACACCTTATCCAAAAATTGAAAAAAATATTAAACAAACTTCTTTGGATTAATACTTGCTGCCTAAATATACCATATATATATATATATATATATATGACATTTAGTGATTGTCTTTATCTTATGTAGAAAATGTTCAGTTATGTATCTTTGAATGTTTTTTTTTATACCTACTTTTACAAACACCCCAAACAACACTATAACGTGGGTGATTTGGCAATTTCAAACTCATCTGATGACATAACAGAAATAGAATTTTCTATTATTTTAAACTTGTCACACAAAACAAATTTATTTTGGTTTTAAATTATTTTTAGCTTTTTTATTTTTAGTTAGTACAATGCAATTGCAAAATGACTAATAAAATAAAGACTTGAATATTTCCATCAATTCTTGATAATATATGTAAACTAGTAAATAAACAGTAATAATAACAAAAAACATGTCATCCCTTCATTATTTTGAGGAAAGTTATCTGACATGAAATTTCCTCTTACCTCCCTTGGAGATAAAAGGAAATTATTTCAGATTGAACCACATAAATTTTAAGAAGTATAACCCCACTCTTCAGTCTTTTATTTCCGAGTAAATTAATCAATGTTTGTTAAATAAGCAACAAAGAGTAGAAGAAAAATAAAAACTGAATTCAGTTTTAGAAAATTTATTCATCACTCGAACTACTACTAGAAGAATCACTTGACATAATCTCAACATCTTCATTGTCTCGGGATGTGTGGTTGCGAATTGACTCTGAGAGGCCAGCACTGCTGGCCATAGCAGATACACTGGTTGGCAGGCAGCTGTTGTGTGCACTGTTAGTAAGGCCAAACATTGGAGGAGGTGGGTCAAGCAGAGGGACAGAAGAAGGTGGTGGCTGAGGTGGGACTGGGGGAGGTGGCTGAAGAGATGAAGACTGCCAGGACATTGACCCACTTTGGGCATTTTGCATGTGATCTGCAGAGAAAAACAAATAAAGGAAATAAGATATAAAACACAAGACTTAATTAAGTAACAGATCAGAAATTTCCAATCTTATAAAAATGATTAGTTTTATTAAGCATGAATTTTTTTTTAATAATTTTGAAAAATGACTGCTGATTTTGTTAAGTCCTCACAATAGCCACAACTTAAAAAAAAAAAAAAATTATTTTATAATTTATTTTAATTGTTTTATTTATTTTAATTGTTTTATAATTGGGCAAAGTAAAAACTTTGTTCAATTATGTAAGAAGATTCATTTTTTTTTTAACATTAATTTTATTGAACATATTTGCAGTGTTACGCCACAATGTATTTTAAAATCTTTCAGACAATTTCAGAGATACGACATGGGATAATAACTGATAAGTATGGTTGACCATTACTACAGAGTAGCGAGTTCCATCCTCACTGGGTGCCCCAGACATTAAATAACCCAATAAAGTTCGACATGTTGTAAAATCAACCAACCTTAACTAATATTTTATCTTTCTCAGAAAATAATGTCAATAGGTGCCTTTTGCAGTCTCAAAGGGAATTGAAATTAAGAGATGAGAATAAATCTTTATGTGCTGTGTCCCCTCAAGACGTAGGTGATCATGGCTCTCCACATTTTCCTGTCTTTCATAACGCTTAATGAATTTTGTCTTTTTATTATTTCTCCTAAACCCTGTTTCACCATCCATTTATGCAAGCTCACTAAATATGTTTATTCGAAACAAACCCAAAAATGCAATTGCAGGATGCAATTCTGTTATTTTCCTTTCATATAGAAAAGGATCACAAACTAAGAAATTCAAAACTCATTTCTTTAAGATCTTCAAAAATTCCTTCAAAATATTTGCCAGATACCGCAAAAAAGTGTATCATATTTGTAGGGATTACGGTTCCAAGTTGACCTGAAAGAAAAGCAAAAAAAGGTTTATAAAAATCTTCAGTGCTTTGATGGTCAGCTAGCCTTAATTTGTGTAATGTAATGGCTGGCTGCCAATTCCCGTTGCAGCCGCCTGCTCAGGCTCCTTTATGTTTATTTAACACCCACAGAGCCAACCTGCAACTATGCCGAGCGGATCTTAGTTAGTTACTGAGAGAGAACACATTATCTGGAATGATCGACAGTCTGAACAAGGCCAGCACATGCACTTTGTACTAGATCAACCATCGACAGATCCCAAAGAGTTCTGGCTACCCAATTTCATTCATAAGGCTCAGGTCAACCAGTGATATGGTTTCAGACACTTTCTAAAATGTGCCAATTGCTGCTGAGATCCCCTCTACAGACCAACGGCATCAAGAATTCACTTTCCGAGCAAATCAACATTCTAACCACTCAGCCAATATTGCTCTGATATATAGAAATTTATAAAAAATATTCTCCCATGATAATATATATATATATATATATATATATATATATATATATATATATATATATATAAATAATGTAACATGATTGGTTGACCTCCTAATTTTTTAAATTGAGATTATATATTTTTCAACCCTTGTTTACAAAACTAAAATGAATTCTTCCAATTAGATCTTAATGTCTTTCACATTTAGAGATAAATAATACAACTGTAAGTTCCTTTTTCATTGATGTTTGATTTACTAGTTTAAAATAAAGGACCGCTCGATGTATGTATGTTCCACTTCATAAGAGTCTGCAATTATTAATGACAAGAATTAAATATAATTGAATTTTAATTAAAAAATTTGTGCCATTCCAAAACCTTACAAACCAGTCCAAACTAATGTTCTTTCAGGACAATGATTCAATATTAACCTTGAGCCCCAAGAATGTCCGACACAAATATTGCCTCTATCAAAATGTTAAAATGTCAAGCCCTCATAGCCTAAATCATATAGTTACCACTTTATGCAACCTATTGGAGGTTTTTATCCCAGGAAGCACCTCCCTATTGCCTAGAGCAATATTCAGACAAAATCAATTTTTGCATTTATCCAAGAGTTACCACATTAAAAAAAAAGGATCTTGTGTAACATACTACTTATAGGATGAAGAGTAAATTCCACTTACCCAAAAATCCATGCCGCATTTCAAAATCTGTTGGGTAAGGTCGCCGAGGGTCACCTGGAAATTGAAAGGAGTAATTTACAAACCTTTAAATATTTAAAAAAAAAAAAAAAAAAAAAAAAAAAAAATGCAATTTTTAACTTTTCCAATAAATTTTCAAATGAAGTAACTAAATATCTTTGCAAAATTGTTAAACTACCTTATAACAAAATCATCTTTATGACAGAAATGATCAAAACCTTCAAAAAGAAAGAATCTTCCCAAAATATTTGTTGAAATGAGAAAAGAGATTTCTCCACATGGATTCAGTAAGTAAATATAAAGATAAATATGAACAATAAATCTTGACATGGGTGCTTCAGCATGGGGTAAAGATTAACAAGCTGATCATTACTATAGTTTAATGAAATTGATCTTCAGAGTGTCCCATACTTATAGTCCTGCACAGAAAAATAAGCTGTAAATTACAATGTAAATAACAATAAATAGAGTAAATAGACAAAGTACACAGTATTGTTGCTCCCCACCTATACACATTTTTTTTAAGACTCAATTTATTTGGTTAAACTCTTGACATTCTGTTAAATGGCCAAATTCCATACTTCAAGAATGCATTTTGATCTGGAAGTTGTGTACCTCTTCTGGGCTGTGGTTTCTGACGCAATGGCCTCAATAGTCATTACTCTGTTTTATTTTGTTTCCTCCCATCTCTTTCCCTTCCCTGCTTGTTCCCCCAGAATTCTTAAGTCAATCTGTTAAGTGCCCCCCCACCCGCTTGAAAACTCAACACACCCTTGCCTTATTTTACAACATTGCGTTTCAAAATGCGGTATTTCATTTTCTTCTTCCATAATTGACCATTGCATATGAAAAAGAAGAGAGCTTCTTACCTGGTGCCCATGTGACAGGAGCTGCAATGGCATTACTGGCACTGATTCTGTGAGCAAATTTGATAAGTTCTTCTGATGAGATTGTCTTCTTATTTGCTTGGGCAATTGAGTTTAGCTTCTGTTTAGCTTGATAGATGGCAGTTGCCTGTCACAAAAATAAATTAGAAATCAGGATGACAACAATTTGCTTTGTACCTCAGAAATGACAATAGAATTTTAGTTTTTATATATATATATATATATATATATATATATATATATATATATATATGATTAATACAAATATAGAATTTATCAATAAGCTGATTGATATTACCTTCAGCATCCCAAATCTAGAGTTTCATAAATGGATGCTCCAGCAATCACTCCATCAAGGGGATGGATATATATATTTCTAAAGTTATTATCATTTATCTTAAACAATTACATAATGAAAAAATTAAATTGATGCAAGTTTTTTCTAGCATATACACAAATATGAAATGAAAAAAAAAAAAAAAAGTCTTAACTCACAATTTTACAACTTCTAATATTTCAAACTTACAATCATTTTCTTTTTCATTCAAAGTGTTAACTCCTTTCATTAATCAATAAATAAAATACCAAATATTTTTGCACAAATGTAACAAATAATTCAAGCCAGAAAATACCAAAAGTTTGAGTCAAATTTAATGTCAATTAAATCTCTCCTAAAAGGAATTGATCTGTGGTAGACCCAATATGTAAGAAATAGCAAAACAAACTTTGCATTAAGTGCCATGCCTGAGTATCAGAGGTTTGACCTAAAAAGTAACCTCATAGACACCAAGTGCAGAATCGGGCCTCGAAGAATGTCAGTGGCTGTTCCTGACATGTAAACAGCTGGTCGACCCAACTGTGTTTAGGATGTGAACACATAAGACAATTGGATGACAGGAAGTTATATAAACACCTCACCCAAGAGAGAGGGAAAAAAACGTCTCTCATAAAAAGATGATCAAAATTCAAAGAGTTCCTCCAAACCACACACCATTAACCACCATAAAATGATTGGAATTTTGCTAATTTTTTTTTTTTTTTTTTTTACAAAATGCATAACAGAAGTCTCTTTACTTAAATAGAACATTTTATCAAAAACAAAGAATGAACTCAAAGATGTTTAAACAATCTTTTTTTGTTGCTATCATAATCCATGCTGGCTGTAATGGATACTGAAGAATGTTATCCTTGATAATTCTGTAAATGTTACTAATTTTTCAGTTTATAATTCATTTTTTTTTTTAAATAATTTCTATGTTTTGATTAAAATAGAGACTTTATGGATAGCTTGCATTTTTGGTTGATCTATTCTATAGACTTCCTCAGATGTCTTTTTTGTTTTGCCCTGCTCAAGAAAAAAAAAAAAAAAATACAGTATATACTTGTGTATCATGCAACCTTTGAAGACCTAATTTTAAAGCAAATTTGACTATAGTAAATGGATATATAGTTTGGTCAACAGTGTTACCAGGGCCAGCAATACATACGTTAATTTTATATCCCATGCATAATGTGACCCCCTTAAAATTAACTTCAAAAATAGGTCTTTAAAAGTTGCATGATACACAAGTATATACAGTAAATAGTTATAAAAGATCCCTACTTTTCCCCTCTTTCAATTTTCATACTTGAAGATGTTTGTAGAATAGATCAACCAAAATATCATAAAAACAAAAAGAAGGAGATCAATAACCTGAATAACACTTGAAATAAGGACATCACACAACTGAATTTGTAATTGTTATTTGTGTCTTCAACTTACTGTTGTTTTTTTCTACTTGATTAGAATTACATTCTCTGTAGAAAAAGCAACACTACAAGAGATTCTGTGGATCGGGAAGGAGAGAAAAAGAAAACAGATAATACTAAGCAAGAAAGAGAATCAACTGTTAAGCTTCAAAATTTCAAGAATTTAAAAAATAAAAAAAAGTTGTTTTTTTTAATCATTTCACCCCAAGCAAAACAATAACGCCACAAGATCTTACTGAGTGTAAAAGAATATGAGAAAAAGAAAAAAAATTATTAAGAGAGAACAATAAAAGAACAGGAATTTAAAAAAAAAATCAGAACATAACTGAAATTGCATTTCAATTTTTGAAGATCAAAATTGACTAGAAAGCAAGAGGCTAAAAGAGAGTTCCGTAATCAAGAAGTACAAAAAGAAGAAACTGTTAGCACAGAACTTACAGTAACATCTAGAAATTTTTACTGTAATGGGACCTAGTTGCCAATCAAGTATTGTTTTTAAATTCATAAAGTTGAGGTACCAAAGAGGAAAGTTCATCAAAACAATTACCATGAAAGTATTTATAGATAAGTCACAGGCAAGCTACATTACGACAGTGGGAAAATGACTGAAGCAGAGATATCAGAATTGATAATACTGAAGACCCTTCTTTGGATTTTATCAAGAATCTCTAAACACATAGCAGCAGCATCAGCCCAGGTGTGACAACAATATTCAATGCACAGAGAAATGTTAGAATTATAAATGTGTAGGATAGACACTGGCAAGAAAAATTATCTAGCACATCTCAGTGAACCAACTTTCCTCTCAACATTACAATTTTTCCATTTCATGTTAGCAGAAAATGTTAGCCCAAGAAAGTGCAAGGAGTCAATAACCTGGAGGTTAGCATCAGCCATGCTGATGGAAGGCAAAAAAAAGGTTCTATAAGATGATTAAAAGAGAGCAGTTTTTATTTTGAAGGTGTTAAAATTAACAAGCCATTTCTTGCCCCAATTAACAACAGATTGTAGGTCATTTTTTTTAAAAATCAGTTGCCAATTTAACCTTATCAAACTTACTATTAAGACGGGAGTAAATAGTTGTGTCAACAGCATAGATACCAAGTTGAGAACTCGTGACATTGGGAAGGTCACTGATAAAAATTATGAACAATGTAAATTCACAGATAAAGCCCTGGAAGACACTCGTATTTATGCAAAAAGATCTAAAAGAGTGACCATGCAAGATAACTTTCATTTTGCAATTAGATAAGAACGATGGAATCAGATCAGAAATTCATCAAAAAATACCATAACCTTTCAACTTGTGAAGAACACCAGCATGCCAAACTTTATCAATTGCCTTCGACATATCCAAATCAAAAGCCCAAGCTTCACCATTCTTATCCTAAGTTTGCTAGTCTCTTTCAGCATTAACCAATAACGCATCAGCAGTCGACCCAGAGAAGCAAAAGCCATACTGCTTGTCTGAAAGAAGACCCTGCGAGATGAGATGCTTAACCAATTTGGAGTTGATCAGAGCCTCCTGTATTTTTGCCATAATATGGTAGAAGGTTAATAAGTAGATAGATGGGTCAGAGGGTTCACCATTGTTAAAGACTGAAACTACAGAACTAACAAGCAGGAAGGTATTTATTACAGAGTTTAGAGAGTCAAGAGAATATTTCTTAGGGAGTATTGCAGGGATATCATCAAGTCAATATGCCTTGTGTAGATCCAGTTTAGAGATGATAGCAGAAACGATGGATGGTATTATGTGCACATCACACAATAGACACTCAGTTCTCAGTGGAAAGTCAGGCAAATATCTTCTAGAGGAGTCAAGAGTAGAATTGGAAGAGAATCTAGAGCAAAACATTTTTGCTTTATCAACAGAAGATGTTAATACCTTAAACTGAGTGAAGAGAAGCGGGATAGAAGACTTAGTTTGTTTAAGACACTATAACAGAGCCACTAATAGTCACTAGAACCAAACCTTTTAGAGGCTATATGATGCCTTATTCTCTCAGCAAATAAAAGACGTTTATAATCATTACAAGTAGAGACAAATAAGTGTCTGTTGTGAGTGGAATTATGATGTTGGCACAGTCAGAAAAAGTGATTCCTGTAGGCTATAGTTACTGAAAAAGCTGGTGTGAACCAAAAAGACTGGTTTTACATATGTTTTAAATGACTGTGGCATAAAACAGAATCTTTCTTCCTTTACAGCATTCATTGTTAACTTACCAAAATTGTTTCTGCTTCTTTCAAGTTCTTCTGAAAATTCTTAATATCTGTGTCTCGTTTGTCCACTTCAAGTTTAAGGTCATCTGTGATTTTCTGAATTTCCATTTGTTCCTCAGCTAGAAAAGTAATGAAAATATAAATAACACAAGGAGATTGCAACCTGTTCAGTGGTCAAGATAACTGGTCATTTTCCACTGACACCAATACAAGTTTTCTACCCACATTTTCTACTAATTGGCCTTGTGCCATATTAAGCTTGATATTCCTTTAATGTGTAGGTAAAAACTGCAGTTGATAATTAGAAAGGAAAAACAAGAAAATTCCCAAAGGTGTTTTGCAACTGTTATCAAATTAATCCTGCAGATCATTATAACAGTAGTGAGTTTGATCCTCACTGGATGCCGAACACTTGTGCCAAAATTACAAAATTCTGACACAGGTAAGTAGAACAAAATACAAAAGTCTGTAAAATTACAGTAATATGAAAAAAAAAAAAATTGTTTTTAAAATAAAGTTGTCTGAATATTGCATATACATGAAACTCTAGTCATGACAAGAGCCATCCTTTCATAGGATTTAACATTGGTAAGAGTTTTTGCTCAGTCTAGGCAATCTAGACTTTGAGCAATTTACTGAGTAGGTAAGTTTGTTATCAGACCTTTTTTCTCTTTTTCCAGTAGTGTCATCTTTATTCAAGACTGTATCTGGATAAGAGTTTAGATTTTGCCAAGCTGTCTGCTGGTTCCACCAACGGTTTTTTGTTTCTCTTTAGTGTGTGTGTGTGTGTGTGTGTGTGTGTGTGTGTTGTGGTTGTTTACTTGCAGCATGGGGACAGCTAGCAAATGGGCCACAGCAGATGAAGTGGTTCCCACAGTACCTGTGCAATTGTTTATAGTCATTCATAGTTTTTACAACACCATCTTGATTCTCAGCATCAAACAGACTCACCAATGACAAGAACCAGTCAAGATAATTGGAGACATATGACTCAAGTGGTCTGATAGTAAGACAAAAGCAGAGTCATTAATACCCAAATCCTATCACAATGATATGACCTCTGACATTGCAAATGTGTGCATGTGTGTGTGACTGTACAGAGTAAGGGTCCAGGAATAAAAACTTATTAAGTAACTATAACAAATCTGTAGCAAATTCATCTGGATTTTACTGTGTCATTTTGAGAAGTTTACAATGGTGGAAAAATAATCTAAGAAACAAATTTCAAAGAATGAGTGAAAAGCAAATACTTGCCTAATTTTAAAGATTCCTTGATTTCTTTATCTTTTTGAACAAGTAACTCCATGAGAAGGCCAGGGTCAGGTGCATCTTGTTTTTGTTGGGTTTTAGGGGTGCTCATTACATCGAAAAGCTCTCTGAAAATAAAACCCAAATCAAAAGCCTGAAACCAGGGTCCAGTTGGCTGAACTAACATTCATATACAACTACATGACATATACTTAGTAGAAGGTATTAAAAACTACATTGCCCATGTTACTAAGTTAACACACACACACACACACACACACACACACACTGGGAATAATAAGCAAAGAGAATGGGGGGTGGGCTATTACTTGAATGTCACAGTTTGGACGCCAGAGACAACCATGTTGAACTAATATCTCTTTAACCATGAGAGTATGAAAGAGATGTCAGCCTACTGGTTGGGAAATGACCAAGACCCTTGCATAGCTTTATATATAGAATTAATACAAGTAAAAGGTTTGTCACTTTGCTGACTGATATTACCTTCATCTTGACTCCAGAGTTTCAGAGAGAGACCCTCCAGGAATCACTCCACCCACTCATCAGGAGCATCAGCAATTGACTGCTTATACTTCGATTTTTCTTTTTTTTATATGCACTTTTTGTTGGTGCATGTTCTTTTTTTCATAGTGTATATGTGTGTGAATGTGTTTATGTGCCTGTCTGTGCGGGAGTGTAGGATGTTGTAATTATTTGATCTTTAAATTGTTTGCTTTTTGGGGTTTTTTTTTCACTTTACACTCACTCCTTAATATCAACAAATGTTGTTGAACTGATATACATTATATATAAGCATAGCTTAGTTTGACACAAAGTTACAGTAATGCAGCCCATAATAAGGATGAAACTCACTGGGGAATTGGTCTACAAGACAAGTTTGTTAATCATCACACTACAGTGATCATTAATTTATACATCTGGTCAATTGGGACAAAACTGGCATAGAACAATTTGGCCCAATTGTTTGATTGATTGATGTAGAGATATATCAATTGTTAGAACAAAAATGCTACAAGAACTTGATACCTTTGCAAAAGATCAAATCTAACCTATAAACCATTCAATATTTATCAGCACAAAATTAGGAGTATAGGTTGTAATGGATAATTTGCCATCTAAATTAGGCAAAAATGAAAATAACACTGACATCTCATTTTAACAGATATATTTACCAAAATTACACTAAAATATCTTGAATAAATTTACTCTTTAGTATTTCAATAAAAAAAAAAAATAAAAAAATATATCACCATTGCTTCAACCACAGCCTCAGATGATTTCAGAATCTCCTGTAACTCTGCTGGACGGTCTCCTTGTTCGAGTTAGTGAATACTGCCATAATTCTTGCCTTCAGTTCATCTTTGGTGTTTCAAGCGAGGATAGAATTCACTACACTAACAACTGACTGACAGAGTAGCATACCTTCTTCATGTGCCAGGTTATCTACAGATGTAGGTGATCATGGCTCTCCACCATTTCCTGTCCTTTGTAGCTCTCAAAAAATTTCATTATTTCTCCTAAATCCTGTCATCAATTTACTTAAGCCCATCAAGTATGTTATGCAGTTTTCCTCTGTCCCTCAATCTGTCCTGCGAGTATCAGATTTTCCAAGGACTCCTTTCTCAATATATGCCCAGAAATTTAAACTGTCCCTTCCTGATGTTAAGTATAATTTTCCTTTTTTGTTTCCATTTTCTCTAAAACCTTGTCATTGCTTGTGCTCAGTCCATGGTATACACAGCATCCTTTTTTTGTAGAATTACATTTCTTCTTGCTTCAAGTCTCTTCTTCATTTTTGAGATGGTCACTACCATATAGAAGAACAGATATCACATAACAGTTCAGTACTCTTCTTTGTTTCTAACAAAGTTTTTCTGTTTCTTAATAAACTGCTTAGCTTTTGGAATGCATCTTTGTCTATCCCAGTGCGTCTTCAGATTTCAGTTTTGCACTTTCCATCCTCTGTTAGAACACTTCCCAGATATTTAAATTTTCATACTTGTTTGATTTTGCTACCTCCGATTTATGATTTGCATTTTGGGATCATCCTTTTGAACTAATGAATGAATAATCACGTAGTGATGGGCCCCAATTTTATTTCAGTGTTTTTATACTCTAAAGGATTATTGCGAATTGGATGTTGCATGATCAAAAACTAACTTTGCATAGTAATAAATAAATCTATGTATATTTGAGAAAAATAAAGATACCTTTCAATGCAGGTAGTGAAAGACCACTTTTTATTATAACATCAATTTTCACATGTAAAGAAAAATAGGTAAAATTGTTGATTAGGACCTAGGAACTGATTAAAAAATAAATAAAAAAATTAAATAAAGCATCATTTCTGGTGTAAAAAAAAAGCCCGACTATTCCAAAAGCAGCATTAAAAATTTGCAGAAACCTATTGTGTAGGAGATATCAACAATCTTATTTGGGTTTTATTTGTGTCCTGGCTACAGCCCAGCTGACATTTGGTCTTTCCTCTTAATAACAAACATTTTGACTTTAAAACTTAGTTTTTATTAAGTTTGGGGCCTTTTGCAGTGTAGAGGTACATAAAAAAGCAGGATTATTACAAAAATGGCAATAAAAAATGCGGTATGGCCACCTTTTAGAAGGATATTTGAAATGTAATGCCAGGACGGAACTAAGATTGTCGATAATGCTGTTTTTGGAATATTCAGGCTTTTTTTTTTTTTAACACCAAAAATAATACTTCTGAATTAAAAATTGGCTTCTGGGTCCTAATCTGATTTTTACCGAATAATATTTATTGAAACGAATAAAAGGTTACGATTATGTGGTAATAATCATAAAACTTTCTTTATGGATTCGGCATTAAAATTTCGTGGAGTTTGAGGGAATCAGATGGATGCCTCAACCAAGCATATTTTCCTTCCTGTTAACAAAATTTATCAAAAAGTTAGAAACGAAATCAAAGTTTAAAAACATAAAATAAGATTCACGATATTAATTAAATTTTTAAATTATTGAGTAATCCGATCGCCATTAAAAACAAATTAAAAAGAAAAATCAGATTTCGGAACCTTTTTATCCCCTCCCCTTTGCAGTGAATATTAGAAATAATAACAAATGGGACTTTTACGGATTTGTGTTGATTCTGTACTTTCATTTTGGCTGCAAAATTTTACAAGAATTAAATGAATACCAAAACAGTCAAAATTAAGGTGATATAACAAGCTATAATAAATTCCTGGCATGAAAAACATTTTTTTTAACCATAATTTTCTTTCGGCGTTTCGCCTAAGTTTTTTTTTTTTATTTGTTTTTTTTTTTTACAATATGCTAAAAAAAAAAAAAAAAAAAAAAAAAAAAACGATGGTTCAACTTCAAATGTACACACAGCAGAAAACAAAATAATCATTTTTTTAAAATCTGAAAATGGAAACGATATATCGTTTGATATATATTGTTTTAAATCGCTAAATGAAAAAACAAAGATTTTTAAAAACACTTTAAGAAGTCAAAATGCGTGTGTATTCGGTGACAGACTTTTGAAAAAAAATATTTTTGAACCTAACGATTCCATAAGTTTAAAGTTATTTAACAAGTTATATATTTTGTAGTTCCAATTTTCGATTAATGCATTTTACCAGAATAAAGCTATTTTTTCTTTCAACAATAAAACAAAAAAAAAAAATGAATTCCTGAGATGAGGAGTTATTTTTTTATCTTTATTACACAGATTTCTCCAGATTAATGTTCTCATCTTTTCATTATCAACGATAACATAGAAGACAAAAACAATATAGTTCGAACAAATCATATTGTAGTATACGGTAATGATAAATTTAAAAATTATTTGACCAAAAAAAAATACTTGCAGAAATTTTTAAAAAAAACACGAGAATTAAAAGAGCATTTAAAATTTAAGCGGTTCATCAGAAATATAAATTATCAAAAATGAATACTGAATAAGAAATTTATACTGGATACAATATATTCTAAAATATGAAAGATTTTAATGTATACTTACTTAGAAACGATTTCAATGTCATCAATAAGCGTTAAAAGCTTTTGTTTAGTACTAATAGCCGCCATCTTTCACAGTGTTCGGTGTCATTCAACTGATGTTCCGTTTTTAAAAGAATACCGGGTCTCATCAAACTGCAAAAAAAGAAAAAAAGAAATTCCAAGCTTATGATAAACGTATAGATTTACGAAATACCACGAATCTGTCGATAATTTCGACAGCATTTGTATCAATGAGAAATTTTATTTGGAATGTATTGTGTACAGCTTTATTTTTTATTCAATTTAGATAAAATCTGTGTTGAGAAAACCTTTAAAGATTTCTGAACCACTGACTCACTAAAAGTATAAAGCCAATGCCGATTTTACTCATTTGACATTAGTGATGGAGCCCACAGCAAATAAGCTTAACCAAACATAGCTGGCCACACGACTGCTCACAGCCCATGAGCAGCGACATCAAGGTGCTCCCATCAATATGATGCCTTCGACCAGCAATGAAATCAGCGGCAGATGCAATGAATAATATGTAGAATATTTCTCCCACAATTCGATCACAATCGACTACATATGCGTGTTGATTTCATCCATGTGTCTATAGCCTCGACTTCTACCTTGTTTTATACTCCGAACGGACTCTCAGTCTCTTACCACTGATACACCGGAATAAGCAAACAATCGAACCTTGTACATCACGGGAAATAAAAACTCTTAAATTATTTCAACCATGTTTTATTTCCATTTGTTATTAACAGTAAGGATGTAGTGAGTGCGAAATAATAACTCCCTTCACCGACTCTCTTCAAATTCGGAGGAGTGATAAAGAAGAAAGAAATGAATTCGCGAATCTATGTGAAATTTTCTTTGGGCCAATGAAAACCTTCCCTTCACAAAAATTGACCAGTGAACTGAGATGAAGAAGGAAAGGAATTCGCTAGCCTATGGGAAATTCTTTTGGGCCAATGAAAACCTTACCTTCACATAAATTAGGCCATAAACAGACAGAAACAAACCATCCATTCTATCATTATACCCCGACAGTCTCATTTGTTGTGGTGTTTGCAAAAGAAGCTATAAGAAAAAATGTATTCAAAGATATATAAGTAAAAAAATAACTTGGTGGTTTTTGTTTTGTTTTTTTAATAAAAAAATATATCTCATATATAGGGTAACCAGAGTTAAATATATTTTGTCGTGAAGGTAATGAAGAAATTTGGTTAGCAAATTGTATATGATGATAGTATAGTCAGTGCAGTTGCGACTGATTCGTTGAATACTGTAACAGTTAGTAATAACTGGTCGCATGGTTAGAATGTTCCGACCATGAGACCAGAGTTCGAATCTCACGAGGGTCGATTTCTCAGGAAAAAAAAGAAGGTATAAGACCGTACATAGTCCATAACAGTTTGACAAATGACAAGCATTAGTGCCAAATTCAAATTTTGGGCATCTGAAGGGAAAAAAATCTTCCTTTTCTACTTGGGTTCCATGGAAGAGAGACTTTTAGTTGCATATACAATCACCAACACTAAGAAATTCACCCAGCGACCAGTTCATTTTGAATCCAAACGTACGGACGTAGTCGGAAGCATAGCACGTGACTGTACTGTCCAATCAAATTTCAGAAACCACTTGTTTAATTTTTGATCCTATTTTTTTTTTACTGATTTGTACAAAAGTTTTGTTTCAGCGATTCTGATCTTATTCATGTGTGGGCGTTTCTTACTTATCTGTGCTTCACTTATTGGTTGTAAAATATAGGATTTTATATCCTATAAGCCGCATATCTGCTTGCTAAATGTCGATACCTGTGGGGTTTTATAAGAAATTTTCCCTGAAAGTAAGCTCGAGAGAAATAGGGATTTAGTTTTCTCTGATTGGTCAAATATTTCACATGGCGAATAAACCAATAAACGCTTTGATTTAAACTGCGTGTGTTATATTGTGGAACCTATTTTGGCATGTTTGTAATGTCTGTTATTGGGTAGAAAATAAAATTTGGGTGTATTTTAATATGGTGTGCATGTGGGTATGTAATCGTGTTGGAAATAGGATTTATTTCCCATAGTAGGATTCATCATTGATGACTCTGAGAGCCCATAAGAAAAATACATTTAAGTTTGAATTTCAAATTAGTATAAAAAAAATCAAAAACCAAAAACAACAAACACATGGACGTAGTTGACCTATTGTACCTTTTAGAATTAATTAACATACAGTCCGCCTAAATCTGAACGAGTTTGTAGGAGCCTCAAATTTTACATAAAATACAAAAGACTAAATCCATCTTCAGGAAATTCTACTCAATTGCCATCATGAATCTATACTGCTCTGAACGAGCAGATGTTGCCAACTTCAGAACATCAGCTTTCATATTCTGTATTGCGTATATAGAAATTCTTTGTAAAGAGTGTTACTAAAGTTCAAAAGTAGGACAGACTTGTAATTGCAGAAAGGTGACTTTTTGACGTTAACGGCCCGTGTAGGTGATCTCGGCGTGTGGCACCTTTGGAAAGTGTCTGAAAATTATATCATGGTTTCAGGAAAGCCTTGTGAATAAAATTGGATAGATGGAACTGTTCGGAGACCATCAATGGTTGACTAAGGATTTGAACATACTGGCTGTAAAGTTTTGAATTTTTGTTTTTTTTACTTGTGAAAAACACATTATTTTGGAAATTCTTGCAAATTTTCAATACACATTAAAAAAAACATCGTTGACAAAAAAGGAAAAGATCCTTTTTTTTCACTTTTCAGGCACAAAATTTTATTTTAAATTTCGCGCATTGCGCAGTAATCAACATAAGTGAAGCTTCTGTGCATGACTATTTGAGTAAAACGTATGTAAACAAAGCCAGTAATGGCGTTCGTTCTGTCTACGCGACAAGAAAGAAGTTGAACTTACATTGTCTATAACTTCTAAACAGTAATCGAGCGCAATGTTTGAACGTCATTTTTTAAATAATCAGGCAATTTCACACCAGGATGGCACATTCTCATTACCGGGGATTTCTGGTGCTTATACTGCAAAATACGGTTATTTTTCATTTTAGTTTTAGAAATGCAAGTTTTCAGATTCAATTTTTTTTTTTAAATGAAGGTTTGGCAGGTCCAGGAAAGGTAAGTTAGTATTTGTTTTGTGAAAGAAAAAGGTTCTCAACGGTACAAAACAAAAAAAAAAATCTGTAACCACATTTTAAAACCTTGCAAATTTACCGACTTTATTTACAAAGTCGAGAAAAAATAAATAATGTGTGTGTGTGTGTCACGTGACCAAGTTCTACGGTCATGTGAATAATGTTTTCATTTGTATGACATGAATTGCCTCTCACGGTGTTATTTTTCTAGTAATCGGAACGATGGAGCATCACATTCGGCTGATTCAAGCACTTTTATTTTTATTCATGACTTTTTGTTCCGGAACAAAAGCTAAATACCTAATGAATTATTTCCCGAAAACAGTTAGTCGTAGTTTCACCGAAAATTTCAAAGCCAAAATATTGCCTATGACTCCTGAAGAAAAGCTTGACTTTGAAACGGTTTATTTTGCACAACCTGTAAGTGTACACTGTAACTGTAAAAATATAACTTTTTTAAAAATATTTATAATTTTATATATATTTATTTATTTTTAAAATTCTGATAATATTCCAATTGTATAATTTCAGTTTGCAATTTTTATTAAGATAGATTGTTTTTTGTATTTTTTTGTATTTTTTCGTGTTAGTGTTTACGTTTTTGTTTAATTAATTATTAAATTAATTAATAAATTAATGTTTTTTCTTTGATTGAACATTTCTAAACAGTTTTGGGGGGATTTCAAAATCGTTTTCACATGAAAGTAAAAAACTTACATGTGAAAACGATTTTGAAATCACATTTTCATTTTTGCATAAAATAAATTGACTTTTTTTTTCTTTTTTGAATAGTTTTTGGAGGTTTGTAGAGGCAAATATAATGTTTCAAAATTATTGGCTTCAATTGGTTGGAAAAAAAAATTAAATTTCGAGCGCTGTTTGGCATTTTATTTCGAATGCATCACTTAGTTTGTTTTGGGTTTTTTTTCCACGAAGTGTCCATAATATGAGTCTCGTTCAAGAAATTTTGTTTGCTGTATTTGGTATGTATATACAGTGTTACAGTAGTATATATAAAAAAAAGAATGTTTGAAACGCTAAAATGAATTGTTTAAGAACTCTGCGTTAGAAAAAGTAAGAATATCAAAAGTTCAAAACAAAAAAAACTGTTCAGATTGAATGATTATTAAATGTTGGTAACAATGTTTCCATTTTACTTAGTTTTAAAACTTAATAAAACTTTTATTAATGACAATATATTAAATAATAAGAGATGGCATTAAAAAAAATTGTATTAAAAAATAATTTGGTATAAGTGCCAGGTACCATCTTAAAGATTATGCTTTCTTTTTCTCCCCCCACCTCTATTTTTTTTTTATTCTTTAGTTTACAATCAATGAAAAACTCTCTGAAGTTAAAATAAAAACTTGACCAAAAATTATTTCAAAAGCTAAAAGAATCTTTATTTTTTTTATATTTTTTTTAACAATTATAACATTTATTAGCTACAAATAATTACAAACAAAAATAATAATAAAACTAGGAAACGGATTAATAGTCTAGGTTTGCCTTCTACAGTTACTTTTTTTAATGAAAACCAGGCATTTCATAAAAATATTTGTTTCATATGCTGCATCTGCCTGTAAACGTTTCTATATTTAGAATCGGCTCTAAAAGGACTGCGAAAAATAACAGTTGTGATGGACTGTTGGTGATTCACTTCTTTTTTTTTTTTTAAATTTGAAAAATATTTGCTCTTTATATTGTCCCATCAAAATGAAGATTTTCACCATTGTAAATTTAAAGTTAAAAACCATTTGGGTCTCTTTTGAGGATATATAAGAGTAAGACCGATCAGAAAATAAGGAGAAGGGTCTTAAACTTCACATGTGAAGGTGTCTGGCTGGCTGGTGGAAGGTATTGTGGTGTTCACATATGAAAGTCACTTTGAGAGCAAAAGGCTGAAATGTTTCAAAATTTACAAGGATGACAAAAAGGAACAAAGAATGAAGAAAAAAAATAAAAGTCAACCACACTGCTGCTGACAGCAAAAAAACAAAAAAAAACAAAAAAAAACTGAAAATGAAGAAAACTGAAAGAAACTTCAAAAATCTTGTTAACTGTTCCAGTGACATGTGAGTTTTAACAAGCAGCCTGTCTGGGTTTTTTTTTTTTTTCATTTTTCTATTGGGTGGGCACACCTTTTTTTTGTAAAGAGTATTTCCAACTTTAAATAAAGTTTTTGTATTATGTTCTCAATGGGATTTTTTTTCCTATGATTTGAAGTTTGTATTTTAAACCTTTTTAAGAGCTTATAATTTCTATATTTTTCATCTGTTATCTTGCCTTGTTCATAGTGCACACAAAAGAAAATTTTGTGCAGGCTTTTTTGTAAAAATTGTATTTTGTTACATTATTTCATGTCATTGTAATAAATGTTTGTTCCTTTCAAATTTCACATGAGTTTTGAGTCTTGCTTGCACCATTTTTAATATTCAAGATAAGAGATGTGACATTCCCTCTTCTCCCAGGCATAAAGATACATTTTCTTTCAGAATGGACAGGGAAAAAAATCTACCCTTAATATTTATTTTACAAAAATATTACTTGTAATTTTTCAGTGTGACTTTGAAATTCATCTCATTGCTGCTTGTCACAAGATTTTCCTTGATTAAATAAAGATGCTTTAAGAAAATAAGAATAAATGTAGAGTTTAATGCCATTTTTGAATGTGAACCTTTTTTTTTTTTTTTTAAAGCTTTTTTTACTTTTAACAACTGTGCATTATTTTTTTATGTATATTGAAATGGGGAAATACTTTGCATTTCACAGCATTTGACTATTTTAAGTTTCATAAAAGCACATAGAATAAATTGTATTCTTAAACTATTGGTTATATAAGATTATAATAATTTTAGAGAATAAATAAAGATAATGGCATCATTTTAATGCCAGTGAATAATTCAGAAAGAATTACAAGTAAATGCAATCAATTAACATATTCAATAACTATTTACCAATTTTACTTCTTTTTTTCTTTTTTTTTATACTGCAAACCTCATTATTTTAATACATTCTCTTAAATCCAAAATAAATTTTTTTTAAATCACATTATGTGCAGTTATATATTTTATGTCCTGAAACCAGTAAGAAAATAATCAAAATAAAATCACATTCAATATATTTTATATATATTATATATAATAAGAAAAAAAATTAATTCTACTAATTTTAATAAGTGTATAGAATAAAAAATTATATTCTTAAACTGTCGGTTATATAAGGTTAAAGAAAATTTATTTTTAAACAAAAATGCCAATTTCTTGATTATAGCACTTCCCTTTTTTTTTCTCTTTTTTTTTTTTTGCACACTTTGTCTTTCAGAATTCCCTTTAGGTTACCCAGATTGATATGTACCTGAGGAAGGTCAAAATGCACAATGGCTTCTAAGGGGCACAATTGTTATCACAAAGATGAGGATAATAGTCAAAGTATAGTGTAAATAAGCTTTGTTTTATTTTCTATTTTAAAATGACTTGGTTATTATTAAATTCATCACAAGAATAATTGCCTTAGATATCTCAGACTTTTGACAAGGTATAGCATAGAGGGTTACTACAAAAATTCTTTAACTACAGCATCTCTGCAATTATAAAGTCCTTCCTATCAGCATCCTTCTATAGAACCACATTTCTGTTGCTTGAAGTTTCTTTGTCGTCTGTGACAGTCCATTCACTTCCATATAGGAGGAGTGATATTACAGTTCATTACTGTTTTCTTTGTTTCTAATGAAATTTTTCCATTAATATTTTGCTTAGGTTTTGAAAAGCTGCTTTCGTTAACATAATGTGCCTTCAAATTTCCAATTGTTACACTTTCTGTCCATTAAAATGCTTCCGAAATATTTTAAATTGTTGCACTTGTTTGATTTTGGGATCTCAAATTTGTAATTTGCATGTTGGGCTGTTCCTTTTGCTAACAACCATACATTCTGTGCTCATGCAATTGATTAGTTCTTTCTTCTCACTTTCATTCACTACCTTCTGTAGAAGTTCTTGTAGTTTCCTTTCTATGTCAACCATCAACATTCATCTGTTAAAATTGTGGCCACCAATATTGGAATCCTGGCAGGACTTTTAATTCTCTCAATCATCTTGCTGTATAAGTTGAATAAGTCTGAAAAAAAAAAAAACACATCCTTGTCTTACACCCTTTTCTGTTTTTTTGTATATTTACTGAACTTATTTTCTATCCATATGCAGATGGTTTGCTGCCAGTATAGGTTCTGGGTTATTCTAATATCCTTCCCAATCAAGGTTACTTAGCTTTTCCAGCAGTTCTTTGGGACATGCTTATCAAATGTTTTTGCATAGGTGAGCAAGATCTAAGCTCTCTCTCTCTCTCTCTTACCATTCCAAAATCAAAAAAATTTTGAAAAATGTCTGGCCTGAAATGTCCAAGATAACTGATTTTTGTATCAGTAGAATAAGGTAAAATTTATTTATTTTCTTAATTTGCTGATTTTAGTTTAAAATTAAGTTCATTTTGAGGATATTAATTTTTTTTTTTTTTCCAGTTGAAGCTAATCTCCAGGAGCCAGTTTAAAATAATTGAACTATTTAATAATTAACAATATTTTTTTTCCTTCTATGACAGGTTGACCATTTTGATGCAACATACACAGCTACTTTCAAGCAACGATATCTTGTTTCAACTAAATATTGGAATAAAAATGGTGGACCCATCTTCATGTATACAGGCAATGAAGGAGACATTGTTTGGTTTCTGAGAAACACGGTATTTGTCAATTGATTTATTCAAAAATTTTTCTGTTCATTATTAAATGGATGTGGATATATTTATGTAAACACTCGTGTATATATTTGATTTTACACAACTTTATTTTTGTTTTAGAAAAACAAACATTTACATATTTTTGAGTAGTAGAACAAAAACGGTCTACCCTCGTAGATTAAATAAAGGATTTAGTCCAGAATTTACCTAGATTGATATACCCCTGAGGATAGTCAGAGGGCACAATGGCCGAAATGTTGTGTTAACCACAAAGATGAGGATAGTAGTCTGAATATAGTGTAAATAACATTTACATATATTTACTATAGGAGTTCTTTATTTACCCCATTTTTTGTGGATGCGGTACTATCATTGCCTTCAATTTTCAGTTTCTTTTCCTATGTGTACAACATACAAAAAAACCAAAGTCACACTGTTCAAGTGTTCACTATATACACAGATTTTTAATTATGATCCAATCAATTTTGATAGGCACTAATTATCACAATGAAAAGAATTATGAGTTGAAAAAAAAAAATCTTCAAAGTGGTGACAGGTGTTGCAGATGACAATAACAATGAATATGAGAAAAAAAGTCTGTATGAAGATTGTGTAGATATCCAAGAGAAAAGTAAATTGAAGGTGGAGTGAAAATGCATCAAGGGGAACATCTTTTTCCCACATGCAACAACTACTACATCTTATTGTCTAAGAGAAAAATAGAGAAGAGTTAGTTGTTTTTTTTTTTGTTTTTTTGTTTTTTTTTTTTTAGTAAAGTTAAGTGGGGTAACCCACACAGGTTTTAAACTTTAAATCAATGGCTGACTTGTAATAGTATATTTTTTAAAATGTTGAACTTCTTTTTCATTGTTCTAAATGAGTTTAATCTATCAGTAGATAGAAATATGATCAAATCAAATAAATATAAAGTCTCTAAAAAAAAAAAAATAATAATAATAATAATCTTATCTTATTATAACATCCCAAATGAGATTAAGTGTTTCTTTAAAAAAAATAAATAAATAAATAAAGACTCTTATGGTGTACAAAAGGTTCAACAGCAGATTGCAAGTAAAAAAATTAAAAAAAACAATAGAAAATAATTTCATAGAAATGACAACAGGTGGCTGATCTAGTGTGACCACTTTTTTTTTTTTTTAAATCAAGAATTTTTTCACAGAGGAGATCAACAACTTTTACAATTCTCTGAAAAATTCCAAGGCCCTCTATAAATCCCAAGAAATGACCATGAGAGACCTGAATGCCAAGGTAGAAAAAAAAGAATGAGAAGACTAAATGAGCATGGCAAAAGATTGGTTCACAGCAAACAATCAAGTAATCCCCTATACCTGGTTACAGGAACACCCATGAACATGGAGAAACCCACGAGGAGACACAAAGAACTAGATGATGTAACTAACAACAAAAGATCAGGAATGCAGTTCTACACTGCAAAACATACCCAAGTGCTGACTGTGGGAGCAACAATCTTTCAGTAGTGTGCTACATAAGAGTAAAATTAAAGAAAACAAAAGCAACACCTAAACTGCAATATGACAGACTCCTGAAGGACCCAAGTTGCAAGTAGTCATACAAAAACAGTTAAACGAATATAACCTGAATGAAACTACAAAATCAAAGTGAAACATGCTGACAGAAACACTAGTGATGCCGTTGAAAGAGATCATCCCAAAGAAAACTGGATAAGAAAGGAATACACAGATGACAGAAGAAATTTTAGAGATGATGAAAAAACAACAGCTTTTAAAGTAAATTTTTATATATTCTGGTAAAATATAAGCACAGTAGGAAGAGTTTCAAATGGGCAGAAGGAGCAATAACTTTAACAGTATTATATACTGTGAGGATTTGAACAGGTGTCAGCATGTTGCAAAACTTTCTAGTGTTTAAAATTTGAGAAAGGTGAAATTTTACTTTAAAAGTTACCTTACAAAAATATAAGCTTCACTTCATGCTTAAAATAGGCTTTATTTTTGGACTAATCTAACACTTATCATGCTTATAATCTTTGTACGACTAAAAAAAAAAGTCTAACTGCATGTTTATTGGGTCAATAAATTGCACCTCTGGGTCCCATAAAGGTTCTAAGATGTTCTACAGGTTTAGTCTTGTTATATTAAGAGTTTGATAGCAAGAGAAAAGAATAACAAGGATTAGATTTTGAACATTAATTGTTGGTATGTTGCACAGAAATGCTGAAGGATGTGTGGAATGTCTGTTTCAGTGGCCAGCCATCAGAATGGCAGTCAGGTATAAGGGTAGCACCAGGAGTTGACCTAATTCCTGTGTGTTTTTTTGTGTGAGATCACAGGGTATGGTTGGTGTGTGTTGGTTGATTGAGGTCATGGCAGTAGGCCATTTTTGTTGGTTAGTAGGTCTGTTCTATGGAATGGGGTGATGTCGGATTGGTAGGGTTGGTAGGCCTATTCTGTTGAACGGGGCTACAGTGGTGACTGCAAAGGGGATGCCTTGTAAACAAGTAGAGTAGGCCGAAGTGATGGCAGTGGGTTGCATGTTTACAGAGTCTGAGTCACTCTTTGTGGTGGTAACTTGGTCATGGTGTCAGTCACTGCTTGCACAGTCAGTAGACCTTATTCTGCAGAACAGGGCAGCAGTGATGGCTGCAAGGGAATGCCTTGTATATGTTGGTTATGCTGAGGTGACAACAGTGAGTTACCAAGGCATTTGCAAGTGTTAAAAGTCGGGAGACGTCACGAATCGAGACGCAACTCCCTCTGGTAGTCCCCAAGGGACTTCTTTTTTCCAGCGGGAATGATCGCAATTGACTACTTCATAAACCAGACATGGAGCCTAATACGCAGAAAATGATTTTTGTTATTTCTTTCTCTGCCTTTATGGCGTTCACATCCGACCAGCATGCAGAATGAATCGGAGATCTAACTGCAATGGAGCATAACAGTCTGGATTTTATAAAGTACCCAGGTACTATGTGTAACCACTAAAGTTTTAATTTGAGAGAGGCTATGTAGTGACTGGATGAAGACTATGAAAGCTGCTGCATTTTTTTTTTTTTTTTTTTTTTTTTTTTTGTTAAAAGGTTAGTCAATAATTGTGAATGTAGGCAGGCTTTTTTTCTTTTCCTTTTTCTCTTTTTTTTTTTTTTTTTTTTTTCCACTACTAATGCAATTAATTTAGCATTGATTATTGATAAGGCCAGGGAAAATACTTCTCATATCTAATTATGGATTAGTTTCACCTAATACAAGAAAGGAATAATTATTATAATATTGGAGAAAGCCTGTTTGCATGCCTTTAAAATTAGTTTTCAATATCCTGGATTTATTTCAGCCTTAAATATCAACAACTGGCATTTGTAGCTGGCCCAAGTGAACATTATGAATGTCTGGTTAAGTTTTTTTTTTTTTTTCTTATGATGGAATTTCAAAATTTCTAAAAAAAAGTTTTTCACCCCAAGCAAGGCAATAAAACCAATAAGACACAAGATGTTACTGAGTGTGAAGGAATATAAGACAAGTTGATTGGAAAGCAAGAGGCCAGAAAAGAGTTCTGCAAGCAAGAAATGCAAGCCGTGATATGCAAAGGTTTGCTAATGCCCGGGGACAATTCTTTGATTGTATGTCTCTAAGACTCAAGTGGGTGGGGGGCCTATAGGGCCTAGTACTGAGAAATGTGGGAAAGGAAGACATTTTAAATATGTAAAAACAGATGAAAGATGAAATAAACACTTTATTCAAATTAAATATGAACTAAATTTTTATTTCACTCTTTGATTGGATGCCCAGGACCATCACACCCTCTGGCTCCACTTCTGCATGAATATGTTATCATTGTGGGTTACCCTCACATAGCTTTGCCACTTTTGCTGAGAAGTCATCAGGGGACACTGTCAAGCAGCTATAAAAATGGAATACTTCCTATCTTTCTCACTCTCATCTCACTTTTCCACCCAACGTGCTTTAGTAATGATATCACCAGAACCTTGTTTCCAGGTATGCTGGTATATTTCCCCTAGTGAATGCACATCACACACAATTCCTAACTTTCAAAATCTTTCTTTTGCATTCATTCTAGTATTTTCTCTCTTTTTACTCAGTTACATAAAAAAAAAAAAAAAATATCACTTGTTGAAATTGTCTTCCATTTCCTTACACCAGACATTTAAATGTGCAAAATATTGTTGCCACTGATTTTAGCCTAACCAGAAGTAGTGCTTCAACCGTATAAAACTTGCAGTTGCATCTAGCCATTTTAACTGTAAAATGATAATTGCCAATATAGTACTGGACATTTTTTTAAGTCACCTGAAGCAAGGTGATAATGGCACAAAGTGCTACTGGGAGTGAAAGAGAATGAAAAGATTTCAGAAAATTGAAAACCAATCTTAAACAAAAAACAAGGGATGCACCTCCTACACCTGTTCAAAAGACTAGGGAGGAGAATGAACTGGGTGATAGGCAAACTGATCTACTACTGAGGTAAAAAAAAAAATAATAAAAATTTCAGAGGTAGGCACAGTGGAATTATCAATCGGCTATGGCCATGTGTGAGCAGGGGAGGGGAAAAAAATGTGGATTTGCCAATTATAAAAAAGCATATCAAAAGACAGATTTAAATAATATTGGACAGATTTGCATCCACACACGTGAATGACAGCAAGTATAAAATTAAAATTAATGATAATTAAGGTAAAAAAAAACAAAAGAAAAATAGAAACCATATAAATTAGGTACCGCCACTGATTCACTAAAACAATTTGCATACCATGATGAAAAAAGGCCCCAAACATAATAATAAAAAACAATCGTCAAAATCTTTATTAAGACCAAAGGAGTTTTTGACTATTTAATTGTATTCTTTTAATCCTTTTTAGAACATTCAAAATTTTGGTTCAAAATCTGCTTTTTAGTGGGGAGACCAAAAATTTGTATAGCAAATTTTAGTGCCCTTTTTTTTTTTCTTTTTTTTTTTTTTTTTTTGTGGTGAAAAACACATTGATTTGGAAATTCTTCCAAAAATCAAATTGTCAGATTTTAATTAAACTTTCAGGACTTATTAACAAATGAATAAAATTATTTTAGAAATGCTTCATCTTTAGAAAATTGTGATTTTTAAAAAAAAAATTTTTTAACATCTGCTAAATAATAATAAAAATTTCAGAGGTAGGCACAGTGGAATTATCAATCGGCTATGGCCATGTGTGAGCAGGGGAGGGGAAAAAATGTGGATTAATTTAATTTTATGAATTTTTTAAGAAGTTAAATTTCATCCCCCCTTAATATTTATATTAGTTAAAAGCAGAACTCCTTGGAGAAGTTAAATCATTTTCTGTAAGACGGAAACACCAGCTACCAAAAATCTGCTCTGAATCATAAAATAAAAAATGTAATAAAATTAAGATATTATTTAATTAGAAAAGCTTTTAATTGCTTTTGAATAAGATTGATTATGGACAACAGTCCTAAGAAAAAAAAAATCTTTATGAATAATGAATTTTTACAAGAATTGTTTTCAATTTTTTAAATTTTAATTAAAATTTATAAAGATTCAATTTTTTTAAATTCCTGCATTACTTTGTCCCTGTTATGATATTCTTAAGTATAAACTATATTTACTAATCATGAATGAAAAAGCTTAGTACAAATCATCAATATCTTAAAAAGAATATTAAATTTTTTTGTATGTCAATAAACATGCCGATTGTTGCAGATACAGTAGTTCATACATGACAGATATCAGACAATAAGGGATAACTATAGTAAATTTAAAGCCAAAGTATCTAAAATTCAATAAAATATTTGATTACAGTGAATATTTTTATAAATTTTTAAGCTTACTGAGTACTTAAAAAGTATATATAAAAGAAAGTGGTCAAAAATTGTCCTCAATTATTTTTTTTACAGATATATCTACTGTAGAAAAAGATTCAATAAACTTTGTAGGGGGAACATCTTGTGTGCTTATCTGTAGACGTCAATAATTCCCTGCACATTTATATTATTGCAAATGCAACAAAATAATTGAACAACAAAAGAATAATAATATTCAAACAAGAGCTTTTGCACAACAATGAATAAAATATTTATATAACAAAAGGTACAAACATTTGTTTAAAAATTTGTTTAAAACATTCAAATGTCTTTGTATGTTTGGATTTAACTGTTAACAAAGTTGTTGAGAAAGGTTTAGTTGTGAAACAATGAAAAAGTGTATTATAATATAATTGTGTCTATTGCAAAATTACTGTTTGAGTTTACATAAATTGTGTTAATGGAATTGACTTACTTCATGTTTTACTGGTTTGTCTAACTTTCGATTAGTATCGACTTTAATTTGCTTGTTATAAAAGTAGTTTTCTTGTGTTGTAAGATTACTGCAGACTATTTTGATGTTAAAAAGAATTTTAATGTTGTATCTGAAAATAACACATATGCTATGCTGAAAATTCCCATCTTATAGGATTTATTGTATAAAATATACAATTGTAGCACAAAGCTGAAAAAGGGGGATTGGGTCGAGGCTGGTCATCACTTACTATCCTATACCAAGCTAATCAGATTCATGACCCATTCACTCATTGCAATTTTGCACATTCACCAAAAGAACTTGTCCTTCATCATTCAATCCTCCATATAACATAATACCTCATATACTCGGGGGAACCTATGAAAAACACATTCCAGGAGATAAAAATTTCATGATTTATTTTAAAAATTTAAATACATAAAAATCTACGGATGATGTAAAATGAAGGGGGGGGGTGAACCCCAAAAATAAAAACATGTAACGAAAATTCACACCTTGCTCGTGATTGCTGGATTAAGTATCATTTATATACAAAACATGTGTCATGTGGTAGGCTCCAGATTCTTGCCGCAAATGCATTTTCACTCAGGTCAAAAATGGGGTTGGTATATTCGGACAGTTGAAAACATGTAATTTATATTTTTTTTTAACCAATCAGAATGTGTTGTAAGATGTAGTTTTGAGCCTGGTTTTTGGGTTTTTAAAGCAATATAGGATCTTGATCGTACAACTTCCATATGTCATTCAAGCTGTCAACACCATGAATAAACAGTTACCGCCATGTTAAAAAGATGCATTTCTGCAATATTTTAAACTTAGTAAATATTTGTTTCAGATCAACTTTAAATCAGCTAATATTCCTCAAATAAAATTTCAGAAAACTAAATATTACTTTTGGAAGTTTTTTTTTGATAAAGAGAATTCCATTCTGATGAAAGGTGGCTAAAATGGCACGAAAATCAACAATTTCAAAATGAAAACTCATTCCAGTCAATTGAAATACAGCAAAGTATTTTGCTCCTTGGAAATATTAAATTTAATGTATTAGCTTGAAATTAAAACTAAAATAAAAGCTTCAAGAAAGATTTTTCATTTTTAAAAATTCAGTTTAAATCTTAGGTATTGCAAATCTGTAGAGGTACTTATTATAAATAATAATGCAACTATATAAACATTTTTCTTTATCAAATAATGAAGTAAAAGAGCAGAGAAAGAAAAAAATAAATTAAACCAGCATTCACAAACCTGTGTGGAGAGCATCGTTCTCTTTTGCCAAAAGTTCAGTCTTTTCATAGGTCAGCACCTATTAAGAAGTGGAATTATCTATAAGCTCACATCCCATTACTCTCCAAAGCCTATAGACATATGTGAGGACTGGGGAGAGGTCAAATGGTGAGTGGGGAAAAAAAAGTCTGGATTTGTCTGTTCAGATAAAAGCATATAAAAAAAAAATTAAAAAAATTAAATAACATTTCTTTAACTATTTGTAAAGTCAAAGTACCAAAAAAGAAAGTTCATCAGAACAATTACCATGAAAATACTTGTAGAAGAAATACAGGGAAGCTGTTACTGAGGTGAGAAATTGACTGAATCCAAGATGCCAGGTCATGACCAATAACACTACACGTTCTTCTTTGGATAATTATACTCAAGCTAGTATCCATCTTGGTTGTTATATAGTACTCTCTAGCCTTCTTCATCTGTCATACTATGTCAGGTTGGTAGCGACTAAACTAGCACCCCTACTTCAATTTCTTGTGAGTGAGGCAGATTGGTAGCAACCCTGTAGGATGAAAAATATGACCTATTAAAGGGTGGAAGAACTCTTGAAAAGTCAGTGGTCAACTAACTAGTGGTAATGTCTCAATAAATCACCATGGAGAAGGCAACAGGAGACCACTATTAATCTCAAGAAAATGTATGTCTTTTAACAATCAAATTATAAATGATATTAATGTGAAGAGGGTTAAGTCTACTGCAATTAACTCCTCATCCAGTAAGAAGGAACATGTGCAACAGGTGTCACCTGACCATAATTCAATGACTGTTTGCATCAAACAAAAAGTAATTCTCAGGACATAGAATATCAGAACACTAAATCAATATAGGCAGGAATTGAAAAGGCTAATTGTTATTTAAGTGTATGTGAAACAAGGTGGACAATGAAGATATCACCTGTGACAAACACAGAATCATATATGCAGGTGGAGAGTAAAATGAATGAGGAGTAGGATTTATAGTAGGCCAAGACATGAAGATATGTGTTCTGGGTTGCTGTTAACTATCTGAAAGAATTCTTGTTAAACTGAAAGGGAAGTCCTTCAGCAAACACACCATAGTTTTATATGCACCAATAGCACAGGAAAAGAAGGGGAAACGTTTTACTGTAAATTCGACAGCGTCAAGTCTTGATGTCAATTGCAAGAAATAACAAATCGTCATGGAAGACCTGAATGCCAAAGTAGGCAAGGACGAAGATTGTGAAATAGTTGTCAAATTCAGATTAGAAACTTTCAATGAGTGCAGAGAAAAATGGATTCAATGGTGAATGATCAGGTAATTGGCATCACTTTCTTTAAAGAACACCCAAGATATATATATATATATATATATATATATATATATGGATATATATATATATGGATATAGAAATGAAAATGAAGTCAACTATATAACTATCAATAAGAGATTCAGGAATACAGTTTTACACTGGAGAACATACCCAAGTGCCAACTGTGGGAGCAACCACTTTTCAATGATATGTAAACTTAAAATGAAACTATGGAAGTTGAAGAGAATGAAGCCAGCACCCAAATTATAATACAACAGACTCCTGAATGATCCAGATGTGAGGGATAAATATATGGACAGTGTTAAAAGCAGATACAATAGACAAAATGATAATAGAAACTCAAAGTGGGACATATTAAAAGAAGCTTTTCTAGCTTCAGCAATCAAGATCATCCCAAAGAAAAAAAATGAATAACAGACATAATTCTTGACATGATGAAAAGGAGACAAAAACAATGCCTAGGTATAGCACAGAATATAGGACTCTGCACAAAGAAATTAGGATCAAATTCAGGCAGGATAAAGAGGAATGACTCATTGAAAAATGTGCAGAAATAGAAAGAATGAGTATCATGGATAAAGGAGGTAGACATTAAAAAAAGAATAAGAGAACTAACAGGACAAGACATGCTCATCCATAGGATGCATAAAATCCAATGGTGGGACATTGATATTAGAGAAAGAAAAAAATACTCTAGAGATAGAATGAATGCATCAGAGAACTCCTCTACAACGAAAGAGGACAACCGGCAATACACAAAAATATCAAAGGACCAGAAATATTAAAATCTGAAGTGGGATCAGTGCTGACAAAATTAAACAGACTAATTGTAATAGAGATGTTGGCAACCTTAGATGATTTCAGCATTGACAAGACTACAAACATAATAAATGAAATATACAATAGTGGTGAGATACCAGAAGACCTAAGTAGATCTATTTTCATAGCACTGCCTAAGAAGCCAAGGCACAAATGAATATGAACTCCATTGAACATCAGCTTAATGAGCCATATAACAAAACTTATGATGCAAATTCTGATGAATAGATTGTGCAGAAGAATCAGACTGGAAATAGGACAAGAACAGTCCAGGTTTGTTAAAGACACTGGAACAAAAAATATATTTATGCTCAGAATCATATCAAAGAAAGCAATATAGATGCTGACAGATGTTTACCTGTGTTTTATAGATTATGAAAAATTATATGAGAGAGTACATCACAAAAAATTGTTGGAAATGCTAGGTAACATTGACATATTTGGTAAGGATATTAGAATAATCCCTATACTGTCAGCAAACTGCCTGCATAGAGATGAAAAATGAGTTCAGTAAATATACAAAAATAGAAAGAGGTGTAAGACAAGGATGTGTCTTCTCACCAGACTTATTTAACCTATACAGTGAGATCATTCTAAGTGAATTAGAGTTCCTATTTGGAATCATTATTGGTGGCCACAACATAAGCTATACAGATGACACAGTGTTGGTAGCAGACACAGAAAGGAAACTACAAGAACTCCTACAGAAAAAAGGAATAAACATTAATTGCAAGAAGAGAGAATGTATGCTTGTTAGGAAGAGGAACAGCCTAGCATGCAAATTACAAATTGGAGATACCAAAATCAAACCAGTACAAAAATGTAAATATCTGGAAAGTATTTTAATAGAGGAAATGTTTTAAATGATGTTGGCATTCTACAATACTTCAAATAAAAGGCTAACCTCCCCTCAATACTGGAAATAGTGATAACAGTTACTGGAGTTGAAAAACTAATTTTCATCTCTGCTCAGTCAATAAATCCCAAATGTTTCCTTATAAGGAAACAGCTAATATTACCATTACTCTTACCATTAAGAACAACTGGTAATATAAGTGCAAGCTGAAACCTATATGTCAGATTAACCTGATAGTGGTGGAAGAAATTTCTGTCAGCTTCAGTTGAGCTGTGGAACTGTAATGACAGAAATTCCTGTTATCTGCAGTTAATAAGCTAAATAAAGTTTAGTAAGTAACTGTATTTGCAGTGAAATATTTTTGAGAAATGTCAAAAATTTCTTTGAATTTGTAAAAATGTGTATCTTTATTATTTTTCTTTTTTATGATGTGTTCTACACACACACGCATGCACACACTTATATATTTTTGATTCCCTTAATGTTTAATGAATTAGGATTTTTATCTTTCAGGGTTTTATGTTCAAAATGGCTGCCAAATTCCAAGCGATGATGGTGTTTGCTGAGCATCGATATTATGGAAAATCTCTACCATTTGGAAGTCAGTCCTACAAGGTTTCTCTTTTTCTTTTTTCATCATTTACAAGTAGACATAACACAATGTATCCCAGGATTTCGTTTATAAAAGCAAATAAAATGAAAATTCTATTTTTGAAATGAATTTACATTTCCAAATAAATGTATAGAGGCACCAGTTTTCCATTTCAAATTTTCCTTAAATCTGTTTTCTCTTTTGGCAAATTCCATTTTTAACCCCTATTTTTATTGTATTTTATAGGAAAATTACAATAAAATATACTATAAAACTATTAAAACATAGAAAACAGAAACAGTTTTATGAAGTAGTCAATATCTTCAATAAAAATTAAGACAAATGAAAATAAATTCAAATCAAGAAACCTACTACATGTCAAATTAAAAAAGCCAAAAATCTAACATGACAAGATGATAAAACAATGGAATGTGGCAATCAATAATTATCTGAGATGGAATTTTTAATCAGAGATTCTTTCTTTAAGAACAAATATTCTAATTGTTGGACATCTGAAAAGTAACTTTTTTTTTTTAAATAAAAGGATTCAGATTCTAATGATGTATAATTGACTCACAATACTGAAAAGCAATAAAAAATTCAGTCAACAGAAAATTCAATCTCATTAATTAGCATCTGAGTTAGTAATAAATTCTGATCAGAATTATACAAAACTGAAATAAAAAGATATTTGAATCATTGTAGCAAAGAAGTTCACAAACAAGTTAAATATCCTAGTACAAGTGTGCTTGTTCCTCCTTTCATTAGTTTGCACAACCGTTACGCCTTGCCAATAACTCATAAATAATGGGCTATTCCATTTTTATCATTTGGAAAAACAAGACATATCGCAGACACTACGTTGAAAAAAGAAAGAATTGTTTAACATCTCCTGCTAATATCTCATAAATAATGGACAAAAGACTTCAAAGATGTTACTTGCTATCAATCAGAAAGTGAAAGAAAGAAGCCGTTTCAGTGAAATGGAAAAGTTGTCAATTTGAAATCTTTTCATTTGTACCCACTTCTTAAAATAATGATTAATATTCATATTTATGATTTTTATTGTAATATTTTGTTAAAGTTGTTAAGCTCAAATATTTAATGAGACAATAGGGGAATTTCTACATATATTTTATTATCAGAGAACTCGCCATGAGCTTATTCAATCATTAACTGAAGAATTAAGATTCATCAGAAATTTCAAATAGAAAAACCGTGAAGCATTTTTTTTTATACTAATGTTCACCCCCCAATACAAGGCCAAGGGCCATTCAAGGTACTGATACACTTCAAGGTACTAATCACTAATACACTTCCTTCACTAATATAACTCCACACAGGGTTACTGTGTGAAGCTGTATTAGTGAAGGAAAGAGCAAGATAGCAAGAAAGATAGACAGCTAATTCTAGACTTAAAGAGGTCAAGATTTAAATAGCAAATAAAATCTCAGAGTTCAGGCAGATGTAGAAATAGACTAGACAGAGGAAGATTTCTTAATGACTCCTCTTACTACTTCAACTCGGACTCTTACTCTGACTGGCTACTCAATACTTTGTCTTAATAATACATGATATATAGACTTTATATTAAATGCAAAAATATATGCAAATATTTAACAGAAAAATGCTTGGCTGTTTGAATGTGTATTAAAGAGTATATAATTTCTAATAACTTATTAACCATATGTACTTAAAAGCTAAAGCTTTGCAGATTAATAATTTGATACTTGCTTTAAATGCTGTGTAATTTTTATATTTCTCTGTAAATTATAGGTTAATTCAATTTTAAGTTGGTAACCACTCAGCAGGGATATTGTATAATCATTTTTAATAAAGAGGTTTTTATTTTGTCTGAAACAGATTAATAGAATATGTTCTAATAATGTCTGCTTTAATTTTAATCTATCTAAATTGATTGTTTTACCAAATCTTAATTTATATAGATTATTAAAGTTTTTCTTTACAAACGCTATAGTATCAGTATTTTTCTCAAAAATGTGGGAGAGATATGAAAGAAAGATCTATTACCCTATTTGTATTTCCCCCATTAAGGGCATTATTATATCTGTGATATAATAATACCATATTTGATGGACGGAACAGAATAGCTGAAAGGAAAAAGAATAACAATGCTTTGTTCTCAGAGAGATTTTTATACTACTAAGACATACACAAAAGTATATATATATATATATATATATATATATATATATATATAACATACACATATATACGCATGTCCCATGTGGAGAATAACACACACACACACACACACACATACCAAAGCAGTATGTAAGGAGAAACAAAATAAAGTGTCTTACATATATATGGAGATACTCCTGTATCTGGAGAAGCTATATTTAGAACTCCAGATTCAAATGGACCAGATTCATTTATGTCCCAGGCAACGACATATTCCATGAATAGGAATCAATGAGTCTTGGATTTTCCCAAATTGAGGACTGAGCTGAAGTTTCATTCTAAATCTTGAGAAATATATATTCCCAAAGGGAAACAGCACCATGGACTTGTAAGCTCCTGGAGAAGCTGATTTAGCCTCAACCCAGGCCGGGAGTTTGGTGGGGGGATTTCAAACTAAAGAAAGTAAACTTTCAGTTGGGCTGAAAATTGGACTGCCACTTTCATCACTGGAGTGATGCCACTAAGCAACTGTCATATGACTTATCTCTACAAAAGGGAGATAATTGCCATCTGTATCTCTACATTACACTTAATAATTGAAATAGCAAAATCTTCTTTGCAATGTGCCACAATAGGCACCTTCCATATGACCACCTGAACACACACAGTCAAACGTCCATTGATTTTTTTTTTCTATGGCTGAAAGATAAAGTC
Organism: Acanthosepion esculentum; assembly: GCA_964036315.1. NCBI lineage: Eukaryota > Metazoa > Mollusca > Cephalopoda > Sepiida > Sepiidae > Acanthosepion > Acanthosepion esculentum. The sequence continues at coordinate 78,336,020 of OZ038482.1, read as the reverse complement.
CTTGAAATCTGTTACATTTGAGCAGAGAATCAGATTGAAATGCAGCCCATTAAATTTTGCCCATTAAATCAAAAGGCTCCCAAATGTTGTAACAATTCACATATCTAAGTGTTTTCAAATGCTTTACAACACTTATATGACATATGGAATATCTCTGCAATGCCCCATGTCATGAGACCTGGATTATTTTTAATCAGCATTTCAATTTAGTCATCATCAACAACTGCAGGCTGATTGGAACATCCTCAGTCTTCCAAATAAACATTCGTATTTTCAAACCTGATAAACCACTTACAAACAGTATTCTCAGCTATAGCATCATCTCCAAAAATGGTGAATTATTTTTTTTTTTATGCTGTTTGCATGGCATTTTCACTTTTCTAGAAAAATAGCATCAAATGACAAAAATTCATCTCATTTTCTTCCATTTTTACTTTTAACATAAAAATAAAAATTCACAATCCACACGTAAAATTGTATTGAAATGTCACCTTTCGGAATATGTACGTTTATGTATATGGTAATTATGTATGAGTTGTTTATCTTACAACAAATATCCATTCCCACTATATATCGGTATAATTGATTTCAGTGTATATTGGCCTTGCGTAATGATTGAAGGAAATGCACAAAGTGTTGAAAAATATATCAAATAAATATAGAAGAATAAAGTGAAAGTTGAAGTTTCAAGAATTTCAAATGTAAACGTCCTAAAAACACTATAAAAACTTTTGTTCCAATTTTATAATTAACTAACATTTTGAAAATCTAAAAACACATGCAAAAACATATTTTGTTGCTATAACGTTGGCTCTGTGAAATTTTCAAACTCCAAATTTTCAAACATATTAATGTTACAATTATTTATTAGAAAATAACTCTTTGTTAGTCATCTGTAATATAATAATGATGTTGGATTTTAGAAACATATGACAGTTCATTTGCTTAGCAATGTTGGTAAGGTTGTTGTCTAGAATTTAAATTCACTAGCGACAATTCTTTTGACATGGTCAAAACAAGAAGTATTCATTTGATAATATCCAAAATAAGTGTGTCAATAATGTGCTAGCTGACAATTTTGAAAACTAAAGTTTATTAAAAAAATGCTGGTGGTTTTAGACATTAGAAATGATGACAGTTGAATAAAATATTTTGTCAGTCAAAATGAATTTGGTTTAATCAGCTGATTATGTAGGTACTTGGGGTACTCTGTTTCCATATATTCAGGCGACAGGAAGTCAGTTTCCGTATTGGCAGATGTGATCGTTTGAGTCACCTATAGACCAGAAGGTAAAAAAGGATGATAGACATGGGCAGGAAAGAAATTAGATATTAGGTTGGTGCAAAAATAATGTCGTTTTCTCACATGAAGTTGAACGTCAATAAACAACATTATTTTTGCACCAACCTAATATTAAAAGTTGTGCCAGTAATGGTAATATTATCTGGTCCCATATATAGAAACATTTAGTATTCATCGAGCAGCCACTGCTACTTTCAGTTGAAATTTATAAAATATTTCTATTAAAACATTTTTTCAGGAAAGTAAGTTTCTCAAGTCCACTATTGCTTCCTTCCTAACCTTTTGTCCAAAGTTGTGTGGAATGTCAACATTTTGATTATGTCATTATTTTCTCATTAAATCATTTATCTATTTTAGTTGTAGCCATTGTTGAAAATCCTCAAGTGATGTGATTCCTGTTATTTGGTACAGTTCTTTGTGATTTTGCAGCACCATCTACAAGGTCCAAAGAAGGATAGAACTTGCAAGACCTACATTCTTCATTCACTCAAAGCCACCTTTAAACAATTGGTCTGGGAAAGTGGTTGTATAAAATTGACACTTTAGATATTTCTGAACATGTTTGCTATCATGTATGATGTTCATATGAAAGTCTTTATCTGACAAGGCCATTTAAGACAATGACTTGAATTTTTAGGTTATTATTTTGTCTTTGTAGATGTTGTTCGAAACACTCCCTAGCACAGCCTATGTTCAATTTCCATATCTCCTATACTAAATTTATAATTAGTTGATACACTGAGGGATCTAAAGTGTTGAATATTTACTAATTTTACATCCCAAATTTTTATGATGGATTCAGGGTAGGTGCCTCCACTGCACTCATTCCAATTCCAGATCATAGTTTCTGTTTTGGAAAGGTTTATCTTGAGTCCTAGAAGGTTGTCCCCTCTTAGTAGATTCTTCTGGGATGTGGTATGGAATTCTGAAATGACCAGTGCCCATCTCTTTACATCTGTACTTGTATATGTACAGGGCATAGTCTAGGAAATGATTACATAGATTTAGATTTCCTTCTTGCCATACTCTTGATGAGGTTTGAAATGTTTCTATATTGGGGTCCTTGCTGGACATGTACAATTTTGTGGTCTTCTATATACTTCCTCTATCAGATCTAGGCATTCAGTTGAGTCATAGCTTGGAAGGTGCTTTCTAATGGCTGAGAAGATAAAGTCTCTATTGATATGGTCATATACTGCTGTGAGGTTGACGTAGCAGGTATACGATTTTTTATTGGAGAGGTATACAACTTTCTGGAGTTGTTTGATGACATATATGCCATCATTACACCCCTTAACAGAACAAAAATCAAATTGGATTATGAGGAGTTGACTTTCATAAAGCAATGAGAACCTAGTTACTACAATGTTCATTAGTATTTTCACTATAATGGATTCAACTGAGATACCTATGTATGTGTGTGGTTCTTGAGCAATACTGTTTTGTTTCCAGAGTGCATGAATTTGCGACATACCCAACCTTTTGGGATGTGTTGCTAATTCCAGACTTCCTTCAGGAATTTGAGAAACTTGTTATTGAATTCGGGGAGAAGAGAAGATATTTTCAAAAATTCAGTTTCAATGACAAGTTATACTTTATTCTTTAGTTTCTTTATAGCTTTAACTTCCTTATTACAAGGTTTATGATTGTTTACATTTGGAGACAGATTTTGCAATGATCGGATGTATATTGGTGTATGTTCTGTTTCTGTGGGCATCTTCAGTTTCGAGTGGTCAGGGCTGAAATGTGACTCAAAATGTTTTTTGAGACTAGGACATTTCTTCTGTGTTGGTTTCAATTGTATGATGTTATTGTAATTTTTTGCTTTTCTCCACATTTCAACACATAATCTATGCTGCTTGGCTTCATTAATTTGGTTTCCAATTTTCCACAGATATTGGTTTCTCAGAGCATTAACTATTTTTTTTAATTCTCTTTGTTGTCTACTTTTTTCTCTTTCATTTTTTTCCTATTCTGTTTGTTTGTTTCTTGTATTACTCTTTTCAACTAAGGCTTTTCTGTCTAGGTATTCTTGGAATGGTCTCACATGCTTCGGCTAATGAAGATATGATTACGTTGATTCCTTTATGTTGTTTTGGTCAAGATTTAGGTATATCGACTAGGACTCTAATTTATCACAGAATTCTACTCTGACACTTTCATTTTTAAGAGTTTGGATGTTATACTAAAGTGTCTTGGAAACCTCTCTTAGAAAATCTATGGCAGTCTTCCCCATGTTACCTCTCTCATATGAGCTCATCAAGCAATATTTGCTGACTGCTGCTACCATGCCGAGAATGAGGTTGTCTCCTCTCTTCTACTCTGGAAGCCTGTGTTAAACCTGGCCAGGGACAGAAAACTATCATTCCCTGACGTCATCTCAAAGGATGCAGGCATTGATAGGGAGGACGGCAATGAAGGACCCCAGGAGATCTAGCGTAGTGTTGATCTCGACTGCAGTCGACACATGACGATGAAGTGTCTTTCATTGTTTATATGAGCAGAAACAAGCTATTTTGTTGGCTGGTGTTGTCAGTTTTTGCTACAAGAAGTAAACATTTTGAAATAAGTTGTTTTATCCCAAGTAGTTGTTCACAAAGAATATGTTTATAACAAAATAGAATTGACATGTTGATGCTAACATTGTTTACTGTATTTACATATCCTCATCTTTACTGTTATCACATTTCAGTTACTATACCCTCAAAGCTTCATCAGGTGCTTGTCGATACAGGTAATCTTCAGCAGCCGTAATAAAAAAGAGAAGCTTCAGTGACTGTAGTCAAGTGTGACAAGCAGGCTTTGCTTGTCACACTTGACTAGGTTAGGTTTAAGGCTTAGTTCTCTGCTCGGGACAATAGCCTAGTGATTTGTGAATCTGATAACATGGTAATTGTGAGTTCAATCCCTGGGTCAGGCAGTATGTACTTGGACTCAGTGAAAACAGGGCGAGCAATAACTGAGAAGTACTAACTAAGAACTAGACAAGACATACCAAGACATTGACAACAGAACAAGAACAATTTATCCCATAAATTAGATAATGGGTTCAGTGTGAAATTCTCTGAAGGTTTCCCAGATTGACAAGCATGAAGGGTGGAAGGCACAATGACTGTAACGTTGTGATGATTATGATAGCAACAAAAATGTGGACAATAATTCACATAAGAATAAATTTAATTCCAGAAATCCAGATAAAAATGATATTAACATGTTTATTACTCTGTCTTTAAGATCTCTTTTTGACATTTCAAAAGCCAATTTGACATTTCACTCTAAACAGAAATTTCACTTTCACTGGAATGCAAATTACTTTAGGGAATATCTGGTTATTGCTCTACACTGGAAATGAAAGTTACCTACTTGAAATATTGGGATTTAATCAAGGGCAATAACCGGAGATTGTTGATACTTAGTGAAATATTCATCAACTCTAACAAGAATCATTAACAACATTGGTTTGATCAGAGAATGAATTGAACAAAACTCTCTCATCAATGCATGCAGATTGCTGGATCAGAACAACAACCTATTGTTAATGTTAATTGATCCACTTAATGTCCTGTCATTATCTATAAGTCTACCATTTGTCCATGCTTAAAATATTGCTGCCATTTTATGGTCTGGTGACCCTGCTATTTATCTAGAGGTCCATGATAATATCCAAAGAAGAATACATATATATACATATATATAAATATACATATATATATATATATATATATATATATATATATATATATATAGATGTGCGTATGTGTGAGAGAGAGAGAGTGAGGGATCATTTTTCTGAGTTTCTCAAAACTGTTTGTTCATCTGTCTATTTATTTATTTTAAACTTCTAGGATCCTCTGAAGCTCTCCTTTTTGACCTCAGAGCAGGCTTTAGCAGACTATGCTAAACTGATTGGTCATATCAAATCTACTGTCAGTGGTGCTCGAAATAGTTCAGTGGTAGCTTTTGGTGGCTCTTATGGTGGAATGCTTTCTGCATGGTTCCGCATGAAATATGCTGGTGTTGTGGATGGGTAAGAAAAATTTAAATCTATATAATTTTTCATATGTTTGCTGTATATAATTTTGTTTTTAATCATTTCACTCCAAGCAAGAGAATAAAGCCACTAAAATGCAAGGGGTTACTGAGTGTGAGAGAATATTAGAAACAGTAAACATTATTAAGAAGAGAGAACAATAACAGAACAGAAATGAAAAAGACAAAAGTTAGCAATTAACATTGCATTTAAATTTTTTAAGATCAAAGTTAAGTGGAAATCAAGAATCCAGGAGAAAGTTCAACAAATAAAAGAAACTTCTTATAGAACTTATGATTACATATAACGATTTCAACTGTAAAATGGTGATACCTTGCTGCCAATCTTGTACTGTGCTTAAATTCATAAAGTCTTAAGTACAAAAGAAGAAAGCTCATCAAAACATTTACCATGAAAATATTTATAGAAAAGGCACAAGGAAACAACATTGCATAAATAAATACTTCATTTTATGTGAGAGCACACAATTCAGAGCTATCCCTCCTTTCATTATTGAGAGTCATCATGTTTATATGCAGGTTAGTTTAGATAAACATACCTTTCAGATATCAGTTCTGATTATTATGATGTTTACCAGTACAAGATAGTCTCAGAAAAGTTCCCAGACTATATGCTCTGATTGTGCCATTCAACAGAAATGCATTTGCAGTTAATGCTTATTGATACTTATCCCATTGAGTTAGTCTACCAATAGGCCTTGTACTATTGGTTCATATTCAGATATTGTACAAAATTTTTTAACACTGTTGAAATGGCTTTGTGATCTTTACAATGGCTAAAAGATTTCAGTAATGTGTCTGCATCAAATTTTGCAGGAAGCTCAATGTATCTGCGCAACAGAGACCTCTGAAATGCTTTATCAGGCTTTTGGCAAACATTCTTTCAGTTTTTAAATGGCATGCATGTTTCAAAGCTAGTTATGTATCAGTTCCTACATGGTGACCCATCACCAACAAAATTGTAGAACATGTGGAAAAATATTGATGAATTTATCCATGAGGACGATCAATGAACAATCCATCTGCTCTTGGCAAAATTAAATTCAAACTGAAGTTCACTGCATGAAGACTGCAGATGAAATTCAAACAGAATTGCCGGTAGTATTTGACAACATTCAGAAAGAACACTTCTTCTACAGTGCTTTTGAAGCATGGAAGTTCTGGGATCTCTATGTACCATACCAAGGGACCTATTTCAAAAAAGATGATAGCCAAATTTAAATAACTATGAAATCTGCACTACTGGCAAAAAGTTTGTAGCAACCCGGCATTTCTTTAAAAAAAAACACCTTAAAATGAAATATTTTTGTATTTTTTAAAGTAAAAGATAAAATTTCAGTAACTACAGTATATTTGGATTTATTTGGACAAAAAATAAGCACTTAACTATAAAAAAATTTATCATACAATAATGTCATATTTTGTTTCCGTTAATAAAACCACCTGTTTTGCAATTTTTTGGTATTCTTTCCAAGTTTTTTTAAACAAAGTAGACAGCATTCCTTCCCAAACCCTCTTCAAGCACTGAAAAAGAGGTCAAGAGATTGAGGTGGCCAAGTCATAATTACTAATATTTTTTTTTGTTTGTTTTTGTACTCAAGGTAATTTTGACATAATTTAGAAGGGTGTTATGGATCATTGTCTTGTTGAAAAGTGATGTTTTTTTTCCAATTATGTGTAAACCAAATTGAATAGCATGTCTTTGCTAAATCAAATGATATTGTTCTTTTTTCATGATTCCTTTAACCTGAATCAAATCTCCAGTCCTTTTGGTAATCTCAAACAGCCTGCTAAGAGGTTAATGGTAAAAATAAAATATAATGTTCTCATACAAAATATTCATAATTTAGTTATATTTTGGAATGCAGTTTGATTTAAGAAGTTGTAGGATATTATATGGACTAATATCATGAAAGTTCTTTTCTGTTGGTTGTTTGGTATTACTTTAAGCAGATTTAGGTGAAGTCACTACAATTTGTTAGTATGTGCATATTGTTGGTAATTTTACTATAAATATGTATTGCTGGTATTTATACTATAAAAATGTATTTTTATACTTTCATAGTGTTTTTGTTTGGGGGGGGGTCACTATTTTCCCATAGCTGGGACCCTAACAGGTGCTACCACCCAGTTAGTGTGGGCTTGGGAACAGCATCAATTAAAACCTCCAATCTCTTGATCAGAGACCTTGCTACTGGATGTAGTTTATTGTCATACCCAGGACTAGCAGTCTGGAGTGGTTGATATTATATAAAAATGTCATTATGCTATTAAGCAAATTATGATTGTATGGGTAACTTTTCTATTTCTCAAAATTTTTAAATCAATTCTTCCCTAATTTTTTTGCATTTATAATTGCTGTGGTCTAAGTGCTGAACTTGTATTCAATGTTAATTTGTTTCTTACTGTCATTAATTTTTATTCTAAATCTTTTCTAGATCAATTTCTGCCTCTGCTCCTATTTGGCAATTTACTGGGCTTTCTCTTTGCAATGGTCCATATAAAGTCATCACAGACACTTTCAAAAAAGCCTCTGTTCAATGCACTAAAAATATCCGTGCTTCCTGGGACATCATTGACAAGATGAGTAATTCAGGTAAAGATATTTTCTTTTGGTGAATATAAAAACAAAACTAAGAGATAAGAACTGAATTTCAGACAATGTTTTTTTTTTTTTTAGGTCTAATTAGAGCTAAAAGACATCGTCTGAAAATCATTTTGACTGATTCACATCCTCATATTGTTATCTGGTTGATTCATTCAATAGCAGTAGTTATTGTGAGCTTAACAACTTCCTTTTGAAAAGGTCATCAAATGACTTCTTCTTGTATATACCTTCAGAACATAGCCAATTGTTGCTCGTCATAACTTCCTATACTTTGTAGCACTTAACAATATTTGTCTTTTTACTATCCCTCCTATTCCTTGATCAGGAGATTGGAGGTCTTGAGGAACGTGGAACCACCTCTTAATTGCTAGTATAGCTACCTGGATAGTAGCACCTGTTAGGGTCCCAGCTATGGGCAAATAGTAAGCCCCAAACAAAAACAAAACATTATGAAAGTATAAAAATATGACCAATACATTTTTATATAGTAAAAATTATCAATAATACATTTTATAGCAAAATGACCAACAATACATTTTTATCTGTAGTTAATTGCACTCAAAATATATTTATTTGAAGTCATAAAATTGTGTACAAAATACTTAGATTTTTGCATTAAATAACCCACAGAGGTTGATATGCTGCTAAACAAAATCAACCAACCCTGTTCTGCCATCTATTTACCCATGTTTGTTAAGTAGGATACTCATTTTTTTAAATTTTTTTGTATTTATTTTTTTTTACAGTAACATTCACCCTGTACAAGGCCCAAATCTACTTAAGGTAGACAGTTACATTAAGGGGTAGTTTATATGGATAGGAGAAGATAACAGTTAGCTCTCGACCTGAACAGGTTATGATTGTTAGTGATCAGGTAAACATCCTCTTGGCAGTCTGTTCCACAGGATGAAGCTGTTTGAATGGAACTTACTTCTCAGCAATGGAATACAGAGGGAACAAAGATGGTTTGTTACTTTTTAAATGGCATGGTGGCTCCTAGTTGTGACAGGTCCTGGTGGAATCAAGGAATGTAGTTTGTCCAAGCACTTTCCATAGTAGTAGTGAGGTTTGAGGGTGGAAGATAATTCCTCTCCAGCAAGGACTCAGATGCTTTTGAGCTCTATCAAGGCTGGAAAGTGAGAACTGAGCAGCTCCTGCCCAAATATGACAACAGTACACCATTTTCAGCCTGATCTGGCTCTTATAAAGGTAGAGGATAGCATGAGGAGTCAGGTACTTATTTGAGCAGTACAGGGAGCCAACCATTTTACCTGCATCTTTAGTGATGGATCATATATAAGAGTTCCATTTGAGGTCAACTGTGAGTTTGAGGTTCAATATCCTCTCAAGGCACAGGGCTTCCTCAAGGAGACATCAGTTCATCATGACTGGTGGTTGTTTGGGGTCTGATCAGGGATGATGGAATGTAACAAGTAAATTGTTTCCTTCTGTCTCTCTTGCCATCAATCTGTTCCATGAGTGTCAAATCATCCAGTCATTCTTTCTTCGTTATGTGTCCCAGAAATTTCAAATGTCTCTAATTCTAAGTATCTTTTTGTTTCCATTTTCCTTTGAACTTCCTCGCTGCTCACATTTTACAGTTGAAATGGCTAGATGTAACTGTAAGTTCTATGCTAACATTTTCTTCTGTCACACTTCTCGCTTGTGCAACTCCCTTCCAGCTTCTTGCTTTCCACTCAATGTTGATCTTCAAAAATTTAAATGCAATGACAACCATTATCTTTTGTCTTTTTAATTCCTGTTCTTTTGTAGTTCTTTCTTCTTAATAAACTTTTTTTTCTCATATCCTGTCATACTCAGTAACCTTTTGCATCTTAGTGGCTTTATTGCCTTGCTTGAAGTGAAATGATTAAAAAAAAAATACTGATTCAATAAACAGCCCAACATGCGAATTACAAATTGAGATAAATTTATCTAGAAAGATGGAAAATGCAACTCTGAAATCCAATGGTGCATTGGGATAACAAAAGATGCATTCCAAAAACTAATCAAAATATTAAGAAACAGGAAAATTTCATTAGAAACAAAGAAAAGCATACTGAACTGTTATATAATATCAGTCATATAGCAGTGAATGCTGGACAATCTCCTCATAGAAGAAGAAAAAGCTTTAGGCAACAGAAATGTGATTCTACTGGAGGATGCTGAGAATACCATACACTGAACATGTGAGCAATGATGAAGACTTAGGGAAAGAAGAAACAAAACTGACAATTATACTTTAACATCAGAAAGAGAGAGTTGAAATTTCTATAGTCAGGTGAATATGGTGGGTCCAGTAGAACAGACCAAGCAAATTCCAATTTTTTTCCCCTGTGTTATTCTTGCTGCATGTAGCCTTGAGTTGTCATGGAGGAGAACAAGATTTTTTCTTTAATCCACTGTGTACGCTGCCACTGCCATGCAAAAAAAAACAAGAGATGTTATGCATTCCAAATTTATTCTTAACTGATTCTTAATATGATTAGTAGTTAGGACAGTGATTCTCAACTACCATGCATGTATGATTGGACTCCAAATCCTTTCATAAATGTTCCTTCTAATATTGGACTTCAGTTATGTGAAGAAGAAGAATTGGCTACCATTTCTAGTGATTAAAGTCTCAAAATAAAACATTCAACATTGATACACTTTGGATTTCAATACAAAAGGAATATCTCGCGTTGCAATAAAATTGATAAAGCCTTTTTAGCTAATTTTCTACTTCTTATTGATGTAAATTAGGTTTCTCCATCCTAAATAACATCAAAAATAAGAACCAAGAAAGACTACATTCAACTGAAAGAGAAATGATGGTCCGCTAATTGCACATTCGACGAAACTGTGAAGAAAAAACACCAGGCACAGGTTTCACTCTAAATAAACTGCACAAATAGTTGAATCTCAGTCATTGAGTGAAAGTCACCTAGTTCAATCTTTGAAGCTGAGATTGCTTGAATATTACAGGAGATTGTTTATTGACAAAACATTCAACAATTCAGACAATACTTGTTATCATGGAGTGAATGACTCAACCTTGCATCACTACTCAGACTACTCAACCACATTGAGATCTTATTATTGTTTATTGATAACAGTTGGAAACCATCACCAGATGTGACCTATGCAAATGTCAAAACAGATGCAACAATCCAGTCAATCTAATCTAAATAAACCAACTTCAACTGATGATACATGGACTAGATTTGCATTTGAATCAGACCAACAAAAAAGTGATTTTTATTATAGAGAATAACTTATCTATGCTACTGCACATTTTTATTTTTTATCTAGCTTCATATTATGAATCCTATTTTACAGTGTTGCCAATCTTCTCATATTGCAGAAACTGGAAAAAAGAAAATCTTTATTAATAATTATTTATTAATAAAGAATAAAAATTAAATCCTTTGAAAGGCAGCATATTAAAGTCACTATTGAAAGTTTTTTATATATCATGTCTGGTGGAAAAATAAACACTGAAAATACTTTTTGGAGAATAAAATGTATTTCTTTTGTAGAAGCTGGGTTCAAATTCATGACAGATGAGTTTAAGTTATGTTTTCCATTGAATTCATCGAACATTATGGATTTTAAAAATTGGTTGAGTGAAACTTGGTTTGACCTTGCTATGATTGACTATCCTTACCCTGCCAACTTTCTGCAGCCTCTCCCTGCATGGCCTGTTAAGGTAAGTCACATTTCAATCAAATATCACATCAGACAAATTTTGTTTCACTTGATGTCTTTATAAATAATTTTTTAAAATACCTTAATTTTCTGCCAGTAACTTCTGAAAATATACTCTCCTGTTGGCAAAGGGGCAGGGAATTCACCTTCTTTTTTTTACTTTTTTTTTTACCAACTATATCCACTTATTATAACCCTTGAAACTTTGCTTTTTTAATACTTATACAGATTCTTTTAAAAGAAAAAAACCCAAAAGAAACGTAACACAAAAAGTCAAATGAAAATAGCAAAAGAAAGTTCTTTTTTTTTACTTTAAATTCCATTTCCTCACTAAAATTCTAAAACTGCCAGGAGCATCCACATATTTGTCCACTTTTCAAATTTGATTCATAATCTAACTCCCAGACTGCAACCCCCTTGATGCGTGTGGGGCACAGTTGAGCAAGAGACCAACAAATCTCCTTGTAACACCAAAAATGAACTGAAGCCAAAAATTATGGCAGCATTCACCAACTTAATAAAGAAGACCATCCAGAAGAGTTGCAGGAGATTCCAGAATCCTCTGGAGGCTTTGGTTGAAGACAATGGCAATTTTATTGAATAAATTTACTCATTGATATTTTAAGATATTTTAGTGTAATCTTGGTAAATATATCTGTTGAAATGAGATATGAATGTTGTTTTCATTTTTGTGTGATTTCGACGACAATTTATACATCGCATCCTCTGTGTGTGTGTGTGTGTGTGTGTGCGTGCGTGCGTGTACACGTACACGCACACACACACGCACATTGATACTTATTACATGGTTTAATGTGAACCAAGTACAATTGCGATATTTATTTACCATTTTATAAAGTAATATATTTGAGAAGAAATCTTTTTATTTAAAAATTTATAAAAAAAAATGACAAATTATAAAAGTATTTTTTTTTTGTAAGCACCAAGCAAGGTGGGTGTGCCACTTCTACACAAGGGGATACAGAGAGTGTAAGTAAGGGAAAAGACTGGGTTTAGGAGTGAGGGGGATTGAGGAAAGGATAAAAAGAAGGACAAAGGAGGATGAAAAGGAGAATGAGGATCAAAGCAGCAGATGTCTATTGACATTACATTTAGATTTTTAAAGATTATAGTTATCAAGGAAGCTAGTAAGAGGAAGTTCCACTGTTGAGAAATCCGAGAGAAGAAGCTGTTGGAGTAGAAGAGGCAGTTACATTTAACTGTTTTGACAGTAAAAGGGTGGGAACGAAATGCCAACCTAGTGACACGCTTAAATTCATGCAGTCAGGGCACCAGTGAAAATAGCGCATCAGAGCAGATGCCATGAAAATATTTATAGAAAAGACAGAGGGAAGCCACATGATATCAGTGCGAAAGTGATTGGAGTTAAGACCCCAAGTCAGGACCAATTACACTGCATATCTGTCTTTGGATTTTGTCAAGAAACTCAAGATGAACAGCATGGCACCGGACCATATATGGCAACTGTATTCCATGCATGGACGAATGGTAGATGTGAAGGAAGGAGAAAAATCTTTTGGCACAACACAGAGAACCAACTTTCCTTGGGGTAGATGCAGCTATTGATTCAATGTAGTTGTTCCACCTCAGGTCAGTGGAAAACGTAAGACGAAGAAAGCACGATGAGTTGAGCATCAACCGTGCGGATAGGAAGCAGGGACGTTTCTCTATGGTGAGTAAGTGACAGCAGTTTCATTTTGGATGCATTAAAATTCACAAACCTTTTTCATGCTCCAGTCAACCACAGATTGGAGGTCATTTTCGAGACCACCAACAACCAGGTTAACTTTGTCATCAATGCCAGATTTACTATTGAGACAGGAATAAATGTTAATGTCATCTGCGTAGATGCTGACTTGAGAACTGATGACATCAGGAAGATCATTGATGAAGATCAGAAACAGTGTAGGACCAAGGATAGAGCCTTGAGGAACACCAGCATTCATATGGGAGGAAGTGGACGAGAACCCATTCAGGACAACCTTGATTTAATGGTTAGACAGGAATGGTTGGATTAAATGAAATAATCATCCTGTAATACCGTATCTCGGAAGCTTACATAAAAGGCCAGCATGCCAAACCTTGTCAAATGCCTTCGATTTATATAGAGCAACAGCTTGAGCTTCGCAGTTATTATCAAGAGCTTGGTATACATATTCAGTTATGGCTGTAAGCACATCAGTGGCAGAATGGGCAAAGCGGAAACCATATTGTTTGTCAGAGAGCAGATTGTGGGAGGTGAGATGCTTAACTATTTCAGCATTGATTAAAGCCTTGAAGACTTTGCTGAAGAATGGTAGGAGACTGATGGGATGGTAGTTAGATGAGTCAGAAGGGTCTCCAGAGTTCCTAAAGACCAGGACAATGAAAGAGGATTTCCAACAGGCCGGAAAGCAAGAATCAGCGAGGCAGTAGTTGTAGAGTTCAGAAAGAACTGGAGCCGGCTCAGGAGCACATTTCTTTAGGACTATGGCTGATATCTCATCACCACCACTTGCTTTATGAGAGTCTAATTTAGAGATGATGCCTAATACCATTGACAGGGTCATGCACATCTCACTCAGTATAGTGTCAATTCTTGGGGGGAAATCAGGTGTGGGTACCCTGGATGAGCCGTGTGTTGAGTTGGATGAGAATTTCCAAGCAAAGCATTCAGCCAAGGATGTAAACCAGCTACAATGCAATATTTATTATTTAATATTTTATAAATAACTATGAAAACAAGTTTTTATTTATAATTTTATAAAAATATTAATGAACTCTAGAAGAAAATTTGAATAAACATGATTTTCTGAACATAATACATTTCTTCTCAGATTAGTTTATAACACAGATTACTTCTTGTTTTAATTATTGAATTTTTTTAATAATTGGAATCTAGGATCAAGGATGACTACTCAATAGAAATCCAAATCCTGAAACCTCTCTAACCTATTAGAGAGTATTTAAACTTTCAATATAGAAAATAGTTGCAGATCTTACAAGTACCAGACTAGAGTGCCTGCATCTGAAAATCGAAAGCTGCAATTTAATGTTGCAATGATAAAACTCATCACTAGAGTATCTCTTTTGTTGTCAGTGATAATGGGCATCACCTATCCAATACTTAAAATTTAAAAATACAGGGTTATTAAAAAAGAAAGAGCAGATTTCAAACATTTTATATATAGTTGCAGCCAAAATGTTCAGAATGGCATTGTTTTCGTCAGAAAAGTAGGTACAAGTTTTTATCAAAGTTGTTTTATATTCTATAATTTTCACAGACAATAAATACAATATTATTTGTTATTGTCTGAGATTTTGGTGTAATTTGAGAGGATAATACAAAAGTTATGGATGATTTAGTGATTTACTGCAAAACCCATGGCAGCCAAAATGATCAGAACGGTTGCCATCCAAGGCTATAGAATTCAGTCTATTTGCCCATAGCTGGGGGGAGAAGAAAAGGATTCATACCTTTCCCAAGGGTATTAGCATGTAAGTGAATGTAATGGATTTGACTGGAATTTGAACTCTGCTCTCTGATTCCTCAATCCGAGCCACTATCCATTACTCCACCATGCCTCGCCATACCTCTACCTATTTCTTGCAACTTGCCTATGGGTGGCTTGAAACTATTTTCTAACAAGCAGCATCAGAACTTTTGTCAATTATAACTGTGACTGTCCATAGAAATCTGTGAGCAGAATTTTCTAACACCCAGCCAAGTGGTACTTGTTCCCAAAAATTTTCATCTCTTTTTTTTTTTCTTTCATTCAAGTGGGTGACCACTTTGAAGATCCTACTTCTTAGACTTGATTGCTGGTCATTAAAAAGATAGTGCACTTAAGACTCAGATAAAATCATTTACCACCCACATCTATGTGGATGTCCTGATCTAATCATTTATGTGACTCACAGCATCATAACTTTTTGTGATTTATTCATTGTGTACATTTCATGAAAAGGAAGCAAACTGACAGTCTTGTATCACAGTGACTTTTTTTTATCTCTTTCAGAAAACATGTCTCTCTTTAAATACTACATTTCCTAATGACGCCGCCCTTATCTCAGGCCTGGCTAAGGCTTTACAAGTTTACTATAATTACACAGGTCAAATATCCTGCTTCAGTCTTTCAAGCTCTGGTCCTATAGAAACGCTTGGATGGTTTTATCAGGTATGTCCAAATTTTCATTGTTGTTTTGCATTTTTTTATAACTATCAGTTTATAACAACCAGAATCTACCATAATTGATAAACATTGAAGAACCCCAGCCCCACAACTAATGACTCAAAAATATATCCTTATGTGTTAATCTGAGGCTTCTGGGGGGCTAATGCTTACCTAGATCTTGTAGATTACCAAAACTTGAACCCATGGAATTTAAAGGTTGTGTTTGTTGGGTAGCAAAGGTTAATAGTAACTGTAAGAAAACAAAGTTCTCTGTGTCTCTTGGCTATGTCCGCTTTCTTTTTCTAGTCCAGAGGTAAGTTAATGTAAGTTGTTATAATGATCAGACTCAAGTCAGCTTTGCACTGAGTTGGAAGAACCAAAGTAAAATTTGTACTTTTTTCATTGTGGAGTTTCAGCAAAACACATGCTATACATTAGAAGTGAAAGAGAGTTCAGTTGTCAGATGTACACCAGCAGGGATGTCTTCATCCAAGTCCTATTATATCTTGGAGCAAGATGAAGAAAATGTTTGTCATTTTATAGAAGTTAAACAGTGCCATCTAATGAGTGTTTGGTGAAGCCAAATTGGGTAATAAAATTTCTACTTCCTTTATTACTAGTAACATGGGTAAATGTATTTTTTTATTTTTTTTTTATTCATTACTATTATTATTTTTGTTGGTTGCAAAACACTCGCCCCTCCCCTTTTATAGGCAGAAGCGTACAAATGTATGCAGTGATTTTTCTTTTTCATAGACAATAAAATAGTCCGGTTCTCATTTTGACCTGACGCAGTCCTGGTTTGTCTTGTCTTAAAATCAGTACATTACATTCACTTATCAGAACTTGCTTTCATATTTCAACACCAATTCTTAGTTTGTGAACATTTTGCCATATTACTGTTGCTTTACCTTATTGTTGATTTGCCTTGCATATATTGTTTGCTTGCATTATATTATTTTTTGCCCTGTTCTTTTCTTTTTCTTGTTATTGCTAACTTTGTCAATTCTATTTGTTAGACACACTTCTGTTAGTTACTTTGCATTTGACCATTGCTACCCACTCTACAATTTCATTTATTGATTCTATTTCATTTTCCCATAAACCCATCATAATTTCATAATACTACAAACTGAAATGTGAATGGGGGTAGGAGCTTATATGTCATCAAATACGGTAAGTAAAAAGGATCTTTTTATTTTTGAGATCCAGAAATACCATGATTTTTTTTTTTTTTTTTTTACTAATTTTCATCATCTCTGTTTTTGATTTGTTTTTTTTTTTTTTTTTCTTTGTAACAAATTTTTCAACTTATTTATTCTCATCATATTATCTGGGGTCTCTTCTTAACAGGAGCAACAAACTTTTGCCTCTTGAATAAACAGGGGGATACACTTATTAAAATACTAAATATTAAGAAACACCCCTACCCAGCACACTTTATTTAAAACCCCTGCTTCCTAATAAAAATTGGTCAATAGTTATTAATAACTATTTATACTGGGACTCACGCATGCAATTACAAGTAATCCATATTTTAAATTTTGAAATCATATTTATTTTAATCATATGAATTTTTTTAAACTGTTTCTAAATCTTTGATTGTCTTTCAATCATTCCACCTCACCTGCTATCCTCTTCTGCCAAACCTATGAAGCACACCACACCATTTGGGAACCACTTGTCTAAAGGCTGTTTTAGAGTCCAGCTTTCTTGCAGAACTTTCCTTCTAATTCTGGAGGAAGAACAGTCCTGAATTATCTGTTCAGGAATTTCACTTTTGGCATTGTCTCATCTGTGGCAAATATTTTAAACTTTGTCTACAACCTAATGAAAGAGGATTGCCTTTTTCTTTTTGCCCCTTTTCTATGTCTAATGCACATAGCAAGTTTTTTTTCCACTTGTTTGTGCCACCTTGTGCCTGGAATGCATTTGGCATACTGCAAATGGTGGGAATGTGGGAAGCATTTTCTGCCTGCCATCAGCATGGCTGATGTTAACCTCCATGAAAGCAACTCATTACAGCTTCTTGGGCTTACATTTTCGACTGACATGGAGTGATTATATTGAATCAATTACTAGATCTGCCACTAGGAAATTTGGTTCACTGTGTCATGCCAGATAATTTTTCTCATCAGAATCCTTCTTCGCCATATTTGTCACAACGTTTCGGCCGTTGTACGCTCCGGCCTTCTTCAGGTGGTTGGAATTTCAAACTGAAAATACTGTACATAATACCTCATCTCAGAAATATAGACAGACTCAGAATCCTTCTTGTACATTTATAAATATACTATTCATCAGTGCATTGAATATTGTTGCCTGGTCTGGTACTCCTGCTATATATCTCAAGATTCTTGACAAAATTCAAAGAAGGATCTGTAATCAATCCTGACATCTCAACTTCAATCAGTTTCTCACCAACGTGATATGGCTTCCCTGTGTCTTTTCTACAAATATTTCCATGGCAATTGTTCTCATGAGCTTTCCTCCTTGGTGCTTTGACTGCATGAATTTAAACATGCTACATGATTGGCAACTAGGTCTCACCATTTTTACTGTTGAACTTGCTAGATGCAACCATGTTCTATTCTAATAGTTTCTTTTATTGCACTTTTCACCTGTGGAACTCCCTTCCAATTTCTTGCTTCTTTGTCACCTGCAGTCTTCAGAAATTTAAATGCAACAACAATCTTCCTGAATTCTGTTCTTTATTGTTCTTTCTCATCTCTAAAGTCTTCTCATTCTCTTTCACTACCAGTAACCTCATGGCATTTTTGTCTTACTTGGGAGGGGAATGATTTTTAAAAAATATGGTTTGTAATTTTGTTAAATTATTTTTTTTTTCCATAAAAAGTACTTCTTGTTTAAGAAGCCCTCATTATCCATATTGGCAACACATAGTGCCTTACAGTTCATGAAAGACTAATGCGTCAGAGACTTGTTAGGAATACCCAAAGAAAATATGAAAGACCAGTTAATGTTTAGCACACTGCATTATTAATATTACTTCTATTTTCACTGCATTCTTTTTAAGGCCTCTCAATTGCAGTAACCATATTGTTTATTTCACTCAAAGTTGTTTTCTGATGCAAGATATGACAACTATGAAGTTCAAATACATTGTTCAGGGTTCAGACTCACCTTCAGTGGCAGGATAAACTTTTTGTATAGGATCTGTAATGTAATCAATCCTGACATCTCAACTTCAATCAGTTTCTCACCAACGTGATATGGCTTCCCTGTGTCTTTTCTACAAATATTTTCTGTGTATAGCAAATGAAGTCACATAGAGAGTGATAAAAGTTAAAGGCTTCCAGCACACATGAGGTGCTGTCTGGAATCTGCTGATTCATACATGCTGCATAAGCACTATCTTTATTAAAAAGGAACCTCTGATTCTGGTAGTCAATGATCTCACTACATCACGATCAAAAGGAAGGTAAACAAAAAGATTTTCTCATGCCTTTTGGCTCTTCTAAAGGGCTATAAAAACTGTCCATTTTTGCTTAATGATCTTGCATGTTCAACCTGCTATGGACTTCACACACTTCTGTTGACAGAGATGCCACCAAAGCATTTTACTACGTTATTTCAAAGGTAGTTAAATTTTAAAATATCTTCCTCACACATAAACATTATAAATTAACTGTTTTCATTCCATATTCAACATACACTGAAACATGATTTGTAAGAATGTAAATAAATTAGATTGATACTTATTTATATATATATATATATAAAACAAGATATAATTTTATATATCAACAAACAGTATTTAGAAAAATAGCATGGCAGGTTGGAAAAAACTTTTTGTGATGCGTTTCATAAGTTAGGATCTCATCAGACTGGTCTTTGTTGATGTTGCCACATCTACACATGCACCCAAAACAAGAGATGCTGGCAGTTTCAAAATTTTTGAAAGAATATTTTTTCAATCTAGCCAAATCAGGCACAAAAGTGATGGAGAGAAAAAGAATATTGATGAATTTGGTTAGATGGAAAAAATATTCTTTCACAAATGTTGAAACTACCAATATCTCTCATTTTGTACACATGTGTAGATGCGGTTCTAACACTTTCACCCCAGCCCCTCAACCTCTGATGTCTTACTCTCTGGGTTGAGGTGTCTACTCGGACTTAACCGAACTCATGGGAGTGACCGTAGGTCTCCTGAGCATCTGTAGATCATTCGGCCGGTCCACTGGTTTAATCCTGCTTCCTGCTCACGTTGTGTTTAGTTTGATCCAGAAAGCAGAAGTGATGTTATATCCATTCACGGTTGACTGAAGATGTAGACACAGCTGGAGAATCTGTGCTAAAAAATTTAGAATGCACCAAAAAATATATATATCCACAGAAAGCCGGACAAACAACTATTCAATGGTTGAATTGTTAATGTCTTTTATATAGCAGAAAAGAATAGTATAGAAAAGAAATGGGTTACAGAAAAGGAAATAATTGACGTAAAAACTCATACACTGGATTCTAGACAGAGAGAGTGGGTTGTGATTAGCTTGTTGTGAAATCGTCTCAGAACAATATACGACTCTTGCGATGGAGAGATAAAGATTTCTGTGCACGGCTTAAAATTTATAGTTGCATTCCTCCTCGGCAGTAGTAACAGAAGTAGTAAACTTCATGGTAGCAGAAGCATCGGTACTTATATTAACAGTACATGTTAGCGGGGGTTTTGTTCCAATACCTGACGTCACTTCCAGTCTCCGATATCTCTCCACCCAGCTCAACGACAGACGAGCCCAAAAACAACCTTTTGATTATTGTAGCTTGTTTGATTTTTCCATTTCCAGTGGTAGTAATAATAGTAGCAGTATCAGTCTTAGATTGTTGGAGGTGTAATTCGCTTCTTCGTACTTATATCAACAAAATGTGTTAGCGGGCGTTTGGTTCCAATCTCTGACGTCAATTCCAGTCTCCAACCTCTCTCTACCCAGCTCGACGGCAGACGAGCCAACCAGTCTGTCAACAGATTTCTGTGCGCGTTTATATAGATAAACCTGGCTGATCATAAATCGACCCTTGACCTGCATGCGATTATCACGAGTAAACATTATTCCCATCAGTAAACAGAATTGTTCTGATCTAATTTCGCTGTCCAAATCTACTTCAATTTCAATAAAAAAATGTGTGTGTGGTTCCCAAACTCTCTGTTACATGGCAATATCAACAAAACCCAGTCCATTGAAATCCAAAAAGATGAAACACATCACAAAAACTTTTTCCCAATTTGTCATACTATTTTTGTAAATTATATATAATATATATATATATATATATATCCCTTTGTATCACACCCTAACTAGTGTGTTCGTTTATTTTTTAAAGTGTTGGGAAGCAAATTGATAAAAATCACCTGTGGATACCATAATGTTGAAAGTAAGATAGCAGATTCAACTGATCTCCTAATTTTTAAAGTTATATATATATTTCTTCTTTCATTCCCATCTTTGTTGGTCTGTTTGCTTGCCTGCTAATGAATTACAACATAACTTCTTTTAGCTGTTTCCCTTATGTCAAACTCTTCTCCATGTTTCCTCGCCACTCTCTTCTTTTTGTTGGTGATAGGATGGCTTTTAGATATCACTTATGCAAGGCCATATGTTGAGTCATACTGCCACCACAGATGTGGTAAACCAACCATATCACTGGGGCAAAGTTTTTGTCAGGTCAACCATGCCTGGAGTGATATTTTCTTGCAGTGGTGTTAATTTTTATTCAATTTGTCTATCAAGTTTACATGAATTTTGCATTTATTTATTTTTTTATTTTTCACTGTAGTCATGTACTGAAATGGTGATGCCATTCTGCACCAATGGCATAACAGACATGTTCCAACCCAGCAGCTGGAATTTTACTAAATATTCGCTGACATGTTATGAAGCCTGGAAGGTCTACCCTCGAAAAAATTGGATTAAGACTTATTATGGAGGAAAGAATATTGAGTCGGCATCAAATATTGTTTTTAGGTCAGTTATTTTATTTGTAAAATATTGCCATGTCTATTTAACAAGATGGTAAGCTACAATAGAAAATTCTATTAAATATGTCTATAATTTTGAGAAGAGTCATCATTTCAAGATTTCTTTGGACAATTCAACCAATTCTTTGTGTACGTAACAACAGTTATTGTTGCAGAAAGTGAAATCGGCATGCTAAATTCAAATTCCGGTTGATTCTATTTCATTCATTTTGTGTTAATGCCCTTAGAAAAAACATGAATTCATCTTCCTCCAGCTACAGGTTAAATAGCAGGAAAGATTGGGTTGTCTTGTCTTAGATGGCAACTAGTCTAAGTGAATAAATGACCAGCCTGAAGAGGGATTACCTTAGATACATTCGCTACTACAGTACATGTACCTGTATGCTAATGCAGTACATATGGTGCGTAAATGAGCCTCTTAGGTTACAGGGAACTAATGAGGGGAAACTAATCCACTCTAAGTGCAACATTTGTCAGAATCAAGATATTGATTTTCATTTTTTTTTTTTTTTTTTCTATTTTAGATGTTGGATCCTGATTATAATACAAGTACTATTGTTTGGTTCATACTCCTCCCTGGTCTTTTGAACAGGAGTAGAGGTTTATCACTTGTTTCCTGTTTATAATCAGGTTTCCAGTTCCTTCTAAAATCTCATTCTCTTTCACTCCCAGTGGCCTCTTGCATCTTAGTGACATTATCACTTTCCTAGCGGTGAATTGATTAAAAAAATATGTATGTTTTTTTTTTATAGTTTATCTTTCCCTTGTCAAATTTGAAACTGTGTCCATATGACTGATCTGTTCTACTGAGATCTTTTGTCTCATTTTTAAATAAGTATTTGAGAAACCAATTATTTTCTTTCGGCTTTATTACAGAAGAAAAAGCACAAACATAGGGAAATAATAAATATATATTTTAAATCAATCCTACGATTAGGCATTTTCCTACAGCAATTCTTAATAAAATGTTATGGCAAAACATATTTATGTTTTTACTTTAAAAGATTTTCATGTCTTCAAAGTTATAAAAATTAGGGTGTAGAGTAGTTTGATAATAGACAATACTAATCTTGGGCTAATGTTTTCTACTAACATGAAGTGGAAAGATTATATTGAATCAATTTCTAAGTTTGTTGCTAGGAAAGTTGGTTCACTGTGTTGTGTAAGACAATTTTTCTCTCATTTATGATAAAACCTACCCTTTTTATCCAAGATAAATCTCCTGTCTCTCATGTACTGAACTATTCTTG
Organism: Acanthosepion esculentum; assembly: GCA_964036315.1. Taxonomy (NCBI): domain Eukaryota; kingdom Metazoa; phylum Mollusca; class Cephalopoda; order Sepiida; family Sepiidae; genus Acanthosepion; species Acanthosepion esculentum. The sequence goes on along the minus strand of OZ038482.1, from coordinate 78,312,943 downwards.
AAAACTGGATTGACTTTTCAACAATATGATGGAACCATACTTTTACATACAATTGACATTTACAAAGTATATATGATGTATTTGTTTATGACTAGGAAAAGTATTTCGCTTTTTACATTTTTTTGTGCAAATCCGAATGTTACATTAAAAAGCAATATAATGTAAATTTCGTAATGAAGTATTTCTTTAATATCTGTTCAAATAATAATGTACTATATAACCTTAAAATCCCTTCAAATATTTGAAAACTTGATGCATTATGTTTGTAAAATCATCCTCCACTCTAATGAAATGTCTCAAAATTTTCCTTTCTTAATAAGCAATGGTTTACTGGATCCTTGGTCTGCGGGTGGTGTGTTGAAAAATATCTCTGATTCACTTGTTGCCGTTATCATGCCTGAAGGAGCTCATCATCTTGACTTGCGTTCCTCAAATCCTGCAGATCCTCAATCTGTGATTCAAGCAAGGAAGACTGAAGAACTTAATATCAGGAAGTGGTTGAAAAAAGAATAATTCTGGTTACTTTGTTGGTAAGATGGCATTCTTTTCTCTAACTTTATTATTGCAAAATATTAACGTTAATTTACAGTTTTTAATTTTGGAACATTTCAGTACAGTTAGACCCACATTTCCACAGATCAAAAATAAATATTCTAGACCAGGCCACTGCAATGGTTCTGTCCCCCCCCACACACACACACACTGAATCTATATGGGTCTCTCCACTCGACTACATCTCAATTTTCATAAAGTAGTATTCATATAAAATACAAATTTATTGTAACCTAATTATGTACAATAATTGGTCATATGCAATATAGGTGAATAATACAACTAGAAAAAATATATTGTATCTAAATACAAATTACTGACCTGTCATAATAGATCATTCCATCTTTCACCCACCAAATTCTTTCTAGAATTGTCCCCCTGCCACTACATTTTTTTTTTTTTTTTTTTTTTTGAGGGTGCAAAAGACACGAGCACCTACTGTTTTAAAATTGTTATAACTTTTTTTGTATTGTGCATAAACCTTATAATAAAGGGATGGATAAGTAATATTTTGATGCAGTGCATTACATTTTGCATGCATGTTTTGACGTTGAAAACAAAAAAAAATGAAACTCAAAATAAAAAAACAAATACATTAACAATTTAACATACTTTAACTTTTATAACTCCTTGTGGTGTTCTGGGGTGCAATTAGAAACAAAATATCTAAGGCTTTCATTTTGTCAAAAGTGATGTCTTTCCATACAAGTTAACACTAGCATTTGTTTCCTCTTTCCTTCACCTGACTAGTATATTTATTTGTCTTGTTGACAAATAAAGTTATTTTGTTGTTTATAATTACATGAAATAATTCACCTTCAGAAAGGCTATCAGGTACATCGATGGGGCCAGTAGCTTCCATGAAATTAGCCAGCCATCGGCACCTAGCAGTCATCATGGCTTTCCTCTCTGTCACTAGTGTAGTTACCATCTCCATCTACTTCACTGTCAATAGCTGCTTGAATAAAGCTTTTAAAATCATCATCAGTCCAAATCAAAGAAAATCTCCTGCATAAAGGCTTTGTTGGATGTTGATGAGGCCATTTTTGTTTACAAAAAATCGCAACAAAATTAACATGGGTTTAATCAATGTTAAACTTTTTTTCAAAATGGCATCAGAAAACAGAAGCTTAGCCTTGTTCCAAAGCAGGAGTGGGCAATTTCGAGCTTAAAATACCGGAAATAAAAGTTGACAAGTGTTCATTTATAGCAACCATCCCCGAGGCAACAGAATGTGCTTACAGCTGCAAAGGGAGAGAATCCTATGGCAACAATTTTCATCTCCAGCTAGATAAAGGCAAAATAAAGCAACAATGTTTTGCAGTAATTTTTATCAACTCGAGATTTTTCTTGTTAAAAAGTTGAAGAATTTTATAACATTCAAACACAATGAATAAAAAATTGTGAATTTTACATAATGTTTTTTTGAGACTTAACATGAGCAAAACAAATTCACAGATTTGGACAAAAAAAAAAAAAAAAAAAAACAGAATAACACCAAAATCCCAAAATTTTTTCATCCATTGACATCAGTTAGCTTAGTTTAATTTGTAATATAATCTAGGTAGAAAAAAGCAAATGCTTGGGGCCCCCAATCTGACTCCTCCACTGTGTGTGTGTGTGTAGGGGGGGAGGGGTGTTGAGGGTAGTACACACTGGCCATGATTCCAGAAAATTCCCAGAAAACAAACCTTTTTAAGCACATTGCTGAATCCACATGAAGTTCCCCACATTTTAATAAATCCTCTCTCTTGGATTTGATGTCTGAGTATTGTTTCTACTTGTGCCATTTGCTCTTTGTAAAAAGAAATTTGAGCAAATTTGGACCTTCATGCCTGCAAAAAACGTAGTGTCAAAAAGACCATTTTTCCATTTACACCACTATTATTTTAGTTCCCTTCCATCCTCAGCAATATTTGTTTTAAAAAGCAATGATTAGAATTGTAATAAAACCTAAACATATGATCTGGAGTTGTTGTATATAAGTAGCCACAGGCTTTATATATATATATATATATATATATATATATATATGTGTGTGTGTGTGTGTGTAAATAATGATTGTTGGCTGTTTAAAAAAACCTGTGTCAACCAATATGGTAGTTTTTGGTAAACAGCTAACATGGTAGCAGAGCAAAACAGAAAAAGTAAATAGATTACACAAAAAAAAAAAATTGTGGTTGACACAAAGGAAAAGGAAATAGATTACTAAACAGAAAGAAAAAAAACTGTATACTGTGAGTTAAATTTTGGCATTCCTTTTTGGGTAGGGACTTCCACTATATTTTCAATACCTAAGGTTTAAAATAAATATTTTAAAATGCAAAAGTATATTTGAAGATTTCTTTTTAACTTTAATTGAAAGCTAAATGATAAAATTTACTATTTCCAGTAAGTAAAATATTCTGGTGTATTTTAAATAGAAATTATATTGATTGGAATCTCAACATTTTGGTCACTTTCAGAAAATTAATAAATAGCCATTTTGTCAGATTTGTAAAGAAAAGTTAATTCTTGGTTTTAAAAAACATCTAAAAATGAAATATTTGACATGATATTTGAGGAAAATTAGCAAATTTAAATTGATTTGAAACAAATATTACTCATAGTATAAAACATAGTATACAAGCATTTCTTAATCGCAAGGTCTTATTTTCCTGATGAGTTAATTGATTGACAGCCTGACATGTTGAAAAGCTAAGTATGGTTGACCAGAAATTGACATAAATTTACAAAATCTAAATGAATGCTTTGTTTTTGGTTTTTAACTACCTAATAATTTTTAAAAATTAACATATTTCCAGCAATTGTCTAATATTTTATTGAATTTTAGTGACTTATATATTTATTTATAGCCTATTTCATCAAAATAACTCCCACAAAAAAGAATAAACTTAAAAAAAGTAAATAACTATGAACAAAAAAACATTTTTAGGAGTTAAAGTAAAAATAATTTGAAAGGGGATTTCAAAATGACAAGCAAATTAAAAAATAAGAACTTCAAATAGAAACTGAATAAGAAAAATTTAAGTTAAAGTAAAAAAAATAATTTTTTTAGTTGAATTATATTGGGTTTTGTTTCCAGGTTCTTTTTTTAACTAAAAATAATTAAAGTATGACCTACACTAAAATAAAAATGTTTACTGTAATAGGAATTAAAAAAAAGTAAAAATTACTTTAAATTTTTAAGTTTAAAATTTTGAAGGGATGAATTCTTAAAACACATGACAGACATACTTACAAAATACACTATACACTAAAAAAAAAAAAAATTAAAACTTATTTTAAAAATATTGGGAGTTAACAACTTTTATTAAGCTTTTCAAGCAGATACATGCTGCATACAAAAGATAGATTTTGCAGCAGAGGTTAGGCAGCTGAAAGTTGAGAAAGCAATAGAAGAGATGATGCAGCCACCTAAAGTAGCATTGGTAGGAGAAACCCAATTGACCAAGCTGGAAGAACTACAAAATGTTTTATTTATAAATCCATTCTTCACTGCACAAAGAATTGTCCTCATCAATCTCATGCAAATGGAACACTTTATGAGAAGGAAGTGAATATTACCTTGTCTGCCAAAAGTATAGACCTAATACATCATGGAAACTTGCTTAGAGAAACATTTGGATGTGCTGGCATTAGGAATGTATGCTCTGAAAATTGGTTGGAATGTTATATTGATTCACTGGATGAAAGGAGAAAGAAACAAATAATTTACCAAAACCAGTGACAGGAAATTCCATTTTGGTGATAATAAAGTGTACCCTTCAATAACTTTTGTGAAGATTCCAGCCAATATAGATACAAAAGAGATAACAATTAAAACTGATGTTATCAGTAATGATACCCCACTGCTTCATAGTAATGATGCAATGAAAAACGCAAAGACTACAATTTAACTTCCAAAAAGACAGTCATCATGTTTGGGAAACAGATAAATCTTAAATTCCTGTCGTCAGGACAATATGCAGTACCAATCAACAGAAACTCCAAAACAGTATATCAGGATAATGAAAAATGAGCCAATGCATGTGCATGTTAGCGGGAGTAGACTGAAGAAACCTCTAATGGATGGTGGCATTGATGACAGAGCAATGCTGAAAACAATTGAAACAATTCATGTCAGTTGTGAAATGTTTAAAATATGAGAAACCTCACCCCCACACAAACCAATTGTAGGTGTTCCTCTGGCTAAAGAATTTAATGAATCAATTGCTATGGATTTGAATGATTTGGATGGAAACTTGATCCTGCATATAATTGACCATGCAGCATGCATTATCCCATCAAAAAGAAGCAAGATTGGTTTCAGCAGTATTGTGTGTGTGGGTCTCACTTTTTTGGTCCATCTAATAGGATAGTGACAATGGAATAGAATTTTCCAGTGATGATTTTTGAGAAATGGGACCGAAACTGAATACACATATAGTAAGTACTGCAGCTGAATCCCCCTGGAACAATGGGATAAATGAGTGCCATATTGACGGATATGGTGATGAAAATGAAGGAAGATACAAAATGTTCCCTAAATGATGCAATGGGATGGGCAGTCTCAACAAAAAATGTCTTTGCTAATATCCGTAGCTATTCTCCAAATCAGCTTGTGTTTTGGAAAAATCCAAATTTTCCATCTGTTCTCCTCAACAAATTACCCTTGATGTCACATCAAAATCTGAAGTTCTTGTAAGAAACCCAAATGCACTTCACTCAGCTCGTCAGGCCTTTATCTCAGCAAAATCCAGTGAACGTATTTGACATGCATTGAGTGCAAGAACAAGAGATTTCATGTCAAAAATATAGCAAAATGGAAATAATTTACTACAAAAGAGAAGGAATGCCAGCATGGAAGTGACCTGGTTGTGTGATTGGAATGGAAGGTCAAATGGTGATTGTGAAACATTGATCAGTGTATGTAAGGGTTTATCTAAGCTGCTTAATGCATGAGAATGCAGAATTTGAAATCAACATCAATGCAAATAAGAACAACTCCCCAAGCAAGGATGAAACATTTTCAAGAGCTTCTATGGCAGAAGAGACAACCAGTGATGAGGATATACTTAACAAATCTTCAGAAAACAGTGTTTATAATCTACCTGAAGTAATTCAAAACTCTATGGACCATCATGAAGTACAAGTCTCAAGTGACACCTATCCAGGAAGCTAACTACCTAAAAGCAACCAACATATTCTAACAAGAACGATAAACAATGAATGGACTGAATCATTTCCCAGGCAGGTAAAGCAACTGGCAATTATGCTGACTGGCTAAATGTTTGATAAAAACTTAGATAAAGCCTTAAGCATTGATTGGAAGAAAACTGTTAAGGAATGGAAGGAGATTGAACTTTTGAAGTTTTGATTGCCAATTTTCATACTCCAGAAATGTCAGAGGCAATGTTTAAAAAGCTCAAAACTGGAGAGATTACAATGTATATAATAAATTTGAAGACATTGGCCAAAAATGATCTGTGAGATGGGTGTCTAAAGGAAAGAATGGTAAAATAAGAGCTAGATGTTTTGAAGATAGAGATTATTAGATCAGAATCCCCAACCTGCTCAACACTGAACCTTAGGGTAGTAACAGCATTGGCAGCATCAAAAAGATGGAAAATCAATTTGCTAGACATACAAAGTGCATACCTACAGGGTCAAGAACATGATAGAAATGTATTTCTGAAGCCTCCACCTGAGGCAAATACAGATAAAATTTGGCAGTTGATAAAATGTGTGTATGGTCTCATTGAAACAGCAAGAATGTGGTATTTGTGTATTTCTAGGGAACTGATTTCCTTACAGATGAGAAAGAGAAGATATGATGAAGCTATTTTTTCTACCATTGAGGGTTATCTGCATGGTGTTATGTCAGATCATGTAGATGGTTTCTTATGGGCTGGAACTGATCAATTCAAGTCTTCAGTAATAAATAAATAAATATTTTCTTATCAGCAATGAACAGCAAGAAGCTTTTAAATAACTTGGTATTCATATTGATCAACTGAATGAAGATATTCACTCGTATCAATCAAAGTATGAAGATTCCCTAGTACCAATGCAGCTTGAAGGAAGTAGAAATAAGAACAGGAGTCTGACTAAGAGAGAAAAGAATGAGTTTCAGTCAACCACTAGGCAATTGATCTGCTCTGGATTGCAAATCAAACAAGACCAGATATATCCTTTGATACTTGCCAACTGAGTACCAGTTTAAGGGACACCAAAGTCTCAGATATATCCAGAGCAAACAAAGTTATCCAGAAAGTCAAGCAGAATAGACTGTCCTTGACCTTTAAGAAATTAAACAGTGTGGAAAAGTCCACAATATTAACATTTACTGATGCTTCTTTCAAAAACTTCTGGGTGGTGTCTCTCAAAGGAGATACTTGATATTACCTGCTGACAAGGAGGGGAACACATGCCCTATTCATTTGGCAATCACGAAAAATAAGGAGTATTGTAAAAAGTTAACTGGCAGCTTATGTTTGGCCCTGCAAGAGGCAAGTGAAACAGTATTCTACCTGAAAACAATTCTGGAAGAAATTCTTCAGGGAAATGAAGGCAAAATTCAAATCATGCTTTACTGGCAACAAATTCCTCATTGACTCACTACAGTCTTCCAGAACCCTTGAAGAAAAGAGGTTGATACTAGATGAAGCCATTATAAAGGATATGATGGCAAAGAGAAAAATCAGTGAGGTAAAGCTGACTGACACAAGAAGTCAACTTTTGCAGCAAGGAAACATTAGCCCTGAACATTAAAAAAGGAACAACAAATGAAAAAATGGGGAGTATTGATTATCTCCCTTTATCTAGAGTTGTTGCATGACACCGGGTTTTTGTAAACAGCTAACAATATGATTAAAGTGAATTTATACATTTATTTTTTTGTTCTTGAGAATTTACAAAACATATATGAAACATTATTTGTGTATTTACAAGAATAATTTTATATTTACAACATTGTAAAAACTAATACAATTGTGTTAAAACTAATGCAATGCAAAAACATTGACTAAATTATTAAAATATGTGAACCAACTATAAAGAAATCTTTATTTACCATTTTATAAAGTTTGAATTAATTGTCAATTAGCCAATTGTTTTGCCAACCATCCCAATCAACAATATAATAAATAGTGTTTATTTGTTGTCAATTTTCAAGAATCATTTAAATGTATGTTTTGTGGTACAAAACTTTATGACTGCCATAAAAAGACAAAAATTATTTTTATTACCACTCATGATGATAATAAATAAAAAGTAAAACTGAAAAACGGGCTAGCTAACCGGTTTTGAACCTCACACAACTAAATCGTGGTTAATAAATAGAATTAACACTAAAAAAGTGGACAATATGTATTGAAAAAAAAAGAAAAAATTTTGCTTAGATAGAAATTAGTTGGAGGCCCAGTACGAAGTCCTTCTGTTTACACAGAGAGGGCTTCAACGATAAAATATAGATTGCCGCTAACACTTTCAAGTGAGACTTGCTAAGAATGGTAAATGAGTCCACACTGAAACAAGTAGCACAATTATGGCTATTTATTAGGTGTTCTGTGATGGAAGACGCGTATGTATTGGTCAGAATGTCTGAAGGAATGTACTTAAGATTGTGGATTTTTGTTGGAACGTGTTGCTTTATTCTGACATCCAGCCTTTTGAGTCGTTCTCCCTATGTAGTGCGAACTACAACTACATTTAAAGGAATAAATTAAACAACTATTATGATGTGGAGGGAGAACATCCTTACACATGGACAGAAGGACAGGCTTGGCAGAGAAAACCACACTAGTGTTAGCAGCAAAGTAACAATGTCGTACTGCTACAGATACCAGTTTAGCATATCTATCACTGATATTACCTAGCCAAGGAAGGTGCAGGTACACAGGACTTTTTCAGTTTTACTTTTTATTTATTATCATCATGAGCGGTAATAAAAATATTTTTTGTGTTTTTATGGCAGTAATAATTTAAATGTATAAATTCACTTTCATGTTTAGGTTTTATTAGTTCTAATAATCACTTTTTAAAAGACTCATTACTGAGGAGTGGAGGTAGTTAAAATAATAGTGATATCAATGGAAAAACCATCCTTTTGATTTGAAACCTCATTTTATTTTTTTTTTTGCAACAAATAGTAATAATTTGCATTAGAAAACCATATCTTTTCTTTGATTTAAATAAGCAACTTTCACTTTTCACATATATCACTGAGTTATAGAATATACAAAAATATTTTTCTATTAGAATTTTTCTCCAATATGCCTTGCATTTCCTTTGTAAGTCATTTAGAAACCACAAAGTTACATGGGTATATTATATCCAAATACACCATATAAGATTTGAGCATCTGTGAGAAGTGACATTGAACCAATCCTATACAAATAGCAAGGGACAATTGTACAGCATACATGTAACCAATCCAATGAAACCATAATAGAAATTGTTTTCTGCCAATTTAATAGAAACTGTGAGGGGATGCTGAAAACTTTTCAGCCTGACTCACTTCCCAAAATCTGATCAAACATCAGAATTTTTTTTGAAAGGGTTTCTTGCTCAGGCCAAGAACTTAAAGCAAACTCTCAAATAGACATCTGATTTTGAATTGTCTTTTTTCTAATTTAATAATGCCAAAAATTAACACCAAATCGGCTATATTATGTAAATTTGGGGATTTTTTTTAATAAAAATAAACATGTTAAAGCAGAATATATTTACAGAGAAAATTTCCAACAAAATCAACATTACAGTTTATTGTGTATTTGAACAAAATATTTTTTTTGGCAAAAATATCTTTGGCATAGCCAACATAACAAACAACCTTTTTATTTTCTTTTTCAAGGCAAAAAGATTTAAAGTTTCAGAACATATTTTTATGCTGTCTCCTTCAAACAATTGATGAGCCATGTCAATTATCATTGTAAACATTTTGGAACTTGCAAAGTCACTTCTTTGTCTGACTATTTTACATGAGGAATTACCATTATTATACTGATTCACTTGGACTAATGTTCTCATATTGTTAGTTATAGAAACAGCATTTCAGCCATTGTACCATCTAGTCTTCAAGTTCCTGTCATGTTTAGTAACATTCTGGGTATTTCAAATTGAACCCTTCATTCAATCCACAAGAACAGATTATTGCCATTCTACTGTTCATGCTAGAAGATATCTTGATTAATTCCTCTTTATACACTCTCTAACCCAGATAGTGAACTCAGTTATAGGACAATAGCTTAGGTGATAAATGCATTGGTTATGCATATCTAGTTAACAGGCTGTCATGAGTTCAATCCCTAGCTCATACTCTGATTCTGAGGAAGAAACAGAAAAATGTCCCCCTAACTGATACAAGATATCCTAGAACATATCCTATGGTATAAGAACATCCTACCTTTATGGCCTCAATATAGTGTTTGGTTTGAAATACCTGAAGATGGTTGGAGAGCACACTGGTTGAAATATTTTGACTAAACCAATATGGGCCAGATATGTAAGCAATGATAAAGTTTTAGACAAATAACATCAGGAAGAGACAATTCAAATTTCCAGGACATATAAGGAAATAGGGCTTGGAAATTTGATACTCACAGGACAGATTGAAGGCAAGAGGGACAGAGGAAAACAATGCATAACCTACCTAGTGAATTTGAGAAAATGGATGGCGGATAACAAAAACATAAAATATATTAAGAACTATAAAGGACAGGAAATTGTGGAGAGCCATGATCACCTACATTATGAAGGAACATGGCACATATAATTTATAGGCACAATGTTAGGGGCAGGGGCATGGAATTGTTTATTAACATTTCCTTGACCATTTTAAAAATTACCAATAATCATATGAATGGTAAAACTGTGGCAGGAGAGATAGAAATGGTAAGTTCAGTTTTCCAGAATTCTCAAATGTTTATAATTACTTTCAGATAAATAAACAAAAATTTATAGAGATTTAAGACTACATACTCTACTGCTTCTTTTTTTTTCTGTACACTAGGGTGGTGAAAAGTTTTTGGTTTTCCCAAAAAGGGAATTAAAAAAAAAAAATTCTGTTTGTTCATAAGTGGGTCAGGCTGAAAACTTTTCAGCAACCTCTTGTTTAATAAGTAAATCTCTTTAATTTATGGTAAGTTTCCTTATTTAAGAAAAGGTTGTAAATTAGCTAATATTTATTACATTTCTATCTTCCTCTTTCTTTTTTTTGTTGTATTTTTTTGCTAGAGGTTCCAAGAATACCATGGATGAACCAAGGAAGTTCAAAGTGGCACAAAAGAATAAGGAATTTGTCCATTGTCCGTGACTGGCATCTCGAATCCAACCTGCAATAGTAATTGTGAAATTATGATAATTTACATGAATGGTCAAAGTTCAAACTTTAAAAAATCTTGTTCAAATAACTGCCTTTAAAGTAAATATTCTTTTTAAAAAAATTGATCTCAGTTTATGATATAAAGATTTAAAAAAATTTTTTTTTACAAATTTTTATAAATGTCTTGGAGTGAATAAAAATTTTACTTTAACCAATTTTTAATGGAATGAAATAATTGTAAAAAAAGCCTTCCAAGAATTATATTAATAAAAAAACTGTTGTTTTTTTTTGTTTTGTTTTTTTATCTCAAAGCATAAAAAATGATTGTATAAATTTGAACTGACCATAATACAAATCTAAAATAAAAAACAAAAAATTTCAACACCTTAAAAATTTTTTTTTTTTTTTCAAAAAATGTTTGGAACTAGTTTTTTGTTATTATTTCAAGTATGCAATAATATAGACAAGCAAAAATTACATTTTGTTAAGAATTTAATGATAATATAATAATTATGTTAGTTTTCCATGTTAAAATTAATAAATGAAGGATATTACGTTTCTATACAAGTGTTGCTATACTATTGTCAAAAAGAAACGAAAACATTTTCATGGTAAATATGTGAAAAATATAACTATTAATGCAAAAATATTTTCTGGCATTTCTGATCAACAAAAATCAAAGATGAGAAAGGAATACACTAGAATAAATGTAGAGCTAGAACTTCCTAAAATATCTAATTGATTAACGGTAAAGACAAAGTACTTACCAATAGCTGGTGGTCCAAGAAGCATCCCCAAGCTAACAAAAAGTAAAGAAAGGCCAATAGAATTTGAGAGTTTGTCTAATCCAAGTACATCAACTAGAACCACTGGAACAAGAGCAATGTATGCTCCTGCAAAGAGTCCAGTAAAGCAGCAGAGTACAGCCAAGCCTGAGTAGCTGTAGATGAAGGGGATGAGGCCAATGGTAATGGAACACAAGAAAAGGCTCATAAAAAAAATATATTGACGGGAGAATAATTTTAAATCAGCAAACCATCCAAAGAAAAGTCTTCCAAAGATATCTGTAAGTCCAATGAGAGAAACTAGGAAGGCACCGTGTGACTTTTCCATTCCCAGGTTTTCAGCATGGGATGGAATAATGATAAAAATGTTCATGTATCCAAAGCTAGAAAATAACAAGGCAAAACCATAAATCAGAAAGACAGGATCAAGAAGTAATGAACAATCAATACAAGAATTAACGTTATTTTCTCTACTGTCACCTTTCGTTTTTATGCAATTAGAAAACTTCCTAACATGTGTACAGCAGATTTTATCACTATCTAAGTTTTGGTTGTCATTGGATGATTCTTCCACTGGTATTATAATTATATCACCTAAACTTCCAGGAGTGATGGAATCTGCATGTACTAGTGTGTTCATACGGGATTTTGTTTTATGTGTTTTTAAGTCCTCGCTGAGAATGTTGTTGTCGTCATTATTTTTATCAGCAGTGACAGTTTGACTAAGCAGGGTTTCCATGTTTTCTTGTGTCTGTCTTTCTGATGTAATTAAAGACTGACTATGTTTTCTATAATATTTAAGTGGCCTGATGAGGCTGCCGCATATGCAGACATGCATCATAACTCCCGCAAGGATCAGAATCACCTCATCAATCTTATAGACATCTAGCATCAACCTGATGATATTGGGGAAGATAAATGAACCAAAACCACTGCCCGATACAGCTATGCCCATTGCAAGTGAACGTCTTTTTTCAAAATGATGACCAACCATCACAATGAATGGAGAATAGGACAACCCAAAACCAATACCTGGAAAGATATATTGAAAAAGAAATGAAAATTCAAAATTTGAAATATATAAAACACAGATTTTGTAAACAGGTTATTTTCTTATTTTATTGTTCAATTCCAATATGGATATGAATTTTTTTTATCCTGAAATTTTGTTAGAATTAAATTTATTATAAAGATAGATTTAGAGAACAAATGAAAAGGAATGTTAATAGTGTCAAATGCAGATACAATTACAGACTTTTTTTTTTTTTTTTTGTTTTTTGGGAGTTTTTTTGCATCTTGGATTGTGGTAATGAGCATTATTGACTTAGTTACAAATTTGCCACAAAACTTAATATTAAATTTGATAACTATCTGTCTATATTTCTGAGATGAGGTATTATGTACATTATTTACATTATTCGGACTATTGTCCTCATCTTTGTCGCTATATTTATTACAAAGAAGGCCGGCGCATACAACGGTTGAAACATTGTAATAAATATGGCAACAAAGATGAGGACAATAGACTAAATAATGTATTTGATAACTAAAATCATTTTTTTAACATTTGATTCACAAACTAAATAAATGGTGACCTATTTATTTTTGATGAGTAAAATTACAAACTTCCAATAGAAGTATACTTTGAAACTTATTAAATCTATAAAAAAAAAAAACTCTCTTTAAAGGAAAACATTCTATAGTTTGAAGCAGGTTATCTCAAAACAGAATAACAAGGTACAAAAAAATGCTATAAATAGAATTGCATTGTTCTCCAAAAATGAAGTTATATTCTTGTGTGTATGTATTATATATATATATATATATATATATATATTTTAACATACAACATGTGTTAGCACATGCAATACCCTGTCTTCATCAGCCGCCAACCAGGGGTGATAACACGGTTTTGGTGGCTATGGTGTGACTGTCACCAGCAGCGTTTGCCACCAGGCAGAGTATGAAGATAAGCTAATTGATCGTTCCTCTTTGTAAGTTCTCGTAATGAAATAAACAAAACAATTTTTCCTCTTTGCAGCTTCTATCCGTAATGAAAGTTTCTTGAACGCGTTTGCTGTTATTGACGTGCTCGTAAAAATCGTTATAAACAACCACGCAAATATTTCACTTGCGCATGTTAGATTGTGATGTTGTGCGCATTTTATTTGCTTGTTATTTTGATCTTGACCAAATCCAACACATGCTGAACTGTTGTTTGAATGTGATGCGAAACGCTTATCAAACAACGGCCAGTGATACCTATTAAATTTAACATACGTATGCTAGCATTATTATATAGATATATATGAATGAGAAAACAGCATGTTTTTATACATCAAGAACAATATTGGAGAAAAATGTATGACAAAGTAAAAAAAAAGTTTTCTTGTGACACATTTCACCCTTTAGGACTTCATCAGATGAGGAATCCCGGAAATTTTAATTTTTTTTTTTTCTTTTTCTTTCCATCACTTTTGTTAGTAGATATTCCACACTGTGATAATAGAAGTTCAGCCAGGAATAGTGATATGTTGCAAGAGCCATGGCACAAAATTCACCTGGCACAATCTCTATAAACATACTGTGTGATATCTACTAACAAAAGTGATGGAAAGAAAAAGAAAAATAATCTAAACAAAATTGGCTAGATTTAAAAAAAAAAAAAAAATTCCAACTCCAAGCATCCCCTGTCAGTGCACACATGTAGTCACACCACCATAACAAATTTAGTCTATACAATGTTTCTGATGAACAGTTGAAGTGGCGAGATGTAGCAGTAAGTTCTTTGCTAACAGTTTCTTCTCTTGCACTTCTCACTTCTGGAAATCTCTTCTGGCTTCTTGCTTTCCAGTCAACTTTGATCTTCAAAAATGTCAATTATCTTCTTGAATCCTGTTCTTTTATTGTCTTCTCTCCTTAATGTTTTTTTTCTTCCTCATATTCTCTTACACTCAAGTAACCCCTTGTGTTTTAGTGGCTTTATTGCCTTGCTTGGGGTGAAATGATTAAAATATATATTCAACATTAATCAGAGGCTAATTCAAACTATCAGTGTTAATAAAGAAACTTTTTGGCAAGACAGGAAAATATGTTCATACCTTTAACCTTACTTGCTTTTCAGTATTGCTAATAATTATATAAGAAGCTAAGTATAAATATCTTGTCTATATGATAAGAACCGATAATAATGAATAAATTGAAAAATTTATGAAGATGAAACCACAGTATTTTTTATCTAAATAAAGAATGGAAGCTGCTGATAAGAGTTAATTGAAACTATTATATTTAATGTTAATGGTAATATTAGACATTTCCCTATAAGGAAACATTTAACTGCGCAGCCAGCACAGTTTTCAGTTAAGATTTATAAAAAAATTTCTTAAAACACTTTTTTAGGAAAACAGTTTTCTCAAATTCAGTAGCTCTTTCCATTATTAATTCTTCTGAAACTTCTATTTGATGTGGTGTGGAATGTTAACATCTTCATTATGTCATTACTTTCTTGAGTGACATCCATTTTAGTTGTTGTTACTGTTGGTAGTCCTCAAGTGATGTGGTTTCTGTTATTTGGTACAGTTCTTTGTGATTCTATTGCACCAATCCACAGTGTTCAAAGCAGGATGATCTTTGCCAAGACTCTTTTTCACCACTGATTTTAGGAAGTGGTTGTATATAATTGACCATTTAGATATTGACATACAAGAAACCACCTACTTATACACATTTCAGCAAGAAATATATTAAAAAGAATTGTTGTGTAGCTCATTAAATGATATTGAAACTTTTCCATTTTCCAAATTTGTCCCAATTCAAAACAGGTTTCTCTTTGTATATTTATTACAAATTTACAAAATCCTAATATATGTATACCAGTGATTTTCTGGGAACTGATGATCCAGTATCTCTGAATAGAAACAAAAATACCAAGCAATGTGTATGCCTCCTAAAATACTGCAAAATTCTTATTCTGGACCACTGGTCAGATCATTCTAGAACTAAATTGTTGTGCTATAATTATGTGTATACAGCATGCATACCACCAAACTACGTCTTTTCCAACCCCAATACCAACACACTCTAAAAACGAAGTATCATTCACTTTTCATGAAATGTATATTAGGTATGATAAATTTCTGGTAAGCCTTTTGAGATACTTATCAACATGATATCTGTCTTCCTGTATAGCAGTGAATGCTGGAAATTTCCTCAAAGATGAAGAGGAGATTTAAAGCAACAGAAATGTGGTTCTACAGAAGGAGGGTGAGTATACCATGGACCATATATGAGCAAAAACAAAGTTTTAGAGAAAATGGAAGCAAAAAGAAAACTTATACTTAACGTCAGAAAGAGGAAGTTGAAATTTCTAGGGCACATAATGCTGAAAGAGGGCTTGGAAAATCTGATACTCACAGGGCAGATTAAGGGCAAAAGGGACAGAGGATAACAACACATAACATGCTTAATGAGCTTGAGTAAATGGATGACAGAACAGTGTTTAGAAGAAATAGAAAAAAGACAAAATTTATTAAAGAGCTACAAAGGACAGGAAATTGTGGAGTGCCATGATCACTTATGTTCTGAGGAGACATGGTGCATAAAGAAGAATCAAAGAACTTAATATGATAAATATTTATTGAAACAAATTTTTAACACTTAATTATTTAACTCATATCTTCCTGGCATCAGTTTAAACGGATGTCTCCTTTTGTTTTTTCTATACATCCAAAGCTATAATATTGGAAAATGAAAATTTCACTCCAATGTGTTAGAAAATTTCTAAGTTTTCTTCTAAAATCAAGAAAATACAAACTTTAAACAAAATAGTCACAGTATATGTTTAAACAGACACTAGGAAAATATGGATTAATAATATGAGATGTACATAATTAAGGGGTCAGATATGTATTATTAAATTATAATAATGAACTTCTGTTGGTTAGGTAAAAATGAATACTTCAGCACTGTAATCAAGAGTACCAGAAAATCAGTTGTGTTCTTTGAGAAAAAAGTGTGACTTATATGCTTTCAAATACAGTAACTGTTTTTTTTTTAAAGTAAAATTAAAATGGAGAAGAAAAAATTCAACAGTCACAAAAAGTTCACAACGGGGGGAACAGATAATCATCCCCATATATACCATCAGAGCATTTGAATGTCACACACACTAAGTTTTGGCAACAACCTCATTTCCTAAAGCAATCTAAGGGGGATAAATGCTTATTATTGACAAAGACAAAAATATTCATTAATATGAAAACATAGATTTTTAAATGACTTCTTACCAAATTTGTTCTGACTGTTTCATGTTACTTAGCTTCATGTTTCAAAAGGGCTTACAATCATATCACATTAAGCAACACCATGCCTGGTTAGTACCTAAATGGGTGACTGCTTGAGAATATCAGATGCTGTAAGTTTGGATGTGCAGGTGGTGTAATTAATAATGGCTTGGAATTGGAATGGCTGATTATTTTTAATAAAGTAAATCATAAATTATGTTTTATAAAAACATTTTAGAATGTCAATTTACTGTATTAAAAATAAATTACATTATGATTTACTTTATTAAAAATAATTAAAAACAAAAAATGATTTATTTCGCATTTTTCGATTTATTTTTTTTTAAATAATTAAAAACAATTATTTTATTGAGTTATTTTTTATATGTCAATCTACTTTATTAAAAAAAATAAATTTCTTTACGATTTACTTTATTAAAATAATTAATAACAAAAAAGTAGTTCATATTTTACATAATGCCTTTTCAAATGCCTTATTTGAATAAAAGTATCATTAAATAAGGTTTTAATCCATAATAAATTACTTTTATTCAGTTATAAAAAAAAAGTTACATTTTTCTGTCTCAGTGTTGAATTGTCCTACACCCCTGGTAGCAACACTGAAATACTACTGCACAGATGCTCTGATCCTAGACAGAAGTACTGATCTATATATAAATAATACTATCATTTTTGACAAATATAATAATAATAATGAATGATTAAAAATGTTTACATGAATTTGTATTTCTTATCAGCATATTCTTTTTATGCAGTCAATACACTTTAATGTAGACAGAAATATGGGATATTATATACTATACTTCTTAAGAAATTTAAATTAATGTGACAATACCTTCCACATGTCACTGCACAAGCTGTGATGACCTCCAAGGTCGGCTGTGTGCACATATGCACCTGATTCCTTATGTTCACAGGTTTGGCCATGATCAAATTCAACAATGAATAATGACATATGCTTTTCAAGACACTGACTGGGAAGTAGTGATCAGTATGATTTCTCACTTAATCAGCAATGTCTTCATTTGGTTTCAAGAAGGTGAACTGCTATCTTACTAACTTACATTCACTGCCCAACCCAGCAACTGCTGGCTCACTCATTGCCGGTCCTTTCCTTACTGATTGCTGGTTCTTTTTTCATTGGCTGATCCTGACTGCTTACATGGATACTGGCTGGAGTCCCACCACCCCCTATCCATCCACTTGTGTTCCAAAAAAGAGACCACCCACTCAGCTTTTGGGTGGTCAGTTTTTCAAAGGCCTCTACTTTTATGATTATCTAAAATCACTAACAAAATTTTATATTTGCCAATTCAAAGGCGGGCTAGAGACAGGAATTCTGAAAAATCATGGTTGTTAAATTGACTCAAAGATAAACTGGAGAAGAGATTCCTAAGAACTCTGTCATTAAATTAACTTAAAAGGAAAAAGAATCTATTTATCTCCTAATGATGTGTGAGAAATCATATTGCTAGATTAAGATAAAGAGATGAAAGTTAAATTGCAATTTCAAAGAGGGATTCAAATAGTAGTTTGATTCTAGTAATACATTAAAATGCTAAAAAATTAACTTCAGAATCACAAAATAGGCATGCATATTAACAAATAATGAACAGAGACCAAGTGTTCTGTTCAAGCAGTTTATTTACATAGTGAACAAAAATACAAACAATCTTTGAATCCAAAAATATTATCTTGTGCATCAAAGATGAACAGAGCTATTTCAGATTGAAGCTGCATATAAAGATCAATTAAGTCTTGGAATTGATTTGAGAAATCATTATTAGCAGAGATTAGTAAATAAATTTTCTCATATCATGCTTTTAATAGTCTAAAATTTTGTTCCAAACATTTATTAACATGTAATGAAAACATCACATCCTTTTTCTCAAAAGATTTGGAAAAAAATGGAAACTATATTCCTGGAGAAAACTAAATTACTGAAGATTATACAGTTTCCATTAAGAATGAAATTTAATCACAGAAAGCAGGTTAGTTTCAAGCATCAAAAGTTAAAAGAAAGATCCTTTAAAACAAGAAAAAATATTTTGTAATCATAAAAGAAATCACAATAGACACACAATTCCTGAGTAAATCATTTTCTATTCCAATATTTCTATCTCTCTAAAATGAGTGTTTTCCTAAGTGCTGATTAGAGAGCTGTATACGATTATCTTTATTCATGATTCCTAATTCCTTAAAGAAGGTATTATACAGTCAGTAAAAACACGGTAGAATATCTTTTTATATGATAGAAGCATAAGCTTTCAAACACAAAAGCATGAGTATTGATAAAAATGAAAAGCTATATGAAAGTCTTGAGCTGAAAACATGACTCAAGTTTATAGGTTAATGTTTGTGGCTTTGTAGCATCTTGCAGTGTTGGACAAACATATCCCTAGTGCAGCCTATTCTATGTTTAATTTCTTTATCTCCTATATTAAATTTGTTATACACTGAGGTATTTGAAATGTTTTGATTTATTAATCAACATAGTGAATTTTTATTATTGATTCATGGTATATGCCATCATTATTTTCATTCCAATTCTAGATCATAGTTTCTAGAAGTAACTAAATTAGTAAAAACAAAAATAAGATCCAACTTACCTGCTAGAAAACCATAGGATACAAATAGAAGCCATAAGGTATGGACAAAAGAAGTTAAGACGAATCCTAATCCAAGTAATATACCACCAGACATCACAACACATCGATAATCAAACTGATTTGCCAATGCATTAGCAAATGGACCTGAAATTAAACAATACAACATAAGTGCTAAAAGAAAAAGAAATAAAAATTGTACTCAGTGCATAAAACAAGATATTCATGATTACAAATTTTAGCATAATGATTAGGTGTGGGCAGAAGTTTAAAAAAAAAACTTCAACTTTGTATTAAGTCAGTGGTTCCCAAACAGTGCAGCGCACCTCATAGGTGCAGCAGAAAGGATAGCAGGTGAGGCAGAATTATTGAAAGACAAAAATTTAGGAACAGTTTTAAAAAAATTCATATGGCAAAAATAAATATGATTTCAAAATTTAAAATATTATTATGAATTACTTGTAATTGCATGCATCAGTCCCAGTATAAATAATTATTGACTGATTTTATCACATATAATTTGGAGATGTGTGAGCAAATTTTCATTACAAAACTGCAGCCCAGAAAAAATAGCTTAAGAACCATTGTATTAAGTCTTTATTCTTCATAAGAGTCATAAAATTTTTTTATTTCAGACCTAATAGTTTCAAGTGGAAAACAATAAAAATCAAAACAAATTAAAATTGCAAGATATTTCACTTAATTAAACAATACTGCTATTAATATAAATTATTAATATTAAACATTGACTTATATACCAATATGGTAGAACAAAAGGTTAGCCAATCCTTGCTGAAATTGGTTGTCCCCAACCAATTCAATAGATTTTAATAATCAGCAGGAGGCTTGTCACACCTACCAATTAAAATGAACCCAACCATGGAGCTCAATTTAATAAGCATAGCTTAGATGTGACACAAGGCCGAAAGTATGGACCACTCAATGAGGATCAAATTCACTACTCAGTCATAACTGACTGATACAATTTACTAAGCATAGCATAGATGTGATACAAGGTCAAAGGAATGAAGCACCCAGTGAGGACTGAACTAGTGAGATAAGCTTGTTAACCATTACACCACATCAAAGTGCCTCCATGGAGCTCAATATAATCTCTCTCAATTTCTCAGGTGAAGTTTTTTTTTGTTTTTTTTTTAAGCCACTCAAGGTAGCTGGTTACTAATTGCTGTAAGAGTCCTTCCCTTACAGGTGGAAGTAAGAAGTGCATATTATGAGGTTTTAATCACTGGGTTTTAATTATACCATTCAAAACCGGTGTACTTTTGTACTGGCTGCATTTGTGATGGTATTAACATACTTAATGGTGTACTTATATTGAGAGCATAGAGTTCTAGCGACGTTATTGTTAGACTGGCATGCTGGTGTGCATAAAAAGTATGACCCAATTAAGAGAATTAAAATTATTCTGCACAGTGAGGCTTCTAAACATGAAATGAAAATGTTTTGAATAACAATGGCTTGTTTATTAAAATATCACAATTTTGCAATTTTAAAATGTAATGCAGAAATTTAATAACTAACCTTTCCTGGATGTGACTTTTTATGTGAAACATTTTTATTCAACCTCCACATTTATAAAACTGTTAAATTTTTTCATAATCATATAGATTAATAATTTAATATAAATAATTTGTTTCTTTCTTTAACATACTCACTTCTATCTTGGATATTAGAACATTTACATAATGTTAAGTCAATGTCCTCTCTAAAATTGTGTGTTTGAAATAATGTCTACTAGGTGGAGCTATTTAGTTGTAATTGGTATACATTTAGTATTTATATAATTAACAAATCATATTTTGCCACTTTGTTAGTTCCGAGGACCAGGTAAGAAAAACTTATTGGGAGGAAGTCATATTTTCTGAAGAAATTTGCATTTAACACATAATACCATCTATATTTTTATTAGAATTATCAATATAAAATACTATATGACAACTTATATTTTATTTTGGTAAATAAAAATCAGATTTACTAAACTATAGAGAATGATATTAATATATATACTAATATATATAGTTGGCACTGGCTTTCTCTTTCTCTTCGTAGTGCCATGATATACATTTGTGCATCATGTTTTTTTTATACTAAAAACAAACAGCTCTACAAATCAAGGTTAAAAAAATAACACTGAGAATATGTACGTTGACATAACACTTTATAACACCTTAAATAAAACTATCAAATGGATGTATGTGTGTGTGTGTGTGTCAGAGGCAATATGCAACATGCCATAAGATGCATATGTTAGGTGAAAGACAATATCTTAAGTTGTAAATGATTCCATTTTTTTAAATTAGGTGAAAGCTATATGAGGAATTTAAGTTATAAATTAAACAAAAATATTATCTACATGCTTTTAAACTGTAAAGTTATTTAAAATACAAATATGATCAGTATTTGCTACAAGATAAAAATGCACTTTGCATGTTAAAAATGAAAATAGCTTCTGAAAACATTTCTGATAGAATTTTCTATTGCTATCAGTAAAATTACCAGTTTATTCTGCAATTTAAAAACAAGTATATTTAATTACTTAAAGCAAATCATTTATGAATATGAAGTCCTTTCCTGATTACATAAAATTATATCTTAAAAGCTATGGTACAAATTAAATTTCTCAAGAGAAAAAATATTTTTGCGTTAAGGTATAATTTGCAATAAATCATTTTTGTACCAAGCATAGATTTCTTTGTGCTATATGTTTTAAATAATGGAAGGATATTATACTCATCCTGTACAACAAGGAGGATTTACATGTAGTATAATTGTTATAAGCATGGTAAGTGTGATTAGTGTGTCATTCAAATTTCAGCCAAGTTCATTGTGTTTCTCTTGGGAAAGGTATGAATCCATCTCTTTCCTTCCCAGTTAGGGGTTAATAGTAAAGGAGACTCTCTAGCTTCAGTTGGCAACCAGTCTAGTAGAAGGACAATCCTGAATTCAAAACAGGTTGGGTATGGGGCTGGCAACTCCATCCCATAGAAACCTACTTGCTACAGAAACCACAGCAGCAACACCTAGTGTAGTGAGGCTGTGGCCCTATACTCCACAGGAGAGTCTATCAAAAAGTTTGACCCACTTTACAAAATTTGACCAAATTATAGGCTTACCAATATTTCTAAACTTTAAACCTGAACTGTTTTCAGTTTTTATTATAGGTTTAGTTTTTTTACAATATTTATTTTCAGACGGAAAAGTTTAGATTCTTGTATAATGTCTTTATGAGCCCAATAAGGCTGATAGTTTAGATCTCTAGTGAGACACTAGGGCAGGCCCTTCAAATTGGAATGTATGGTATGGTAAGTTTATCACATGGCTAAACATCAGAATATGAGATGGGGAAAGTTTTCTTGGTTGGGCTTAAAACCTTCATATGGTTTTATGTTAAATTTTTAAAACTGTTTAATGTTTCTTTAATTATAGATGAAAACATTTAAGACTTACCTTATTTGGTAGCACAAACCAAACTTTTTTATGCTATTATTCAACTAATACAAGGCCCAAGAGTCACTTAAGTTAGAGTACTACTAAATGCTTTTGTTGTAAGGGTGTAAAAAAAAAAAAAAGAATGAATTGCCCTGTGAAAGTATAGCTTTTTTCTATATATGTCTATATTTCTGAGATGAGGTGTTGCAATTATTTGCACTATTTACTGTTCAGACTGTTGTCCTAATCTTTGTTGCCATATTCACAATGTTTCAGTCATTGTACGCTCCAGCTTCCTTCAGGTAATTGGAATTTGCAACTGAACCTTTTACTTCACCCACTGAGGTAGATTGTTCTTGTTCCACGTGCCATGCCTCTTCAGTTATCTCCCTTTAACTCAACTCTCCAAGTTTTTGTTCACTACTGCAGTAGCCAGGTATTGAACTCACAACTCTTTGGATCACTGGATCTAACCAATGCTTTTATCCACTGAGCCAGTGAATGAATTTTTGGGACTTATAGATTTAATGTCTCATTAACTATCTTTTTGACCATAGCTCATACTGCAATTTTTTTCATGATTATTACTTTTCTCTAGCACTCCATATTACTGGTTCCATATTGTATTAATTTCTATGCAACAGATATTTTCTAAAGCTTCTAAATTTACAAAGTTTTTTTATCATTAAAATAATTTACCTCTCTGTAAACTCTCAAAGGAATTACAATTGCAGTAAATGAATGTATAATGATTTATTCAATTATTTAAAAATCTTTTTCATTTTATCTCACTTTGGGAGAAATTAATTCTGAATCTAGAAAATTGGTACTAAATTTTATTAATGTAAAATATCATTATTTGGAAATTCCGTGTTAAGAGATTGATCGATTGATTTTTTTTTTTTTTACAGATTATCAACCTTTTGTGAGTTATTTACAGACAAAACATATTTTGTATTGTAAGAATAAGTCTTTTTTTTGTCTTTTTTTGCAAGCGAATATTACATAGTCATTCAATTGGACAGAATTTTATCAGAAAATGTTTTAAATGATTACTTTAATAAACAAAATAATTATAAAATAAAAATAATGAATTCCAATTCAAATATTGACATTCTATAAAGCTTACCCAAAGCAAACATCAAGAAATTGGACAATGAATAAACACTGGCTAATTCACTGGATGTGGCAGAAAATTTCTTCTGAAATTCCTCAAAAAATACTCCGAAAGATTTCAAGCCTCCAACAGTAAACACGTGCATTCCAAATGCCCCTTTAAATAATAAAACAAAGAATTCAAGGAAAAAAAATACAAAAATTAAGTGAAAGAATATGAGAACAATTTTGCATTTATTAACAACTTATTTTTTGCACGTAAAGTTATCTTGTTAGTCAAAAAGTTAATATTTTGACAATTTATTGACAAAATGATGAGACTGTGTTTTCATCTTTATAAAAAGGAAATTAATTAAAAAAATATCTTTTTATAAAAAATGTAAAAGACAATTTCAAATGATTTAATTAAAAAGACAAACAAGATGTAAATCTACAATTAAAGCTTTTTGAAAATTGTAAAAACAGTCATTTAACAGCAAATTAAAAAAATCATATCTTATATTCATAGGGATAGGGGTATGATATCAATTTTGACCTCTATCTTTAGATTTGATGTGTACCCATTTCTTTTTTTAAGATTTCTATAATACTAAGCAGAATGTGAAGAAAAGAATGATTTGGGGAATTTTTGACGAATTGCTGCCCTTAAAACTGAACATGCTTATTTTGGACCATTAATTCTGCTGAAAATCTGAATATTTGATAGTCTCAGACATCTCATGTGTCAGTCAACAAGAATTATATTTTCCTGTTATGCAATATAATTATGATGAATAGCACAACTGCATAAAACTAAAGATTGGGGTTTTTCATCACTTCAGTCCTGAAAAACAACTGAAAAAGGGTCCAAAATGAGCATTTAGGGGATAAAATACTAAAATTATAGTAACTTGATAACCATTTGAGAAAATGCTAACCTAAGATCCTCAGAGATTTGTTAATGACATCTGACTACTGAACCATGATATTCATTATGCTCAAGAATTTGGGGTAAGATCCCATTTCAGTTCAATATACAATCAAAAATAAAATGAATACCGAAAACACATAGACCATGAAAATCCCTGACCAATTTAATTTGTGCATGATGCATTAGCTAGAACATATCATTCCACTGAAACACCAGAGATTCAAATACTACTTGAAGGTGTCACATAGGGTCCTTATGAACTTACTCATAATAAGAATATGACTGAAGATTGGGGATAGAGCTAAATCCAAAATAGCAAGAGTTATGAATACAATCAAATTGAAAATTCAACCTTAAGCAAACTTGGTCACAACATCACAAAGCTGAATTCCTATTTTAAGAAGCCCTCTACCAGTTTGTTTATGTACAAACGGTTTCTCAATGTGTATCATGTCTCGTTCCTTGGAAATGTGTCCCACTCACCATCAATATCACATACATTAATGGATTCAGGTTTCAAAATGTCTCCGTCTGATTTTGGGGGGGTGTTTCCATTTCAAATGAGATGACTTCTGAAGTCTATGAAAGTATTTCATTGTGTATGTGCCATCAGAATGTTTCTCAATGCAAGCTGCTAAGTACCATGTGTCCACATCACCTTCAGTAACCAAAGTGACATAATTCATCCCAACCACAATACCGTTCTCATCATCCTCAGTGGAAGAACTTTGGAATGAAAGAAGAAACTGTTCTGCATCCTTGTGAGATGGCAATGTAACATATTTGGACATGGGATCATTGCCTGAAAGAAGTGCACATGAATTCAGCAGCTGTTCATCATGACTAATGTTGTTGATCCTCAACAAATCCGGGTGTTGAAGGATAATATCTGATTTGTGACAATTCGATATGAACAATCTTTTCAACATTATCACGATTAGTCTTCAGAATATCATAAAGCTCTTCAAAACTGGTTGCTGGCCCATTCCAACTTTTGCAAAGTTGAAGTCATTTTTGGGTGTACCTCGATTGTTTCTTTCCTTTCTCAATTTTATCCATGATTTTCAATTTGTGGAGTTCTTTCTAGTCAGCTACCCACTCATTTTCCATGTTGTTCAAAACATTAACAATTGAAATGAGGCTTTTGGTTGGTGCGCTGTGGAATGTCTGATTGGTATTGTGGCATGGCCGGGGACACGGCCTGCTGTCTTTGGTCAGGATCAATCCTGATATTGGAGAACAAGCCGTCATCTCACACTCGTTGGTTGTTGGTGGCGTTTGACACTGCAGCTGGTCTTTAAGTTGACCTCTTCAACTATGACCTCTCTTACCCAAGTTGTGATTTTTGATCTTAAGAGGGTCAAGCTGAATTATCACTGGGGTATCTCAACCAAGCTAAACCAAGGAGTTGAATACGCACACAAAATTGAAAATAAAACAGATGACACCCAAATAAATCACTAGATGACATTTATATCAAAATAAAAAAATATTTAATTCTTTTTTTTTTTCTTCTTTTCCCAACCTGTTTCTAATATTTGGCAACAGAACGAAAATTTCGGCTAACTTCTCTAAGGGTAGCCAGACTTGACAACTGGATTTATCTTCAAGTACTGTTGTTTGTACTTTCCAGGACGGCACAAGGATATCATTGGAGTCTTTCTTCAGTGACAACTGGATTTAACTTCCAGTATTGTTGATTGTACTTTCAAGAATGGCACACGGTTAACGTCAGAGTCTTCTTTCAGCGACAACTGGATTTAACTTAAAGTACTATTGTTTGTACTTTCAAGAACGGCACAAGGATATCGTTGGAGTCTTTCTTCTTCAGCAGATAATTATTATTCTTATTATCATTAGGTTGGCAAAACAGCATAATGCCAAAAAAATCTCTTAACTCCTCATCCACACAACTCACTGCAACTCCGAATCGCAACTCTTTAGCCCCCGTGGGCACTTGTATTTATGGGTGTCCCTTCCAACTGGTATGGTGCAGGCGCATAAGGGCGTTTTATGCAAATCTCCTAAAATTCAACTAGTCTCCTTTCGTTTTCTGTTTCACACTTCCAATTTTGGAAGATCCCCCCTCCTCCGGGAGGAGCCATTATATGATGTCTCATCTCCTGACATCTTCCTTTATTGCTCATTCTGTCTTCACAATTATAATTTTGTTTCTCAGAGAAATTTTGGTTAATAATTTTCCTAGTACGTAGACATTGATACCTTTCAATGTTGACTTTGACCTCTGAACCTGCCAGGTGTGTCTTGCCAGATAGTGACAATTGTGTTTTGTATTTTTTTCAACAGAATTCATACACCTGTTTCCAATACCCTGGGAAAATGAATCCCTTTCTGATAAAAAATAAAAAAAAGTCGTTTTTTTAACCCTTTTCATCCATATGCCATGTTAAATATTGTTACTGTACAGTTACATCATTCCAGATTCCTTTTGCTGTGAATTTCTTGTTACAAAACTTGGCTACTGGTGCTCTTTTCCCAAACACAGAGAAGTGACATTCAAGGTTATTTGTTGGCAAACCAGCTTGCTCCTCTTTTGTCAGGAGATTTAATTGAGTTGCACAAGCAGGTTTATCTGTGTGGTCACCAAAGCCATATTCCCTTCATGTTTGTCTTCCAAGCACTTCAGCAGCATCAACACACATCATTTTAAAAATTTGATGCACTATTTCTGTGGTTGGTTCATGAACCTTGACATAAGGGTAATTAATAATATAAGAAAATGTAATGTTAAATTCAATTCAATTAATTTCAACTGCAAATTTGACAGACATCATGACCTGAAAAATTTATTCAAGTGGCTCTGGAAAGGTTGAAATATGTCATCTAAGTTCTGAGTATTGAAAATTGAGCATGAAACCAAATCAGTATCTGTCTATATTTCTGAGATGAGGTATTATGTATCTCAAGAATACATGGCACAGTGGATAAAGACATTGGTTAGAGCCAGTGACAGGACCCAAAGAGTGTGAGTTCAATACCCAGTTAAGGCAGTGGAGAACTTGGAGAGGGGAATTAACAGGAGATAACTGATAATGGACATCCATTAAACATGGCACGTGGAACTAGAACAGTCTACCCCAATGAGTGAAATAAAGGGTTCAGTTCAACATTCCAACCACCTGAAGAAGACTGGAGCATACAACAGATGAAACATTGTAATAAATATGGTGACAAAGATGAGGATAATAGTCCGAATAATGTAAATAGTGAAACCAAATCAACAGTCACCAAATCAACTCATAATAATACACACCTTCACAAATGACAACAAAACCAATCTGATTGTATTCTCATACAACATCATCTTCCAACTTCACCAAATTTTTCAAAACTGCCCTGTTTGGATGCAACATACTCCTGAAACTTTTCCTGTTTCAATGGGCCTCGTAATTTTGGCCTCCAAAATGTGATATATCAGATTTTAATTCTGACACATTAGAAGGATGAGGAGTTGTACGAATAGCATCCATCTTACTCAGAAGTGGTTTTGTGCCTTTCTTACATACTGTGTAACCTAAATATTGTAGTTCCTGTTTAAGGAATTGACACTTGGCACCATTTAATTTCACATTATATTTAATAAAATGAGTAAACACTGCCTTTAAGGCCTGGATTAAGTATGAATCATTATCAAATTTTCTTGTTATAAGTCACAAAAATTAACTTACATTCAAGGACAGTTATTTTCTTTTATCACTATTTCTGGCTTCATTGAGGGCAAAAATCATATATTTCAGTTTTTTGGGCAGCGATTTGTCAAAATGCATTAAATTGAAAATTTGGAGGGGGGATTTTGATTTCTTTTAGTATTATGTTTGTAAAAAAATGATATGTGCAGAATTTGAACATAGTCCCTCCTACCCCTAATATTCATCCAGAAAATACTATACTAACAAGAAAACCGTTTTGAATATGGAAAATTTTTATTTTTTAACCCATTTAGTTTCTTAAAATAATCACAAAACATTTTACATAAGTATTGAAATAAGTTTGTAGCCTAATGGTGAAAAATCATTTATTTTTTATCATGATCTCTTTCCTTGTCAATGTACTTAATTCAGTGGTTAATATTAATCATATAGATTGATGGAGAAATATTGAGTTAAGCATATTGAAAGAAGTTGAAAATAATTATTTGTAGCATAAAATGAAAGCCTTGTTCATCATTAGGTTAGACTTATTGATGTACCTCTATCTCCCTTACTTATAAAATATTGCATATTGAGTGCTGATGCTAATAAAACAGTATTTGATGGATAATAACAGAGCTAAAATTTATATTTTAATAATATTTTTTTCCTGACATGGTGAGGAAAAAAAATGTATATTTATTATTAATATAAAAATATATACACAACTTAAAATAATTAGAACACCAACCTTTCTCGTTAACATGGTTTCTATCAATCTGGTATCATCAGGCAGTAAAAGATTTTACTGCCTGACAATATCTAATTTGTAGAAACCACGGTCGCAGAAAGGTGTGTTCTAATTATTTTATACCTTAAATTGCCCTACATTTTTCTAAAAAATATATTGTGCACTTTTCAATTTAAGCCATTCCTTGGCAAATATTACTTCTTGTCAAAAGTTCGATTTTGTAAAGTATATATATATATATATATAAGTATAGGATTGGTGTATATTGAATAAATTCCAATAACCAAAAAATACTACTCTTAAAAGAGTGCTCAATACAGAGTAGAGCAAATATAATTTATTCAAAAATTATAACATAAATAAGTTATAAAATTACAACAAAAATAGCCATTTTGTTACAATACTTCTGGGGTCTTATCAAGTAATGGTGTTGAATGTAGAATAAAGAGTTTTAAAAGGTTCAAATTGACCAAACGCCCCGCAATAGAGGAAATGCTGTTACATAAGTTGCAATGACCAGTCAAAATACAAGTATATGAGAATTCCCAAAACTTGACAATGAACCTTGGTTATAATTATTAATGCCTTAATGTTAGGTTTAGACTAAAATAGAAATCATTCAAACTAATTAATATTAAATTTTACTATAAAATTGAAAATTAAAAATTACCAATTTTAAAATTAATCTGTATTAAGTTTAAAATATTCTAAAATTATTTAAAGAAGAAACTGTGGAAAAAATACATATATTTTATTATTTATTTTAATTGAAAAGCCAAAATCTCAGTTAGAATAAACATTAATCTAATTTGATACCTGTCAATGTTAACAGAGTTTCATAACTGAAAGTCTGAAGTATGATGAGTAATGAATTACAAAACTCAGGTGTCATCGATAAATATTGAACTTTATTATTTCTCATTCAATAATTATTGCTCTAGCTAAAAATCAAGTACTTTATTGGCTAAAATTCTGTTCATCCTGATATATATCATAAATTATATAATTTCACATATTAATATCTAGTATTATTATTTTATTATATTTAAGGAATTAATGCATTTATTTTTAATCCAACGTCTTTATTACTTCAAACATCACTATAGTGGATATTTTGGATTTGAAAGACACCACATTTTTATTTATTAAACAGTGTATATAACATCTACTGACCTGTGTATTTGAGAAATTTTAGTGAAGAATTTGTGGCTGAACAGTAAAGCATACTGGATCAAACATTTGTTGTAACACTATTTAGAAACGGCAGGTTAATTAACCAATTAATTAACCACAGAAGTTAATTACGGGGATTACTTAAACCGATAGATATAACGAAAGACATACTGAGCGATATTCTTTTTGTTTTGTTAATTTCCCAAACCAGGGGATCGGTGAAAACAGTTTTTATTTTGTTATTTTCAAGTGCGAATCAAGATAATCATTTTTACTTTCTCGCTGAAGTTTGATGCTGAGATATGTCAAATTCTCTGCGAGGACAAAGGAAGGAAAAAGAGAAAGAAAAGAAAGAAACAGAGGGACAAGACTTAACAACTTAGATGATAAAAGAAAAAAAGGCCACCCACAAAAATTCTGATGGTCATTGTCGTAAAAATTAGTTGAAGAATCCCAGAGTTTTGAATGGATACCCATTGACTGTGTTAAGGTGACACCAGTGTTATCAGAGAATGATGAGAATTCTCTGCGAGGACAAAGGAAGGAAAAAGAGAAAGAAAAGAAAGAAAGAGAGGGACAAGACTTAACAACTTAGATGATAAAAGAAGGAAAAAGGCCACCCACAAAAGCGATGTTGTTTTGGGTAGTGGAATGGCGAAAATTCTGATGGTCATTGTCATAAAAATTAGTTGATGAATCCCAGAGTTTTTGGGCAGATAAAACATTAACTGTGTCAAGATGACAAACTTATATTATCAGTATTTAATGGGTCCTCTGCCAACCGCACACAGAGCACGGATTGAGATGTCGGCTGGACAGGACATCTGTGTCCTGTTGAAATTCGTTTGTGATAACAAAAGCCATGTTATTGTATTTATTTTAATTAACCCAATTTTGCCAAAATTCCGTCCACTTAATGTTGGCGAAAAACTTGATTGAGGAATTCCATATGCCGTGAAGTTGGATAAAAATTGAGATTATCAATTGACACCTATTGGACAAATAGCCAGCCGGAGGTGATCATGTGACGCAGGGAGGAGGCCTGCCACCGCCCATTGAGAGGATAGGTATGAGATGTTACTGCGAGGAAGTGGGAAAACCGTTGACACCCTCTAAAGTATGGTGAGATACCCATATGAGAGCAGAAGAGGGTGGGAGTGGAAGAAGATTTCCAAAAATGGAAAATGATAAGTGTTTCTGACCGAAAACAAAGAAAATCCTTATTGGGGATTTGAAATCAACGTAGTGGCCACACCACGTCCGACCCCACGCCAGGTTTTGATCGGCGTCCATATAAGCAAACGTCTTCGGGTGTTTGAGACAGTCCAGGACAGTACAGCAGACAGTACAGTTAGTACAGTAAGAGAGAGCAGTGCAGTGCAGTTCGCAGAGAGATCCAGTCGAGCCCAAGACACAGGACTTGGAAGATAACGCCTCGCACAGGTGACCGCACGATTCCATGCTTTCCGACTTAGACTTCTAACCAAGAACAAATTATGGAAGTCTGACTATATTTTCCACCAGAGCCGACTTTATTGAAAAACAACCCAGATATCCAGAACTAGCAAAAAGTGTTACAATCCACATTTATTTTTTTTTCTTCGGGCTGGGAGAGAAAGAGAGAGACGCACTCCTGTAACTCAACAAACCGACATAAAATTAATCACTATTCCTAACCAGTCGCTCGCCTTGAAGTTGTTGTTTGTGCTTTTGTTTTTTTTGTCTACATTTATTGTGCAGTATCACCTTGACCCGGATTCGGCTGGCACTACGGCCCGACGTCTGATTGATCTCGTCAACCTAAGATCAAATCACAACGTGGGTAGGTTGAATCGGGATCAAAGCAGTTGCTTCGGTGACCAAGCGTTGGAAGCGAGCCGAGTACGACAAGTTGGTACTAGAACCCAACAAGACTTCAACCGATGCCCCAGGGTTAGCCCGTCACAAAGGACCGACGTCACATTTGGCGTCGTGACCAAAGAAGTACGGGTGTCACATTGTTTCCCCATCTTCAAAAAATTAAATGCAATATCAATAGTCATCTGTCTCCTTGAATCCTGTTTTTGTTGCTCTCAATAACACCTTGCATCCTAGTGGCTTTTATTGCCTTGCTTGGGGTGAAATTATTAAAAAAGGAAAAAGAGGTGTTTAAAATTGCACACATGTGAAAGAGAGAGTGATTAATGGAGAAGTGATGGATTAAGTACATTGACAAAGAAGGAGAGTATGTTGAAAAATAAGTAATTTGTTACACAAAACAAAGGTTTATTTCATCATTAGGCTACAAATTTATTGCTGTAACTATATAGAAAGCCAAGATAATTTTTATAAAACAAAATAAAAATGATACTCACCCAACATCACCATCCATGCCCATCCATGGTCAATCGGATAACCTTCCAATTTTTTTTTACAATTATTTTGCACAGATTTCACCTCTGCCGGTACTTTATCCTTTTCCATATTTAACTTTATAGAATCAAGTTACCATAAATCTTTAAGAAACCTACAAGAATATTTACACAAGCTTCAAGATACAGAACACATTATTAGAATAGTTTATGTGGTAAGATTAATGCTTATTTCTGAAAGCAAGAAAACCAAAGTGGAATCTAAGGTTTATTTCTAACTATTTTTGTAGTCAATATGCAGAGATATTTAGAAATAGATTGATATGGTAAGATCAGCCATTTACATACAAGAAACATTTATTGACTATACAATTAGTGTTACTGTGAACCTTGTAAAAACTCTCTTAAAACAGTTTTTCAGGAAAACAGGTTTCTCAAGTCCAGTAACTGTTCTTGCTCTTCCTAGTATTGCTGGAGGTCTCTTCCTTAACATTATGTTTAAAATAGTGTGAAAAGTCAACATCTTGTTTATATCATTACTTTCTCTTCAAGTTATATAATCTATACAATTTCATTCAAATGATGTGGTTTTTGTATAAAAATTTGGCAAAATTCTTTGTGTTTATGTAGTGTTGAGCAAAGACAGAAATAAACACCAAGACAGTCAATCATCAAATGTCAAAAAATAGTTTCTCAATCAGAGGATCTGTGTATCCTTCTGGTTAATAAATTAGTTCATGGAAAATAAATATTGAACATTTTTCAACTAACTGGTCACATTCCCACTGACAATAAAAAAACATGCTTTATGATCCCTTTGAAGAGTATATAAGCAATGTCTCTAGACTGACAAAACCAGTAAGGAGAAGGAATGACAACATATAACAAGTTCATGACACATCAGCTTAAAAGAGATTCCCTTACTGATTCACCCATCTTCTTCACCAAGCTGTGTGACATTTACACTTTCCTCCTCGCTTTCTCCTTTGCCTCTTTTTTCACACATACACATGAAGAAATAGCACGTCTTTTCATAATAATAATAAATCGTCTTTATTTAATATCAGATTTTTAAAAAAAAATATAGACAGACTTTAAATGGGAGTGGGGTATAAGGTACTCTTCCACCCAACTCCCCAATTTATTTTTTTATCATGACAAGAGGAAGTAAAAAAAATAAGAAAAAATATACAAAAGAACAGTAAAACACATCAACAACAAATCAATAAAACAACAGTGGTACGTACTTGTGCCCATCCCTCTAAAACAAAACAAAAAACAAACAAAAAAAAATTTTAAATGAATATACATACACAGGTTGTTGGTAGTTGCCAATAAGGAACTGACACAAACCGGACAAGAAAATATTTTAATAATTGTTTATACGAGCAATAAAATTTTACTGTGAATCCAATAAATATTTCCTATTATATTTTTTAAATGAGTACAAGGAAATAATTTTCATATTCATAGCTTTTGAAATTTCATTGAATTTCTTACATATCAAGACAAAAAAAGACATACTCTTTAATTTAGTCTTAGAAAAAAGGAGATCCATTTGGCATCTATTTCTAGTGAAATATCCATGTATTTCACTATGAGTTTTTTACTGTTCAACAGATACACAAGTGCTTTATTATTTTTCTATTGAACATTAAAATGAGACAATGTAGCAGTCGCCTGTTCTTCATATTTAAAATGTTATTTTCCTTTAAAAAAAAGGCACTTAAATGAACATATTTGGATAAACTGAAAGCGACAAAATACATCTGCTCTGTAATTTCTGAATTTTATTATGCAACTGTTTACTTACATTTTGCATAAGAACATCACCATAATTAAATAGAGTGACAATGTACATTTCAATTAATTTTTGCTTAGATAGTTCACTTAAAAAGCATTTGAACTGTAACGCACTTTTTAGCTTTTGAAGATATCCTTATGTCCATCTTTTTTCTGAAGTGAGTGAGTGCCAGGTAATAAGGGCGGTTCGTTCAATAAAAATGAATGTGTGTGGGATAGAGATGGAATTAGTGCTTGTTTCTTGAAATTAGGAATTAAACATTCCATATATGCTTTTACAAATATAATAAACAATTCTATATTTTACAAAAAATTTCCAACTTGATGGAAGAATTCACTGGTTAAGCCAATACCTAAAAGTAATAACCCTACTTATGCTTCAGATTACCGACCCATAAGTTTATTGCTGGTGTTTTTGAAAGTAATAGAAAAATTAATTGCAAAGCAAATGATTAACTATTTGAAAGAAACCAATTATTTTGACACTTTACAATCTGCTTATAAGCAATTGCATAGTATAGTTACAGTGCTCTTAAACATCATATATGATATATATGAATGTATTGTTGCTTCAGAATTTGTTTTTCTTGTTCTACTTGATTATTCTAAAACCTTTGACTGTACTAACCATCAACTAATACTTGCTAAGCTTATGGCTGCAGGATTCTGTGATGACTCATTTGAGTAGATTTTCTGATATCTTAGTGGCTGATAACAAAAAGTTATAATGAGCATCAAGGAATCTTGTTAGAATGAAATGCTAAATGGGGTGCCTCAGAGTTCAGTCTTGGGCCCATTGCTCTTTACAGTGTTAGTTTCTGATCTTGGTGCT
Organism: Acanthosepion esculentum; assembly: GCA_964036315.1. NCBI lineage: Eukaryota > Metazoa > Mollusca > Cephalopoda > Sepiida > Sepiidae > Acanthosepion > Acanthosepion esculentum. Next base: position 78,277,355 of record OZ038482.1, on the reverse strand, counting down.
TTTGTAGAGAGAGGTAGATATCACATATATGCTGATGATACTCAATTGTATTATTCATGTAAATATGAAAAAATAAAGGAAACCATTTCAAACATAAACGTTGATCTTGAATGAATTATGGATTATTCAAAAATAGTATTGTTTAAAATTAAACGCAGAGAAAAGTAGATTTATTTTAATTGGATCTTGCAATCATAGAAAGGTAAAAGGTGATCAGCTGGATCCAATTATTATCAATAAAAGAATGACTGAAAAGGTGTTTGAGGTGAAAAATCTAGGTATTGCTTTCGATGAGGAATTGACCTGGACCAGGTAGGTAAACTTGACCATTGCTGAAGTAATTTATTTTTTAATGTCTCTTGTTTATTCCCATGGAAGCAATGACAGAATACAAGGCGCACAATAACACTAAGCCTTCAACAATGAAAACACTATTTTCCATATAATCACCATTCATTATACATTTACACCAGCAATAAATAACGACAGGAAGATTAAAGATTATATAATTTAAAAGAAAAAACAAAAAAAAAATTTCTCATGAGCAGAATTTATCCATTCAATTAGCTGTTACAGAGACTTAAAAGAAATACTTAATTAAAATCATTATCATCTCAATGCAATCATTTAAAAAATGTATGTATTAAAAATCAAGAAAAATGCTCTCTGATCATAAAGGTAAAATATTTATATAGATTTGTCTTATGTTTGTTTTGTTTTACAGCTTATCAACCCCTCATGGGTCATTTAAAGCTGAGACATTGTTATATTTGTTTGTTTTTTTTATACCCAATCACAATGCATCAACTATTTTCTTTTTTTTTTCCATCACATGGTATCAATTAGTTTGGTCAGTTTAGATATCAGTTTCTTTTTTGTTAGGTTTATATTTTATGGTATAAACCCACTCTTCTCAGAAATTATATATCATCCATCCTTGCTCTTTCAAAGAGCTCCTTTATGTTGCTTATATTAAAGAAAGTTTTCCTAGAGCAATAAAGTGTGTAAAGCTTCAAGGGACAAATTAATACCAATAATTAAAATAAAGAAAATTAAAATTAGTACGTTATTTGAACTAAATACAATAAAACTGATTTACATAGATAGCAGGCAAATTTATTTAATAAGATGAAAATATCGACTATTTATACAAATCCGTTCAAAAAAAAAAAAAAAAATGTTCTAGCCTTGTTAGGGCCAGAAATAAAGACACAAAGAGAGAAATTGTGTTAAACAAATATATTAACAGAAACAGTAATACAAACATATACAAAACGAGTGTTACAGCAAGAATGTTCGGTCTGACTGTCAGAGCTGACTGCTGGAAACTTCCCTTTCCAAAAGTCAGTACCTGCTCCTATTTATAGCTGGGAAAGTTCATGTGTGCGTGGGTGAATTACCATAACAAAAAGGGAGATCAGTTATAGAGCTACTCATAAAATTTGAAATTACAAATGAAGACACTTTAATTCTTTGCCTGTTATTTGGATTTAGATGCAATAGGTATGTAAGAAATTCAATGAAATTTCAAAAGCTATGAATATGAAAATTATTTCCTTGTACTCATTTAAAAAATATAATAGGAAATATTTATTGGATTCACAGTAAAATTTTATTGCTCGTATAAACCATCTTCTTGCACCCACGTCATAACAAAATGTAACATAAGGTTAGAATTTAATGTTGGATTTTGGAAATTCAAAAATTATCCAAGACCTTGAAACTGCACCATCCTGAAGGAGAGGTACTACCTGGGGAAGGGGAATGGACCATGGGGCTTTTTTTTTCACAGTGATGTTCACCCTGTACAAGCCACTCGAGGTAGAGAGTTACAGAATAAGAGGTACAGTTTGTGCGGATATATTAGGAGGATAATGGTTAAACCTAGACTTGAACATGTTAAGATTGTAGTGATTGGAAAAGCAAGAGTGGAGTCAGTTCTACAAAGCAGCAGTTCATGGGAAGAAGCTGTTTGAGTGGAATTTACTTCTAACCAATGAAACACTAAGGGAATGAAGATGGTCTGCTACAATGTGCGTATTATGGCTGGTCTTAGCTGTGAAGTTTAGAACTGGTGGAATTAAGGAATGTCTGATCACTTTCCATGGAAACAGCAATAGAGCAGTAAGAGGCTTGCGAAGTTTCATCTGTGTGAGAGAGGGGTTGTAGGGTGGAAAATAATTTATCACCCACAAGGATGTGGGGGATGCTTTTGAACTCTATCAAGACTGGAAAGTGAAGACTGAGCAGCTCCTGCCCATATGTGGCAAGAGTAATCCATTTTAGGCCTGGTCTGGCTCTTGTAAAGATAGAGGATAGCACGAGGAGCCAGGTACTTACTGGAGCAGTACAGGGAGCCAACTATTTTTCCAGCATCTTTTGCGATGGATTGTATGTACAAGCTCCACAAGGTCTGGGTTGAGTTTAATAGGCCCAATAGAGACTCAAGGCCCTGAGGGGACATCCATTCATTGTGATTGGTAATAGTTCAGAGTCTAATTGGCAATGATGGAAAGTAACTATTTTGGTTTTCAAGGTACTAAATGTAACCAAACAGTTTTTCCCCGACTGAGATCTTAGAGCTATGTCAGGGGTGAGATCTGCTGTCATGTTCTGGTCATCTAGAGTTCTGGAGGTGCATCCATATACCATTGTATCATCAGCATAGATATTCACAAATGATCAGAGTATACTTAAGCAGTTCATTTATGTGCATAGATTTTCACAACTGATCAACATTAATTTTTAAAAATCTAAAATTACAAGTCTTTCACATATTCAATTCCTTGTTCTAAAAAATGTTTATGATAAAATAATTAAAAATGAAATGATACACTAGGTTTGTTTATTTCTCTTGCAGAGAGAATATAAAAAAATTATATAAAAAATATAAATTAAATAAATATACAAGACGGGCTAACGGATAATTTTAGAGAAAATGAAAATTTCAAAGAAGATAAGGTGTGAAAATTTTTAAGTCAGAAAACATAAAAATTTCAAGCTGAAGTTATAAAAAATAAAATTAAGATTCCAGAAAGAAAAGCTATTTTGGCTATCACCTATAGATAAAACTGGACTGTTTCTTAAGAGGTGATGAATGACATATTGGCAGATTCTATGAGGATAATTTCTTCTACGGAAGGAGAAAAGCGAAATATTTTACATTTAAGTGAACATATTATTTACCTCATTGTTTTTAAGGAAAACTTTCAGCGCTCTAATTTTTTTGTTTTTTGTACTTAGCTTTCACCTTTATGTTTACGATGCTTTATCGAAAATATATTATAAAGAAATTAAAATAAGACTTACAAATGAGATTAAATTTCATAAGAAAGGTATCTAATTAATTTATAGGTACCTTTCTTATGAAATTTTATCAGAAGTGTACATAAAATACTATAATTTTATGTACATTTACTACATTTTACTGTGTTATTTGTATTTCCATTCATTTTATTAATTTTGATATTTCATTTATGAAAAAAATGCCATAAATGAGATTAATATAAAAAAAAGATCATATAAATTTCATAAGATAATACTGATTCTTTCAGGTAACCTTTTCAGTTGAAATTGAAAAATCAAATAAACTTCTCCACAGATGTTTCACAAAAGTAAAGGCCTTAACAGCAGAGAACAATGCTTAAGTCAAATAACGCAACTTAGTTGTATTCTGGTTGGTCTTCCATACTTTATAATTAGAGCCCAATTATAAATACAAAATTACATTTCTTAATTACTGCAGATCTTCCGATTAGTCAAAACGATACAATTTACAACGCACTAAAAAAGATCTATCTCATAAGGACACTTACAAAACCTGATGCGGCTTTTAACTAATTTTATAATATTTTAACAACTTAAATGTAAAAATCTATTACAATTAAAAAATAACAAATAGTTATATTAAAAATTCATTTTTCATCGAAAAATTCTTTTACTTTCAAAAAATATTGTCCATATTCATAAAAACAACTAAAAGCATTTAAAATTAAATAATATATTTGTTTTATTGAGTTTGTATGTTACAATTCAGAGCTGATTTTCAGGTAGGGGGGGGGTCCAGTTAAAAAAAAAAAAAAAAAAAACATGATTTGCATTCCTCAAAGCCTTGTGCTTTTATTGTAATCACTAAAAAAACCTGACGCGATCGAATTTCTAGCGTTTTCATAAAATTATTTAGCGGGGAGGGGTAATAAATATAAAAAAAATATTTCTGCCATGACTTTAATAAAAGAAAACATATTTAATAATTTCGATCATCTGTGAATACTTTCTGAAAGTTTCATTAACATTCGACAATTATTTTTAATTTTGCAAGATTTTCCAAATGAATGTGTGTCATACAAAAAAAAAATGTGCTAAAAATTATATATGTTACTAGTTCTGGTGATACAAAGAGAAACAAGGATTTTTAAATGAAAATTCAGATTGTTCTAAAAAGGAAAATTTTTTAAAAATAATTAAAATAATCTTTGATCATTCCTCTTAATAACATAGGCGATAAATTTTTGTTTTCGTCAAGTTTGGCGTCTTTTTCATCAAGAAGCAGCTATGCTCTCTTTTTTTAGCGATCTCGTGGAGGTACCTATTTAAAAGGGTATTTTTAACCTTTTTTCTTTTTTTTTAAAATTGTATTAACAGTGTTTTTATTATTATTATTGGACGTTTGAATTGTATATCTATTTTAAAAGCCGCTTTTGAACTGGTTATGGTGTGCCTACAAAAAAGACATTTTTGTGCTAGATTTTGTAAAATATCGTTTTTTTTTTTTTACTTTATGTCTATGCAATAAAAATATTTGTTTCTTTCAAATTACACATCGGAGTTTGCTTTTGGCTTTGAGTCTTTTTTTTTTTTTTTGTAGATACGCCTTTTTTTTTAATAATAAACAGGCTAAGAGAGGTAATGGTCTTTCTTTCTCTCCCATTCCCTCCCAGTGAAAAGAAAATTCATTTTTTATTGTTACTAACTTGGCTAGACATGAAAAAGATATTTCATGATGTCAAGAGTCTTCTTATTGATAAGACCTGAAACGAACTCAATAAAAAAAGGTTTAAAAATGAAAATCTCCCGGCTCGTAGTGGTAGTATTTTTATTTACCCTGAACACTAACACCGTATATAACCAATTTAGTACTTGTATGTGTAGCCTAATCCCATAAACGTAAATGGAGGGTGTGGGGGTTCCGGTTCGTTATGCCATCAAATAAAATAGAGAGATAAAAAAGATAGTCTATTCAAAGTTGTAAAAATGCAATGTACTCTTATGAAATAAAAACAGAATTGCAAATAACACTTTTGACGAGGCACGAGAAGATTAAAGACAGAAGGTATTCCTTGCTGTCTGTTTTTTTAAAACTTCTAAAAACTCAATTAAAAGATAAAATTGTAGGTAAAAAAAATTGACTGTTAGTGTCGTCTTTTTTAAATTGATTGATAAAATAAAAGCGAAATCATTTTTTAATCGAAAAACAGAACGAATTCTTTAGAAAAAATAAAAAGCACAAAAAGTCGTTTTAGGAGAACACATTGTTTTTGTAACTAAACTTACTGACTGTAAAATAAATGGTTTGTAATTAAATAATACCACTTTGTCCATTTGTTACAGATGTTAAAAAAACAGAAAACACGAATGCGTATGTCTAACTAGTAAAACTACAATCTTTGTAATTTTTCTCATGTCAAATGAAGAAGCTTCGATTTTCTGCACATCTCTGATCGAACCAACCGTGAAAAGTAAAAAAAACTAAAAAGCGATTTTTAAAAATATTTCTATTATTATTTAAGAATAAACAAAATATACCCTGTCTTATTTCTTTCAAAATTAATAATTGCTGAATTGAATATCTTCAGTGCAAAAAAAGTTTGACATAAGAACTACTTTCCTGTAGGCGTGATCAATATGCTCACCACAGAATTAAAAATAAAAATCTGGTAGGTTTCTCTATCTATAACCCACAAACAAATGTCTGCCGTTTCGGGGGAGATAGGCATTATTATGCAATGGGTTACGTTAACGTTCGGGACACTAATCCATTGGCATTGTGGTTAAGGTAAGCAGAATATGTCCTGTCCCCTCTCCCTTGGAATTTAATTTTTACCCCAACCAAAATCATATCTGTCAGTGTCAATCAAATCATAGGCATATGATAAAAAAAGAAAAAAAATTAAAGTAATAAACTAAAGTTACAAACTAACTTTCTTCTTCAGATTAGTTTTTAAATAAATATAAAAGTAAAAGTAAAACTAATGAAAAATAAGATAAATTAATTAACCGGACCGAAAGCAAAACGAGCCTTTCACCTGCCAGTATTACTTCTTTTTTTTTTTTCATTCAACCACGGAAATCAAATAACAAAGGAGGACAGAAAAATGTTATGACATTTTTTTTTTTTGGGAAATTTGTGCAGGAACTGAACATCAAAAAGTAAAGTAGCAAATGAATATTTGTTGTTCGACGTGTGCAGAAATAACGACAAAAATACAAGGAAACGGAAGATAAATTTGAATTAATTTTAAATATTAAAAAAATTTTTATGGCCTCAACAACTAATGACAAAAACCAGATTTCAATATAATTTTAAAAACTAAAGCTTAGCTTTGAAAATAAATGTAGGGGGGCGAAAATGACTTGAAATTCTTTCTAGATGACAAAGTCCCATGGTCAAAAAAGAAAATGATGAGGATTTGAATTCTCATCGGGTTTTCCATCAACCGCGTGGGTAGCGCGCGCAGCTCTCATAAACGAGCTTTATATATATATATTTTTTTTTTAATGGTTGGCTTTTACACTGAATGGTTGGAATTTGCGCTACTATTCCGAGAAAAAAAAAGGAATGTCTATAAAAGCATAAACAAGAGAAAATCGTTATTTTTCCAAAGTTGCCGTGTATTTCACTTTAAAACAAATAATTTCGAAATGCGAAGAATTATAAAAAAGACAAAAAAAGAACCTGTTGCTTTAACAAAGATCTTTAATAAGAGGAAACCGAAATATTACATAAATTTTCTTTTTCAAGGTATTTTTACAGTTTACTTCTAACAGCAAAAATGATTATCAACATTATTTTTTGTTTTTTAACACGGGATAAAACAAAGATACGGAGGGAAACCCGGGAAAATGGAAATATTTTTCTAAAATAGAATTTTTAAAAAATTTAAATTATGTTTTTAAAATAATTTGGGGCCTATATGTTCCTGTCCCGGTTATTGGTTTAATTTTCTCATTCCTAAAAAAAAAAAATATCCCAAAAACACGGTAATGAGACAAAAATAAAATGCTAACTAACATCTCAAAAGTGGACATAAGTCTCATACAAAAAAAAATTTAATATAAAAAGAAACAAATTTAACAGTGAACATTCAAGGAACTTTTAATTAAAATTTTAATGAATGTGAAATTGAGACAATAAATATCCAATATACACACTAAAATAGAGAGCATGATGATAAAAGTACCGGGTGGTCTGTGAAAGTCTTGTCACCCCTACATAATTTTATTTCAGATGGCTGACACGACGAAACTGATGATGTACATAAAGAAAGACCTTCTCGATGTGTGACAGCATCAATGAAAGTAAATAAACTGAATCCAGTACATGTGCTTTCTTTGCAATATTTACCTGTTCTCATTACATTTGGTAGGGGGTGACAAGACTTTCAGACTATCCTGTATAATAAACTAAAAAAACACAAGGTCCCATTATCGTACACTTCACTCCATGCTCACAAATTTATGCTGCATTCATTTTTCTAGCCTATCTTGTTATTCTTTATGAGTCCCATGGTTGAATGAAAAGTAATACTGACAATCTTTCTTAATTAACAGGTGAATGGCCCCTTTTTCTTTTCTTTTTTCTTTTTTTTTTAACACCTTTAATTTTATTTTTATGAGACTGGGATTTTGTTCACTAGTATTGTTTGGGATAAGAAGAGACAGGGATTTTGTCAACTGGGTTTTTGTAAATAAATGGATTTTTAAAAAAATACCTCTGAAAAGAAAGCACTGTTTAATTAAAAAAAATTCATGAATTAATTTAGTTATTACTTTAAAAAAAAATGAAAAGCTGTACAAGTGGGATCGAGAAGGTTAAAAAAATGATAAATTTAAAATGTATTTAAATAAATCTAATAATAAAAAAAGAAAAGTCTTCCACTTTATTCGTTATTAGCTTTATTTTTCCAACTTTAAATATTAATCTTTGTTTTTTTTAAACGACTTTTAAAATTGAAGTTAGTTTTAAAAAAGCAGTTATTTTTTAACCAAAAACGAAACTAATTTTGTTGTCACACATTTACAATTGATATCGACAACAAAAATTAATGTTTTTCTTATCTTTAAATAAAATTATTACCAACTCTCTTCACCCTTTTGTTTGTTCTTAAACATAAAAATAGTAAGTCTAACTAACGTTTTTTATGCAAAATTTAACTAGAGGTTCAAATACCCCAAAAAACTATATTGGTGATGTTCGTTACCAACGACAACAAAGGGATTAAAATAAAAAGGATAATTTAATGTACACGAAAAAATCCCTTCGTAGAAACGAATTCGATTTATTTGTAAAGAAAACCTTATTTTCGACATCAAGTTCAAGAGAAACGGTCACAAATTTCGAAATTTAAAAAAAACTCTCTAAATTAAAAAAAAAAGTAAATTTTGTAATTTGTTTTCATTATTAAATTATTACCATAAAAGACGTAGATTTAATTCAGAATTAAATAATTTCTAATTTAACACATTTTTGACAGAAAAAAAAATCAATTTCTTTTTTTTATTTTGCAATATTTAACCGGAATATTTTTAATTATTATCTTATTCCAAGAAAAAAAAAAAGCAGACGATAAAAATTAAAAAAAAAAAGAAATGAATACACGGACCATAAAACAAAACTTGTTAATGTTAAGTATATGAAAACAGCGTGAATAATATTAAGAAAATAATATTAATTATGATAGGGTCGTATTTTATTTTCCTTTTTTTTCTTTTTTTTTTTTTTAAATATATAAATAAATGAAATAATGACTTACTCCGGCGGCGAAAAAGTGCGGTGTATTTATTATAAACGGTGAGGCTATCGCATCTGCCTGGCTGTTCTGCGCATGCGTAGACTGCACGTTCGCTTTTGAGATGTTAATAATCTGAAAGCATTTTAAAATCTTTCTTTTTTTCTTCTTTTTTTTAAATGAATACCGACTCAGTGAAAAAATAATAATATTAAATAATACCTCTGAAAAACATACTGACAAATAAACACAAAATATATTAGCTTGGATGAAAACTGGAATGGTGTTACTCAGTGAGTCTGTGTTACTGTTAGTGTTGTGTATTATTCATTCTCGCTCTTTAAAGGTGCAAGTGTTTGGCCTTGTGCCAAAAACTAACTTTCACGATGTAAATAACTTGCAGGTGATTTTTTCAACCTCTACTTTTGGCTTATAATAAGAGAAATCAAAGTCAGTTGCAGTGGTGATATAAATTTTATCTAACAAAAGACTTGATATTTATTGTGAAAAATTACACAATTATGGCACAAGGCCGAAATGGGGGGGAGTTGAGGCTGGTCATCACTAACTATCTTATACCTAGCTAATCCGATTCATGACCCATTCATACATTACAATTTCCATATTCACCATAAGAATATGTTCATCACCGATCAATCCTCCATACACCATAATACCGCATCCTCTCAAGGGGAACTTACAAAACACGCCCCATGCCATAAAAATATAATGATTATATATGTACAATTAAAAATTTACGGATGAATGAAATGAAAGGGGAGGGAGATGAACCCAGTAAGAAACTAAAACGATACACAAAAGTAACTAAACATAACTGATGTTAGTAGGGCTCTTCCAACCCTCAAAAATGAGAGGACTGTATTCTGTCCATTTTGACAAAATCAAGAAGCTCTCTCGCTAAGGGAGTGGGAGGAGGATAAAAAATTATACTGCCATGGGAAAATATAAAGCTGACTCAGTTGAGATAAAAGGGGCCAAAAACAAACTGGGGAAGTTGGGAATCTCAACCTGGATCATAACCAAAGTTGTGGCTGGGGACAGGCTGGGAACAACACTTACTCACCTTAACTACATACACAAAAGCTTGTCTAACCTAACCAAGGGGAGGGCTCCACAGGAAACCACCCCGATATGACATAGGCTTGACCTAAAAGAGAAAATCAAGGCTAGCCCCGTTCAAACGAACCAAGCTCGACTCAGTCACCCACCTTTCACTGAAGACTGTCGACTGCAAGCATTTTTTATCAGTTCTATTCTTCATCTTGAGCTGATGCTCAAAGAATCGGATCAGATTCTAATGAGAAAGACTTTATTTTATAATCCGTCTATAAAATAGTTATTTCTTAAAAAGAAAAAAAATTAAATGAATGATTTTTTTGTTTTGTCTTGTTTTTTTTTGGTGGGGGGGACTAGGAAAAATATCCTGAGTTTAGCAAGCTTTATTTGAATCAAATGGAAAAGAAAATTGAAGATAGGAAGAAGATGGTGTTACATCAATCTTCAATATTGGGTATGTCTGCCAATTTAAGAAAAATAAGTATTTGTAATTGTTATACTCTGCTGGAATTAGATCTCTTTCTGATTCATACTAAATGTCAGCCAGATGGGAATGCTAAGAAAGACAAAATATAAAAAAGTTATTTTCTGCACATGGGCTCCAAGCATAACATCCAGTTCACAAAACGAATCCCTGCAATAAAATACAATAGCCAATCACTAATGTTATCACCGAAAATAAGATGACTGGACTACAGTCATCTTTAATAGAAAAGCCCTTTAAAAAGAAAACTTCTTGTAGCAACTGACACAGTAGCAGGCCAAAAAGGCCACCTGTCGACATCCAGACATGCTGTTGCAATCAATGCCATTATTGTCACTCTCATCACCACCATGATCTCATCCAAGCTTTACTAATCTCACCTGATTTTTCATACACAGAATGCAGCTGAGAGACCAGCCCTGACACTGTGATTCCTAACACCTCAATGTCTTCACTATCCAGCTTCAGGACTCCCTCATCATCACCACCATAACCATGTTTCATTGAAACCACATTTGACTAGAATCCAACAGAAATATTCCGCTTGATCAATCTTCAATATCCACTTCAGGTCTTCCACATTGTCACCACCATGACCCTATTTCATTGATACCATATCCAAACAGAATCAAACATGATAAAAAAAAAAAATCAACGTTTGGGGTGCATTCTCAGCAGCAGGAGTTGGTAATTTGTACAAAATCAAGGGAATCATGGACCAGCAACAATACCACAATATTCTTGTTAATCAATGAGGCTTTCTGCTCAAAAAAACCTTTTGCCCAAGGTCAACGCTTCACATTCCAACACAATAACGATCCTAAACATACTGCCTAAAAGAATAAACGTTATCGAGAGTGGAAGTGCAACAAGTGTAAATTGCAACTCTTCCAGTGGCCTAGTCAGAGTCCTGACCATAACCCAATTGAAAACCTTTGAGCGATAATGTACAAGCGTGCCCATAATAGGAAAGTTAACACAGAAAATGAGCTTTTTTGTGAATTAAAGAAATACTGGAAAAATCTGGGGAAAGACGTTGACTTACTGAAGAATTTAGTCTATAGCATGCCACAAAGACTTAAGGCCGTTATTAAAACAAAGATTATCCAACAAAATACTAAATCATTTTTTACATGTATAATGTACATATGTACACCTGTATTAATACTCTGTATTAATAAACAAATTCTATTATTCATTGCCTTGGTAAAAATACAAAAATCGACTTTCTATGGGTGCATCCATTTTTTGCCTCATACTGTATATATGTGTGTGTGTGTATGTATGTATATATGTATTTTTGTATATATTATTCAAAGTTAATAATTAAAATAGTGTGTAATTTTTGAGGCATTTTAAAAGACACACAAAAAACAATCATGCGGCACCAACAATTATACGCATATACACATATGTATAAACATACATATAATGGAAGTTGACTTGTTCTTAATTAAGACCACCTCTACAACTCATAACTTCCAAATGAAGAATCTTCTCTGATTTAGTTTTTTTGTCTTTTAGGCAGTCTACCATATGCTCTTTTTCAAGGAAAGTTGTCTTTGTAGGATCTATTCACAAAGCTCTGTTCTCTCTTAATTACATAGCCAAAACAGTCCAGCTTTTTTCTTCTGATCAGTGTAATTACATCAGTCTTCTTTTTTATGGCAGCCATTTTGAATCTGATATTTTTCCCAGCCATGGCTCTGAGGCAGTTAGTTTTGAAGACCGAGAACCTTTGTATGTCCTCTTTTCTCACTGTCCAGGCTTCACGGGCATAAATTGCTATGCTAAGCAAACAATTCTATATATATTATTTGTTTTTAATCATTTCACCCCATGCAAGACAGTAAAATCACTAAGAGACATGGGGTTACTGTGTGTGAAAGAATAAGTAAACAGAAACATTAAGGAGCGAGAACTATAGATGAGTAATCAGGGAGACAGTAGATTGCAATTGACATTGCATTTAAATTTTTGAAGATCAAAGTTGACTGGAAAGTATGAAGCCAGAAGAGAGTTTCACAAGTGAGAAGTGTGAGAAAGGAACCAATTAGCATAAACCTTAAGGTTACATCCAACCAATTCAACTGTAATTTGATGAGATCTTTTACATATAACTACTCTACTTTTTGTAACATCTCACTTTTTTCCTTCAATACTATTATGAAGTGTACTTTGTATTTTATCAGTCCAGCTGTAGTTGTTTATCTCACATACCAAGAACTTGATTTTTCAGTGTGCCCACTGAATATGACACAAGATCAGATTTAATAGCTATACCACAGAAAAATTCTCAGGCTTCCTCAGCACTTCCCATTTTGCCTCAGGTGCCAGACAATAAATCCAGACCACTCCCAAAGGAGAGGTACTGCCTGGGAGTATGGTACTCTGGGGCTTAAGCAAATATTATTGGCAGAGGAGTGAACCTCTCTGCAGGTCAGTATACATTATGAACTGCCCTACTGCTTGAGCATTTATATAGGCTATGGTTTAGTTATACTAATTAGGCAGTTATTTACAAATCACTGCAAAAACTTTGTTTGGTAAGCAGTCATTTGTAGATTTTTTTTATGTTGTGTCCCTATTAATCATTCAGCAGTAATCTGCCATCATACTGATTTCTCAACCTCTCTGATACTATTGTAAGGATACAAAAGGTGAGTATCTCCCTTTGGTCGAGATAGTCATGTGTGTCATGTTATGGCCACTTAGTGACGTCACAATATGAAGTCACAAAAGCGGTCAGTCATTCCTTCAGTCAGTAAGCTTATTGGTGTTAAGACATATGTGTTGTTCAGCCTGCCCGAGCTTCCACCTGGAACAACCAGCCACCAAATGCTACAGCTTATAAGCACATGGTGCCATTTCCCTTTGGGAATATATCTTTCCCAGATATAGAAATCTCTGGCTAGCAGTCCTCAATTTGGGAAAACCCAAGACTCACCATTTTCACTTCATGGAATATATCTTCACTTGGTATATAGATGAATCTAGCCTGTTTGAATCTGGAGTCCTAAACATGGCTTCTCCAGCAACACAAAAGAATCTCCATATTATATATAAGACCCTATCTTTGTGTTCTCCTTTCACTCTGCTTGCTGTGTAGATAAATATTATTCTCTACATGGGACATGTGTAAATATGTATATATAGTTTTGTGTATGTCTTAGTGGTATAAAAATCTCTCTCAGAACAAAGTATTTTTGTCATCCCTTTTCCTTTCAGCTATTCCATTCCATTCCAAAATTCTGTTCCATTCCAAATGCAGTGTTATATCATGGGTATAATAATGCCCATAATGGGGGAAACTCAAATGGGAGAATAAATCTTTCTTCCATAGCTCTCTCCCATTACGCCATCTTTCCATTTCATTAATATTCGGATGAATTCTTTCACCTTGTTCTTCACTCACTACTCCAAGATATTCAGGAAACAATTCCAAAAAGTTAACTTTAAGGCTCGTGTTACAATCCAACTTCTTATATTTGATTAACAAATTTCTCACAATTTGTTTGTAAAATGGATTTTCATTATTTCCTATTAGGTTGCAAGGAGGGCGTTTAGCAACCATGTAGAATTAAAAATAAGATCTATCAAAAGGTAGAAGAAATTGAGTGAATCAAAAGAAATTGCAGAGAGTAATGACTGCCCACATATTGAGGGAGCACAACACAAAAAAGAAGAAGAGTAATACCTAAGAACTTATAAATTGGGTCTTTGAATGATACTCAAGCCTCTCAATACCAGGTTATTGATTGCTTCATGAAATTATGTATAAGAAATGATTTTAAAATATCAAATGCAATATATAATCTCTTTTTCGAATTTGCTTCAAACAAACCAGGAAAATTTTGACACAAATACATGAAACATGTTCTATCTTTTGAATAAGCTTTACCAAACTACTTCACTAACCCAAGCTTAATATGAAACAGTGGCAGCAGAACATTTTTCTGTATTTACCATGTCAGGTAAGAGGATGTCTTTTAGCACCAAGTAGAAAAGACATCCTTAGTAGTTTGTTTCTATTTGGCCATTCCTTCAGAACCAAATGCTGAACCCTTGATGCTACTGTCTCACTCACAAAGATGAGATGGGTATTTTATATATCTTGAGTGCTGACCCTGTAACATACATAAAACTTTTAGGTCTTTACATATGTGCCAACAGTGTTCATTATGGTCTATTTTTCTCAAGAATATTTACCTAATTCTGATATGTTTCTCTTAAATGCACCGAATGAGGAACAGGTATTGATGTATATTTATTACCATGATGAAGAAATAACTCTTTCAGACTTATTCTTTTAAATTGTTGTGGCAAAGAATGTATCCCTTCTATGCCTCCTGGTACATTTGTCCCACAAATAATTTAGCAAACTCATGTGAGTCCCAGGTAAAAATATGAAAAATGGATTTCAAACAAACGACAATTAATAAATGTATTAAATGGAAGAAAGAAAGTACATTAGTGTGTACACAATTGAAAAGGAACAGAAGACATTAAAATCTATTAAGAATAGTGCATGTCTGTGTGTGTGATACACATGTGTATAAGAGTTCAGTCATTAGTCACCTGGGGAAAGGAATGTTCTCCAGCTGGGATGCCCTCATTTAGGTTCAGCTACATCTTGCAACAAACAAAAGAAAGAGAGAGGATATGTTTGTCTTTTTACAATATTTAAACAGTACCACCTACCAGACATTTTGGCAGACAAAGTGGGGGTAAATCCCATAAAGTATATCTAGAAATTGTTTTTGTTCTTCTGCATTGTAATATATGCCATATTTCTGCACTGACATTTGAGGGAAAAAAACTTGTATAAAAGTAAATTTTATCATGAAAATCATCAAAAACTTGTGTACACTCTATAGAACCGGATATATTTGTGAAAGGTGATATTATGAAAAAAAACTCGCAATAAATTCTAATAGGGTATTCAGAAAGTAATTATGTTTTATGGGAAGGCATATAAAAACAAATGTAAGTTAAATTTATTTAAATATTATTTATCAAAAATTTAATTTCAAAGATTGTAAACCAACCAAAAGGCAAAGTTTCAATTCCATATGTAAACAGATCAGGGTTTTCCTCAAAGAAAGTCTGAATGACTGTTTTCAACTTCTTTGCTTCTGGATGTTCTTTCACTTATGAAATGTTCTAGTCATCAAAACAAATGAAAATCTGTAAATGCTACACCTAATGAGTATAGTGGATGGGAAAGAAGCTTCCATTTTAACAAGCTCATTTTATTTTGTTTGTTTTGCTGAGTGTGCCCTTTCATTGTTATGCTGAAGAATAATACCTTAACTGTTCACCAATGTAGGACACTTTCTACATAATAATTCAATTGCCAATCAAGCTGCTAGCAATGAATATCTACATATTCCACTTTGTTCATAATGGACAATACCTTTCATATTCCACAAAGCAAGGACTTCTGGTTTTTGGTGTTACCACTGATTCCTCATTTTGTGATAATCAGTCTTTTTTTTAATTTTATTTTTTTTTTATTGGTATGCAAAACTCATTTTTCATCACCTGTAAAAAAGCAATACAAAAAAGAAAATGTAAGGTTGACATTTTTGGTTAAAAGATTGCTGCAGATTGCCCAGTTCACACTCCACCTTAGTTTTTTGAACAGGAGTAGAGGAAGCTTTGGAGAACCATGATCACCCATGTCTTGGGGGAGGGAGAAAGCACATAGAAAAAGAAATCATGGTTGTTTGAATTTATGGAGATGAAACCTGTGGATATAAGAGGTTGACTGTAGCCTTTTCTGAGATATAAATTGGCCTTTCAGATTTGCTGTTTGAACTTTGCAATGTAAATTGACAAGAGCTCATTTAAGAGAAAAGTAAAATTTTTTAAAAAATGAAACATTTATCTTCAAAAATTGGAGAGTGCTGATTGAATCAGTATGAACCTTAATGAATATACAGCTTGAATTTGTAGAAAGATCAACTCCTTTTGCAAAGAATTCTCAGTGAATAAAATCAGTCTTGGTTTTATCACTCATTCCTTGTCACTACCAATTTTAGCAAATGACCTTTAAAAGTTTCTGTTTATCCCAATTTTTCTTCTTTCTATTAATTCAGGCACATAAACACAGTTACATATTATATCTATCTAATGGCCAATGACTAAGCAAATAAAAACAGCTTTTCTTGACTCAAGCATTACATTACAATTCAAAAGGAGACTTGTGTCTATTCTAAGGGCTATTCAGACTATTTCTTTTTTTTGTATGTTAACATAATGTTTCAGTTTTCTTTATGTGTACAATCTATGTAGAAAGGCCGTGGGATAAGGTACATGTACTGTCTACTGATATTGTAAGATGGAAGAAAAATACTAGCAAAAATACTGATCAGATCAATGCATTTTGTAAAACAAAACAACACTGTATGCAATGCAGCCGATTCCATATTTTTAATGAATTGGCAGAAACATTATGGTAACAACAAAACTGAGATCAATAATTTAAAAAATTCTTGCAATTACTCATCTCAGAATTACAGAATTTATTCAATTTTCAATCATTATTAATTCTGATAAGTAAGTTTTTCATCTTAATATCTAGATGCATCATCATCATCAGAGAAAGCTGATTGCACAGATCCTCACATCTACTTACTAGATATATATACACACACACACACACACACATAAAATAAATCTTACTAAATTCAGTACATACAAAAACTTTTTTACAATTCTGTACAAACAGACCTTCAAGTTAAATAAGTGGCTTCTGGAACCTGATTGAATATGACAAGTCACATGATGTGCTCTCTACTATGTCTGCACAGTTGAACTCCAAATGGCCTGGATAAAGGTCATGGCTCATGTTACTGAGTACATTCCCATGCAAAACTCAGATAGGATTTATGAGCCAAGCACCAGCTGTCAAACAGTGTTAAAAATGACTTGCCTGGAACAGTCAAAAAAGAGAGTCAGCGAAAGAAACAGTTAGTGACCAGATCTGCAATGACACAGTCAATGAAAGACAGTTGGTGAAAGGCAGTCAGCTAATCAGACCAGGCCTCGATCAACAACATAAACACACGTACCATGACAATGCACCAGTCAGTAATGATTTTTCTTCATACAATGCCAGGATGAAAGTAAATCTTGTCTTCCCTCTTTGTTCACTGTGTTTTGAAATTACTGCTATCACATGCAATCAGTCAGCAGTCATACACATGTTTCATTAGCATGTACTTCACACACACACAGATATTGGTGTACTGTACCACAAAAAACTGAAAAACATGAGAAGTCAAAGAAGCATAGTGAAAATGTGGTTTCACTGACACTTTTAGGAAATGTAAATATTAAGGAGAAACTTAGTGAGGCATACAGATTTTCAATCAATGAGAATAACATGAAGGTTAAAAAGAACTGTGAAATTTTATCCAAAATAATAGACTATATTTTATTTTGTGGAAACTTTGAAACTGCTTTATATGATGAAAAAGATGATTCAATAAATCCAGGGGTATAAGTTTTGCATCTAAATTAGATTCAAATTCCACTTAGAAACAAGTACAGTTTTCAACAGTGTTTCTAAGACCATTCAGAATAAGATACTTGACTGTCTGCTACAAATATACCATGAGGAGATAAGAACAGAAATTAAGGAAGCTTTTTGTAGCACTTATAGCTGATGTCATAACAGATGTTTCGGAACACACTCCAAGGGTCATTGTTCTACAGTACATGTTGAATGAAGAAATATTTGAGCATTGTAGAGAATTCTTTATTCCATAAAATCAAACTGTAGATGGTACATCAAAATGTATTCTAGAACAATTACACATAATCCTTCAAGGAAATGGGCACAAACTGATAGCTCAGACAGTACAAATGTCATGAAAGACAAAAAAGGAGTTCAAGCAAAAATAAAAGCAGTTTATAATAGTGCACGTTTCATTCACTATTATGCACATTAACTTAATTTAATAATGAGAAATGCAGCCTGTATTACACAGAAGGCAAGAATATTTTTCTTTAACATTTGGGATATTCCAGCATTCTTCTTGAGATCACCACAACCTGTATCAATTCTCAAGAAGCATATAGACATTAGCATTCTACATTAATCATCTACAAGGTGGAACTTTAAAATACAGACTATGCACAGAGTTCATGAAAAAAAAAATTACTGAAATTCAGTCAACATCAAATGCAGATGAAACCATTGCAGAAGCAACAGGAATTGTACAATACCTGAATGATGGTAAGTTCATGTTTTGGTTATAGCTTTTTCATCAAATTATGCCTCATGTTGAAGTAATTTACAAATGCAATCTCATGAAATTAGAGTGTTTAAAGTCAATGAATATATAACAGATTTCAAAACTGCTATTTTAGAAATAAGAAACTCAAAGTACTCTTAGAACCCTTCAAAGACTCTCATGAGAGAAGTGTGTGATTGCATATGTGTTGATATAATGGACAGATATTCTTCCACTAGCTGCTAAATTGTTCAACAAGAAAAGCTTCACTAGTTTTAAGAATTAAATACCTACAGAAGAGATCAGTCAGTTATGTGCCATGTGTGATACACGCTTAGGTGATCATGTATCTTTTGATACATGACTGACGAGGCAGTTTTTTTTCCTGCAGTAGGTTGCCATTTCTTTCTGTGGTAGACCAGTTGCCATCCAAGGCTATAGAACCCGGTCTGTCCTGCTATTTACCTATAGCTGGGGGAAGAAGAAGAGGATTCATACCTTTCCCAAGGGTATTAGCACATAAGTAATGGATTCAACTGAAACTTGAATTCAGCTCTCCAATTCCTCAATCCGAGCCACTATCCATTACTCCACCATGCCCCCTGAAGAGATAGTACTGATCATTGAAGCATATCTCATAATTGACAAAGAAAAGCTTGAAACTGAACTAAAAGTATTCTATTGTCAATGCAATGTGTATGAATATTGGAAATCAACTGAGCTGCTGGAATTTATCTTGGAAAATAAACTAGATGGCATCTTTCGTTATCCCAATGTGCCTTTGGATTTCAGTGTTACATTTTCTATCCTTTGTTAAAACACTTATCAGATATTTAAATTGTTGTACCTGATTGATTTTGATATCTACAATTTGTAATTTACATTTTAGATTGTTCCTTTTGTTAACAACCATTCATTCTATCTTTTTACAATTGATGTTTAGTCCTTTCTTGTCGCTTTCTTTCACTACCTTCTGTAGGAGTTCTTGTAGTTGCCTTTCTATGTCAGCTATCAACACTGTATCATCTGCATATCTCATGTTGTTAAGATTGTGGCTGCCAATAATGAATCCTGGTAGAACTTCTAATTCTCTCAGAATTGTCTCATTGTAGAGGTTGAATAAGTCAGCTGAGAAGACACAATCCTTGTTTTATACCCCTTTCTATTTTTGTGTATTTGCTGAAGACCAATTCCTCGATCCAATTCACTATTCATTACTTCATCATGCCTCCATGAGATTAAGTACTTTTTATGCACATATTTAAACTAGTTTTTTTTAATGACACGATAATATATAATGCATTTTGGAACATATAAAGAGTTAGTTTGGTAATAACAACCATAAGAACAGAATGTGTCACTGAAGACTAATGAAATAATTAATATTTCTTAGTTTATATCTCCTCAGTATGACACTAATTAAATAAAAAATGTTTAACCCTCTACTGTTTTTTTATGAAAGCAATGAATATTTGAGTTTTGTTAGGAGAAACACACACACACACAAACACACATGTAAATATCTCTGAATAATTTTGTGTATGATTTAGTAGTATAAAACTCTGAGAACAAAGCGTTTCTTTCAGCTATTTCATTTTGTCCATGTATTAAGATGTTATTATATGATGGATACAATAATGCCCATAATGGGGAAAATACAAATTGGGAGAATGTTTACTTTCTTCCATAGTTTACCCATCGATTTGTATTTTCAATGAGGCTCTTTGCTTTGAACTTCTATTGGAACTCAGGCTTATTCCAGACCCCAAGTGAGACTTGCATACAATCTGTCACTAAAGATGATGGAAAAATGGTCAGTTCCTTGTGCTGCTCCAGAAAGTAACTCACTTCTTTTGCAATGATTTATCTTAACAAGAGTCAGATTTTGGACTATTGTCACCTTATACAAGCTGGAGCAAGTCCAATTCTCACATTCCAGCTTTGACAAAATGCAAAATTGTTTATGCTGCTTTGTGGGTGATGAATTATTTTCTACAACCCTTTTCCCACAGATGAAACATCATAAACCTATAACTACTCCTGCACTATTTCCATATCAAATGTTCAGATGAGCTACAATCCTTAGTTCCATGAGTTCAGACTTTTACAGCTGAAACTCTCCCTCATCATACCATGTAGACAGCAGTGAACCTTCCTCATTTCCTTTGTATTCCATTGGTAAGAAAGAACTTCCACAGAAAGTTTATTTCTGAGAACCACAACTTTGTGGAACAGACTTCTGATGCTTCTCTGACCACTACAATCTTAACTTCTTCAAAAGTAAACTTGACAGTTATCTACCCTACCTATCCTCATAATCTGCACTTATTTCTGTCTTTTACAATATTCAACATCCTCACTCAGTAATTCTCTACCTTAAATGGCTCTTGGGCCTTGTATTGGAGGAATATTTAGGGTAATAAAATATTTGTTTCAAATCCAATTAATTAAATTGTAAATTAAGTAATGTTTTTCAAATGACATTTAAGAACAAAACATGTATTTTTGAAATATATATTATTTTTTAAAAATGTGCTTAATTTTGGAGTTGATAAATTTATCAATAAGAAAAAATTTTCAATCCATCTAAATTCATTTTGAAATATGTCAAAGTATTTTTATCTTTGAGGCTATTAAATTTGACCTTATCATTTTGTAATTAAAACTAAAATGGAAATTTTAAAACCTTTTTTGGCTGGCTATGGCTTTTGAGTGTTCTTTATTTGTGATCTGCAATTAAAAAGTAATTTATCAAAACTAAGATTCAGTCCTACCCCCTCCACACACACACCATAATGTAGCTTCCCTGTGCCTTTTCTATAAATACTTTGATGCTAATTGTTCTGATGAACTTTCCTCTATGGCACATTTAAACATTGTAAATATTCATTGGAGTTTCATGTTTTGAAAATTGTTATTTTTATTCCACACCTCACACAGACAAATTGTACAAATGGAGACTAGTTAGGACTTTATAGAGACTTTGCGGGTATTATGGTGGTTGTAGTAAGACTGGTAAGTAAGAATGTGATGTTTTGGTGCAAGGAATATTGTATAGCTTGTTTGGATCAGTAATTGTGGTTAGCTAAATTTAATATGACAGATTAATGACCACCCTAACCTGTGTCCCCTTTTGGCCTTGTGACACATTTTCTGTTTTATTTCAGAAATAAATAGTACTTCCTCTTTGGCACCTAGACTTTATGAATTCAAGTACAGTACTAAATTAGCGATATAATCTCATCATTTTACAGTTGAATTGGCTTGATGTAACCATAAGTTCTGTGCTAATAGTTTCTTCTATCGCACTTCTCGCTTGTGGAACTCACTTCCAGCTTCTTGCTTTCCAGTCAACTTTGATCTTTCCAAATTTAAGTGCAATGTCAACTGTTATCTTCTGTCTTAATTATTGTTCTATAATGTTTGTCTTTTTTCTTATATTCTTTCACACTCAGCAACCTCTGCATATTAGCGACTTTGTTGCCTTGCTTGGGGTGAAATGATTATATAAGAAATAATGGATTTTTTATTTATTAATCCAACAGATTTTTAGCACTTTAAATATTATTTTTAGCAGATACCCATTTTCGAGTAGACACTTCATTTACTTTAAACAGAAAATATTTTCTTTCCTTTGCTATTGGCCAGAATATTGGAGAAATCTTATTAAAGATAAATATTTGCCCTCTGGCAGGATTCAAACTTGTGTCTTCCTGTTTTATCCTTAAAGAGGTTACAAATAGATAAAGATGTACTCGAGTGAATGAACAGCAACACGTGTAGATGAAAGAAAGAGACGTTTATTGTAAAAGAGAATACACTACTGAAAGACAGGTAATCGGGTGGCAGGCTAGTAATTCCCAAAGCAAGCCTGCAGGTATATCCTGTGCTCACTATATATAGCCACTGATATAGTCAGTCCACATAGGCAATAGGGAATGTAGGACTTTTCATTACAATACCTCCCCCTGAGCTAATTTTCCCACAAAATTTTGCTCAATACCTCTTCTTTTTTAGGTCAGGACATAATCATTTGACTTTTTTTCTCTTCCTAGTACTTTTCTGTCTCACCAATTTTTGTGCTGGTGAGATTTGAGGCATTAGCAGTTTTTGGGGAGCTGACACTTCTGGCACTGGCAGGGTTGGAGATACTTCCATCGGTACTGGTGGAGATATAGGAATTCCTTTGGAGGAGACTGACATTAATCCATTATTTCTTAAGAAACTGTGCAGATATGAGCTTACTTTACTTAATTTGTTTATTTATTTAGAGTTTTTGTTTATTTTAGTTTATTTTTCAGGTATTGGTTATCTTATTTGTTTAGTTTAAAGCAGGAGTTCCCAACATTTTGTTCATCATCACTCACTTTCACATGGAAAAATTTTCCACCGCCTACCTGTTTAGTAAATATTCAAAAGCATATCAAAATTGTTTGGTAACTGTTTGGTTCATAAGCTGATTTTATGATGTAGTAAAAAAAAAATACCAAATGGAGGTAACGAATAATACTGACTTATGCGGTAGCTGCTGCTGCTACTACCATATTAAAAACAAAAGTAACTTGATCACTGAAAACTATAAAAACAATTTATTTTATGATCAAAGTTAGTTTTATGATTAAGGTTAGTATTACAAGTGTAGACAAAAAGATTAAACAATTTTTGTTGATATTATAATTATCAACAAAAATTGTTTAATCTTTTTAAAAAGAATATAAACTACTAGCAACAAATAGAAATTCAACAAATATTTTTTTCTTGTTCATGGTCTTTCCTTATCTGATTTATATTTGAAAAAAAAATGTATTTCAGTTCTTTTTTCTTTTTTTGAGTAAGATTCACTCTGTGGGCCACTCAAGGCAGAGAGTTATTCTAAGGGGTAATTTATATGGATAGGAGAGGTAGATAATGGTTGATTCTAGACTTAAACAGGTTAAGAATGTAGTGATCGTGTAGTGAACAAAAAAAAAAAAGTGACGAGAGGGAGGTTAGAGAGTGCAGTGCGCCGTTCACCGGCAGACCAGCTGTTTTACTTTCGTCGTCGGTCGCCTCGAGGAAATGGATTGCGAGTCTCCCTTTCTCGGACGTTACACTGGGCAGTCGTGAAACAGACACCAACTCAGACGTGCCTACTTCAAATTCCTCTTCATCCGCCAGTCAATTCGCACGTCCAACTCTCTTGCACGAAGTCTGTCGAATGACTCAACCTGATTCATGCCGCTGGCACCTCGCTTTTATGCCAGCCCGACACGGCCGAAATTTGCATGTGTGCAGATATCGTCTCATTTTGGACGAGATTGGTGCACATAAATTGTCTTCAATAGCGGCCATATTTCTTTTCGGGAGTACTCTGCAGTCAAGACATGTTCACACTCGTTTTTGCACTCCAAGGTAAGTCATGTCTTTCGTCACAGATCAGGGAAACATCTTCTTGGGAGTCTGCTCCATAGGCCAGTGATTCATAGGAAGAAGCTGTTTGAGTGGAATTAACTTCTCGATGATGGAATACGGAGGGAATGTGGATGGTTTGCTACTATATAAGTGGCATGTCAGGTCCTAGCCATGAAGGTCAGACCTGGTGGAAGTAAGAAATGCATTTTTTCCGAGCACTTTCTATGGCAGTAGCAATAGAGCAGTGAGAGACTCGCCACATCCTGCCTGTTGGAGAGAGGGAAATAATTCTTCTTCAACAAGGATTCAGAGATGCTTTTGAACTCTATCAAGACTGGAAAGTGAGGTCTGGACAGCTCCTTCCCAAATATGGCAACAGTACACCATTTTCGGTCTGATCCGGCTCTTATAAATGTAGAGGATAGCATGAGGAGTCAGGTACTTACTGGAGTGGTAGAGGGAGCCAATCATTTTATTTGCATCTTTAGCAATGAATCATATATAGAAGTTCTACTTGAGGTTGGGTATGAGTTTGAGGTCCAATATCCTCTCAAGGCACTGGGCCTCCTCGAGGGGACATCTGTTCATCATGACTGGCAGTAGATTGGGGTCTGATCGGCAGTGATTGAATGTAACCAGTTTGGTTTTAGAGGCATTGAATGTAAACAGCCAATTTTTTCCCCACTGGGAAGTTAGTGTTAGATCAGAAGAGAGGCCAGCTGCCATTCTCTGGTTGTCAAGAGTTTTAGAGGTGCACCTGTATATCGTCGTATCATCAGTATAGATTGGAGTATATTCTTAGGTAGATTATTTATGCAAATCAGAAAGAGGATTGTTCTGGTAAGTGACTCCTGGAGGACACCTGTGTTGACTGCCAGGGCTTCGGAGAACTGGCTGTTAATGACTGCCTTCAGAAATCTACCTGTTAGAAATGAGTTTATAATAGAGAAAACCCTTCCAGTGATTCCATATCTAGAGAGCTTGTTTAGCAAACCTTTGTGCCACAACTTGTCAACAGCCTTCCAGATATCTAATGCTATGATCCTTGTGGTATGTGTGTCATCAAAGGCCTAATTCTATGTGTAATAGTAGTTAGGACATCAGCAGTGGATCGGGCTGATTGAAACCCATACTGCTCATTGCACAAGAGTTGTTCCTATCCAGGTGCTTGACGACATTCTTGTTGATTAAGGCCTCAAAAAGCTTACTTACTGCAGAGACTAGTGGGTTTATACTGGGAGGGTGAGGATTGGTCAGCAGCATTCCAGAAGACTGGGCATATGCTTGCCATCTTCCACATACTTGGGAAAGTTTTCTCCTTCAATCTGCAGTTAAATAACTTTGCTAGAATCAGGGATAATTCTGGATTGATATTCTTAAGGATGACCACTGGAATTTTGTCTGGGCCTGTGGCTTTTTTGGGGTCAAGGCTTTTGATAAGTCTAGAGACTTCTCTTACTGAAATGAATATATTACAGAGGTTGTGCTCAGTGAGACATGGAAAGTTGGGGAGGGGATGGCTTTTGTCATCTAAACTTGGGTTTGAGGCAAGGATCAAGAGCTTCACCTTGTCTGTTGAGTAGGATATGACCTCAAGACCACTTATAATAGTGAGCACAGCCACTTTGCCTCTGTTCATAATTTGGTTGGTGACCTTCCAGAATTTGTGAGATTCAATTTGTTTCTTTTCAACCTTAGCCTGGATAGATCACATGTAGCTACACTTGGTGTTTTCCAGGACTTTCTTACAGTGACTGCAGGCAGTTCTGAAAGAAGTAAGGGCCACCACTGTTTGCAGTAAATTTTGAAGTAGTGGTTCTGACATTCATAAGTAAACCAGGACTGACTATTTGGTTTTTGCTGGAATCCTGTTTTGGGTATAAAACACTTCATTCCAGAAAGAATCCATTCAGAGATTAGGGCAGCAGTTTTGGGGGCAGCATGTTTGAAGAAGGTTGGGAGAGGAGCTTCCGTCATATAGGACCGAAAGCTGTCCCAGTCTGCCTTTGCATAGTGAAAAACTGTTCTATGGAATAGCAAATCAGGGGGTGTCATTGGTTTGGAGTCAGTCTGGACACTGAATGGTCTGATATGCCAATGGGGGCAAAACTTTTGCTGAGCATTTGTCAGGGCAGAATGTTAGAAAAAAGTCAAGGAGGTTTGCCTGTTGTCCCATCGCCTCCAAGACTCAGGTGGGTTCTTCAATGATCTGGGTTAGTTCATATGCAATGGAGAAATCTCTGCAATATCTGCCTTCCTCATCAGTTTTGTTAGAGTGGACTAACCACTCTTTGTGGTGAATATTGAAGTCACCACATATATGAAAGTTGGCTGTGGGAACCCTTCTCAAAACTATAGAAAATACCATTGTTTGCAGGGATATTTATATCTTATCTATGTGACCCTATTTAGCATTCTTTTCTTTGTTTTTTTATACAGGTTCTTTGCATGTTTCCTTTGAACATTTTTTCAAGTTGCATATGTTGAAATTGTAGGAAAAAATAAATGAGCGGGATAAAAAAAAATCTGTCAATCCATTCGTCAGACTAGCAAATGTAATTCACCCAAGAAAGAAAATCCCTTGCTTTTTATGTCTCCTCAATCGAGCCAGAATTTGCATATTTGCAAATCCTGTCTCATAGAGATGAGACAAGCAATCATAAATTGCGCCCCCAAGAGCGGACATATTTTCTTTTCAGCACTTTGCATGCAAGACATGTCCGTGCTTGTTTCAATCTCTGGGGTAAGCCATTTCTTTCATCACACCTTTTACTACTACAGAAATACTTTTTTATTACTCAAAATTCTATATCACCCACCAAAATAACCTGTCACCCACCACTTTCTGTTCATTTGTTCATCAAACACCCAGCAGTTGTAATCGTCCACTGATAAGCGATATCACCAGGTTGAGAAAATCCTGGTTTAAAGTAGTGGCTTTGTCTAAAGTATCTTATCTGCATTGTATATAGTTCATGTATTTGCATTTTTAGTTTTCAATTTTTATGTAGTAAAAATTTGTTTTCATGTCTGCATTTTGAGGTGAGTTCCAATTGTTTTATAGCTCCCTTGTGCTTGGTCATTGGCGCCAATTTACTCATATGTTGTATCTTCTCTCTTGGCTGGTGATCACTTGATGTTTTGTGTTCAGAAATAAAATAACTTCAACACACGGAATTTTAACTTAACTATTTTATTAATGTTCATGTCCAATGGGGGCTGTTCCCCCTCACTGGGGAACCATTTTAGCCACAAAAGAAAACACATCTACATTGCTTGATGTTAAGACTCCACTCCCTGAAAACTCTTTCTCTGTCTATTGTTTTCACATCAGCTCAGCCAATTAAAATTGACTTCCTTATTTTGTCTTCCATCTAACCTCAAAGGTCAACCTCAGGAAGTTCAGAGATACCATTCCCACTAAAACTAATAGTCTGCTAAACTATTATTTAACACAATCATATATTTGGTAATTTCTGTTGGTCTAGGAAGGTGATTATAACTATTTTCTCCACCTGACAGAATTTACATTTTGGGGATTTATTGCTATAGGCTGATAATGTTTTCATTATTTTCCATGATATTTTGGTTTGGTTTGGTTTGGTTTGGTTTGGTTTGGTTCGTGGCATATCAAACTCAATGGGTTATTTAATGGTGACAAGATTTTTATTGCTGGTAATAATTTTTTCAAAAATGTATTGCTGTTAATTTTTTTTCCAAAAAACTATTACTGGTAATATTTTTTCTTCAAAAATGTATTGCTGGTAACAATTTTTTACAAAAATGTATTGCTGGTAACAATTTTTTACAAAAATGTATTGCTGGTATTAAAACCTATTTTTATACTTTCATAGTGTTTTGACCCCAGTTTGAGGGGATCAATTTTTTTCCCATAGCTGGGACCCTAACAGATGCTACCACCCCAGGTCAGAGTGGGCCTGGGAACACCAGCAATTAACAGATGGTTCCAGGTTCCTCAAAACCTCCTGATCAGAGGCCTTGCTGTTGGATGTAGTTTATTGTCTTACACAGGATGCAATATTTTTGGTTTTTAGCATTTAATTCCCATATATGTTTAAAAAACATTGTGCTGTATGTGTTTTTACTATTTGCGTTTTCCATATCGACAGGATGTGTGATTGTTTTATGTGCATATTTTCTCCTATGTACATTTTTTTCTTCATTATCTACTGATTTTGAAGTGACTTGATATATTATATTGTTTTGCAAGGGACATTTGTTTTTAACTGCTGCCATTTTTGTATATTGTGATGTATAAGTGACTGTTGCCAAAAATCCTTTAGGAGCTGTTTAATAATCTTTCATTAGAAGAATTGTCAAGTAACCTGCAGTTAATTAATCTGCTTGATTATTGTTGGCAAGTGGTTGGAAGATGTGTATATGTAAAGTGGATTGTCATTGAGATTTCTATATGGTTGATATGTATCTTTTCTTAGGTTGAGTGTGGCATCCAGGAGATCTCCTTCTGAAATTTATGGGACACATAATGAGGAAAGAAGGCCGAGAGAATTTAAAACTCACTGAGCATACTGAAGAAGCGAGGGGAAACAGCAAGTAACCTACTTGACAAGTTTGTGCAAATGGATGTGAAAACAAGAACAAAGAGGGATGGCAAAGATTTAAAAGTTACTTAGAGCAACAAGAAACAGGAAACTGTGGAGAGCCATGATTACCCACGTTCTGAAGGGATATGGCACATAAAAGGAGAATTTGAGAATTTGTTTTTTCTGTTACAACTTTGCAAGTCTTTTATCTTCATGAAGATGATCATGAAATCTATTTTGGAGGAAAAAGAAACTAAAAATAGAGGCAAAGTTGATTATAGAAATCAGAAAAGAAGTTTTAAAAATTCTCTCTCCTATTCTTTTTTTTTACTTTATTGTTCACCCACTACAAGGCTCAAGAGCCATTCAATCTAGAGGCTCACTGAATCGGGTTGTTTCATGAATGTACGAATTGTAGATTATAAGGATATGTAGGATAGATAATGATTGATCCTAGACTTGAAGAGGTTAATATTAGAGTGATTGATGAAGTATTCTCTTCAGAGTATGTTCTACAAAGTAGCAGTTCTCAGGAAGAAGCAGAGTGAAACTTCCTTCTTACCAATGAAATACAAAAGAATGACTGTGTACATGGCAGGCCTTAGATGTAAAGGTCTGAATTGATGGAACTTATCTAATGTTTGTAAAATCTGCTTAAAATATCCACTTGTCTTTCAGCAATGACATTTTCATCTTTATTGATTATATAATGGCTTAATAATTTTCACAAAGTATTTTTCTTCTGACACTGAAAAATAATTTAGGATTGAAAAACTTTCCTGTCTTGTGAAATTCTAAAGATACTTCTTCAAGACATCTCAAAATAAACCACATTCTGTGAAAGAAATTAAAAAATGCAATGTATTAGAATATTATTTTAAAAACAGATTTAAAAACAGAAACAATTTTTTTGCATAATATTTCCATGCTATAAAGTAATAATTACATTTATTTCTATTGCATTTATATGTACATCATCTGTCTATATCTCTGAGATGAGGCATTGTAACTATTTACACTATTTATATTGTTCAGACGGTTGTCCTCATCTTTATTGTTATATTCCTAATGTTTCAGTTGTTGTATACTCTGGCCATTTTCAGGTAATGTATGCTGAAATTTCAAACAAAACCCTTTATTTAGTCCACTGGGGCAGATTGTTGTAGTTCCATGTGCCATGGAATATCTCATTTTTAGTTACTTCCCTTTAGTAACTCAATGCTCCAAGTTTTTGTCCACCTTTGCTGCGGCCAGGTATTGAACTGACAGCTCTTTGGGACAAGTCACTGGATTACTTCAACCAATATTTTTATCCACTGGGCCATAGACACATTTTCCTTCAAAATTCCAATATATATCACCTGAAGTAGGCAGGAGCTCTCAATAGCTGAAATGTCATGAATATGATAATAAAGATAAGGACAACAGTCTGAACAATGTAAATAGTGTAAATAGCATTTATACATAGACACAAATGCAAGTAGAGCAATACAAAAGGGGTGCAAAAGTAGGTATACATTAATGAAACAGAAAACGTGTGCACAATATGTATTGTATTAATTGCACAAACATATTAATAATAAACATATCAATCCCTCAAATGTTCAAAATGTTCGCTCCAGTCATTCTCACAGTCCTCTTTACCTGCAAAACATTTTATTTATTAAAAAATAAAAATGATGATAAATATATAGCCATAGCCACTGAAACCTTGACATCACCCCTGGTCGGCGGCTGATGAAGACAGGGTATCGCACGTGTTAATACACGTTGTATGTTAAAAAAAAAAAATTATAATAAAAATTGTGAAAATAAAATATTAAAAATGAATTACTGTATTTTCTGGCTTACAAGATGCACTTTTTTTCCTAACAAATACCCTGAAAAATACATGTGCATCTTCCAAGATGAATGTAAGGCAATGCCCAGATTCAAGTAAGCTTGGATGGTCACCTAATTGGCTTGACTGATAGGGGCGTGGATTTGTATGTTGAGTCATTACACTATAATGTTAGCTATCTAATTCAGCCTTTTATATGATGTAACCTCAGTACTTAACTGTTATAAGTATTTCCAAGACTATAAACCTTCCTGGAGCCGATGCTTTGTTTACTAGAAGTCTTGGAAGCCTTTCTGCTCTTGACTAGTATGTCATTGCCATACAAACAAAATTGGTCGAGTGACTAATGTAAACAATACATAGTCCCAGTATGTGAAGGATGCATGGTGAATGTGTTGTTGTATGAGAATGACTGTTTTCTTAGAAATTTCTTTCCAATATTAGGAATATCTTCCAAGTTGCAACATCTTGAAAGCCGGAAAATATGGTAAATGAATTCTAGAACCACTATTGTAATACTCTTATAATACTTACTGTATACCTACCTTTGCAGCCCCAGTATGCAACTTGATATACAGTTATTAGCTAAGTTTTAACTTTAAAATTTTACTGTATAATATTTGTGATTAATATTTATCATTTATTTAAGTCCATTGACAGGAAGGAGTTAATGTTGTAAATATATATTTGCTGCATATCTACACACTTTTTATATATATATATATATATATATATATATATATATATATATATATATACATATATAAATATAAAAGTGAACATAGAAGTCAACACTTAGAGGCGACAGTCTGTTTCATGCTAGATGCAATCGTCAGGCAACTAGTGCTGTTATTTTTCTCAGCTATTTATATATACGGGTTAGTGGTGCATTGTGGGTAGTCTATTTTGGCGGTTATTTTTACCGGAAGTCGTTTATTTGTTTATTTATTTATTTGTGTCAAATTATTTTGCTTGTTTTTATTTAATTTTATTTTTATTTTTCATCCTATATATTTATTTATTTATTCATTTTATTTTGATCCATGTTTTTATTAACGTAGTAAAAATTTGTTTATATAGCTTATTGTGGGTAGTCTATTATGGCCGTTATTTTACCGGAAGTCGTTTATTTGCTTATTTATTTGGGTCAACTTGTTTTGCTTGTTTTTATTCATTTTAATTTTTATTTTTTATCTTATATATTTATTTATTTATTATTTATTATTTTTTATTTTATTTTGGTCGGTGTTTTAATAATATAATTAATATTATTTTAAAATAATAAATAATAAATTACCGCCAAAATAGACTACCCACAATGCACCACTGACCCGTATATATAAATAGCCGAGAAAAATAACAGCACTAGTTGCATGATGATTGCATCTAGCATGAAACAGACTGTCGCCTCTAAGTGTTGACTTCTATGTTCACTTTTATATTTACATACGTTCTATCTCTGATATTGAGCACTTTATCCCATAAATATAGCACACTTTAAGACTATATTTCTTCATATATATATATATATATATATATATATATATATATATATATATATATATATTCATGGAGACCTACCGGACACTATTCGTAACATACTTGTTGACAATACTAATATAATAGCATCATTTACATGCAAAAAAAGTCTAAAAATAATGGAAGCCTTATTAATAAAAACAAACAAACCAACACTTAATAATATTAGCTTTGAATATGGACATAATATCTTGACCGTGTTTTGAAAAATGAAAACATTTTATAAAACATACATACAACAAACTATTTCTTATTTTAACAGTTAAAATATAATCCTTGAAAATGGCTAAATGTACAGCCGAAAGCACTCGGATAAAAAGAACATTCAGACAGTTTTTATATACTTTATCATCCGAAAAGAAAAAAATTATTTGATCGCATGAGAAATTGTATAAAAAACTAAATAAAAGCACCTTGTCTGTCGTTTTCAATGAAATGTGCATGAAAGAAGGATTGCTGCCTAAATACACATATATACTATAAAACAGAGCGTTTACTTAAATATGTGTATCCATAAAAAGAATGTATAAACATAAAAATGTCTTAAAATAATTGTCGGACTTTGTTCATTTCATAATATGTGACGTCATTTGTTTACATAAGATACGCCATAAGCAGATATAAATGTACGTGAGAGATTCATGGAAGATTAAAGTTTAAAGACAGTAAAATCGACCTTGCTAACCGAACGCTCCTCTGTGGCTGTAATGGTTAAAGCACGTCAGGTTATATGACGGTTCCATATAGGATGCAGGTTCAATTCCTGTCAGAGGACAAAAATTTTCATAGAAAATTTCTCAGACATTCAGGCCGGTAAATGTTGTTTAATACTGTTTATTATAAAACAGAGCATTTACTTAAATATTTGTATCTATAAAAAGAATGTATAAACATAAAAATGTCTTAAAATATATATATATATATATATATATATATAAAATTATTACAATTATTATCATATTATAATTCTGCTTGTCCCTCCATTAATTCCTTAGCATGATTCTTACGCCTTGCTAATACCTCATAAATAATGGGTTATTCCATTTTGATAGTGTGGTAAGGCAGAAAAGACATTAGAGAAAGAAGGGAAGATAGAAGAGTCAATAACTTTCTCATGTCTTCAAACAGCTGTTTCAGTGGAATGGAACAAGATCAATTTGAAATCATTTCATTTGTACCCTCTTACTTCTTTAAGTAATGATCTACATTCATATTTATGATTGTTGCTGCAATATTTTCTCAATGTTGAATCTTTTCATTTGTACCCTCTTACTTCTTAAAATAATGATCAGCATTCATCTTTATGATTGTTATTGTAATATTTTGTTAAAGTTGTTAAGCTCAAATATTTAAAGATGTGATATGGGAATTTCTACATATATTTTATTGTCGTAGAACTTGCCATGAGCTTATTCAATCATTAATTTAAGAATATTTCGGGTATTTCTATTTATCATTTTTTTTTGAGTGAGAAAGCAGCATGCTAAAGCTGTGACACTGCAGTACAAATATACAAAGGCCAAAATACTCATAATGTCACCCAGTCTTACAAGAGTATATTAGGTACATGCATCAGAGTTAAATGTGCACAATATGGCAGCAGGTTTGATAAAAGAAGTGTAAAATTTTGTAAGTGGGGCCTAGTTAAAAATATCTTCAGATAGGGTAACCCAGTTTACTCAGGTGATTTTTGATTGAGGATATTCCCAAGTATCTTGATGTCACTCCCAAGTTGCCTCTTCTTCAAACCAGTCGTCGAAAATGCATGATTTTTAACTTCTTCTTCAAACCAGTCATTGAAAATGCATGATTTTTAACCTCTTCTTCAAACCAGTCGTCTAAAATGCATGATTTTTAACCTCTTCTTCAAACCAGTCGTCGAAAATGCATGATTTTTAACCTCTTCTTCAAACCAGTCGTCTAAAATGCATGATTTTTAACCTCTTCTTCAAACCAGTCGTCGAAAATGCATGATTTTTAACCTCTTCTTCAAACCAGTCGTCGAAAATGCATGATTTTTAACCTCTTCTTCAAACCAGTCGTCGAAAATGCATTGATTTTTAACCTCTTCTTCAAACCAGTCGTCTAAAATGCATGATTTTTAACCTCTTCTTCAAACCAGTCGTCGAAAATGCATGATTTTTAACCTCTTCTTCAAACCAGTCATCGAAAATGCATGATTTTTAACCTCTTCTTCAAACCAGT
Source organism: Acanthosepion esculentum (assembly GCA_964036315.1). NCBI lineage: Eukaryota > Metazoa > Mollusca > Cephalopoda > Sepiida > Sepiidae > Acanthosepion > Acanthosepion esculentum. The sequence continues at coordinate 78,243,003 of OZ038482.1, read as the reverse complement.
CGTCGAAAATGCATGATTTTTAACCTCTTCTTCAAACCAGTCATCGAAAATGCATGATTTTTAACCTCTTCTTCAAACCAGTCGTCGAAAATGCATTGATTTTTAACCTCTTCTTCAAACCAGTCGTCTAAAATGCATGATTTTTAACCTCTTCTTCAAACCAGTCGTCTAAAATGCATGATTTTTAACCTCTTCTTCAAACCAGTCATCGAAAATGCATGATTTTTAACCTCTTCTTCAAACCAGTCATTGAAAATGCATGATTTTTAACCTCTTCTTCAAACCAGTCATCGAAAATGCATGATTTTTAACCTCTTCTTCAAACCAGTCGTCGAAAATGCATTGATTTTTAACCTCTTCTTCAAACCAGTCGTCTAAAATGCATGATTTTTAACCTCTTCTTCAAACCAGTCGTCGAAAATGCATGATTTTTAACCTCTTCTTCAAACCAGTCGTCTAAAATGCATGATTTTTAACCTCTTCTTCAAACCAGTCGTCGAAAATGCATGATTTTTAACCTCTTCTTCAAACCAGTCGTCGAAAATGCATGATTTTTAACCTCTTCTTCAAACCAGTCATCGAAAATGCATGATTTTTAACCTCTTCTTCAAACCAGTCGTCGAAAATGCATTGATTTTTAACCTCTTCTTCAAACCAGTCGTCTAAAATGCATGATTTTTAACCTCTTCTTCAAACCAGTCGTCGAAAATGCATGATTTTTAACCTCTTCTTCAAACCAGTCATCGAAAATGCATGATTTTTAACCTCTTCTTCAAACCAGTCGTCGAAAATGCATTGATTTTTAACCTCTTCTTCAAACCAGTCGTCTAAAATGCATGATTTTTAACCTCTTCTTCAAACCAGTCGTCTAAAATGCATGATTTTTAACCTCTTCTTCAAACCAGTCATCGAAAATGCATGATTTTTAACCTCTTCTTCAAACCAGTCATTGAAAATGCATGATTTTTAACCTCTTCTTCAAACCAGTCGTCGAAAATGCATTGATTTTTAACCTCTTCTTCAAACCAGTCGTCTAAAATGCATGATTTTTAACCTCTTCTTCAAACCAGTCGTCGAAAATGCATTGATTTTTAACCTCTTCTTCAAACCAGTCGTCTAAAATGCATGATTTTTAACCTCTTCTTCAAACCAGTCGTCGAAAATGCATGATTTTTAACCTCTTCTTCAAACCAGTCATCGAAAATGCATGATTTTTAACCTCTTCTTCAAACCAGTCGTCGAAAATGCATGATTTTTAACCTCTTCTTCAAACCAGTCATCGAAAATGCATGATTTTTAACCTCTTCTTCAAACCAGTCGTCGAAAATGCATTGATTTTTAACCTCTTCTTCAAACCAGTCGTCTAAAATGCATGATTTTTAACCTCTTCTTCAAACCAGTCGTCTAAAATGCATGATTTTTAACCTCTTCTTCAAACCAGTCATCGAAAATGCATGATTTTTAACCTCTTCTTCAAACCAGTCATTGAAAATGCATGATTTTTAACCTCTTCTTCAAACCAGTCATCGAAAATGCATGATTTTTAACCTCTTCTTCAAACCAGTCGTCGAAAATGCATTGATTTTTAACCTCTTCTTCAAACCAGTCGTCTAAAATGCATGATTTTTAACCTCTTCTTCAAACCAGTCGTCGAAAATGCATGATTTTTAACCTCTTCTTCAAACCAGTCGTCTAAAATGCATGATTTTTAACCTCTTCTTCAAACCAGTCGTCGAAAATGCATGATTTTTAACCTCTTCTTCAAACCAGTCGTCGAAAATGCATGATTTTTAACCTCTTCTTCAAACCAGTCATCGAAAATGCATGATTTTTAACCTCTTCTTCAAACCAGTCGTCGAAAATGCATTGATTTTTAACCTCTTCTTCAAACCAGTCGTCTAAAATGCATGATTTTTAACCTCTTCTTCAAACCAGTCGTCGAAAATGCATGATTTTTAACCTCTTCTTCAAACCAGTCATCGAAAATGCATGATTTTTAACCTCTTCTTCAAACCAGTCGTCGAAAATGCATTGATTTTTAACCTCTTCTTCAAACCAGTCGTCTAAAATGCATGATTTTTAACCTCTTCTTCAAACCAGTCGTCTAAAATGCATGATTTTTAACCTCTTCTTCAAACCAGTCATCGAAAATGCATGATTTTTAACCTCTTCTTCAAACCAGTCATTGAAAATGCATGATTTTTAACCTCTTCTTCAAACCAGTCGTCTAAAATGCATGATTTTTAACCTCTTCTTCAAACCAGTCGTCGAAAATGCATGATTTTTAACCTCTTCTTCAAACCAGTCGTCTAAAATGCATGATTTTTAACCTCTTCTTCAAACCAGTCGTCGAAAATGCATGATTTTTAACCTCTTCTTCAAACCAGTCGTCGAAAATGCATGATTTTTAACCTCTTCTTCAAACCAGTCATCGAAAATGCATGATTTTTAACCTCTTCTTCAAACCAGTCGTCGAAAATGCATTGATTTTTAACCTCTTCTTCAAACCAGTCGTCTAAAATGCATGATTTTTAACCTCTTCTTCAAACCAGTCGTCGAAAATGCATGATTTTTAACCTCTTCTTCAAACCAGTCATCGAAAATGCATGATTTTTAACCTCTTCTTCAAACCAGTCGTCGAAAATGCATTGATTTTTAACCTCTTCTTCAAACCAGTCGTCTAAAATGCATGATTTTTAACCTCTTCTTCAAACCAGTCGTCGAAAATGCATGATTTTTAACCTCTTCTTCAAACCAGTCGTCGAAAATGCATGATTTTTAACCTCTTCTTCAAACCAGTCATCGAAAATGCATGATTTTTAACCTCTTCTTCAAACCAGTCGTCGAAAATGCATTGATTTTTAACCTCTTCTTCAAACCAGTCGTCTAAAATGCATGATTTTTAACCTCTTCTTCAAACCAGTCGTCGAAAATGCATGATTTTTAACCTCTTCTTCAAACCAGTCATCGAAAATGCATGATTTTTAACCTCTTCTTCAAACCAGTCGTCGAAAATGCATTGATTTTTAACCTCTTCTTCAAACCAGTCGTCTAAAATGCATGATTTTTAACCTCTTCTTCAAACCAGTCGTCGAAAATGCATGATTTTTAACCTCTTCTTCAAACCAGTCGTCGAAAATGCATGATTTTTAACCTCTTCTTCAACTAGTTGCTGAAAATGCATGATAACCTCTTCAAAAAAAAAGTATCTGTGTATAGTGTGACCACCACCTATTTTTCATGTAAAAGACTGATTATAAAAACTCACACTATACATGACTATATATGGTACATATTAATAGCTCTAATCAAAATCAGAATCCATTAGAGGCATTTCTGGTGTAACCTCAGATTATTTATTATTATTGCTTGGTTTAGGAGGGGTGCTATGTTACTTATAGACTCTCAGATGTCTATTGGAACTTGTATGGGAGTAACATATTTTTCTACATTGGCTTTGCAGTCTAAACTCACTATTACTCCACTCTGAGGCACCTCCTTAGATAAGGTGTTCTATTTGTTTATCATTCTGCTATAAAAGGTTAACCTTTTATATCTGACATATTTGTGGACATGTGGTTTTGAAGAGATTTTTAAACTTTAAAATGTCAGCTTGTACTCAAAAACCTTTAAAAGATACTGCAGAATACAATGGATAAAAAAATGCTTTAAAAAATAAACAATAAAAAAACACAAAAATAATTCCTAAAATCTTACCATTAAGAAAGCAGCTCCAATCAATAAAGCTTTTGTTTCAACATTCAGACTTGAAGGAACTGAAAGGAAAATCAGAACTTCTCATAGATTATTTTCAATATTTTTTTATTTCAGTATATTTGCTTTTGTACAAATACCCTTGAAAAAGCATGAATGTGTCACCTTCCCCCTGCTGTAGGTTAAATAGCAGAGTAGTCTCCATCCTGAAAGGATATGTAATTAAAAAAATAATCCTTGTTTGTGTTCAATAAATTACACAACTTTTATAAATTCTTATTTGAATGCTTTCATTTATTGTCAGGAATAAATTTGTCCAGAATTCCACTTCATTTTTTTTTCTTTGAATATCAGAAAATATTTACATATGTGCTTTTATGTAAATTATTCTTACTTTACTGAAAAAAATAAAGGAAGACATCCACTGGTGTAGCTAGTGTTTTTGCCGCCTGGGGTTGCCTTCAAGTTTGCCGGCCCTCCCCAGAAGGAATAATATTACAATGCACATTAACCCCTTAAAGTTTTATATATATAGATATATATATACAAAAAAAATTAGCGACTCTGTTTTGTGACGTAATCTCAGATTGGGCATGTCTTCCCTCTACACCCATTTCTTGGTATTTATCGTTGTTCTCTCCCCTGTATCCGCCTCGTCATTCGTTCCTCCTACCGCACATATCGTATGATGTACCCGGACAGAAGACCCCTCTCATCTCCACGATGGTCTACTTATAATCACGAGTCACCAATCACTTGCCTGGCTGATAAACATAGACATATGGGCACCTCAGAATGGGGCACTATCACAATCAGATGTCCCTCCTCGATTCCGTCCAACCACGCTAATATTATGTAAAGTTGCTAATGACCCAATTTCTTGTGGGCCAACAAAGAAAGATCTCTTTTGAGTCAATTGACCGGACGGCGTACTCGTCTTCTCTCAAATCCTACATGCCAGACAAAGATGAACTAACTTTCATCAAGAATAAGGCAAGTCTTGTTCACTATTTCTGCCATTCAACTCTGGTTCTGGTTTACTATGTCTGCTACAAATGGTCAACGACGAAATTATTCGTACACCCATTAATTTTTAATATTTTTTAATTTCTCAGAATCTAATGCCCGTGATGCCAGGCTTTTTTTCTGGGTTTCTGTTAACGTGGTATAACCCCTCACTGATAAATTATGACATAAAAATACAATTGTGTTTGTTTATTTTTAAAAAAATAAAACTGGGGATATGTTAAAAAAAAAAAAAGATGACTACCTGGGTAAGACGATAAACCACGTCCAACAGCTAGCTCTCTGATCAGGAGGTTTTGAGTAGCGTGGAACCACCTTTTAATTCTAGGTGTTCCCTGGTTCACCCTAACCCGGGGTGGTAGCACCTGTTAGAGTCCCAGCAATGGGCAAATAGTTAACCCTGAGACTGGGGTCAAAACATTATGAAAGGGTAAAAATAGGTTTTAATACCAGAAATACTTTGTAAAAAAATTATTACCAGCAATACATTATTACTAGCTATACATTTTTGAAGAAAAAATATTACCAGAAATAGATTTTTGAAAAAAAAAAATTACCAGAAAACAGATCTTTTGAAAGAAGGAATATTACCAGAAATAGATTTTTGAAGGAAAACAATATTACCAGCAATACATTTTTGAAAACAATTACTAGCAATAAAAATTCTGTCGACATTAAATAACCCATTGAGGTTGATATGCCGTAAAGCAAAACAAACTAAACAAAATTTTTTACAATAATGTTCACTCTGTACAAAGATCAAGAGCCACTCAAGGTAGAGGGTTACAGAGTAAGAGGCATGATTTATGGGGATATGAAGTGGAGATAATGGTTAACCCTAGACATGAATGGGTTAAGAATGTAGTGATTGGGGAAGCATCATCTTCAGAGTCAGTTCCATAAGTGGTTCGTTGGAAGAAGCTGCTCATGTGGAATTTACATCTTACCAATGAAATACGAAGGGAATGAGAGTGGTTCACTACAATGTGCATGGCATGGTGGGTCTTAGCCATGAAGTTTAGAACTAGTGGGTCTAAGGAATGTACTTCGTCTGAGCACTTTCCATGGAAATGTTACTGGTGGTAGTTGGGCATCCTTTTAACAATGAGTCTCTTCACATCTTCAGCACCTTCCTCAGTATTCTTGTAGGTCTTAACTTCACTGTAATGTAGACATTATCAGAATCTTCTAAATTGCATATGTCGTTTTGACATATGCAATTTAGAAGATTCTGATAAGGTCTACATTACAGTGAAGTTAAGACCTACAAGAATATTGAGGAAGGTGCTATTAACATCGTTCAGACTGTTGTCCTCATCTTTATTGCCAGACTTCACGACAATTCAGCCATTGTACACTCCTGCTTTCTTCAGGTGATATACGTTGGAATTTCGAACTGAACCTTTTATTTAGTCCATGGGGGTAAATTGGTCTAATTCCATGTGCCATGCCTTTTTTGGATATCTCAGTATCAGTTATATCCCTTTAGTAACTCAACTCTCCAAGCTTTTGTTCACCTCTGCTGTAAATAGTTACAATAACTCATCTCAGAAACATAGACAGATATACAGTAAACAAGTTATAATAACCAAGAAATTTTTTTTTGCAATGATGTTCACCCTGTACAATGCACAAGAGCCACTGAAGGTAGAGGGTTACAGAGTAAGAAGCATAGTTTATGGGGATATATGGGGAAGATAATGGTTAACCCTCGACTTGAAGAGCTTAAGATTGTAGTGGTCAGAGAAGCATCCTCTTGAGAGTTGGGTGCACAAAGTAGTGGTTCATGAGAAGAATCTGTTTGAATGGAACTTACTCCTCACCAATGGAATACGAAGGGAATGAGGGTGGTTCGCTACAATGTGTATGGTATGGTGGGTCTCAGCTGTGAATGTTAGAACTGGTGGATTTAAGGAATGTAGTTCATTTGAAAACTTTCCATGCAAAGCGAGCAGTGAGAGGCTTGCCACATTTCATCTGTAGCAAACGGGTTATAGGGTGGAAAATAATTCATTGCCTACAAGGCTGTGTAGATGCTTTTGGATTTTTATTGAGACTGGAAAGTTAAGATTGGGCATATATGACAGCAGTATTCCATTTTTGGCCTGACCTGACTCTTGTAAAAGTAGAGGATAGGAGGAGGTGTCAGACACTTACTGAAGTGGTACAAGGAACTGATAATTTTTCCAGTATCTTTAGTGATGGATCATATGCATGAATTCCACTTGAGGTCTGGGGTGAGTCCCATTAGACACTCAAGGCATGTGGCCTCCGTGACAGTACACCCACACATCACAATAGGTGAAAATTCAGGGTCTGCTCTGTGATGATGGAATGGCACAAAGTTTGGTTTTCAAGGCATTGAATATGACCAGCCAGTTTTTCCCCTCCACTTATCTGTCAGAGTTAGATCAGAGGAGAGATCAGCTGCTAGGTTCTGGTCATCTAGATATTTGAAGATGCATCCATATCCCTTGTTATAATATCTTGGGCTAGCCAAGAGGGTATAAAATGACCGTTTTCACAAATGACAGTTGCTGACTATCCGATGGCTGCATGAAATGTATGAAATTTTGTGGTCAATTTCACTGGGAAGTTATTTAGAAAATTAAATTAATGTTCCAATACTAAATATGGCATTGAGCTGTTTTTCTCCAGTGTGCCTTTATATATATATATATATATATATATATATATATATATATATATATATAAAAGTATGTTTCATGCTAGACGTAATCGTCAGGCTCCCTGACAATTGCATCTAGCATGAAACAGCCTGTCACCTCTGAGTGTTGACTTCTATGTTCACTTTTATATTTACATACACTCTATCACTGATATTGAGCACTTTATCAGATAAATAGGAGAACAAGAGCAAATTTACTGGTTTCACAGTTCTATGATTTTCAAAAGTTAAATTGAAATGGAGAGATGTGTGGCTATGCTATGATCTGTTTTGCATATAATAAATAGATCATGTCATAGCCACATATCTTTCCATTGCAATTTAACTTTTGAAAATCATAAAACTGTGAAATTGGTAAAGATACTCTCTAGATATAATGTATAACCACTTGAAGTGACAGAGATGTGGTTCTCCTGACAAGAGCATGTGAGCAAAGCAACAAAGAAGTCTTAAGGAAAATAAGAACTTCCAGGAAATATGTATGTCTAAGAAAGATACAGTTGAAATTTCAGGGACACATGATGAGAAAGGATGGCTGAAATAATTTAACACTCACAGTTCATAGTGACATCAGGAGAAACAGAGAGCAACCTATTTAACAAGTTTGTATGAATGAATGGCAGAACAAGGACATAAAGGAATGGTAAAGGGTCAAAAATTACTTAGAACAATAAAATACAGCAAGCTGTGGAGAGCCATGATCATCTATATCCTGACAGTAAAATGCACATAAAAGAAAATCCATATATATGGATGATGCTTTATGTATTCAAAATATCCTTCTCCTGCATAAGGCATTATTTTTATCATTAGAAGTGAATGTCGAAAAAATTATCTCTTGTTACTGCTCAATAATTCTTACCAATTCTTATATCAAAATTGATTAAAATATTTTCTAGATGCTTTCTAAATACAACACATGATAAAAAGTTGACAGAAATACTTGGAAAAAAACAACATTGAGAAATCCTATTCCAATTTCTGATTTGGTAAAAAATAAAAAAGGACACATTACATTTACTTTGAATACAGATAGCAAATAACTTTTACTCACAGGAAAGCCAGAAGAATTCATGGTCAAATGAAATGCCACTTGGATGTCTACCCATCCATTTTTTCTCTATGACTCCAAGATTTTTTATACCATTTTCATGCAGGATCTGTAAGACAGAATTCTTTATTTGAAGACCTTATGAGTTAAACATTATCCATCAACAGGAGAATAGTCCAGAAGATTAAAACATTGGTCTGTGGAATTGGTTGCATGATAATTGTGAGTTCAATCCCTCAGGCTCAACGAAAAAGCTATACTAAAGAAAAACTCTAGAAATCTTTTATACCCAGATCTTGGATTATAAGCTGGATTGATTTGGCAATTGATTTTTTATTTTGAAAAGGATTCCTCAAGTCTTGGTGTGGTTTTTCAGGCAGGATCCATTTATATGAGCATTGAGTGCCCACCAATAGTATGGAGAGAGATGCTAAAATCAATATTTTGTAGATTTCTGGTTTCCTTTATACAGCTACAGTATTTTGTGGTTCTCACAGACTTTGGAATTTTTCAGTAGAATTATGGCACTTGTATATTTCTCTAGTAGCTTTTACTTGAAAATCAAAATTGATGTTAAACACATTCAAGTATGATTTCCAGGAATCTTTTAAGTATTTTTCTTGGCCATTTGGCCGCCATTTTTCCTGTTGTCACTAACACAAAGAATACTTATGGTAATTGGTCGACCATGTATGCTATATATTTTGCGCTAGAGAAAGGCTGAAAAATGAACTGATGAAATGGTGTAAATAAAAAAAAAATAGTGCAAGTAACTCTAACAATGATAGTAATGATGCAAATAACTCTAACAATCATAGCAATGATGAATTTTAAACAAGATTTATCAAACCAGATCATAATTTGCCATAATGCATTTGAAAACTAGAAAGATTGAAAAACTCATAATCCATATTATAAAATTATTTTATAATTTAATCCATGGTATACAATTATAATTTAATGCATATTATAAAAATACATTATAATTTTATTCATATTATAAATTATTTTATAATTTAATCTATATCAAAATTATATTGATTTAATCCATGGTATACAATTATAATTTAATGCATATTATAAAAATACATTATAATTTTATTCATATTATAAATTATTTTATAATTTAATCTATATCAAAATTATATTGATTTAATCCATGGTATACAATTATAATTTAATGCATATTATAAAAATACATTATAATTTTATTCATATTATAAATTATTTTATAATTTAATCTATATCAAAATTATATTGATTTAATCCATGGTATACAATTATAATTTAATGCATATTATAAAAATACATTATAATTTTATTCATATTATAAATTATTTTATAATTTAATCCATATTATAAAAGATGGGCTGATTCTCTGTCCAACACAGACTGCATGCATGTATCTAATGTATGTGTGTATGTCTGCATTGTGCTTTAGTGACTGATATGCACTTGTGTCATTTAATGTATTTACAAGCACTTCTGCATATACACAATTTGATTGAGTTTGAAACAAGACAGTGGAAATATGCATTTCACTCTACTCATTCTGAACAACCCATACCCTGGGATGAGCAATAAAAGTGGGAGACCAGAAAAAAAAGTTAATTTTTTTAAACACTAAAAAGTTAGATAATTATAACATTTTATTAAACATTTTGCAAATTATTCTTTTAATTTTGTAAAAATATTTTTAGGTCTTACACTGAATTTAAATATGCTTGTGCACATCTAAATATACATACACACAAAATTTGAATGAAACTGAAGTGCACATCTGTGTTGCAACCCCTGGGTAACAGGAAAAGATATGAGCCTAATCTTTGAAGTCATTTTTATGACTCCTGTATTATGACAGAATATATTTTCTAATAAATGTAGTATTTTAAATGGACAAGCATTTTAAACTTAATGAATGCAAAATGATAGGTACCAAACTAGTATCTATAATCTCTGATGAACTTTTTTATGACTCCTGTATTTAAACTGAATATATTTTCTAATAGATGTAGTATTTTGAATGAAGAAACAATTTAGATTTGAAATTTGATCATCTTGCCATCAGCAAAGTACTAGTTACAGAACTAGTTCATTTGAAACTGGAAAAAGTGAAAAACGTTTTAAATTGATGGAAATATCTTTTTTAACAATATCTGCTACCATGTTATATAAATAACAGATTATTGCAAGACGACTTTGAAAGTCATTTACTTTTTGACAATGTCAAGTTGGACAGATATTGTCATCTAAATGTCATCTACAAAGATTGCCAAATGGAAAAACAATGTAAGTAAAATTACAATTTAATTTGTGATATTTAATAGGTATAGTGTCCTACTGTGTAAGGATTTTTTTACTGTCAGTTTATTTTCAAATAAAAGGTCTGTCTACAAGTGCAATGCTGCCTTAGTCTACTTCAAATACTTATCTCAACGATACTGTCACTTTTCAAAACAATCACCAAAGTCCTCTTTTTTAATTACATTTTTCTTAATCTTATTCATAGTTTGAAATTTTCTCTCTATAATCACCAATTTTGGTTTTGGTAAATCCAGTCAGTCAGTTAGTTACAGTGGAGTAATCGATACCAGCTTGGATTGAGGAACCAGAGAGCCAAGTTCGAATTCCAGTCGATTCCATTACATTTATAGGATACAAATCCTATATCATCCCAACAAAATACTAGAAATACAAAGTAGATTTGCACACCCGCAAAATCAGATCAAAACGATTAAAAACAGTTTTTTGCAATAAGGTGTAAAATTAATTTTCTGACCAATGAGAGGAGGCGATTTCCTAAACTGAGAAAAAAAGTAACGAGCCAGTGTGAAAAGGAAATCAGCCATAAAAAGAGACATTCAAATCAATCGTGGTCAGAAGGGCGCAGATATCAAAGAGGACATAGGACAGACAGTCAAAGTCCATCACTGACTCAACCCAACACTAAGAGCAGAAAGTGGGGTAGGAAAGCAGAACAACAACAAATTTACAACTGACTCCAAAAACAATTCCACCGATAAGTACATTTTCCTCTTATCTTTTATTTCTCATTCACACTCTCTTTTTCAACTTAAATTGATCGCCCCTTTTCCTTTTTCACCAACTCGGCGGATAAAACAAAAACAAGAAACAGACATTATTATCTTCGTTGAAAGACAGTGAACGCATAAGTTTTTATTCAAATCACATTTACTTAAATGAACTAAAAAGCATTTAACTTTTATGCAAACAGGAGACATTAATATACAATTTTGTTTATTCTGTATGAATGTTATTAAATATACTATATTCTATTTTTCTACAAACATTCCTTATCGTGTTGTCTTTTCTTGAAATCTGCGTGTGTTTTGTGGACAGTGTATCCCGCATTAAATTCTCATTTTAATACGGGTATGCTGTACCCCACACATTCACTTATGTACTAATACCCTTGGGAAAGGTATGAATCCTTTCTTCTTCCCCCCAGCTATGGGTAAATAGCAGGACAGATTGGGTTTTATAGTCTTGGATGGCAACTGGTCTACCGCAGAAAGAAATGGCAATCTACTGCAGGAAAAAAATCTGCCTCGTCAGTCATGTATCGCCGAAGCGTGTATCATGCATGGCACATAAGTGACTGAAATCCAGTCACAGGGAGCCAAATCTACAGGTGCTGACTGATCTGGATGATGCAATGTTTTGGAAAAACTGCGACAGACCTGACAAATGGACAATTGAGACATTCAAAGTGTGTAGTATATGATTCATATCAGGAAATACTAGATCTGCATCAAATTTAATGTCCATCAGGAACCCTTGATTTAAGAAGAGTTGATCTGTAGTAACCCCAATATGTACTGGACTCTTCCTAAGACATACTAAGTAAGCTTTGTACTTGGTGTCACTTTAGAACATAAAGAGAGTTATGTGCCTATTGAGGGTTGACCTACAAGCTGACTTGAAAGCCACCAAGTACAGAAATGGGCCTTAAAACATGTCAATGGGTGTACCAACATAATCAAGGAAGCTGAACTTAGCATATAGACATACAAGACAGCCAGATGACAGGAAGTTATATAAATGCCTGGGGAATGGCAGAATCCCTCATATACTCACAAGAAGATCAAATGTTCAAAAGAGAGAAACCTGGAACCACATACCTTTGATTGGGCAATGTTAATTTGACAGTGTTCAAAAGTGAATAAAGAATTTATGTATGAAAAATTTTGTATCATTCATACAGTCTGAAATTCTCCTGATTTTCTAATTCTTAATTGCCAATTTCTTATGGCATTTCCATATGTTCAAGTTTGAGACTGCTAAATTAATAGCTTAGAATATGAATTGCTTTCAACAGATTCTTGGCCGTGTTTGAAGTGTTGATACAAAAAGTTTAACTGGGGTTCACTCATTGAATCATTCCCTAAAGCGTTCTAAAATCACTCATTGAATCATCCTTTGGGATGTAGAAATAATTTGGTAGAATTATAACAATAATAGAGAAAGATTAAAGAGTTAAAATTAACCCATAGCTGGAGGGAGTATAGGTGGATTCATACTTTTCCTAAGAGTGTCCATTACATCACCTGCACATCCAAGATTGCAGCAAATGATATTTCAAAGAGGTCATTCATCTAGGTACTGACCAGGCTCAACACTGCTTAACTTTGGTGATCATATGAGAACTGGTGTTTCAATGTGATGAAGATGTAAGCCATTAACAACAAAGATGAGGACATTAGTTTGAATTATGCAAATAATGATAACTTCTTGTCCCAGAAATTCAGACAGATATATGCTCTATTTTTTTTTCTTTTTGCCACTATTTTCTAAAAAGAATAATTACAATTACCCATTGGTCATGAGGGAAAATGGTTGTAGAATGGACTAACCAAAATGATGTCATAGTAACAACAAAAGTAGAAAATAGAATGAAGCCAATAGCTTGATTATTTGTAAGACAACAACTCTTCTCAAAATTTTAGAAGGTATTTTTAGAGATATTAAATCTGAAATCTTTCTATCACATTTCTTGAATATCTGAGCCATTTAGTGTTATGGTGGAGTAATGGATAGCGGCTCGGATTGAGGAATCAGAAAGCCTAGTTTGAATTCCAGTCGAATCCACTTATGAGCTAATACCCTTGTGAAAGATATGAATACTCTTCTTCTCCCCCAGCTATGGGTAAATAGCAGGACAGACTGGGTTCTATAGCAACTGGTTTACCGCAGAAAGAAATGGCAACCTACTCCAGGAAAAAATCTGCCTCATCAGTCATGTATTGAAAGATACATGATTGCCTAAGCGTGTATCATGCATAGCACATAACTGACTGACTGATGAGTGTTGAGGTTAATGTTCTCTTTCTGAATATCAAATATTAAGAAGAGCTTTAAGGGAGGAATAAATAAAATTCAAGGTACCTGAAATTGTATATTCCTTGAAAATCTGCATGGAAGACAAAAACTCTTGATCTGAGCAACAATTTCTTCATTTTGGTTTTTTACTTGGAATTTTTCACCAAATAATGAAAACCTGGAAAGCAAAATAAACAAAATAATAATAAATTATTAAATAAAAGAGAAAATTTTAGATTAAATTAATCTCTTTCAGACTCTGCTAAATTAATGTCTTTTCTCAATTTAGTAAATACTGAAATTATTAGAACAGATTTTGGTTTAATTTGTTTTTTACAGTTTATCAACCCTTCCAGGTTATTTAAAAACGAAACATTTTCAGATTGTAAGAATTTTTGGGAGATAATAATGATCTTCTGATACAAGTCTTACTATTTAACCCGCAGTTGGGAGAAGAAGAGGTGGAACCATACCTTTACCAAGAGTATTTGCATGTAATTGAATATAAGAATCCTCACTGGAATCTGAACTCAACTCCCTAATTCATCTGATTGTCTTCAGGGATGTAGGCATATTCACCACACTTGGCCAATTGCAAGTTGGTGAGGCTATTTAATCTATACTTGGAGGTTTTGAATTCAGAGTTGTCCTTCTTCTAGACCAGTTGCCACTCAAGTCTATAGGACCCAGTCTGCCCTGCTATTTTTTCCATAGCTGAAGGGAGAAGAGATTAATTCATACCTTTCCCAAGGGTATTTGCACGTACAGAGGAACCTTGGTTTTTAAACGTCTCACATGTCGAACAAATCGGTTTTCAAACAGAAAATTCAAGATGAAAATGCCTCGGTTATAGAACAAAATTTCAGTTTTCGAACAACATTGCCAAACTGAGTTAACCTGAACAGAATAAATTCTGAATCAGCCGACGTGTTGTATACATTCATGTATTGTGCCATGCTTTTCTTTTCCAATTTTATTGTACTGTGACTTTTTTTCTCTACATTGATTCCTATTGGAAAAATAGTTTCGGTTTACGTACATTTGGGGTTATGAACAGCCTCCAGGAACAAATTAAATTTGTGAACCGTGGTTCTACTGTAATTGAATATTAAAAAAAATGCCAACTGAAATTCAAACTCAGCTCCCTGATTTCTCATTCGGAGCTGTTTTCCATTACACTACCCACACATCCAAGCTTACATACAGCACCTGGTATTTCAGAGTGGTCACCTATCTAGGTACTGACCAGGCCCAACGTTGCTTAACTTCAGTGATGGGATGAGAACTGGTGTTTCAATGTAATACGACCTATTAGAATAGATTAACACTGATTATATATACTCACAACAGACTTCTGTGACTTAATACTCTAAAAGATTAACAATCAAATAGGCATGGCATATGAATATTCTTCTTCTTCTATCTGCCATGTCCCTTCAGGAAGTTGGTGATTATGGCTCTCCCCAGTTTCCTATCCTTTGTCACGCTTAATAAATTTTGTCTTTTTGTTATCTCTTTTAAACTTTGTTACATCATCCATTTACTCAAGCTCACTAGATAGGTTATGCCTTGTTTACCTCTGTCCTTCCTGCCTTCAATTTGTCCTGTGAGTATAAAATTTTCCAAGCCCTCTTTCTCATTATGTGCACTAGAAATTTCAACTTTCTCTTTCTGGTGTTAAGTATAAGTGTCATTTTGTTTCTATTTTCTCTAAAACTTTGTTGTTGCACACATATTGGGTCCATGGTATTCTCAGTATCTTTCTGTAGAACCACATTTCTGTTGCTTCAAATCTCTTCTTCATCTGTGAGGAGATTGTCTTGCATTCACTGCCATATATGAGGCCTGATATTAGTCCAGTGCTCTTGTTAATAGTTTAGCAGACTATTATTTTTAGGGGGAATTGTATCTCAGCTGCAATTTCTGGAGGTTGACCTTTAAGGTCAGATGCAAGCCAAAATAAGGTAGTCGATTTTGATTGGCTGAACTAGCATGGGAATGATAGATAGGAGAAAGGTTTCAGTGAGTCAAGTCTTGACCATTAAACAATGTAGATGTGTTTTCTTTTGTGTCTGAAATGGCTCCCCAGTGAGGAGGAACAACCCCCACTGGATAGATAGAACATGTTGACATGAATGTTAATAAATTAGTTAAGTAAAAATTCCCTGTGTTGGAGTTCTTTCATTTCTGGAGCCAAAAACAACTAGTGACTGCCAATCAAGAGAAGACATGATGGACCACTCCTGCCAGGGGACTATGCAATACTCTTTTCTTTGTTTCCAATGTAATTTTCCTGTTCCTTAATAATTTGCATAGCTTTCGGATATCAGTGTCACACTTTTCATTCTGTGTTAACATACTTCCCAGATATTTAAATTGCAGTACATGTTTGATTTTGGTACTTCCAATTTGTAATTTGCTTGTTGGGCTGTTCCTTTCTCTGACAACTATGCATTCTATGTTCTTAGAATTGATGTTTAAGTCTTTCTTCTCATTTTCTTTCACTACCTTCTGTAGGAATTCTTGTAGTTTCCTTTCTATGTCCACTATGCACACTGTGTCATCTGCATATCTTATGTTGTTAAAATTGTGGCCTCCAATTCTTTCAGAATCAATCCCTGTATAGGTTGAATAGGTCTGGTGAGAAGACACATCCTTGTATTACATCCCTTTCTATTTTTGTATATTTTGTTTATTTTTCTAGCCCCTGCTGTTTGCCTCAGGGTTCTTGATAAGATCCAGAGACGGATATGCAATGTGATTGGCCCTGATCTGTCATCTCGTCTGCAGTCGCTCTCTCACAGACACTATGTTGCCTCGCTCTGCCTTTTCTACAAGTACTTTCATGGTAATTGCTCCGAGGAGCTGCTTTCGTTTGTCCCTAGGCCTCATGAATTTAAACGTCCTACGAGGCTGGCATCCCGTTCCCACCCCTTCACCGTTGAAACTGTTAGATGTAGACATCTCTTCTACACCAATAGCTTCATGTCTCGCACATCTCGCCTGTGGAACTCCCTTCCCTGTTACTGTTTCCCTGACAAATACAATCTCCAACGGTTTAAGTGTAGTGTCAATCGACATCTCCAGTTGCCTTGATCTATCCACTTCCCTTCTCCACATCCTTTCACCTTTCATTCCTATCGGCTCTCGCTCCAAATCTTCTGTAACCCCTTGCCTTGATTGACCCACTGTCTTTCTCTTTCTCCACATCCTCTCCTTTAGCACTCCTATCTGCTCTTCCCCCAACCCTTCTATAACCCCTTGCGTGATAGTGGCCTCCAGCCTTGCTTGGGGTGATACGCTTAAAAAAAAAAAAAAATCTATATGTAGGTGGTTTGCTGCTAGTATAGATATGGGATTATTCTAATATCCGTCTCAAATATGTAACACTGTAGCAATTAGAACAGTTTTTTGTGACATACTTTATCAAATACATTTTCATAATCTATTTTAAATAAAAACCACAAGTAAATGAACAATGTGAGAGACAATCCCTGATAGCAAACAGATTTAATATACAACATATGCAATAGATAATATTAGATTGGCGGCATGATCTCATCATCTTACAGCAGAAATGGCTAGATGCTACCATAGGTTCTATGCTAACAGTTCTTGCACTTCTTGCTTGTGAAAATCTCTTCCTTCCCAATGAACGCTGGACAATCTCCCCACAGATGTGGAGGAAGCTGGAGGTAACAGAAATGTGGCTCTACAGAAGGATACTGAGAACTCCATGGATGAAGTGAGTAAGCAATGAGGATGACTTAAAGTAAAATGGTAACAAAAAGAACACGTCTACTCAGAATCAGAAAGAGATAGCTGAACTTTCTTGGACACATAATGTAGAAAGGCTTGGAAAACTTAATTCTTATGGGGTATAAGGGTAAAAGAGATAAGGGACGGTAGCAGGCTTCTGACGGGGATGTGTGAATGGATGGTGGAACAGGGCGCAGGAGGCTTGGAAAAGTGAGAAATGCTGCTGTGAGTTATGTAACTTAAATTAAATTCAATTCATTGCAAAAAAATGGTGTTAGTAAATTTAGGGTTTAACCAAAAATAAGAATATGGAACTGTCATTAGAGTCATGTTGCTTTAATTCAAATAAATAGTCAGAACAATATAAAAAAACAGCAGGAGTTAAAGTATTAGCCTGAAAAATAATGGAAGACAAGTTTCCACTCATCATCTGAAAGAAAAAAGCCCCTATGAAACCATTTGTAAACTAATAAAGCAAAAAAAGTTACCACTAATTTATATAGGAAAAATGTTTTGAGTGTTTCCAGACCCCCAAAATAAGGTAACTTTCAAATTTTTGCTATTATAGTGCTAAAATAAGTGTAAAATTGTATGATGACTAATTTTGAATGGGTTTAAGGATGTGCATGCAGCATAAGTTATTGGTGCTAAAAGTTAAACTGGCATACTGAGTTCAAATTCCAGCTTAGGCCATTGTGTTTGCTTTTGCATAAATACCTATGGGAAAGGTATGAATCTATCACTTTCGCCCTCTCTCCAGATAGGATTTAATAGTAGGGTAGATTGTGCTTTCTTGCTTTGGTTGATAAAAGACAACTTTAATTCAAAACTGGTTGAGCAAACTCCATCCTATAAAAACTACTTTGTATGGAAACTATAGCAGTAAACAATTAGTGTGGCTGTCACCCTACACAGGGAATCTACAGTGTTAATATACATAAGTCTTTTTTTTAATCAATTCACCTCAAGCAAGGTAATAATGCCACTAAGTCTCAAGGGGCTACTGGGAGTGACAGAGGATGAGAAGACTTTAGAAGGAACAGGAAACAAGGGATAAATCTGTCCTGTTAAAAAAAAACAGGAAAGAGGGTGAACTTATCTATTCCTATTGTAAGTATAATATACTCTTCCTTTTTTTTTTAATCATTTCACCCCCAAGGTGAAGGCAACAAAGTCACTAAGACACAGATGGAGTTACCAAATATGAAAGAATATAAGAAAAAGACAACATTATTAAGGAGCAAGGACAGTAATTAAGAAGACAGAAGATGATTGACATTATATTTAAATTTTTGAAGATTAAAACTTCACTGGGAAGCAAGAAGCTGGAAGAGAGTTCCATAAGTAGGTGATACAAGAGAAGAAACTGTTAGCATAGAACTTACGGTTACATCTAGCCAATTCAACTGTAAAATGATGAGACCTTGCTGCCAATCTAGTACTGTGCTTAAATTCAGAGTCTAGGTACCATAGAGCAAAGTTCGTCAGAACAGTTACCATGAAAGTATATATATAGAAAACACACAGGAAAGCTACATTTTGGTGGTGGGAAAATGACTGAAGCCGAGATGCCAGGTCAGGACCACTGACATTGCAGATTCTTCTTTGGATTTTATGAATTTCACTAAATATATAGCAGGAGCACCGGGTCATATATGACAGCAATACTCTAAGCATGAGTCAATGGTAGACATGAATATAAGATAGCTGAATGCCTCCAAAGAAGCATGATAACAATAAAAAAAATCTGAAGCTATGTAGTTTAATATACTCCCATGTTTCAAGCCAGCCACAGCCAATGACAAACCTTGACCTTCAACATCAAAGATGACAGACATAGAAAAAGGTTATTTTGTGGATGTCTTGGAATGCCTAAAAATCTTTTCTGTGTAAATTAATAGTAATTGTTTATAAAAAATAAAATCATGTTACATGAAGTTCTACTGAGATTTTCTCTCAAGTCTTTGATGTTTCCCCCAGTTTCTATGTAAACTTTGTCTGTTCAGTATCCTTTTCCCCTCTTTGATCTCTGATAAACTTTAATATAAATCTGAATAATAATTATTCTCTTTTCCATATAATTACTTGAAAGACCCATTCCTACCTCCCATCAGCATGGCTGATACTAGCCTCCATGAGAGGTACTCGTTGCACTCTCTCAGGCTGGCATGAAGTGGAAAGATTATATTGAATGCATTGCTAGGTCTGCTGCTAAGAAAGTTGGTTCACTATGTTGTGCTCAACAGTTTTTCTCTCCAAAATCTATCTTACATATTTATAAGTCTACCCTTCATCATTACTTTGAATATCATTGCTTGGTTCTCCTGCTGTATATGTAGAAATTCTTGATAAAATCCAAGAATCAGCAATATTAAGGGTCCTGATCTAGCATTTTGGATTCAGTCACTTTCCTACCACCATAATGTAGCTTCCCAGTGCCTTTTCTATAAATACTCTCATGGCAATTGTTCTGATAAACTTTCCTCTATGGTTTTTAAATTGTTGTTTTATTCCCTTCCCTCCACAGACAATGATTGTACATATGGGGACTAGTTTAGACTTTCATAGAGACAATGAGGTATTATGGTGGATGTAGTAAGAAAGGTAAGTGAGAATGCGTTGTTTTGGTATTAGGAATATTGTGGTATGTTTGGGTCAGTGTTTGTGGCTAGCTAAGTTTAATGTTAAGACAGAAGAAGACCGACCTTCTTTTCCATTCCCCTTTTTGGCATTGTGCCACATTTTGTATCATTATACAAATAAATATCAATTTCCTCTATGGTATCTAGGCACTATGTATTTAAGCACAGTTCTAGATTGGCAGCAAGTCTCATCAATTTATAGATGAATTGGCTAGATGTAACCATAAGTTCTATGCTAACAGTTTCTTTTCTTGCACTTCTCAGTTGTGGAACTCTCTACTGGCTCCATGCTTTCCAGGCAACTTTGATCTTCAAAAATTTAAATGAAATGTCAATCATTATCCTATTGTTCGTACTCCTTAATAATGTTTATTTTTTTTTATTCTTTCACACTCAGTAACCCCTTGTGTCTTAGTGACTTTACTGCCTTGCATGGAGTGATATGATTAAAAAAAACTAATGATGAAAGTCATCAATGTTTGTAAAAGCTTTCACCAACAAATAAACTCCTGACAATCATCATCTTGTATGTACCATGTCCCTTCAAGACATTGGTAATCATGGCTATCTTCAACTTCCTATCCTTTGTAGCTCTTAGTAATTTTTGTCTTTTTACTATCCCTCTCACTGCCTGATCTGTCATCCATTTATACAAGCTTGTTATGTAGGTTACTCGCTGTTCCCCTATGTTTATCTTGCCTTCAATCTATCCTGTGAGTGTTAAATTCTCCACACCCTCTTATTTCATTATGTTTCCCAAGAATTCCAACTATCTCTTTCTGGTTCTAATATTAGTATCCTTTTTTGTTTCCATTTTCCCTAAAATTTCCCCACTGCTTGCATGCTCCATCCATGGTATTCTCAACATCCTTCTGTAGAAACATATCTCTGTTTCCTCAAGTCTCCTCTTCATCCGTGAGGAAATTTTCCAGCATTCACTGCATTATAAGGTGATTGATATTATATAGCAGTTCATCACTTTTTTTTTGTTTTTAAGAAAATTTTCCTGTTTCTTAATACTTTGTTTAGATTTTGGAAGGCATCTTTTGCTATTCCAATGTATCTTCAGATTTCAGTGCCACATTTTTTGTCATCTGCTGAAATAATTCCCAGATATTTAAATTTCTGTACTTGCTTGATTTTAACATCTACAATTTATAGCTCACATATTGGGCTGTTCCTCTCTCTCTCTCTCTCTATATATATATATATATATATATATATTCATGTACATATATATTAGTACAGGAGCCTTCTGATTGGGTAAATATGTATGTGACATGATCGTGTCATGCAACAAGGTCCAATGACCAAATGTTTTCATGAATACTCACAAGACATTCAGTTATAAGAAGGCTATGTGAAGGTCATACAAGGTCATCAAATTCTTGTTGAATTACTACTCTTATTGCTTAAGTTGGTGTGGAGAGACTAAGTAACATTTTCATACTTTTAAATGCATGTAAATTTTGCACTTGCACATTTTGACTATTTAAAATATCCACTTCATGTTGCATGAATGCCATGTTTTTGTTTTTATTCTTATTTTGCAAAAGGTAACAAAAACTGGTAACAAAATCTTTGAGTAATTTGGAATTAATCATTGATAATAGTTCACTAGAAAGATAAAATGAATGTTGCTTTAATGATGTCAATTGAAGGACATTGTAAATAGTTTCAGGTTTCTCTGGTAATATTCAATGCTGATCTATGATACTCTCGAAATGTTTTTGTCATCACCAAAGATACATTTATTCTAATTATCCTTAAGGTCAAAATATGATAATCTTCAAAATTTTTGGTTGAATTTATTTATATGCTTCTTTGTTTTTACTGGTGAAGAGCACATCTTTCAAGCGGACATATGCAATTTTTTTACAATAATGTTCCTCCAGTGCAAGGTCTAAAAGCCTCTTGAGGTAGAGAGTTACAGAGTAAAAGGCACAGTTTATTCAAATTATAGCAAACACTTAAGTAGAACATTTTCTATCAATTGATCAGTTTCAGACAAAATAAAAACCTAAAACTTCTTTTTATTGAAAACAATTAATATGACATAATATCTCTACTAAGTGAATACCAACTTAAAATTTAATTAACTTATAATTTACAGAGAGGAATAAAATTTAAAAACACTTAAAACATATATCAAATTATTAATCTGCAAAGTTTCAGCTTTTAAGCATGTATACTTGTTAAATTATCAGAAATTATATATCCTTCAAGCAATACAAAATTAAAAAAAGGCTGAGCATTTTCTTTTTAAATGTTCATTTGCACACTATTACATCAATGTATCAGGTATAAATAAATGGAAAACATATCAAGTAGGGATTCCATGTGAGTCCTCATTGTAACAGGAGTCATTAAGAAATCTTCCTGTATCTTCTCTGTTTCCTATTGTATAAAACTCTCTTCAAAAGAAGAAACTGTACTAAAATGCAATGTTTGTAAAACACGTCAACAAATTCTGGATTATAAAAAATGTTGGATTTACACTTTATCAGCTTGCTTCTTTTCCTTTACTTTTACTTTGTGGACGAGTTGAATAATTTTACACGGCCAAATTTTCACTCATTCAAACATCCACACATTTATTTACACTAATTTCCAAGCAACAAAAATCTAGTTCTACAGAAGGATGCTGAGAATACCATGGACTGAACATATGAACAACAATGAACCTTTAGAGAAAAGAGAAACAAAAATGACACTTAAATTTAACATCAGAAAAAGATAGTTGAAATTTCTAGGGCACATAAGCTTCTGGCTATATCGTGTTAAAACATTGGCTCTCATATGATCATCAAAATTAAGCAACATCGAGACTGGTCAGTACCTAGATGGGTGACCACTTGAGAATACCAGGTGCTCTAAGCTCGGATGTGCAGGTGGTGTAATGGATAATGGCTCAGAGTTGGAGATCAGAGATTCGAGTTCCAATTCCAGTTGAGTTCATAATATTCACTTACATGCAAATACCCTTGGGGAAGGGATGAATGTATCTCATACCCAGGACCTGTATCAGTAAATCATTATTATCTCCAAAAGATTCTTACAATTTAAAAATATATCCTGGCTTTAAATAACCGGCAAAAGGTTGATAAGCCATAAAAAAACAAAACAAATCAATCAATCAGGAAATCTAGGGCACATAATGACAAAAGAGGGCTTACAAAATTTGGCACTCACAGGTCATATTAATGGGCAAGAGAGACAGAGGAAAGTGGCACATAATGTATCTAATGAGTTTGTGTAAATGGTTGGCAAAACAGGGTTTAGGAGAGATAGCAAAAAGACAAAATTTACAGAATCACAAAGTATAAGAAATTGTGGAGAGCTATGATCGCCTACATCCTGAAAGGAAACAGTACATAGAAGAAAGAGGTTTTGCCTGCTCTAAACTCCAGCATATATATATATATATACATATATATATATATATATATATACTATTTTGGAATACTACACCTAGTTATGATTGGGGGATGATGTGCATAGGTCAGATTTGAATATTTTTAAGAGCTCTGGCAGAAGCACCAGATATAATGCATTCTGAAAATAAGTTGTATTGTTCCCTTCAAGTCATTCCCAGCTATCCAAATGCCCAACACCCATGGCTGATCGATGAAATGACCACTTTAATCCAGACCTTGCCCTGTCCCATGTTGTAATTGGTTTTGATCATAAGGCCAGCTAGGATCAAATCAATGCTGGGTATCTTCATATTGGTCCAAGTGGAATGAAAACACAAGAAAAATAAAAACTTGAATAAAAAAAATAAATGTTTTTATATGTTTCTTTGTATAATACTTGATTGACTTTGTTGCTAAAATCTAACAGTTCGCATGTGGACAGTTATCAACCCAACCCACTTCTTAAGTTAGACGTGACACTTTTGCTAGCTTGTTGCAGTTTGGCACAAGGCTGATGTCAGAGGCTCTCTTCAGGCAGATAGTCATATGAGGTCGTCCATGTCTGGTATAATTCTCTCTTGTCACTTTGACTCCTTCGTATTTATTGACATTCACCTAAAACTAGTGTGGGGGCATGACACAGTTGAGGAATTCCATATTTCCCTTATCTTCCAACAAAGGTCCCCTTTCTGCTGCCTGGGTTCTGAAAATTAATTACTTCCCAATTTGGGAGATCCCCCTTTTCCATGGGTAGAAGTTGCAGGTATTGATCCACCCCAATAACTTCTTCCTTCTCTTATTAGCATCTCTCACTAACACTTCCCAATGGGTGTGGGTAGCTCCTCCACCTCTCTCGGTGTCTCATCTGTACCTGTCACCTTGGCTACTCCTTGACCAATGGCTCTTGACTGCTTGGCATGGCTTAATCCCAAGATCATTAATCAAAAGAATTATTATTTCAAACTTGTTGCCTACGCAAAATTTCTACACACTGGCTTTTTGTCTTTGTTCAGGATTAGACACTGAACACATGGCCTTGTTCACAAGGAATTTTAGTCCTGGATTTCGATTAGAGATCAAATCTCACATGTTTCTCATACTTGTGTTTTTGGTAATCAGTACTTTTAGGGACAGACATCAATCAATTGTCAGAGGATCCCCACATGGCCCTCTTGTGAAAATATCGCTTTAAGCAATTCTCCTGGTTTCTTTCAAATTTTAACTTCTTTTTGAGAAGAAAATTCTTCAATCTTTCTCACAATCTATCCATTGCTATCGTCATTAACCCTTTCTTTTTATTTACCAGTGTTCTCTTGGTATATCTGTCATTTTATTCATTAACCCTTCTCTTTATTTACTAGCGTTCTCTCGGTATATCCATCTTTCTATTCATTAACCCTTCTCTTCATTTACCAGCGCTAAATAGTGTCACAGTATGTCTTAGGTCAAAGTTTTGACACTTCAAAATACAAGAAAAACATGAAGAAAAATGTCTTCATATAAACAAAACTGTTATTTATTCATTTATATAGTAATTTCCCTTGAGCTTTAATCTCAAGATGATCAGAGTATCACAGTTCCAATCCTGACACACATACATTCATGACATCTTGTTAATAAAGTCATAGATTTTGATCTATGTCAATCTTTCTTCATTCTTCCCTACATGTTTGTGATTAATCTCCTTTCAGGTTTCTAGCTTACTTAAGACTCTGGAAAGATCCATACCTTTTATATTTAAGACCCCTTTGCATGACATATGGTGCAAGAAGTGGGATTCAAGACCACACCCATGTCTGTGAACCAAGATGAAGAAATTATTTGATTATAACAACCACATATGCATCATTTTGTTCCACTATTTTTCACTATCTTTGAAGCAGTGTCATGATTCTGTCCTACTAGAAATTAACATCTTTCTAGGTGATTAACTAGTTTAAGTAGTGTTTACAGGCTTTCAGAGAATTGAAGTCCTTCTCATTAGGGGAATTTTGTATAGATTGAAATAGGTGGTAATCTGAAAGTGCAAGATCAGTTAAGTAAGGTGGGTATAGAAGGACATCCCAACCAATTTCTGCTGAGTTTGCAAAGAGATGTGAGTTCAGGCCTTGTGTTAATGGAAGATAACACCTTTCCAGTTGGTCAATTCTTGGTGCTTTGCATCAATTGCTGCCTTTAATAAATCTAACTGGTAACAGTAATTGTCTGAATTCAACGTTTGATTTTGCAGGGGGCTTGTAAATTCACAATGCCTTACAATCCCACCAGATACACAGTATCAGTTTCTTTGGTTGCAGACTGTCTTTTAGAGGGATGAATGGTGACTTATTTCATTTACTCCAGGATCTTTTTCACTCCACATTATTGTAAACAATCCATTTTTCATCACTTATGATTGTTTTTTTTTAAAACGTGTCATTTTTTTTGTGCTGAGCAGAGAATAACAAGTGGAAATGTGGTTCGTTAATTTTTTTTCTGTTAAATCATGAAGCACTCAAACATTGAAGGAATTCATGAATCCAAGTGTTTTCAAATGCCTTACAATTCTCGTATGCTTATATAAGATATGTAAAGTATCTCTATGATATATTGTGTCATGTGACCTGGATTATTTTTAATCAGTATTTTCATTTGGTTATCATCAATGACTGCAGGACTTCCATAACATTCTGGAGCTTCCAGATCAATATTTCCACTTCTAATCCTAGCAAAATGCACCATCTCTATAAATGACTTTTTTTTTTTCTGCTCATGCAGTATTTTTTCTTTCTGAAAATAATAGAGTCTCAAATGATAGAAATGCATCTTATTTCCTCCATCATTGCTTTTAATGTAGGAACATTAATAATTCACAATCCACACATGAATCATACAGAAAGATGCCTCGAAATATCACCTTTCAGAATATGTATATATATATCAAATTTCAGTCACATGTGAAATGAAATCACATGTCAAATGCCACCTACTGAAAAACAAGCATTCTTTCCAACCTTATAGCCTATATAACTCAACTTACAGTTAGTATAAATCTTAGTTTAAAAAGATTCAAACCAAAATTCTGTTTGTCACTAAATGACCATGAATATAAAAAAAATAAATGATCAGATTACTTTAATATCCTTCCACCTACCATTGACTGGTTGAGGATAAAGAATGTTAAAGTTATCCCTTTCAGTGGTGTGGATTTTAGAATCTAACCTTACATAATAGGTTGAATTGTGCTGGTGGATTTTAGTACGTATCAACACCAATCAGGTTATTTAATATTAAAATCTGCTTTAAAAGAGACAGAACAAGAACATTTAATACAAGATGGAAGTGTGAGTCTCAGCTGAATAATTTATTTTGTCTGAATTTTTGCAATTTAATCATCAAAGAATAAACGTATTTAGAATTTGACAAAAAGAGAAGGAAACTAACCTAAAAGAAAATAAGAAAAAGAAAAGAAAAAATATGAGAAAGAAAATAAGAAAAGGAAAAAAAATATAAGAAAAAATAAAAGAAAATGGAGTAATATCTATTTTTTTTTATTTAGCCTCAGCAATTGATATGTTTGAACTTCACAATGGTAACCATTAAGCTGGTCCGTTTTCTCTTAAAATAATCATATTACTTCTCTCTCTCTCGCTCTCTCTCTACATATATATATATATATATGTGTGTGTGTGTGTGAATTCGAATCAAATATAGGTCAAATATGGGCTGGAATGCCAAACTAGGTATACCATCTCAACACACAATCCTTTTCTATCCTATTTTCTTTATCCTCACTGCAATATATAGGATATACCATAACACTGCATTCCTTTCACCTAATCAACAAATCATGTCAGCAACCAGAAATTACTACAATCCAACTTTCTCCCCAACTTCACCTTCACTTGGTCAGTACTTCTCCCATGTTTATTGAACAAGAGTAGAGGTTTATCCCTTGTTTCCTGTTTAAGATATGTTTTACTGGTTCTTTCTTCCATGGTCATAATGATTTAGCTGTATTAACTTTTTGGGGTGATCTGACTGATTAGTTACAGTGACTGACTTTTAATTATGAGAATACCGGTTTGACAGTTTTCTTGTTGCTGCTTCTGACTGGAAGTAAGAAACTCAAACTCTTTGGTAGGGCTTAGAGAGGCTGCTCTGATCAAAAGTTGAATAATATCAGGGTATTTATAGTGCCATTTTGGCCATGCATTGTTAGGTGTCCCTGTATGTATTTCTGGTGGGTAGCCCTGTGACCACATTATACTTTAATCTTAGCCATCTTCTGGCCAGTTTCTATTGCCATAGACAATAGTGATAATTATTTTGGCCTTTTCTTCTTAAAACAAATCTTCTCATGACAGATGCAATGAAAAGAAATACATGTAAACCAGTAAACAAAAAATCCATGGATGAATTTAAATTGGTTTCACAAAGTGCAAAGATATCTGGCAATTGTTCCAAGAAAAAAGATACTACACTGCTGAAGTTGGAATGGATATCACAAACATTGGAGAAAGAGAAGTCGAGGGGATAGGTGATTTTTATATTTGTGTTTGGTGATTTTAATACTCATCATGGTAAGTGGCTTTAGCTTTCTGTTACTGATGTTGCCAGTATTCAGACTTTCAATCTCTCCATTGCTTAGTCTCTCAGTCAAATAGGAGATTTCTGTTCTTGTTTCCCTAATAGATCTGTTCAGCATTCTTCTATGATTCATTCCTTACCTCCTCTTGGAATGCTTGTAAAGCATCACAATTCTGTACTCTTGGCAATTCGGATCATGCTGTAGTCGCCATTCATATTTCTTTTGAGCCATCTATTAGAAAGTAACCTCCTATTTACAAGACTTCTTTCTGTTACCAGTGTACTGATTGGGATTCATTTTGTGACTTTATTTGAGATGCCCTTGAATTGATATTCTTAACCTTCCTATTGAGAATTATGGCACAGTTATTTCTTGGGTATTAGTTTAGTATACTTAGCTGGCATTGATGCTTCTCACAAATATCAGTTGAAACCACAATCTCTGCCTTGGTTCAAACCAGCCTGTTCATCCACTATAGCCCATAGGAATCACTTTTTGAGGGGTACCAGTGTGATAATTCTGATCACATCAGATGCCTATTTCTGACTGCTCAAATTAATTGTAAACATGTCCTCAAAGAGACTAAGTCTTTGTTTGCTGATAGAATGAAACATCGTATCATCTTTAACAAGTTTAGTTCATGTGACTACTGGTGGTTCTGTAATAGTGTGTTAAATAAGAGTAAATCTTCTATCCCTACTATCTTCACTCAATTTGAGGTGTTAATATCTTCTGCTGATAAAGCAGAATGTTTTGCTTATAAATTTTCTTTAAATTCTACTCTTGACTCATCTGGAGTACCTTTGCCTGACTCTCCAGGTAGAACAGAGTTTCCATTGAGTTATATGCCTATAACTCCATCTATGGTTTCTGCTATCATTTCCAAACTGTATCTTCACAAAGCATGTAGGTGTGATGGTAGACAGTTAAAATTTCTAGGACACATAATGAGGAAGGGGGGCTTGGAAAATCTGTTATTTGCAGGACAGATTGAGGGCAAGAGGGACAAAGTAAATAACAAATAACTTCTTGATGATCTTGAGAAAATGGATGGTGAAACAAGGTTTAGAAATAAAGAAAAGATAGAATTTATTTAAAGCTGTAAGAGACAGGAGATTGTAGAGAATCAAGATCACCCACACCCTGAGGGGACATAGCACATAAAGAAGATGTCAGCTGTTTCTGCTACTATGTATATAATCTACAACCAATTGACTGTGTCTCCTGCTTTCATTGTGGCCTGCTCACTACAACAGTATTTTCTTTGTTGATAGAATGAGTCACTGTATAACCTCTAACAACTTTGGCTCTTGTGACTACTGGCAACTCTGTAATAGTGTATTAAATAAGAGTAAGTCTTCTATCCCTTCTCTTGTCACACAATTTGAGGTGTTAACATCTTCTGTTGATAAAGCAGAATGTTTTGCTCATAAATTCTCTTTAAACACTAGACTCCCTGGACTCATTTAGAACTGAGTCTCTGCTGAGTGATATGCATATAACTCCATCCATGGTTTCTGCTCTAATCTGGATCCCCACAAAGCATGTGGAATTGATAGTATCCCTTCAATAGTCCTTAAGAAATGTGCTCCTGAACTGGCTCCTGTTCTCTAAATGTTACAATAAATTCCTCTTGCTTTCCTGCTTGTTGAAAATCCTCTTCTGTAGTTCCAGTCTTTAAGAACTCAGATGAACCATCTGATCCTTCTAACAATTGGCCTATTAGCCTAGAGGTCATAATCAACTCTTAATTGGTTAAGCATCTCACATCATAGGGTCTCCTTTCAGACAAGCAATATGGCTTTTGTTTCTCTGGGTCAGCTGCTGATATATTAATGATTATTGCTGAAAGTGTCTATCAAGCTTTAGATAAAAATAGTAAGGGTTGGGCTGTTGCTTTGGACATTGAGAAAGCACACAACAGGGTTTAGTATACTGGTTTTCTTCACAAGTTGAAAGATTATGGTATTTTGGGATTCATTTTTGAAATGATTCAGTCTTTCTTATCAAGTCAGGAAATGAAAGTTGTCCTAAACAATCTAATATACAATGTTTATAAATAATGTTTAATATTTTTGTTGTAAAGTTCACTTTCATCATATGTTTAGGCTTTAGTACAATTCTGATCATTGCTTTTTAAAACAATAAACATTGCTGTGGAGTGAAGGTAGTTAAAATAATAGCAGTGTCAAGAGAAGAACATTTCTTTTGACACACCATTTTTAGCAGGCACAAAAGTTAAAAATTGCCTAAAATTTGTCACTTTGCTGATAGATGCTATATTCAGCACTTCAACTTCGGAGTTTTGTAGATGAATATATTTGCACCACTTTGAAGGTCAAATTGTTTATGTAAATAAATAAAGAATAACAAAATTGTGAGAAACATTCTTATAATTGATGTTGATTAAGTAAGGAGAATCATGTAGTTCCATTGATATTTCAATGTTTATTTACATCCTCTTTTATGAAAAGGAACACACACTTTCTTTACCTGTGAAGAGCTTTTCCAAGATAGTGACCATTTGTATTATAAATCATCATTTTATTTGCACAACAGCAACCGTAATCTAGACAACAACAAAGGCCTTCACCATTGCAGAATGGACGCTTGAAATAGAGGATAGGATCTCTTTGGCCAGGCAAATATACATCCATCTGAAGTTGACGGCTTGGGCCACAGCACCATCGGCACAAACATGAAGAAGCTATAAAAGAAAGCAAAAAAAAGCATGGCAGCACAGATCATTAAAAAATATGAGGACTATCCAAATCACATCCAGCCATTTTGAATATTCTGTGACCTTGATTTAACTTGACCATCAATCAGAAGGGATCTTATAGTACATGAGGGAACAGACATTCTCCTATGGATTACTTGGTTGGCAGTGAGGTACCATTCAGTAAATTAATATTCTTTATGGCTGTTGCATTCCCAATGACCAAGCTCTTCAGATAATATGCAGAGAAATTCTAACACATGTCTACACAACAAGCAGTGTGAAAAGAGAACAAAAAAGATAGGGTCCTACTTACAATAATTCCCAATGGGAATTGGGTCTGCTGGTGATTCTTCTGTGTTTCTGGAGAAGTCATATTTAAGATTCCATATTTAATTGGGCTGGATTAATCTGGTATGTCAATAGCAAGGATATTGTAAGCTGCTGGGAGAGGCAAATTTAACCTCAGCATAAGCCAAGGAGCCCAGGTGTAAAAAAGCAATTCTCAGTTTGACTCCTGGAAATTAACTAAAAGACCGACCACTGTCATCATTTTATGAAGTTACATCACTAAGTAGCCGTCATGTGACATAGGTGACTTCATCTTGACCAAAAGGATATAATTACCTTTTGTATCCCCACACGGGTTTTTTTAGCAAAATCTCACATCAGTTCAGTCTGTCAGTCCAGAAGCAGCTGATGGTGATTCCAAAAGAAGACTTTGCCTATTGCTTTGAAAAGAGTAAAGGAAACTAGGATAAATGCTGGACTTCCCAAAAGGATTGATTGAGTGTTTGAACAATTTGTTTTTTATGTTTTATCAACCTTTTTCAGGTTATTTAAAGCCAGAAACTATTTTTACAATGTAAGAATTTTTTAAGAGATAATAATGATGTACTGATACAAGTTTTACTAATTAGCCCATACCTGGGGGGGAGATGGATTCCTACTTTTCCCAAAGTTATTTGCATGTAAGTGAGTATAATGAATCTAACTGGAACTGGAATCCAGCTCTCCGATTTTCAATTCTGAGCCATTATCCATTACACCACCCACACATCCAAGCTTACAGCATCTAGTATTCCCAAGTGGTCACCCATCTAGGTACTGACCAGGCTTGATGTTGCTTAACTTTGGTGAATGTATGAGAACTGGTGCTTTAGTGTGATATAGCTGTAAGGCAGACTTCTTAAGGGGAGTATTTAGAAGTAAACTAAGGAGTCATTACTAGGCTATTATTTTGTTAATATTAAATGACTTCATACTCTCTGGACAGACCTTATACAGTAATAAAAAAATAAAATATTGTTGTAACCTAGGGAAGGTTACTGAAGAGAATAATTAAACGAAGGTTGGTAATGAACGATAATAATTAGGCCAAGAACAAACCATATAAGAATCACGAGTGGCACATACAAGTAGTCAACTGCTAGAAGTGAGTCAAGTGAATTCCACAATGGATCGCCAACTCTAGACCCTGTACAGTATTCACTACTGTATTTATGGGAATGGGAGCATACCTATTATCGTCCATAGGTATGCTACAACAAATATATAATTAAACATACTTCTGTGTCTGGAACTTGATGCAAGTAGAATTTAAAAAAATATATTTATTTACCAAATCAGAAAATATAGTCCAAGAAAATGTTTTCATAAATCCCTATTAAGGAAAGCATTGTATGAACAAGGTATCCTCATTATGTTGTAGGTGATATGATTTCCAAGGGTTGGAAATTAGGTTTTTAGTAATATTTAGCAGATTTTTACATATATTTTATAATTTTATATTTTTATAATTATGGAAAATTTACTAATTTACTAAAACAAGTCAATGACCAACTCCTGTCCCTTAGAAACCACACTTCTCACAAACCAACATTTTTCCGAATGATTACATTATTAACTCAGACTGATGTACTGATGTGTTGCAGTTCTATTTTTAATAAACTGTTTTGTTGTTTTTCTTTAAATTTTATCTAGTAGTTCAATAAAATAGTTCCTTATAGATAACATGCTGTCACTTGCTCTAGCACAAGGTCTTGAACATGCTAACTGCATTCCCTGCAGAGAGATAAGACCTCTCGTAAAAGTGAGCAACATCAAGATGGATGCCTCCAGATTCAAGGATAAACCCAACCAATGTTTAACTAGAGATTAAAGGATAATAAAAAAACATTGACATTAAAACTGTAAAACCCACTAATCCAAATTCAATCTTTTATAATTGGTAATGGAATGAATTGTCAAAGACTGTTGATCTATGCATACAAGAGATTAGATCAGATAAGTTTTATATCATAGCCGAGTTCAGATCTGAAGTAATAGAAGTAAATTATTTTGTTTCTAAAGTATATTAACCAATACTAAAAATTATACAGTTCAACTTGATAAAACTTATTATTTACATTATTTACACTTGTACTATTGTTCTCATTTTTTACATTATTCGGACTATTGTCCATCTTTGTCGCCATATTTATTACAATGTTTCGGCCATTGTATGCTCCTACCTTCTTCAGGTGGTTGGAATGTTGCATTGAACCCTTTTTGCTCACTGGAGTAGACTGTTCTAGTTCCACGTGCCATGTTTAATGGATATCAGTTGTCTGTTATCTCCTGTTAATTCCCCTCTCTAAGTTCTCCACTACCTTAACCAGGTATTGAAATCACACTCACTGGATCTAACTAACGCCTTTATCCACTGTGCCATGTGTCCTCAAGGATACATGGCACAGTGGATAAATTAATACTGTTCAGTAATTGCTTGCCTTTGCATTGAAATTGTTCTCATTTCACTATATAGATTGATATCTCATCTTGGTTCTCTTGATAGTACTGCATTACTATTGCTTGTACTATTTCCATTCATTATGAGTATATCTCTATTAATCTGTGCATTACTATACCATCCAATATACAAGGTAACCAAAAAAGTTCTGTCCGTTTTTAAAGGAAAAAAAGAAAACACTTCACAGTATGTGTAACTTATATTTAGTCTTCGAAGTAATCGCCATCAGCATCCAGCACCTTCTGCCAACGTGTCTCCTTGCGGTAGAACTTGGGGGATTTTGACGCAAAGAAGTCCGTGAGGGCTTTGCGCAAGTCTGCTTCATTGGTGAAGGATTTTCCATGAAGATGATTATCCAGGGAGTGGAAGAGGTGGTAATCAGATAGCGCAAGGTCAGGTGAATAAGGTGGATGGCACAAAGTCTCCCACCCAAGTTGCTGTATGGTATCCCTCACCACTCGCGCAGCCTGGCGTTGTCATGGAGAAAAAGCACACCTTTGCGATTCACCAGTGCTGGCTCCTTCTGACGCAATGCCTGTTGCACATGTTTCAATTGCTGCGAGTATAGGTCTCCAGTGACCGTTTGGCCCGTTGGTAGCAGTTCATAATGAACCACTTGACGACCTGTCCACTAGACACAAAGCAAAATCTTGCGTTGGTGCATAGGCGGTCTTGCGGTGTGAGGGACAGCATCCTGAGGAGACAACCAATGTCTGGAACACTTGGGAGTTTCGTACAGAACCAACTTTTCATCACTGGTAAGCACTTGATTGAATAAGGATGCGGTACGGTGGCGAGAAAGCAGCGATACCCAGGTTGCCACTTGTTGTCCCTTGTGGCCCTCCAACACTGTTTGCGGAACCCACTTGCTCAGTTTGTACGTCTTACTTAGGCGGTTCAGGTGAAGTCTGTTTCATTGGAAACGTTGAACTGTCTTGCAAGTTCACCACACGTTAGACTACTGTCCTCTTCAATGGCCGCCTTCAGGACTCTGTCATTCAAGACCTGTCATCGTCCACTGCGAGGCTCATCATGGAGAGACAAATCTCCCGTCTTGAATATTCGAAACCAATGCCTTGCAGTACGTTCATCCACAGCACTATCCCCAAACGCTTGACATATGCGGTGACTTGATGCAGCTGCTGATAAGCCCCCTTTGAAGTCGTAAAGCAAACAGCCCTGCACGAGATCTCTAGACACTTCCATCCTTCTCACAGCTGTCCGGCTTATAACTGATGGCCGGGCACGGTGTGCGTGTTTTTTATAACGTCTGATGTTCCTACTTCCGGCTGTCCGAATTTGAAAACAATTGCTACACGCATTTCGTATATATTTCAACTTCATTCAATGACTAATCAAAAAACGGACAGAACTTTTTTGGTTACCTTGTACTAACACTTTAATCCATTAGGTCAGAATTTCTTACCTTTTTACCCTTGTGTCACCCTTGAAATAGTTTTCATATCAATGGGAACCTCTGCGTAAAAATTCCATAGAAACGACCTACAGATATTGCTAGATACATTCCCTCTTATTATTATTTTAAATAATATAAATAGTTGAAGCCTTTATTATAATAACCAAGGATTTTCCAATATAGTAAAGTTACAAATATAAAATTAAACAAAAATTACTCAAAAATGCATTAGCCTATTTATCAATGTTCCCTGTGATACCTTTAGTGACCTCTTGCAGAATTCTAGGTTTCTGGGCATCGCTGATTGAAAAACACTGCTCTAGGTTATTGTATGTTGGAAGAATTGCCTAGAAAGATACACAGATGAACAGGCACTTGAAGACGGTTGGAGGGTACAACAGCTGAAATGTTGTGATAATAACAACAAAGATGATGATAGTAGTCTGACCTTCTTCATTGTGCCATGTACCTTCAGGATGTAGGTGTTCATAGTTCTCCACACTTTTCTATCATTGTAGCTCTTAATAAAGTTTGTCTGTTTTCTATCTCTCCTAATCCCCGTTCTGTCAACCATTTACACAAACTTGTTATGTAGGTTATGCGCTGCTTTCCTCTGTCTCTCAATATGTCCGAAATTTTTTTTTTTAAGGATTTCATCCCAAGCAAGCGGGGATGCCACGAGCACACAAGGGGTTTCAGAGAGTGGGAGCAAGAGTAAAAAGGTGTGAAAGAAGAAAGGGTAAAGAGGACAAGGAATAGATCAGGGCATCTGGAGATATCAATTGACATTGCATTTGAATATTTGGAGATTATAGCTATCAGGGAAGCAAATAAGAGGAAGGGAGTTCCACAGATGGGAAGTGCAAGACATGAAGCTATTGGAGTAGAAGAGATGGCTACATTTAACCGTTTTAACAGTGAAAGGGTGGAACTGAGATGCCAATCTAGTGGCACGGTTAAATTCATGCAGTTTGGGAACTAGCAAAAATAGCTTGTTGGAGCAGTTACCGTGAAAGTATTTGTAGAAAAGACAGAGGAAGACGATGACACGCGTGTGAGAGAGTGACTGTAAACAAGATGCCAGATCAGGGCCAACCACAATGAATATCCATCTCTAGATATTACTGTGAATATTGTAAATAATAGTAGCTCTTTATACCAGAAATTCAGGCAAATTTTATTTTTAGTTACTAATTTTTAGTTTTATTCAACTTAAAATATCAAGTTTCATTTCTGACTCAATATTCTGATTAGTTTTTAGAAAATGAAAAAGATTTGCTTGCAAATTGTTTTAGTTATAAAAGATATAGTTATTACATACATTCGACCACATGGAATAAATCTTGTCCATCGTTTCCAAGTACGCTGTATGTATTTGATGATCCACAACTCCCTGAAAAATAGTTTTAAAAAATTAGTTCAGAAAGATGTAAAGAAAAGACTATTTTAGCTAATATTAATATTGTAATGTCTTATTTACAACAACATATTTAATGAGTCTGAATAGAAAATGATATTTAATCACTGACAGCTGGCTGATGAGGTATCACTTTCTTTATTCTACAGCAGCTTACAAGATATTTCAGCAATAAGATGTCACACATGGACAGGTCCTGTAACTAATAATAAATAGAAGACATCCATCAGTCTTGTGAGACCATGGTGTCTACTAAGATAACTAGCTAATCCCTTTTTCTGGTGCTTTCTCAGGCAGATTTGGTTTATACCATAACTATGCTGAGTTTACCATAATTATAGTTTCTGGGAGAAAGCACTTAATCTGGTTGATGTAATTTGTCTTTCTTTAAAATCAAGGATCTGACAGATTGAAAGCAATTTAATCAGTACAAAAGAATACTGACCAGTTTAACATTACAACTGTTAATTATGTACATCCCAAGCAGATTACATGTTATAGATATTCTGGTACAGAAAAAAAAACTAGAATGAAAAGAGTAAAAAGTATGGTAAATTGGTTAGCAAATAGTTGGTTTAGAATTTGAGCATTTTTACATCTGTGGCGTGGCTGGCGCCACGGCCTGCTGTCTTTGGTCAGGAACGATCCTGGTATTGGAGAACAAGCTGTCAGTCCACACCTGTCGATTGTTGGTTACATTTGACACTGCAGTTGGTCTTTAAGTTGACCTCTTCAACTATGACCTCTCTTACCCACATTGTGATTTTTGATCTTAAGAAGGTCAAGCTGAATTATCACTGGGGTATCTCAACCAAGCTAAACCAAAGATTTGAATATGCGCACATAATATTGAAAATAAAACAGATGATGCCCAAATAAGTCACTAGATGATATTTATATCAAAATAAAAAAAATATATTTACAGTTCTATTTTTTTTTTCTTCTTTTCCCAACCAGTTTCTAATATTTGGTGATGGAACAAAAATTTCGACAAACTTTTCTAAGGATGGCCAGACCTGACAACTGGATTTATCTGTTGTTTGTACTTGCCAGGATAGCACAAGGATATTGTCAGAGTCTTTCTTCTTCAGCAGACAATTAATATTATTACAGTGTAACCCGGATATAAGAGAGTTGTCGGGACCGGAGAAGAAGTCTCTTATATCCGGGTTTATCTTATATCCAGGTTTGATCTATTATATATACATTAACACAGGCTCTAATTTGGAACCAGAGAAAATTTATCTTATATCCGGGTTACACTGTATTATCATTATGTTGGCAAAACAGCGTAATGGCAAAAAAAATCTCTTAACTCCTTGATGCGGCTTCTGCAACTCTGAACCGCAACTCTTTAGCCCCCCCGTGGGCACTTGTATTTATGGGTGTCCCTTCCAACTGGTGTGGTGCAGGCGCATAAGAGCGTTTTATGCAAATCTCCTAAATTCCTTCTTTCATTTTCTGCTTCACACTTCCAATTTTGGAAGATGCCCCCTCCTCCGAAAGGAGCCATTATATGACGCCAGTCTGCTGACATCTCCCTCAATTGCTCATTCTGTCTTCACAATTATAATTTTGTTTCTCAAATAAATTCTGGTTAAGAATTTTCCCAGTACGTAGACCTTGACACCTTTCAACAGTTGACTTTAACCTCTGGCCTCTGAACCTGCCAGCTGTGTCTCGCTGAATAGTAACAATCATATTGTATATTTTTTCCACGGAATTCATACACCTGTTCTCAATATCCTGGGAAAATGAGTCCCTTTCTGATACAAAAAAATAAAGTCATTTTTTTAACCCTTTTCATCCGTATGCCATGTTAAATATTGTTACATATCTTTCAATGTTTTAAAATAGCTCTTGACTGTATTTTTATTTTTTGTTTAATCATTTTACCCCAAGCAAGGCAACAAACATTGCTGTGGAGTGAAGGTAGTTAAAATAATAGCAGTGTCAAGGGAAAAAACAGTCCTTTTGACAGATCATTTTTTGCAGGCACAAAGGTTAAAGATTGTCTAAAATTTGTCACTTAGCTGATAGATGTTATATTCAGCACCTCAACTCTGGAGTTTTGTAAATGAATATATTTGTACCCCTTTGAAGGTCAAATTGTTTTACATACATAAAGGGGTTACTGAGTGCACAAGAATAAAAAAAAAAGAAAATCATGATAAAGTAATGAGAACAATAAAAGAAGAGAAATCAAGAAGACAGTAGATAACGATTGAAATTGCATTTAAATTTTTGAAGATCAAAGTTGACTGAAAAGCAAGAAACCAGAAGAGAGTTCCACAAGCAAGAAAAGAAACTGTTAGCATAGAAATTATGGTTATATCTCACCAATTCAACTGTAAAATGATAAAACCTTGTTGCCAATCTAGTATTGTACTTAAATTTATAAAGTCTAGGTACCACAGAGAAAAGTTCATCAGAACAATTACCATAAAAGTATTTATTGATAAGGCACAGTATTTATAGAAAACCTCCATATTCTATCCTAGTGGGATCAGTATAAACTAGCAACTTCTTTTCCTCATATATCTGAACTATAATTATAAGCTATAATTTTTGAACATGAAAATTTCACTGAAATGTGTTGGAAAACTTCTAAGACTTCTTTTGAAATCAAGAAATATGGACTTTGAGCAAAATGGTTACAGTAAATATAAAAAAGAGCAACTGAAGAAAAACGGATATAAATTATTTATAAATTAAAATTTAGTCATGAGTATGTAACGAGAGCATGGGAAAGAAATATTTATTTTCCCTAATACATTTCTCTTGTTATGGGCATTGCTATATCCATGGTATAACACTAATATTTCACAGACAGAATGGAATAGCTCAATGGGAAAGGAATAACACACATGCTTAGTTTACAGAGAGCTTTATAATGCTACATTGTGCATAAAATTAGATATGTACATAAGTGTCCCACGCAAAGAAATTATAACATACGTCTCAACAAACAGTGTGTAAGAAACTTTTTATATTTCTCGAAGGAAAAATAGGGGTTATGGTGGTTTTTCTATGAACTGGACTAGGCCATGTGTTTTTCCTGTAAGACATACAACTTCGTCTCTGGGCTCTACATGACAACTGCTCTCATCAATCTCTTTCCTGACGTCATTCACTGGCCATCACGTGATTTTCGTGACTATCACAATGAAAGGGAGAGAATCGCCATTTGTAAACCAACAATTCAATTCCTGGGTTAAGGGAGACAATTACGAACTACATAAACATTTTGGTTGTGCATTTCTATGTGATGATCTGAAAGACAACTTTTAGTTTCTTAAAAAAACAAAACAGATAAAAGGTGATCTAAAAGTTGTTTTCTTTCTCTTTTCTTTTCTGGGTTATTCTAAGATGAGAACAGAAATACTTTCATCACAACTGAATGAATTTAAATTAATATAAGGGAGACAATCGTGAGCATTCATGTGCATCTGTGTGCACCTGGGAGTAATCATTAATAAGTCTTTACGAAATAACTTATTCTGGGTTTTAAACTACAAAGAATTCGATCCATATTATATGCTTCACACTCGTAGTTTTGTACCTGACTAAGCTAATCAGACTAAGTATGTACTATGGAAACTAGCATTGATTTTAGAAGTACTGATTGTGAAAAAAGGCCAAAGCATTGTAATAATAGCAACAAAAATGAAGACATTAGTTTGAATATAAATAATATTGTAAATGATAACAGCTCCTCATTCCAGAAATTACATATTATTATCCTGATGATCCCACTTTGGATTACAAATGAATTTGAAGCCATATAAGTGACTAGAAAGTTTTGTGGTGTTGAAAAAAAAACCCTCAGTAAACCAGATGCACAATGTGATTAAAATATCAGAAGATGGCACTTGAAACTGATAATGACACAGAAAGCAGAATAGGTGAGCCAAATTCAAATATCAGGCTAGTTTGTTGTATTCGCTTTTGCAGTATCGTTCTTGGGAACAAAGTCATAGATTTGTTGCAATTTGGATCAACCCACAACAAAGAAAAAGGTGAGAAAGTTTTTTTAAATATAAAATATTTTTATTTTTGTGTTTTTACAACTAATTTTTCCTCATCATGTATGAGTGTTACAGTTCTTGTATTAAAGTTCCTTGTTTGTAGTTGTTTGTTAAGATGAAAAGAAATGTTATTTCTTCGCTTGTATATATGAGAAAATAGACGCAAGTGATAAGTGAGAAGGAAAGTGTAAATATCATGTAGCTCGGAGAGAAAGAGTGTAAGAGTCATGTGGTTTGGTGAATGAGTAAGGGAATATTTTTGAAGCCACCATCATGATGTTGCATGTATCTGTTTCTATCTTCTTACTGGTTTTGTCTGTCTAGAGACTTTATTTAAATACTCTTCAAAGGGATCATGAAACATGTTTTTTTAATGTTGATGGGACCTGTTCATTGGAAAATGCTAAATATTTATTTTCAAAGGATTAATTTATTAACTGGAAGGATGCACGAATCCTCTGACTTTGAAACCATTTTTTTTAAGGTTGACTGTTTTGGTGTTTATTTCCATTTTTGCTCCACAGGTTTAGCAGGGTAAACTGGGCCTTGGAAAGTAATTCAAACCATGGAGGAGGCAATGGTAAACCACTCCATTATCTTTCTTGAGAATGCATATCAATTCTCACATAATTTGTCTGAATTTCTAGAATAAGGAATTATCATTGTTTATTTATATTCAGACTATTGACATCAGCTTCGTTGTAGCTATCACAGTGGAGGTCACAATGACCAAAGCATTGTTATAGCAGCAACAAAGATGAGGGCAAAGTATCCACTTATAAATAGTGTAAATAATTTACACATAATACAAAAAAGAAATATGTGGATTCACGATCATCTATGCTCTGAAGAGATATAGCATTATTTTTTAATTTAATTGATTTTTTCCCTCTGTGTTACAAGTATCAAAACTATTTTCTAAAATATTCCATATTATTCAGACCGTTGTTTGTCTTTTTTAACTTTATTTTGCATCATGTTGTTGGAGGTAGTGGATTTTCTCAGGAGCAAGTTATGGAGCTAGTTGACTCAAGGGGAAGAAACTGTTTAGTTCTTGCGGCTAACTCATATAAGATAGTGGCAGCGATTATTAATTATTCCATGTGTTGTCCCAACATACAACACAATGATTAAGCAAGGAGTTTGAACAAGTGAATTTAAAACGACCAAGAAGATAAAAATTTGTTTATCAGCAAATAACAATTCATTTGGGTATTTATACATTGTGTGGAGAACATAATAAAGCCCTTGGAATGAAGGTTGAGTTCACATATACACATTTAAAAAGGAAAAGATAACATACACACACTTAGGTGTGTTTAATAAAAACCCTTTGAAAGGGGAAAGTTATGTACACACATTTAGGTGTGTTTAAATAAACCCCTTAAAATGGAAAGGTACAAAGGCACATGTTTAGGTGTGTTAATTAAATTCATAAAAATGGAAAAGTTCCAAGACAAAACACATACTGATGTGTGTTTATTAAAACACCTTGAAAGGGGGAAAATTCATACCTTGGATTCATTGTTGAATCTACATCAGAGAAGCGTGAAATGTTTCAGTGGATCAGTAAATTAGTTGAGTTGACAACGCATATGTCATTCACCAACTGCCCTTGTTTGCTTTATGGTCTGTATTTATAGCTTCCCTTAAGCAGGTGCAAGCTCAGTCTCTCGAAAATGTGAGGGAAATGCTGTCAGAGATTGATTATATTAATTTGCATTATATGTTGAATTTTTTCAACACTACCGGAAGTGCCTCGTGGACGTTATTCTAGAGATAGAAATTTCAGGTTGACCCGACAGGGTTTTTAGAATTCACTTAAGAAAACAAGTACCTAAAAGAGGTGAATAAATTGGGTTTGAAAGACTAAAATACATCATGTAGCTGACGAATTGCAAAGGGAAACAACACCCAAAGTTGTAAATGTAGCAACATCATAAGTTACTTCCCTTTGAATGTTATATCTTCAAATAGATTTATGAAGGAGAAATTCAACTCTTGGGGTAGGACAGTAACAGATGATGGAAAATGTGCCACAGAAATTCAAAGGCACATAGGAATAACAAAAGATTCCCTCTAAGTATAAGTGCATCCTCATTTGTGCACATATACACACAACCATATAACAGCCTTTATCTCTTTTTTTTTAACTGCTAATCTTCTATATGATTTTTTTTAACTATCTAATCTTCTATATGACAGCAGGGCTGGCTCAAGGTACTGGCAACTTTAGAATTAAGGCCGAGAGCGCCATCATGCCACCATCTCGTGTTTGGAATCTTCCAAACCTAAAGCTTATAAAAACACAATTGCAGTCATCCATGACTCAAGACAGATTAAATTCTTTGGCTATTTTGTCAATAGAAAATGATGTTGTAAAGAAGATAGGTGTAGAAAGTGCTATGAAAAGATTTGCAGATTTAAAGGCTAGAAAAAAATGTTTTACGCAGGATAATGTTTTCTTTAGCTTGAATTAAGTTGCGTATTATAATACATTTTCAGTTTTTCTCCTTATGAAAATTTTAAAAAATTATACATGTAAGGGCACCAAATTTCAGCTTGCCCAGGGTGTCAGCAACCCTAGGGTCATCACTGTATGGCAATAAATGCTGGATAATTTCCTCACAAATGACAAGATTTGAAACAACAAAGATTTGGTTCTACAGAAGGATGCTGAGAATGCCATGGGCTAGCATATGAGTAACAATGAAGTTTTAATGAAAATATAAACTACGAGGAGGAAAATTATACTTAAAAATAGAAAGAGACCATTGAAATTTCTTGAGCCATGAAGAAAGAAGGCCTAGAAAATCTAACACTCAAGGGACATATAGAAGGCAAGAGAGGTAAGGGGCAAGTAACCTACTTAAGATGGGAAGCTGTAAAGAGTCATGATCAGCACTGTCATGAAGAGACATGGCATGTAAAAGAAGGATGTCTTTCACTACTCAAAAAAGTCAACATTTTATAGTTGCTGGTGCATTGGTATAAATAATGTCACATTAGTACCGAGTATTAAGTGTGATGTGGGCACGTGGCTGAGTGTTTAGAATGTTCACATTCTGACCATGAGACCCGGGTTCAAATTTTACCATGGTTGATTTGTTAAGAAGGAAACTTTCTGATGTTATCGGACTGGAGGGGTCGATCCCAGCAGGCGGCACCTTTGGAAAGTGCCTGTAAACCATATTCTGGGTTAACCCAAGCTGTGTGAATGAAATTGGGTAGATGGAACTCATGGGAGGAGTTGTCGATAGCTGTGCTAGCACGGTCAAAAGTGATCGCGGCTGAGGTCTTGAGTGTGCTGGCCGTG
Organism: Acanthosepion esculentum; assembly: GCA_964036315.1. Lineage (NCBI taxonomy): Eukaryota > Metazoa > Mollusca > Cephalopoda > Sepiida > Sepiidae > Acanthosepion > Acanthosepion esculentum. The sequence continues at coordinate 78,199,108 of OZ038482.1, read as the reverse complement.
TTCAAATTGTTGATCATACTCTTTCCCAGAAATTGTAACTATGGTCTGCTCAGAATAGTTGCAGTATAAACCACAGGTGGGCTCTGTGGGTGTTGAATAAACACAATTGTGCTTGAGCAAGCGTCTTCAATAGGGATTGGCTAGCCACCCTAGTAGATGTGTATCCTCGAATACGAGTGACCAGCTATACATTAAGTGTGATGATAGCAAAACATTTTATTTATTTTCTGGACGTCTTCCAAAAAAATTATAATGGGAACAGTTGTCTTCCCCTACTTTACACACACACATTCTACCAGCCAATCAGAAGCTAGTTTCTGTTGGCAAAGATCCAAAACTTAAATTCAATCTCTTTTGCTTACTGAAGTCATCTAAGAAAGATGTGTATTCAACAGGAGCCGTCTACAACATCTTGAATCAAGTTAAGCAAACCCTTCCTTTAAGTTGGACTCCACAAGCTCAACTAAAGGTTGCAATTGCCTCTTTTACTACTTGTTTGTTGTTGATTAAAGATCTATTAAATAATTACCCTTTGTTTGTCTTTTCACCTGTTAAATTTCTCCTGATTGTGTAAATAAACTCATTTAGACATGAAAATACAACACTATCTCTCACTACTGTGAGACATTTATCTACTTCTTCAGGAAGGTAGAACATGACACAAGGTTACATTGGTGAGTTTTTTTTTATTGAAAGCATTGCACAGTTTAATAATAAGAATATATTTTAGATCTTGGTCACTTTTTTTTTTAAGCTTATCACCCCAAGCAAGGGCTGGAAGCCATTAGCATGCAAGGGGTTTGGAGGAAGAGCAGGTAGGAGTGGTAAAGGAGAGGATGTGAAGAAAGATAGTGGATCGATCAAGGCAAGGGGGTTACAGAAGATTTGGAGCGAGAGCAGATAGGAATGAAAGGTGAAAGGATGTGGAGAAGGGAAGTGGATAGATCAAGGCAACTAGAGATGTCAATTGACGTTACGTTAAATAGTTGGAGATTATATTTGTCAGGGAAACAGGAATAAGGAAGGGAGTCCCACAGGCAAGATGTGCGAGACATGAAGCTATTGGAGTAGTGGTGGTCATGAATGGAGAATGTTTTTCCTGTCTGAAGCTAAGATCTACTCTTATGATTGTATATAGAATGATTCCTGCCCCCATGATTTTGGTCTTAGAAATTTGATTTACCTCCAAATTTCACTAGATATACAGTACACTGTTTAATGAAATTTATCACAAAAGTACCTGGTCTGTTATATGGTAAGGGAAGATTTTTGACAAAATAAGCATATATCTACTGGCTAAGGCAATAAAATATTCTGAAATCAAATTCAAGCATTTTGCAGTTTGATAATGACAATAGCTTTACCTAAGAAACTGAATTTACTGTCCATTTCAATTTTTTTATTTTTTTGCTTCTTCAATTAAAAATTATTTTAAGCATCTTGACATTTACTGTTTCATTTAGTTTAAATATACAGCCTTCATTTTTGTATTTCATTTAAATATACAACCTTCATTTTTTCATTTAAATATACAGCCATATTTTTGTATTTAGTTTAAAAATACAGCTTTGGTATATAATCGAAAGGTTGAGCTAATACATAAATAAAGGCCAAATTTAGTGTCTATAGTACCATTTTTATTATTGACTCCATGTGGTTACAGTTGTTAAAGTGACTATCGTCTTAGTCCTTTTATGATTTAAGAGTTCATATGAGGTTGTTGTGTTTTTGGTTGACAGAAATTAATTTGTTGAATTCATCCTTTCTTCTTCTTTTTCTTCTGCAGTTGTACGTTCGGTCAAACTAACAGACAATGAATCTCTAACCCTCGTGTCTCGAACTGCTACATCGAACCAATTTCCCCACTTCTCCTTGAGCACATGGTTTTTTTCTTTGTTTTATGTGGCCTGTTTGATTTTTGGCGGGATGTGTTGTCGTTGGTTGATTTTTTATGATGCTTGCTGACCCACATAAGCTATGCCCGGGTTCTGTCAGTTACCAAGGATAGGAACAATAGAAGGAAATGAAGTTTGTGTATAAGAGAAGAGAGAGAGCTTTCTTTGTCACTCTCTTAGTGAAAAGGAAAGTGTATATTTCCATATGGTGTTACTACTACCTAATCCTACTACACAGCCTCCATATTCGTATTTAGTTTAAAAATACAGCCTTCACTTTTTCATTAAGTTTAAATACACAGCCCTCACCTTTTCAGTTAGTTTAAATATGTAATCTAATTGCGATTATTACAGCAATGAATAGTAATCATATTGACTAATAATTATACAGTGAAAATTTCATATCAAAATTCAACTGATAATGATGTATCAAACAGCATTGATTTCCCCTCACTTATATGGTAGATAACTTATGGTAGATGACTTTTGAAAGAGAGAGGCTATACCAAATTTTATATTATAAACAGTGAAAGATCAAATTAAAACAATGACTAAATTGTGTCCTGAATGACCCCATATAAATTCAGTGATTTTATAAATTTACGGGTTAATTAAATCATTTTTAAGGATTGGTTTCAATTTCTCTATAAGATACTCAAACATATTGCAACACATTCATGGCTAAAATGAGAATAAACTCTTAAACCTTGTAAAAAGCTAAATTCTCAGCCATTGCTTTCAGAGAAATAGCTCCTCCACGCCTTATTCTAAAAAGATTATTTCAATGACTTATTTTAATTTTGCAAAGAGAGCTTCAATCTATAAACATTCTCAGATTGACTTTTTATCTGGTTATTTTAAAATCCACTCTTATGGTAGTTTTGTGTGAAAGAAGTTGTGGGGTTTCACTTAGATGATATCAGCAGAAATTAATCACAGAGATAAAAGCATACTTGACAGAAAATAAAATGTGCAGAAATAACATGAAAAGCATGATAAATTGTATGTTACTTTCATACAATTTATTTATATTTTTGTGTACATTTTTTAGATTACAATTGTTTTATGGTACATGTGATAAAATGGAGAAATTTACTCCATAATATTACAAGCCATATCACAGAGAAAAGTTGGACAAATGTTGCCTGTACCAAGGTTCATGGAGAAGAGACTGAATTTTATGTCTTTTGGTGAGGTGTCTGTATTGGTGGGATGTCTGTATTTATGGCAGGAACAGTTTTTGTTGCATGCTGGGAATATTTTTATTATTTTTAATTTTTATTTAATTTATTTCATACGTTTTTATGTTATCATTTTATTTTATTTTATTTGTAATTTTCATTATTATTATTATTATTTTATATTTTATTTTTAATAATAATAATATCCCTACAAAGTTTTAGAGGAGCCTTTTCAGCCCAAGGGTTATTTATTTCATTTTTGTACCAATTCTTTTAGATGATTAATTATGATTATTATATATTGATTTACTTAGACTAGTGTCTTTAACATCATTGCTCGTCTCACATTTTGACTGTTGTACTGCTACAAAATTCTAGTATGTTTTGAGTAAATATTTAGTCAACATGATGCTGCAGGAAACAATGCTTTGGAGAGTAAATATTTAGTCAACATGATGCTGCAGGAAACAATGCTTTGGAGAGTAAATATTTACAGGTTCCTGAAAAATTTATCCCACAAACAATATTGGTGGACTCAATGTGAGCCCGAGTGAAAATGAGTAATACAAAACAAATGACAATGCATGTATTTACAAAAGGAATTACATATGATGAAAGGAAAAAACATGAAACTAGTTATAATAAGAATGAGCTTGTGTGTGTGTGTGTGTGTAATAAGCATGTATGAGAGAGTACAAAAAGTCAAGACAGAACATCATGAAAATGAATGTGCCCTAGCGGGGGGGATACTTTTTTCCCTTGTGTGACTACATCTTATAGCCAGATTGAAAAGATGCAAAAGTGGAAAGAGGCTAGGGAGAAGAATGCATGCTTTTTTATAGGCTTAAGGAGCATCCCCTAAAGACGTTTTTTAATAAGTCAGATGGTAGTGAATGGAAGCTAGAAGAAAGGATTAAGCATCAACTGCAAGAAGACAGAATGCATGGATGTTAGCAAAAGGATGAGCTCCCCAAATGAAGATTACAAATCAGAGATACCAAAATCAAACAAATGAAAAAATTTAAATATCTGGGAAGCGTTTTAACAGAGGATGGAAAGTGCAACACTGAAATCCAAAGGTGCATTGGGACAGCCAAAGATGCATTCCAAAAAGCTAAGCATAGAAAACAGAAAAACTTTGTTAGAACCAAAAAAATGAGTACTGAACTGTTATGTGATATCTCTTCTCCTATATGGCAGTGAATAATGGACAATCTCCTCAAAGATGAAGAAGAGACTTGAAGCAACTGAAATGTGGTTCTATAATAGGATGCTGTGGATACCATAAATGGAAGATTTTAGAGAAAATGGAAACAAAAAAGAAACTTATACTTAACAAGAAAGGCACATAGAACATTTATACTTCTGGAAAGCAAGAAGCCAGAAAAGAGTTCCATGGGAAAGAAAAGAAAATGTTATCAAAGAACTTACAGTTACATCTAGCCAATTCAAATGTAAAACAATGAGACCTTGTTGCTAATCTCGTACTGTGCTTAAATTTGTAAAGTCTAGGTACCATTGAACAAAGCTCATCAGAACAATTACCATGAAAGTATTTACAGAAAAGGCACATAGAAGCAACATTATGGTGGTGAGAAAGTGACTGATGCTGGGTTAGGATGAATAATATTGCAAACTCTTCTTTGGATTTTATCAAGAATCTCTAACTAGATAGCAGGAGCACCCAACCATATGTGGCAGCAATATTCCATGTACAGACAAATGATAGACTTATAAATATGTAAGACAGATTCTGGAAAAAAAAATTGTCTAGCACAACACAGTGAACTTTCCTAGCAGCAAAGTGATTCAATATAATTCTTTCCACTTCGTGTCAGAAGAGAACGTTAGCCCAAGAAGGTGCAATGAGTCACTCTCCTGGAGGTTAGCATCAGCCATGCTGATGAAAGACAGAAAGGGGTCTCTCAGCTGATTAACAGGAAGGTTGTTTTAGAGGTATTAAAATTAACAAGTCATTCCTTGCCTCAGTTAACAGTAGATTTTAGGTCAACTTGACCTTATTGAACTGACTGTTGAATATGACAAACATGGATAAACATGCCTGTAATAAAATATAGTGTCAAAAGGATATTTTTTCCCCATGACACTGCTTTTTTAACTACATTCCCTCTTTGGTAATGTCTATAGTTTTAATAAGTGATGATTACAATTGGAATAAAACCAAAACATATACAAGTGAATTTATATATTTTCTTTGTTCTAGAGAATTGACAACAGAAATAATAAACACTATTTATTTATTAGATTGTTTATTTACACTATTTATTATATTATTTATTGGAATGGTTGGCAAAACATCAGCTAATAAGGACTTCTTTATAGTCAGTTCATATATTTTAAAAATTTATTAAAGGTTTATAAATTTATGAATAAAAAAATGTTTTCACATTTATTTCTTCATAAATTGGTAAATTATAAATATTGCATTGCATTAGTTTTAATTGTATCAATTTCTAAAATATTGTAAATATAAAATTATTTTTGTAAATAAGCAATCTAATAAATAGTACAGTATTTACATTAGTCGGACTATTGTCCTCATCTTTGTCGCCATATTTGTCACAACATTTCAGCCGTTGTACGTTCAGGCCTTCTTCAGGTGGTTGGAATTTCGAACTGAACCCTTTATTTCGATCGAAACGTTGTGACAAATATGGCGACAAAGATGAGGACAATAGTCCGACTAATGTAAATACTGTACATAATACCTCATCTCAGAAATATAGACAGACTAATAAATAGTGTTTAATATTTTTGTCTCAAATTCTCAAGAACAAAATAATTGTATAAATTCACTTTCATCATATATTTAAGCTGTATTCCAGTTTTAATCATCACTTTTTAAAACAATAAACATTGCTGAAAAGTGAAGGTAGTTAAGAAAGTACTGTCATGGGAAAAACTGTTCTTTTGACACATTGCATGCCACATATTTTCAGAAATAAAATATAAAGAAACATTTTTTAACTTCAAATGATTATTCAGCTGTGAATTTTGGCCTTACTTCTTTAAAGCCAAGGATTGATATACTTGTAGCAGAAAAAGTGTCAAATTTTAGATTAGTTTTATATTATTTACATACAAACTTCTGTCCATGAGGACAGTAATTTGTTATTGTTACAACAGGGAAATTTAAACTGATCACTTTATTTAATCTATGGGGATAGACTGTTCTCATTCCATTGCCTATGTCTAGAAATATCTTGTCTAGTTCTTATTAGTATGGCTCAGTTATTGCTTCCCCTGTTTCTACTGAGTCCAAGTACATACTGCCTGGCCCAGAGATTGAACTCACATTTACTATACTTATACTTTAATCCACTAAGCTGTTATCTTGTAGGATGATTCTGTGTGGAGAAATTGAAGCCTTAAACCTAACCTAGCTGCTGATGAATTACTGCTTCTTGTTTAATTTTATCTTTTTATTTTATAATTTGATTAAAGAAAATGTGTTTCATTAAGCATGAAAAAAGAATCGGAACATCATTCATAATGAGTTGAGAAACACTGCTTTAAAATATTCCATCAGCAAGAAGCTTCTTCCCATGAACCACTGCTCTGTGGAACAGACTCCCAAGAGAAATTTTTCCCAATCTCTACAATCTTAACCTGTTCAAGTCTAGAGTTAACTATTATCTTCCTCTCCTATTCATATAACTACACCTTAATGTAACCCTCTACCTCGAGTGGCCCCCAGGCCTTGGACATGGTGAACCTTAGTGTAAAAAAGAAAAAAAAAGCATATATCAATGATGTACAAAGTTTGTGATCAGTCCAAACTTGAAAAATACTAACACACATGCAAACTTAATACAAAGTGAGATAAAAATAAAAGATTTTATTTTCTTTACTTACCTTGTAAGTCATTTATCAAGTTTTGCTGTACCTTGACACCATCAAGATCACGAAGACATTTTAAAGACCCAATAAAACAGTTATCTGCAGGAATTAAGCTTTTGTTTGGAACAAAATTTTGCAAACCAGGCTGCAGAGTAATTGGTTGTGTCATTTTGTGAGAAAGTTCTGTAAATGCTCAAGTTGCTGTATGTCCAATAAAATGCTGAAGTAATAAATAAGATATCAAATGATTTTGGTTGATGTTATCAAAAGATAAGTGTTTACAGTAAAAAAAAACAGGTGAAAACTTGTTCTACTAAAAAGTAGTCAATAGGAAACAAGACTTGAAAATAAATTGCAAATTAAAACACTTTTATGTCAAAACACCTTTTTCTTCAAATAGGTTGATTTTTGGTTACTGGTACAATATCACTGACTACTATGAATAATGTATTTCCTAAAAAGCAGCTTACAGCCATTTCATGTTGAAACACTGGTTCTCATATGATTAAGCAATGTTGATCCTGGTCAGTACCTAGATGGGTGACTGCTTGTGAATACCAAGTGCTGCAAGCTTGGATGTGTGGTTGGTATAACGGATAACAGCACAGAATTGGAAATCAGAGATTCGTTAAATTCACTTACATGCAAATACCCTTGGGAAAAGTATGAAGACACCTATTCTCTCACAGCTATAGGTTAATTAGTAGAACTTGTATCAGTAAAAGTCATTATTAGCTACAAAAACATTCTTACACTCTAAAAATATTTTCTGGAAAAGGTTGATAAGCCATAAAAAACAAATCACTCAAATAATCAATCAATCCTAGAAATAATTTTGAATGTGGTGGCTGACCACTCATATCTGAATATACTGGGGCAGCTAGCCAATCCCTGTTACAAATGCCTGCTCAGGCACCTTTGTATTTGTTTAACAACCACAGGGACCACCTGCTGTTTATATTGCAGCTATGCTAAGCCGACCTTAGTTACAATTTCTGGGAAAGAGTGTATTATCTGACATGATCAGCAGTCTGATAAAGGGATAAAGGCCACTCTTGAATAAGCATCCATTTGAACATGTGCCTCCCCATAATAAAGGAAATCTGTTTTTTAAATTTCAAATAAGCACCATTTTCCAAATGTGTATATTTGTTTATATTTAGTGGGTGGGGGTAAATTAAAAATCCATAGTTTTATTTTCACAAATTAGTGTAATAAAAATGGACAAATTAAAAAAAAGAAAATTTATAGCATTGATAAAAAACAAAATATATTACCATAAAATGGTAATATCAAAATACAACAATGATTAACCAAAAAAAAAAACAACAAAAAAACAGCTTCGTTAATTTATTGGTCCTCTCTTATCAGAGCTGAGACCAAAGACAAAAGTGTGCACAGTGATTAAAAAATATATAAAACCCAAGACAAATTTTATATGAATGAAAATAAAATAGTTATAACCATACCTTCTGCTTAGAAAGTACTGCTGTTAGGACTTAATATATCCAGATTCAATATTTTCAAGTGAAAGTCAGAATTAACCTTGCTGAGTACTGAGAACATGTCTCGGCTATAAGACTAGGCACACCGTCTTTGTTGCTAATTGTTGTTATATACCAATATTACCATTTTAACAATTTTTTTGTTACATCCACTTTTTTGGCTTTTTTCTTCTAATATGTCCATTTTTATAAATTTTGCAACCCTGCAAAAATATTTCACAAATTAAAAATACATGGTTTTATGAATTTTAAAAATAAAATTTTATTAAACTGCTATTAAAGAGAAACCAAAAAGCATTTTCATTTCAGTTTTGTCCATTTACATGAATATAAATTCCAAATATTTCTTTATTTCCTCCTGAAATAATTGCTTTACTTAATAACATTCCAAAAACTTATTCACTTATTTTTAAATTTCAAGGAATGTTTTCATCTTCAGTTTTCAGCTACAATCTATTTGTCAGTATGTGTCTGTGTTATGAGCATTATTTACAAGTGCTTCGGAATAGTAATATATTTTGAACGGCTCATGTTTTGTTGAAAAATATTTTGTCACACTTGTTTAAAAATGGATTGTTTTGATTTTAGAATTTGTAAAATAGAAACAGAATCATTACAAGTTATAAAAGATAAGTGTCCAAATTGTTACACATGTGAGTGATTTTTCAATAAGCACCCCAACTCAAATAAGCACTCGCTCCTAAAGGCCCAATTTCTAAATATAATATTATCATTGTGAGGACTAATAAGAATATGTGACTAAATCTTTCATGCATAAAATTATTGATTATTCACTTCTGGACTCTGTCAAATTATTGTCAGTGTGAGTGTGTGTGGTATTCAACATCACCATCCTTCGACCTTTCAATGGATTGAATTGTCAATGGATTTCCAACCAACCTATGGTTGGTTGTGAAATCCATTGATAATCCCTTTTCACACTGTTCGGTCCTGCATTGCTGTCCCCAGATCCCCAATGTTCAACACTGAGTCCTGAGTTATGGTGTCTGGGAAAGTCAATTTTTGTAAGAAGATACTTCCAGAAGGATGCCACAGGAGTAAGGATGAGATGATTTCCCTCTTCGCTCGGTGACAGTGGCTGGCAAACTGTAAATCGTTTTGATTGGTCTCAGTTCTCCATTAATTGTGTTAAGCATTGCATAGGATCTCCAACTGATGTTCTGGATTTTTCTAAGTGGATTTGTATATGTTCCATCCAGTCATTTTTTAAGACAAGCAGATAATGTCCAAGTTTCTGATCCATACAATAGGACTGGCTCAATCAATGTCCGAAAGGTTTGGACTTTTAAGGAGGATGGAAGGTTTGGGTGCCAAATCTTGTGAAGTTTGTTACACTTACAATGCAATAGCAAAGGTCTTCAATACAAATTTGCTAACTAATACTCTATAACAAGATGATTTTCTGAAACTACTATGTCAAATATTATTTAAAAAAAATATTTTAATCATTTCACTCCAAGCAAGGCGATAATGCCACCAGGATGCAGGGGATTACAGGGTGTGAAAGTGAATGGGAATACTTAAATGAGGAAAAGCAAGGAAAGGACAATAAAGGAACATGGCTCAGGAAGACAAAAAAATGGCAACTGACCTAGCATTTAAATTTTTAAAGATTGTAGATGGCAGGGAAACAAGAAATTGAAAGTGATTTTCATAGGTGAGAAGTGTGAGAAAAGAAACTTTTAGAATAAAAGAGATGGCTGCATCTAGCTAGTTCAACAGTAAAACAGTGAGACTTAGTTACCAATCAAGTAGCATGCTTAAAGTTGAGGCACTAAGGAAAAAAGCTCATGAACAATTGTCATGAAAGACAGAGGGATTGAAGAAGTAAAAGTTTGCTTGTTATGTTTGTCTAACCCACTTTTCACATATTTTGTTTTTCTTCTAGGCTCAGAGAGGACAATGCTTGGAGAATGTTCGTTTTAGCAAGCCAAAGCTTGTTTAAACTTATTTCATCAATAAATCATGGTTGCATTTTTCTATCTCGATTCAATATTACATTACTGCAGAAATCTGAGTCATTTCAATGAGGTTAGGATAGGTGGGTTGATTTTTATGACATTGGGATGGGTTAATTAATGTTGAATTTTGTATGGGTCACCCAGGAAGGTTTGAACTCACTACTCAGTAGTGAGTCAACAAAATTAGCCTATTTAATTGAGCATCCAGAAGATTATAAAAAATATTGGCTATCTCCCTTTGATACATGGCTTCTGCTGATAATGAGAAGAGTCTATTATAAACAGATAATGGGCATAGCCCGAAATTTGGTGCCAACAGACAGATGCTGAATAGAACACAGAGTGAATGAATGTATTTTAGATTACTCCAAGCTGGTGATACCAAGAAGAATATGGAATGATGAACCATGTCTCCACCCACTCAGAACAGGCATACCGGCCATGAGCTGATGGGACAATGCAGATAATATGAACACCATTTAGATAAGTGTCATCTATTTCAAACAGATATTTGGATTTTGTCCGTGACGCTTTGACTTTTAACCATTAAAAGAATGTGTTTGTAGCAATCCATCTCTTCCCCTTTCTCATTATGTATTGTGTTTCTTGTATAAAGTATGTTTTACAATATTCAATTGTCTCACTTTGTTCATGAAGTTACGACTGAGTAGTGAGTTCGATCCTCACTAAGAGCCCTGTAATTTTGGCCTTGTGCCACATCTTAGAAAATCACTTTTATATTAGGTTATGTGTTCTTATACATTACCATAATTTTCTCATTATGCTTTTACATGCAAAACCGTTGACAATGTGCTGAGCTTTCATTAGAATCTGAAAAAAAATTATCCATTACTTGGGAAATGAAAATAAAAGAAATTTAAACAGATATAGCACATTTCTCTCATCTTTTAACATTAATACACGGAAGGTTATTAGTGAGTATGAACGGATTGTTAAAAATCAGCAGACATAATGTCTGTAATTTATTCAATCAGACATGCCTAAAAGAGAATTTGCTGCCTAAACACACACATACACACACACACACATATATATATATATATATTCATGAATTTAATTTGTTTCTGAAGGCAGTTCGGAACCCAAAATGTTTGTAAGCCGAAAATATTTTTCCAATAGGAATCAATGTAGAGAAAAAAAGTCACAGTACAATAAAATTGGAAAAAGAAAAGTACAGCATAACACACATATGTATACAACATGGCTGTTGACTCAGAAATTATTTTGTTCGTATTTGGCTATGTCGTTCAATAACTGAAATGTTCAAGGCATTTTCATCTCGAATTTTTGTTTCAAAATTCAATTTGTTCGACATATGAGACATTCGACAACTGAGGTTCCTCTGTGTGTGTTTATATATATATATATATATATATATATATATATATATATATGGGTTCAAAATTAGGTGTACAGTAGATAAGTTAATACAATCAATACAATAAGTTTTATGCGCACATTACTGTCTACCTACTTTTGCATACCTAGCATATATATATATATATATATATATATATATATATATATATATATATATATATATGTACACACACACACACACACACACACACACACACACACAGAGGGTGTATCAAAAATACTTTTACAAACTTTGGGAGTGATTTCCTCGCATCAAACAAGCATAAAAGTTTGTATAAACATACAGCTGCAAATCCTTTGTTTTTGAGTTACTGAGTTTAAAGCAAGTTTACAGTAGATGTCACTTACATTTGTCATTTGTGTAAATTTGTGGCAAGTCTGTCTTCAACATTTAATCTGTTGTGTCATAGTGAATTAACTGAGAAGTTTTTCATTTAACAATGGCAGGATATTCATATTGTGAGCAGGTAGATATGATTTTTACATATGGATGTGTGAATGGTAATGGATGCAAGGCTGCACAGCTGTATCAGATTGCATTTCTAGACTGAAAGCAGCTGAGTCATCCAACTGTTGCTGCTGTTTATGGTTGCGTAGCTGAGACAGAATTCACGGCACCACAAATTATGGATTGAGGAAGACTGAAATCCGTTTGTACGCTTAGCCATGAAGAACAAATTCTACAGGCTGACGGAGACGATTCAGGTATCAGCACACGTCAAGTGGCCCTAACATGTCATACATCTCATAGTACCACATGGAGAGTATTTCAAGAGCAGCTCCTGTATCTGTACCATTTGCAATGTGTGTGGGGTCTTTCACTCTTTGATCACTCACAACAGGAGAACTTTTGCCTATGGTTTATTGCAGAAATTGCTGATCCATTGTCTCTTCAGTCTTTTTTATGGATGAGGCAACATTTGGAAGAGATGGACTAATAAATTTTCACAAACAACATTTGTGGGCAGATTGGATTCCTCATGTTACAATATAGTCTAGAAGATCAATATGGTCTCCCAGCACATCTTACAGGAGCTGTCTACAGGGACTTTATTTCAAACACACTTCCAGATCTGCTAGAGGATGTATCCCTGCTAATATGAAGATGCATATAGTTCCTGCATTATGGGGTTCCAACACATTTTAGTCACATTGTTTGCAATACACTGGTTGACATCTACCATGAAAGATGAATAGATAGGGGAGGACTAGTTCCATGGCCTGCATGTTCACTGATCTCAATCTGTTGGATTTTTATCTGTGAGGGTCAGTTAAAACATTTGGTTTCTCAGCAGACAATAATAATGCAGAAACGTTTCATCAATGTGTCAAGGAGGCTCACAAATCCATTCAACACCTTTTGTGAGTATTTGAAAGGGTTCACCAGTTAATGATCCGATGCATGTGTAAAAGTAAGCGGAGGACATTTTGAACATTTGTTAAGAGTTGCCATGTTATGGTACAATGATGGTCTTTTGGACATTTTACCTTGTTTTGGTGTCAGGAAACTGCCCCCAAAGTTTGTAAAAGTATTTTTGATTCACCCTGTATATAAAAAAAAGGAATGTCTTTTCTAACAATGATTTGTACTGAGTTGTTGTGTTGTTACTTACTTAGCTTAGTGTGGCACAAGGTTAAAAATGTGGAGCACCCAATGATGATTGAGCCCATTACTCAGTAGTAAAGGTAAACCAAACTGGCTTGTTACCCATTACCTCATGCTGAAGGGCACATCATTTGTAATGATTCGGTCAAAATGTTTACTTGGTTTATTAAATTAAAATACAAGACACTATCTTTTTTATTTTCAACATTAACTTTCTTAAACAGCACATTTGCCGATATTGTTTATCATTTTGAAGAGTCAATGTTTTCCTGGAATTTTCCTGAAAACAGAACTCATTCTTTTTGTTATTTATATTGCTCCTATAATGTTCAGCAGATCCATTCTGCAGCCTTCTTCAGGTTACTGATCTGTATGGACTGATCTGTAACCTCTAATGGATTTTTTTTTTTATGACATTTTTATTTGATACGAGTATATTTGAATTTGAAATTTATCATTTGTAAAAAGGCCAAATGAAAACAATAAAAGCAGGGATAATAAAATTAGGACAATGTACTCCTGTGGAGTGAATAAAAGTTTCTGTTCAAAATTTTGACATGGTTACTGAGTATGACTAAGTTACCTGAAGAAGGCCAGTGTGTATAAACACTGAAACACTGTGAGTATAACACCCAAGGTGAGCATTCTGGACCTAAGAGTAAGATATATAATAAGATGAAACTTTGCACAGAAATAATGACTTATGTTGCACATTTTCCCGAATGCCAAAATGTTTTGACCCACTATAAATCTAATGGTTAGAGTGAATGCAAATTTTAGACGTAACAGTTTGATAAAAGCTTTTCATAACATCATGGGTTACAGAGACATAGTATTAAAACAATTTGCAGTTAATTTCCATAATAAAATAATTTAACTGAATTTATATAGTAAGATTTTTTCAGTAGTGCAAAACAGATAATATCAAAGAAATTCAAATGTTAATAGTAACACTTTTAATTTTGTAGAATTATAACCACCATATGTTGTCCAACCCCTTCTATTTTTTGGTTCTTATTCTAAGAATTTTCAATTATTGTGCATTTCATCTCCGTATTATGGATTTACGAGTGGTGTAATGGTTAGTGGCTCAGGATAAGAAATTGTCAAAGTGAGTTTGAAATCCAGCCAAGTTCTTTACATTCACTTTTATGCAAATATCCTTGGAAAAAGTGTGAATCCTTCTCTTCTACCCAAAACCTATGCATTAAATAGCAGGGCAGACTAGGCTCTCTAGCTACGGTTGGCAATATATGTCGGAAAAGTACAACCCATAAATTCAAAACCATATGTAGCTCTGACATAGCACATACTATGCAACTATTGACAAGACCATGGAGTTCACAATGACTATAATCTTGACTACAGTTGAGCTGCAACTGCATTGATGTATTATTATCATTATTCCAAGTTTACTCAGGTCATCAAAAATGATGGCAACTGTTAGAAAGTTTTAATAGTGAGATGTCTTGAAATAAGGTATTCAGATTCAATAAATCAGAGATAAAGAATTCACAACTAAAATAGAGGCCAATGAACCATTTAATTAATCTGTTCCCTTTATATTCTTTAGATATTTATTGCTATGATTCATTGATTACTCCTGGTATTATAGAAATCCCATTTTGCTCAATACCTTTTCATGTTAAAAATTTTGTGTGTTTAATATAACAGGGAAATGGAAATATCTCATGGAAGAAAAAGATTAGCAACAGGACGATAATGATGGCGACGACAAAGCCTATTTCAAGACCAAGGAGAAGCAAGATGATCACCTAATGTACAAACGTATCTGAGTGCCTCACATGAAAGGCTTGAACAAATAAAACTGTGATCTAAGAAACATAGAAGTAAAGGAACTGATTAAGTAAATGATTCATTTTGCTTGGTAAGTAATTTTGTCTAAATGCAGATTAATATTTTATTTGTATAGATTACTAAAATGATTAAGGGAAGTAATCACTCATAAATTTATTAAGTTGATTTACCTCCGTTGGAACTATGGATGGGACAGGAAATAAATAAATACACATTGATAATTATTATATGGTTTGATTGATGATTACTGCAAGTATGTACTTTTAATTTTCAAGTTCAAATGTAAAGCAAAGTAAATCTTTAGCTGATGATGGGAATAGAAATTCTGAAACATACCAAAATTCAATAAATATATATATATTGTTTTCTACAATTTTAATGTGTTATTTGTTTAGTTCAGTAATTTTTTCTTTCAGATATAAATACAGATGTCAATATTTCCATATTTTGAAAAATTATCAGGGAAATCAAGGAAGGCAGTCTTGGACATTGAATTTTCAAAAAAATTGTTAGTTATTCTCATTTCAAAAATTTCTGTAATATAAAAGTAGCTTGTTTTATTAGTTTAATATAAAGGTATTCTCAAGAACCTTTCACATTTAAACAATCATTTTTCTTTCAATCAACTTCATAGTTCCATCCTCCAAGAAATTTTTATCTTTCTCAGTTTCCAAGGAATTGAATATTTTTCATTAAAAGAATTCTCTAGAGACAAGGATAAATGGCTACTTTCTGAAAATGCAATATCCAGTGAATAAAATGAACAAGTGAAAACTTTCTAGCCAAGATGTAACAATTTTTGTATAGACGCAAAAGAATCATGTGATCTAACATAATATTATGCACTTTTCTAAACTAATTCCAGATCCCTTTTGTTGATTTCAGAAAATTAGTCTAAATTCAGTCAAGTGTTTGGTTCTCATAGCAAAAGACATGCTGACAATTCCACCAGAAGTTTGAAGACCAGAGTTTGGTAAGGATAGTGGTGGTTGATATCATTTGTGCTACAGACTCTTATAATTCACTTTGCTGTAAAGTTTCTACTGTTCGTTGACATTTTTTTTAGCATTAGCTAAAAGTGACTATCATAATTAAATTGGTACAATATTTTTTGTGCTATTTGATGGTTTCTCCTACATAAGGGGAACACAGGTACAAACACAGCCACAAGGCACATTTTTTTTTTATTAAAGACTCTTGAAAAAATAAAACAGGCCACTAGATAAAATATAAACTGTTTAAAAAACAGAGATGTCTACTCAAACATGTGTATTCACTAAATGTAATATATATATATGTCTGTCTGTGTGTGTGTGTGTGTTAAAGACCTGAATAGCAGGAAGGATTTGGAGGTCAAACAGATAAGAAAAGAAATAAATATTTACAATCAAGTTACAGAAAGTTAAAGAACAAATTTGTAATTTTTTTCTTTTTGTCTTCTTAGAAACTGAAAACTAAACTTCTCGCTTGTCAATTGGATAAACACTCAAAAAAATAACCAGTTCGATAGCAAATTTGATAAATGCAGCTATTGAAGCAGGAAAGAATACTACTACTACTACTACTACTAATAATAATAATTATAATAATGATATATGTGTGTGTGTGTAATCAAAATAAATGCTATATATATATATATATATATATATATATATTTAAAGACATTTATGATATGTTTAATGTTCTTTTTATAGATACAAGTATTTAAGCAAATGCTCTGTTTTAATGCTTAAATACTTGTATCTATAAAAAGAAAGTTAAACATATCATAAATGCCTTAAAATAAATTGTCGGACTTTGTCCAATTCAAAAATATATATATATATATATACACACAAGCACATATATATCTGCATAATATATATATATATATATATATATATATATACATACAAACATATATAAACACATATATCTGCATTATATATATATATATATATATATATATATATATACATACAAACATATATAAACACATATATCTGCATAATTTATATATATATATATATACAAACATATATACATACAAACATATATAAACACATATATCTGCATAATTTATATATATATATATATACAAACATATATAAACACATATATCTGCATAATTTATATATATATATATATATATATATATACATACAAACATATATAAACACATATATCTGCATAATTTATATATATATATATACATACAAACATATATAAACACATATATCTGCATAATTTATATATATATATATACATACAAACATATATAAACACATAATATCTGCATAATTTATATATATATATATATATATATATATATATACAAACATATATAAACACATATATCTGCATAATTTATATATATATATATATATACACATACAAACATATATAAACACATATATCTGCATATATATATATATACACACACACACACATGCACACATATATATCTGCATATATATATATATACACACACACATGCACACATATATATCTGCATAATTTTTATATATATATATACACACATACAAACATATATACACACATATATCTGCATATATATATATATACACACACACACACA
>OZ038482.1:78131281-78176281 GCA_964036315.1 Acanthosepion esculentum | reverse complement strand
ACAAGGTAATACTTTACAAATAGATGTAAAAAACAAATTTCTGATGTTGACCATGATTGGTAAGTTTCACCACTACTCCAGAATATATATATATATATATATATATATATATATATATATATTCTAAGAATGGAAGACTTATAGATATGCAAGATAGATTCCAGAGAGAAAAATTTCTTGTTGACTTTCTTAGAAGCTGATTAAACATAGTCCTTCCATCTCAAGTCAGCTGTGAACATTAGCCTGAGAAGGCACAATGAGTCACTTTCCTGAAAGATAGCATCAGCCATGAAGGAAGGCAGAGAGGGGTCTCTCAGATAATTAATGGAGAGAAATTTAGTTTTGGAGGCATTTAAATTGACAAGCCATCTTTTGCTCCATTTAATGACGATCTTGAGGTCGTTTTGTACATCAGCTGCCATTTTGATCTTGTCAGACTAATCAGTTTTACTATTGAAGCAAAAGTAAATGGTAGTGTCATCAGTATAGATGCCAATTTAGGAGTTAATGTCATCGGGAAGGTCATTAATGAAGGTTAAGAACAGCGTATGACCAAGGATTGAGCTCCAGGGAGACACCTGTGTTAGTACGAAAGGATGTAGATGAGTGATCATTCAGGACAACTTTCATTTTTCAATGTGCCCAGAAATACTGTAACTTTTCAGCTCGTGGAGAAGATCTGAATACCAGACCCTGTCAAAGGCTTTTGAGATGTTCAATGCTACAGCTCAGGCTTCACTTATCTAGAGCATGACACACTCTTTCCACAATTATCATTAGTATATCTGTAGCTGACCTGGGGAAACAAAAGTTGTATCGCTTGTCTAAGGAAAGGCCAATTGATGAAAGACAGACAGACCAATTCAGCATTGATTAGGGCCTCTTTGAGTATTCCAAAAAGAGGAAGAAGGCTAATAGTTGCAAGAGTTAAACAGCACACCAGAGTTCTAAAAAACTGAAACAACAGATGATGACTTCCAGCAGACAGGGAGACATTTATTATACAGTTTAGAGAGAACACTTCTGAATGACTATGACAGGGATGCCATCAGATTCACATTCTTTATGAAGGATCAAGGTTAGAGATATATGCATATCACTCAACACAGAACCAGTTCTAAACAGGAAGTTAGGCTGGGATAGTCTAGATGAGTCAAGAGTAGAGTTTGAGGAGAACTTATGGGCAAAGCATTCAGCTTTGTCAGCAGAGGATGATTTTGATTGAAGAGGAGGGGAATAGAGACCTTGCACTTATCTAGAGATGCCAGTAGTCACAAGAGCCAAAGTTTTTAGAGACTATGCAGTGCCTCATTCTCTCAGCAAACAGGGACATAGCTCCTTTGAGAACTTGCTTACATTTATTAAGAGCACTAGCAAATAGGTACCTATCATGACGAGAGCTGTTACACTGATATAGCTAGAAATAGTGGTTCCTGTGTGCTATGGTGACTGAGCATGCTGGTGTGAACAATGGGGAGAATTGGGGTTTCACCTGATATTTCCAAGAAGGGAAGAAAGCGTCTATGCTGGCTTTGACCCAAGAAAAAATCTCAATGGTGCAATTTTCAGTTGGGAAGTTGAAAATGTCAGTCCAAGGGGTATCATGAAGAAAATCCCACATTGAGCCCCAATCAGCATGCTGGTAATGGAAAGAGGTCTTATGGATAGGGGGTTTCTGCTTAGTGGATGCTTGGAAGGAGATATCAATAGCTACCACAGAGTGGTCTGAGTTACCAAGAGAGCAGTAATGTGAAGCACAACAAGTGCAAGGAGAGGAGGGAAGAAATAGATCCAGTAGAGAAGCCTGTTGCTCGATTTAGCTAGAGAATTAAGTAGGAAAGCCCACCATTTGAGTGAGGGATTGGTCAATGGAAAAATTTAACATCTGTATACTGGCAACAACAGTACCTTTAGAATGTTTCAGCCATGTGTTGTGGTGAGCATTAAAGTCACTAAAAACAAAGATGTTCCCAGATGGATGGAGAGAACGTGCCTTTTCTATACTGTCAGCTATTGCGTCTAATATAGTGCAGTCTTGGGAAGAGGGGAGACGATAAAGGCAAAAAAAAGATAGCTGACAGAGTTTAGTAGTGAGAGACGGAAGCACATGAAAAAGTAGTCAGTGGCCTTGAGAGACAATGGTCATCAGAAGATTATCCTGGATGCAAACACCAAGACTATGCATGTGAATGCTGGAATCTTTTTAGCAAAGGGGAAGATACCCTGGAATCAAGAATTCATTGGTAGCAATGAAAGAATTTGAGTTGGTTATATAGGGCAAAGATATCTGGCAACTATTCAAGGAGAAAAGATTCTACGCTGGAGAAGTTGGAACAGATGCCACAAATATTGAAGAAAGAAATATTGAGGGTGGTAGGTGGTGTTTTGTTAACTGGTTTAGTTTTATTTCTTTTTGTTGTGATTTCCTTGAGATATGTTTTGAGGATGGTATGATACTAGCAGGATATTCAGTATTTATTACATATGAATGATAATTGTAGGCTTATATTACACGTCTGGAGTTTGTAATTTAACTTATGACTGGGATTCCTGGGGGTTGGCAAACACCTCTCTACAACTGCACCTTTCCATACTAAGACACAGGGTGATTTTTTTTAGGTTACTTTTCAGAAAAAAAATGCCTCTTAGCATATGGGAAATACAGTATACCCTCTTCAGTTTTGATGATTTAAGACAGTGTTTCTCAACCTTTTTAAGCAATGGCACACTTAAGAGCAAATGAAAATATCTTGGCAAACTAAGAAATATTTTAAACGGTGTACATTTAAATGTGAAATAAAACCATAGATTTTAAAAAAATAATACACATCCAAATATGAACTTACTTTATTTCAATGTTTCTATTCAACTATTTGTGCAGCTTATTTAGTGTGAGACCTCTGTCTGGTGCTTTTTCACAATTTCTTCAATGTTTGGTCAGATGTATGATAAGCAGACCCTCATTTCTTCTTCAGGTGAGTGTAATCTTTCTCATGTCTTATTTTTTATGTTATTTAAGGTTGAGAAGACTAATTCACATGAATAAGAAGTAAAAATTTGTAATAAAAAAGCCTTTTTAGATAATGTGAGATTTTCTTTTTGTATTGAAATCCAAATTGTATCAATGGGTCTCTTGAAATATTTTATTTTGAGCCCTTGATCACTAGAAATGGTGGCCAATTGTTGTTCTTCACATAACTGAAGTCCAATATTAGAAGAAACATTTATGAAGGGATTTTGAAACCTATCATACTTTTGTCGTATACTAGTGTGTTGCAGCATGGTGATTTAGTATCACGGATTTAACAAATAGATGCTGTCAAAACACTGATCCCGAAAGTCACTAATCTTGTTCATGCATTGGTCTTAATTAGGCTATGGAGTTGCAAGTGACCTAACAGTTAGCAAAACATACTTTAGAATCATTAAACTGAATTTAAACTCTTGCATTCCTCTTGCAGGATGTGTGAGTGGTGTGATGGATAATGGCTCAGAATGAGAAATCAGAGAGCAGAGTTCAAATTCCTGTTGAGTTTGTTACAATATGTAAATACCCTTGAAAAAGGGTACAAATCCATCTTCTCTCTTTCCAGCTATGGGTTAAATAGCAGGACAGACTCAGTCCTATAGCCTTGGTTGGCAATCTACCACAAAAAGTAATGGTAGCCTACTGTGAGAATTCTTCTGCCAAATCAATCATGAATCGAAAAGAGAGATGATAGCCAATCGTACATCAAGCATGGCACCTAAGGAATTCCTCTTGCACTAATTCCTTTGGGGGAAGACACGATTTGCTTTTCCCTTCAGTCTTGCAAGGCAATCCAGAGATTGTTTTTTTTAGCACTAGTGCAATGTAACCAAGTATAAAACATGTCACATGTTATACTTGGACAGGAGATGGGCACCCAAAATTAACCCTTCTCATCCCCACATTATACTCAAAGACACTGGTATAACACCCTGACAATTTGATAGGTCATGGCAAAGAAAGGAAAATAAACATGGCTACAAAAACAGGAATATATTGGAGGAGAGAGAGTAGATAGAAATATCTTATTTTGGTGAAACCTTTTATGGAAGCCAAAAACACACACAAATACAAAAAGTAATTACACATACACACCCATATGCAAAAAGACAGGAATACGTTATTTTACTGGAACCATTTATAGAAAGCAAAAAAATATGCACATACATAAAAGTAACTTTTTATTTAGTTACTAATTTATGGCATGTTTCATACAGAGCAATTTATTAAAATGTGCACTTATCTTTTCCAAGATGTCTATTTTTCCTTCACATTTTTCAAAAGAAATGCTATCATACAATTATGAATGGTATGAAAATAACACCTTGTTGTCAAAACACATATGGGAACTAAAGATGAAAGAGAAAACCTTGTTATTAGAATGGTATATAATTACAAAGATGAAGAGAAACAGAGGTAGAAGTTGAAATATATGTCTAGAGGAGAAACTAAAAAAAGAAATCAGAATTTTTAAGAACGTGAAGGGTTTAATAAATGAAAAGAATTAAATTTTGAAAAAATTAGCACATTGACACATTCCTTTTGAAAAACGTGAAAGGAATGATAAATCTTGTGAGTGTCCAAATAAACAAGTGCCCATTTTGAAAAGTTATATGCATGAAACAGGCTGCAAATGGGTAACTAAAAAAATATTTTTTATATGTATCAAAAAGCTCTTTTTTAAGTATTTAAAATAGAGCACTCTTATATATGCAAGAAAAAGAATATATAAAATTGTATAAGAATGCAACATTCTAAAACTGATAGAAA
The DNA here is from genome assembly GCA_964036315.1 of Acanthosepion esculentum. Lineage (NCBI taxonomy): Eukaryota > Metazoa > Mollusca > Cephalopoda > Sepiida > Sepiidae > Acanthosepion > Acanthosepion esculentum. The sequence goes on along the minus strand of OZ038482.1, from coordinate 78,171,483 downwards.
ATGACAAAACACTAAGACGACTAAATACAAGGTCAATGTTGCTTTATTCAGAGAATACGGAAAACAATTCTGAATTGAAAATGAATCATGGTAGGGATGACAATGCGGTCTCCACTGTTCACAGAAATGGTGGAGTGAAGAAAGAAAATAAAAAAGGGAAAAAGAGAAAGAAGGCGAGTCTTAAATTCAAAGTTCATCTGTAATATCTGTGAAGCCTGAGGGTCACAAAATTGACTGAGAAATTTTCACCATCAGAGATTCAAGCACTACAATTTGGCCGTACAAGTGCTAAACAAAGAATTACACCATTTTCCCCAAACATCTTTAAGCAGACCAAGGCAGTAATTCATGCTGACCAATTTAAATACATATCTACTAAAAAGATTTGTACTTGGTTTTCATATAGAACCTCTGTTCACACAGAGAGGATGGGGAAGGACTTACAAACAATGTGTTTTTTTTTTTAGTTGACGAAAAGACAAGTTTTCAATGGTTTTATAGTTAAAAATTAGGAAACCAATCATTCCAAACAACTTGGGAAAAGATTACAAGTAATGAGAAAATTTGGTCCTGAATTCTTCCAGGATCGTTTACTATGATGTTCAACAAGCAACCATTTCATGTATGGAGCTTTAAATAGTATAAAAGAGCAGTCATTTTCAATTTTAAAGAGTTTAATTAAATTTTAAAGAGTTTAATTAAATTTTCAATTTAATTAATTCAATTTAATTCAATTTAATTAAATTTTAAAGAGTTTAATTAAATTTTATGCTTTTCAATCAATAAAAGTTAAGCTATTTTTATAAAAATGACAAAAATCTTTTGAGAATGTATCAAAATCCATAAATGTCACAAAAAAATATCAAAGCAAAGATTTTGATTTTCACTTAAGCTTTATATATATATATATATATATATATATATATATATATATATATATATATATATATATTGTTTAAATTGCTTTATATAAGTAATGACAATATGCTGATAATATGGTTAGGATATTAAAGATGGATAAAACAAATCTTATCTTTATATATTAATAAAAAAAAATTGGAGTTGATAAATTATAAGTAACAGTAGTCAGTTTTTGTTTCAACAAATTTTCAAGTAGGTAACAAAAGTTACAAAAAGTATTTCATCTAAATAGTATACATTAAAAATTCCCTTCATATATCAAGTATAAAAAGATACCAGTTTATTTATTAAGTCCCACTTAGATTTAAAAAAAAAATGATGGAACACCATGTTAAATGTGTTGCTGTCAACTGGAAGAATACAGATAACTTGATGCATTGATTGAATTGAAAAGTTTGTATTTAATAGTTTAATTATATTTACCATTAATTCTCGCAGATTGATTTACAAACATACTAGGTGTGGTGGATAGGCAAATTGACTCTTACCAACACTCAAGAGTTTGTCTACTTAAAGATTTAGACAGATTTTATGACAAAATATCCTGAAAAGAACATGCATGTATGTCTAATTGCATTTGAAGCACACGCTCTCAAAACATCCAGTTTTGAAATGGAACTCAGTTGAGGTCCAAAATATAAACTGCTGACAAAACAAATTTGTCTTTAGAATAGAAAAAAAATGCTGGACACCTCAGAAAAATTGTCAGTAGTGTGACAAGAGATGCCATTTTATTTCACGATGTGATTCAGAGAAACTTTGAGCTAGCAAGCTTGCTTCTCCCAAGTTAACTGTCTTTTCAGGAGGCAGTGAGAACAAAAGGTTTATGTGTTTCCTATCACAAATTTATCTTTTGCATTGAGGCCCTGTTTGCTTAGCAGAGATCTTAGTTCATTCCACAGACAGTTTTGTTTTTTTTTTTATGATATAAATTTACATTTTTTTTTCTTTAAGCAGCAGCAGCTGCAAACAGATGACTCCATGAGAAATATCACCAATTCACTTCAGGTATGAACACTGAAACTGATGCTAGATATACAGTTGGAAGTGATAAACACCTTGGTGTAGCGATCTTCAAAATCTGTGACCAAAGAAAGTAAAAGACAAAGATACAACACACAAGGAGGTTAGGCATTGGTTTTTTTTCTGTAAATTCCCACATTTCCAATTTTTTAATGTTATTTATTTAACATCTGCCTTTCTTTCTGTTTAATGAGAAAAAAGAAGAGAAAAAAATCAACTGTTAGGCATGAGAATTAAATGTAGCACATGTTGACCACAATTTAAAAAGAACTAGAAAAATAAAGATGCGCCAGTGACGTTTGGCCAGCCATTACCAAAATAAGGCTAAATTGTGACGATTTTGCCAAGACTTGATGCCAGTGAAATGACAAGATTAAAATGAGAGGCCATGCAGAATGAACGGCGGATGGAGACAAGAACATAAACTGACTATTTTTATAATTTTGAGAAGAGTCATTAGAACCCCAAGAATTGTTTGAATGATTGAACTCATATTTTGTTACTTTTGTTGTTAGCACAATGTTTTGGCTGATCTATCTTGGCAGCTTTCTTCAAATCATTTTTGGAGGAGGAGGCAGAAAAAAAAAAAGGGAGAAACCTTTTTCCTTCAAGATTATACACTTGCAGAAAACCATAGAATTGATTGGTTGAAACACTGTGGTAACAAAAGAAAGAAAAATGGAGTTGAATATTTTAAACAATTCTTGGAATAAACCAACCAGTTGTGCCATTCTACAGGAACGTTTTTTTTTTTTATGTCAAGTCTTGTAAGAATCGACAGAGCACCAGTGGATCGGAATAGAAAAAAAAAAAAAAAAAGTAGCAATACGAAAAAAAAAATAATCAAAGAAATGCAATATGAATGTATCAAAAAAGTATTTAGAGCAGATCATACAATATCACATAGGGGGAAAAAGAATTTGGTTTGTGTGTATGTGTGTATGTTTTCAGTTATTTGCTAGGCTTCACTTAGTATGGCACAAGGTTGCATGGAGGAGGGGAAAGTGGACATAGCAGGGTAGGAAGATTGTATCATTTCAATCTTCCTAGAAAGTCAGCAGTTAAATTTTACCTGGGCTTGAACACATACCTCTTGCACTGGTAAGAAATATATAATATCTCAACCACAAGGTAGCCACATTTGATATTATATATGTGTGTGTGTGTGTGTGTTTTTTCCTTTTAAAAATTTAGTTGCAATAAATATGAAAGTGATAATTATTCACTCCCCATTTATTTTAGGAAAACTGCGGTCTTATGGACTTCAAAAAAAAAAAAGTATACAATATACAGACCCAGGGAATTTCTTTTTTTCTGAGGAGGTCAGTTCAAAACCCACAGCCTTTTAATTTCCATTTTATCAAAATAGGAAAAATGCTGTAATGGTGAATCGCAAAATACAAAATCTAACTTTGTTAAACATACAAGAAATCAAACACATTGTTAGCCAAATTTCTGTTCTTCCCAAGGGTTGCTACCGAAGCATACCCATCCTCAACCCCCACCCACAAGCAGAACTGTTTTGTTTGTTTTTTTAATAGTAATAGATTTAGTTGATGCTGTTACAAAAGTGCACACAAAAAACATTGGTAGTAGCAAAAAAAAAAAAAGACAAAAAAATGGCTGCAAATAGGTGTTTGTTGGGTGAGGAATCAAACACTGAATTTTTACAGTACAAAGCATCAATACATACAAGACACCAACGGTACCAGATTGGTGTTTTTTTCTGCCCCATTATTTGGGCATGGTCATATTACAGCAGAACCAATTGAGAACATGAGGAATCTCTATCACACATATTGGAACTCTCTGGCACTCCAGATTATAGGTAATATGTAAATATTTACACATTAAAGTGCATGTACTACACTTTCTCAGTGGCAAGAAAGAGAAAAAGAATGTCAGTTTTATAAAATATATTTACAAAAGAAAAGAAAGAATAGTCATTGATAGCTAAAGTGGTTCATGGATAACTCTATTCAATAACAGATTAGAATTACATTAGTTATAGATTATTTTTATTTGCAAAGGTTGCTGTAATATAGCAGCAGATTCAATTTATTACAAAAACTAAAGAGCACATTTAACCCTCTATTAGTACTGTTTGATCACCCCACAAAATGCTTCTCCAAAATATTTAGCAAGTGGAAAATCAAATTTTCATGATTAGTCAAGTAGTTTTCAGATACCTGTCAGCTACAAGGAGTTTTTGGTTTTAGTCATAATTCTTGCATGAATTACAAGCAGATGTATTTGTTTACTGAAAATAAAATGAAACCCTTCTAGCCTTTTACCATATCTTGCTGCTTATTTTTTCAATAATATATCTCCAAAAACCATCTTGCATCCTATAGATCGAAGGTTGGTGATGGGATTTATTAATTTGCGATGTAGAGTAAACATTAGCTTCCTAGTTACATCCAATCCTGAGCCCTTGAAAGTAAAACAAGTCCAGTGTTTCAAAATTAATGTTTTGAGAGGCTACTTATACACTTGGGATACTGGATATTGACAGGAAAAAAAATTCCTAATACACCTTCCCTCCTTATTTCCCAAACTACTGTTCATAAAGTAGTGTCATTTATACTAGTATCTTTAAGAGTAAGACAACTGTATACTACACTTTTGTTAAAACATGCTGAGTATTTTCGATTTTCCTCGGTCTGTCATGAATTTGTCATGATTAGTCAGGCTTTCATACTGAAATATTCTATTCAGTGGTTAAAATTGGGGATAGTGTGGAGGGCTATGAACTACAAGCAAAAAACATTTTTCAGATTTCTTTCCTATAAGTAATGAATTACAGTAATTTGATTTTTCAAAATACCCCCACATTTTTATTTATCTATAAAAACACTCAATATTTAACAAGAAAATGAAGATCTAAATGATAAATCTATAATATTTTAAAGGGGGTGTTCCAAAACCTCATCTTACTAAAGATGTAATGATGCCCCACATTACTAACAGAGGGTTAAAATCTCATGTTACTAATGCTGTGATAATGTTCCACAGTACTAATGAAAGCTTAAAACACTTTCATGCATATGACAAGCTTAAATGGAGAATGTTGTCCTTAGAAAATATTCAGCTAAAATACTGTTAAAAATAATTGTTTTAAGATTACTTTTTTAAACCTATCCTGAAGCAAAATATCTAATTAAATAGCCCCGTTAAATAAAAATAAGCAGAGGTTGTCCTTAAATATTGGTTGGGGACATATTTTGTAAAGCAAGCCAAAGTGAATTGTTAATAGATAAATTCTCCAAACAAGATTTGCTCGGACAGTTGAACACATTCTTTGTATTTGTATTTTGAATGATCCAATCTTCAGGTATGTAATCAACTGAAGAAGGCTGTAGAATAGAAACAACATCAGCAACAATTGTCTAAACAAATACTGGACTCTTCTCAAATTTACAGTTATAAATCCTCAATTCTAGAAGCATTAGTGCCCACCTCACCATTTGGAAATGAACAAATATGGCAGAGTGGTGGGAGGAGCATTAAAATTTACAAATAAATTTGATTAATTTAATCAATTTTAGCAAAAAGAAGATAAATCTGAAAGTTTCACCAAAACTTTCAAATGGGACAGTGGGGGGAAGGTAATGTATTCAAAAAATTATCAGATCCTCCCACAACCCTCTATGGAAAGTGGGTGGGGTGCTAGTATGATAATATGATTGCCTATATTAAAGTAAATTCTCATTTTAGTAAGGGTTAAAAAAAATTGTCAGCAACCCCGCAACAACAACCATCTATAGAAAGTGGGGTGCTAATATGATAACATGGCTGCTTATATTATATTTAGTAAGGGTTAAAAAAATTATAATGTAAGACAATAGAAAAATTTATTTGTACCAAATTTTAAAAATAACGTTTTTAGAATGCATGAAAGACAAATCGGGGAGAAATAAAGTGAATGAATCTATAAAATATTCTTAAGAAATTAATCTAAAAATATACTTTCCTAATTAAAAAAAAAGGTAAAAAATGAAAGCGTGAAATGATCCCAAAATATATTTAAATAGTTTTCTTTTCTTTTCCAATGATCTGAAGAAAATCTATATCATTGGATGGACAATCAAAACAAAAAGTTTTAAAATATTTAATAAAGAATTAAATTTTTTAGCTTTTATGCATTTACATAGTAATATATAAAAGCTATTATCTTTAATCAAATTATTTTAAATCTTGTGTTTCCTTAACTAAGACTAGAGAAGATTACGACTAGATCAATTTAGTGATCGAGCATAATGAAGATAATTTGATTCATTTTCCTAATGTCTAGAGAGTGAATTATATTTTGTTGCACAAATTGCAAAATTAACTCAAACATTCTTTTAAAAAAGTTTTGAGAAAGAGAGTTTTCAAATTATGTGAATTCAAAAATATAATGTTATAAAATAAATTTTCAAAATAAAAATTTATGAAATAATATGCATAGATATAATACAGAAATTTCTAAAAGTAAAAAAAAAGAAAAAAAAAAGAAAATTGAAACTATATCAATAATTTTATATTTTGAAATAAAAAAATTAATTTAGCAATATAGAATTAAGTAATGGCTGCAAGATATTCCTTTTGTAGCTGGGGCTGGGGTAAAAGGAAATGGATATTTTTTTTTCCAATAAAATCATTTGTTCTTCCTTCTTACAAGGTTATTTTGTCTTTGTTGCATCCTTGACCAGATATAGATGTGCATGAGTGACAAGGAAGTATAAAAGGTTTGTACCAGAAAACATCCATTTCTTGAAAAAAAGAAAAAGGTCAGGATATCTTGCAACTAGTACTGACCAAATGCAGAGAACTAAGTAAAAAAATTCTTGATAGACACAGTAAGTTAAGCAGACAGATATATTACAAATTATTTCAGAATTTTTATTTTTTATGTATTTTATGGTTTTCAAAAAAAAAAAATTTACAGAACTAAAAGATCTTTGTAAAAGCTTGACATTAAGGAGAAAAATAAACCATGTCTTCAGCTGCTAAAATGATGTCAAATTATTTGTTAATCTAATCTTAAGTATATACTCACTGACCATTTAAGTACACATGAACAAATTCTCTTTTATGCAAATTTCTCAATGACACACCAGCAGTTTAATGGATATAGACATTTAAACATAGTCATGGCAACCTGCTGGTTATGGTGGGGTTAATGGTATGGAAAATATTTTCTTGGCATATGTTGGGACTCCCCTTGTTACCAATACCAAATTGTTTAAATGCTGCACCCTACCCAGGTATTGTGACTGACCATGTGCTTCAATTGATGACTACAGAGCACCCATCTTCTAGTGGCCAGTTCCAGCAGTACCATGTCACAAATAAAAAATAGTGACACATTAGTTAGTGGAACACAGTATTGTTTTTTTTATGTTAAAGTTATTGCCACAGTCACCAGATTTCAATCTCATACAGCACCTTTGGGAGGAGGGCAGTGGAATGGGAGATTCGAATCCTGGATGTGCAACCAATCAATCTCAAAGAATTGTAAGATTCCATAACAGCATGGATCCAAATTTCAAGAGTGCTTCCAGAACATTATCAAATCCATACCAAGAAGAGTTGTGGCCATTCTAAAGGCAAAAAGCGGAATTCAATATGGTATAAAAAAAAGTATATCAAATAAAGTGACCAGTGAGTGTAGATTCATTGAAATTCTTTCCTAAAAGTTCTACAAGTTTTTATAAATATTTCAGACAATAGTATATTTATTATGAGAATAGCCATAACAGATCTTACGGCTAACAACACCTACAATATATTTTGCTTCCCATTGACAAAAACTGGACATGGAAAATGAAACTTCTTTGATGCGGGATTCATAATCTTTGATTTCCAAAACTGAATCTCCATTTTTTATTTTTAAATCAGGTGCATGAATGAAGTATTGGGAGTCATTTTACAAAGAAAGGTTGACTTCAATGGCAATATTTGCAATCAAAATTTATCTTGTTAGAGACTAAATCCAAACTGAACATTTAACTAAACACCATTTTTTATAAAACTGCAACATTTACTGCTTAACGATTAGCTAATATCTCAAAAAATAAATAAGGTGGCAATGTCTTAAATGAGTCATACATTTAAGGTTGCAATTCAAACTATTCTTGATCTATTAATGAAAATTATCTCAAACAAGACAACCCCCCCACCAAAACACTAGCTCCATCTCATAAGTTTTTACATTTGCATATACATTATACAGAGTGCAACAAAAATACCTCCCACAAAATGGTAAAATATTAGCTAGATCAGTGATTCTTAACTGCCATGCTGTGGTACACTTGTGGAATAACACAGTATTTCCACCTACATTTTACACGCGTAAAATGTAGGTGGAAATACAATGTACTGCAAAAGCATAATTGGATTTGAAATCCTTTCATAAATTTTCCTTCTAATATTGGACTTCAGTTATGTGAAGAAGAATTGATCACCATTTCTAGCAATTGAGGACTCAAAATATTCAACAGTACCCATTGATACATTTTGGATTTCAATACAAAAGGAATATCCCACATTAGCTAAAAAGGCTTTATTAGTTTTATTGCAATTTTCTACTTCTAATACTGAGCTAGATAAAGACACCATTGTCACTAATATTTTACCATTATGAGGGAGGTATTACTGCTGCACTCTATATAACATATAGCCACTATTATGGGACAGAGATAGATGTTTAATATAAAGTTTAAGTAAGTCTATAATGTTTAAGGAAATCCTAATAAATCCTAATATTGCATTCAAATTTACATAATCTTAAAAAAATACAGCAAATAAATTTATCAAAGCTAATTGTGACAAACTTAAAAACTAAACTGTTAACATTTTTGTCAGATTGATTTATTGGGTTACATTATATATCTTTAGGGAAACAGTTTTTAAAAATTAAAAATTAACTAATTAAAGCCTGGGTATAATATAATCTATTAATAGTTTGATGAATTTATTTTTTAAGAGGTGGGAACGGGGGGTGATCAAGTGTTTTTGAATTTACCAATTTGACCAAATCAAGATAAAATCTAACATCTTAAAATAAAAATAATCAAAGTTATTTGCAATCATGGTGGACAATGTTTGTCTCAGATGATTTCAGGACAATGTGTACATGCAAGTTGTTTTTTTGTTTTTTTTTCAAATAAAATAATTCTTAAAATTCGTTCAAGGGCAAAGAAAAATATTAGAATTGTAGGTTGATGTAAATACATTTGAAGGTTTAAAAATAAAAATGCAAATTAAAGAAAGCCTTTGAAAAACTTGAGAAAAATAGGAAAAATTAATGCATTTATACACAGATATAAAAATACTTAAATAAAAGTACTTAAAAAAAAAAAACTTTAATAATATATATTTCAAATACAATTTTTATTTTCCCCATTTGAAATTTGACCATGTAATAAAAAGCATGGAACTATTACAATGGAAATCTGAATTGTAATAAAAAGAGGTAAATTGCATTCAATCAGGAAGAAAAATGAATTATATTTTCAAAACTCACTACCCAAATCTGCCAGCAGTCAAAGAATAACATTTATACAGGGGAATCTAAAGACATTAATAAAAAATATGATTCCCATTAAAATTGGAGTCAGTGATTTAATGGCTAATATCTTGTTTTTTCCCCTAACAACACTTCTGCAATTTTGAAGGACATTAAGACGTGAAGATAAAAAATGAAAATTAAAAAAAGCACCCAATACCAATGACTTGTGATTTGATTTAAAATGAAAGGTTGAATAAACCTAGATTAAATACCGAGGCTAGAATGATTGCAGAAAGTGCTTAATTTTAACCCCAGTTTGATTTCGGATATTTGGCAGAGATGATAATTTATTAAGCATTTCAAAAAAATAAAATAAATAGTACAGTCAGAAATGTTTATTTAAATTTATGAATGTAAGAGAAATGGTGGGAAGGAGAGGCAAACAAAAAAAAAAAAATAAATAAATACAACTATTTTCAAATTTAAATGATTTTAGAACTTTTCAAAAAACAAGTTTTATTAACAGCTATAGATATTTTAATAACTGTGTACAAGTAACTACCACACACAAACACACACACAAACACGTGTGTGTGTGCATGTAGGAGTAACAGAACAAAATGGTGGAATTATGACATTTAGCTTTAGTCAATCAGAAAATAAAAGGGATCAAATAACTGTGTACCAAAATACTAGATAGAATGTAATTATATTAGGTTTGACTAAAGACATCACCCCCTGCCAACTTTTTATATTTAAACTAAGGGTCAAAAAAAAAAAAAAAAAGAAAAGAAAAGAAAAAAAAAGGCACACTTTCAAAAGAAAATGTTCAGGCACAATATTGAAGAATGTGGTTGCAAAAATAGCATTGCAGAATTATTTCCCTTGTAACCAGTACGTTTGCTTTAAGTAGAATATAAAAGGAATTCTTTTTTTTTTTATGCACAAATAGACTTTTTGGTAAATGGTTAAAATAAACCATCGTTAGATAATACTTGCTACACTAAAAATCTCACAGCAGAAAAGCTTCAATTATTGAAGTAAATATGCTAACTTGTTTGAAGACTATTCCAGAGAAATTACAGTGAACAAGTCTAATCTTAGTGATAGAAAAGATTAAAGTGTTTTTATGGTTTTAATATAAAAGAAATCCATGCATATCAACTGGAAGACATTTTCAAAACAGTTAAAATGCAACATTTTAATCTGTTATGAAGAACATGGAAATGCCTCATATTGGACAATTTGTGTTTGAGGATTAATATAATTACTTATCAGCTAATTGATGAATTCCATTGTTTTCTTCTTCAGTGGGGTGGATAATGATTACTGATAGGTTCTGCTTCAGAAATATCTTCTAAACATTAATGACTAGTCATGGAAAAAATAATAAATTCAAAACTGAAACATCTGTCTGCATTAATTCAAAATGAAATGAAAAGAAAAGGAAAGAAAAACAAGTCTTGTGCATAGTCATGTATCATGAACATATTTTCATCACAGCTGTTTATGATGTTGAAGAACCATTCTCAAGAATTATAATTTCACAAGAAAGAGTTGGGAAAGCTAGCCAACTGGAGAAAGTGTATGTGCCAAATGGTCCCTTAGAAGTCTTAAAGCAAAATTCAAAATATTTACAGCATAATTTTTTAAGGAACATAAACAGTGAAAAAAGTAAATACTGTTTTTTTAAAAAAAAAAAAAAAAAAAAAAATATTTGTGGCCTGAGACAAACTCATTAAATAATTATTTTTTGGCACTGCATTCCTTCCTGATCAGTTAATAACTGTACAAGGGAGAACATTTTTGTTTTTCATAAAGGAGAGATTTATGATCAAATAGAGATCTCTTAGGCTCTATCTACCTTCAATCTATCTATATTTCTATGTAGAGCATTCAATATCTAACCATCGAAAATTAAATATGCTTGAACAAATTTCATTTGGGCCCAAGAGCAAAACTAGAGATTCTAGTTCACTTGACAAAACATTATTAGCAAAATGAACATTTTATATATATATATTATATATATATATATAAAAAAAACGTGTATATTTATTCACATAGACACACAAGATGATGTCAGCAATTTGTTAGCCTGACCTGCTTCCCAAAATCAATATATCAAATGATCAAACATCAAAATTTGGAGGAGGAAGGGTTGAAAAAGCAACAGTGTACCAAATTGAACTGCAGGGTGAATATTCAGAATAGCATATACATTTCACAGCTCAAGGTTATTCTGCTTGGTTAGGCTGAGAATCTTTCAGCACCATTATCTTGCATGTGTATGCTCATATGTAGGATATTTTGCTAACCAAAATGTGATAGGTCATTTGAGAACTATAAGTCACTGCTAGGATTAAAGAATGTAAAGTATACTTGAAATGGTCTTGGTAAATTTGGTACTCTGAAAAGGAAATCACTAACAACAGAGTGAGAAGTATCAAAACAAAAGTTGGATAAAGTGTGAACATTTTCTCAACTGGATTAATAGAACCCCATTATTGCCCTTTCCTTGTAAAAATCAAAATCAAATTATAAGCATATTTAAATCCAATGATGGACAAAAGACAGTACCACACATGCACTTAATCATTTTGGAATTGTAAGTCTTAGAGGAAGTCCTACATTCAAAGAAATCCTTGATTGTGATATTAGGAGAGAGAGTAAAGCTTCGATCAGCCAAGCTGTCATTTGAGTTCAAGGTTGATATTTACCGACAGGCAGAGTTCTTCAAAATCTGTCCAAGAGATCTGTTTCTTTCTTTCTTTTTTCTTTCTTTTAGTTTAATAACTTAAAATTGAATTATTTGTGAAGTAACAATGTCATCTTCAGGCAAGAAAGGAAAAAAAAAAAAAATTAAATTTTACACACAAAGCAGTTCAAATTCTTGCATTTATTTTTATTTATTTATTTTTTAAATATTTTGGCATCTATGATAAGAATGACTTGTTGCAGATATTGGATATTGGTTGTGAGAAAGAGACTGGAACAACCACATGTCAACGATTATAATTCAAGATTTCATGATTAATAGCCTCAACTGCCATAATTTTATTCCTCCCAATGTTAATCACTTCAGATGTGATGGGAATATATGCAGTGATTATGATGTAGATATTAAGGTTCATGATGAGCAGCAGGTGGAGAGATTAAAAGATGAAGGTAACAATGAAAAGAAAGAGAAAGTTGAGAGGGAAAGGCAGTAAAAAGAAAGGGAGGGGTGTTGCAGGAAAGTAATTATTTTCATAAGATCTTAACACCTAAAGCATTTAGATGTTTTGGTTTTTTCCTTTTAATTATTTAGATAGATGTTTTTTCTCCCTCTCTTTCCTGTCCTGATTTGTATTCAATGCCACTTGCTTTGTTGTTTGTTTTTCAGCATCTCATAAACTGCATTGGAAACACCATGTGTGTACGTAACTGTCATTGTGTCAGAAGCTATCACCAGCTCCATATTGTAGCCTTTCTACATAGCTGAATCTGTAAAGAGAGAGATAAAAAAAAAAGAAAATCTATATAAAGTTTCAAATTCAAGAAGAAAAGAAAGGAAAAAAGAAAAAGGAAAAAAAAGAAAAAGGAAAAAAAAGAAAAAGGAAGAAAAAAGGAAAAAGAAGGAAAAAGGAAAAGAAGAAAAAGGAAAAGAAAAAGGAAAAGAAGAAAAAAGGAAAAGAAAAAAAGGAAAAAAGAAGAAAAAAGGAAAAAAGAAAAAAGCAGAAAAGAAGAAAAAAGGAAAAAGAAAAAAGTAGAAAAAAGGAAAAAGAAGAAAAGAAGAAAAAAAAGAAAAAAGGAAGAAAAAAGGAGAAAAAACGAAAAAAAGAAGGAAGAAACAAAGAAGAAAAAAATGAAGAAACAAAGAAGAAAAAACGAAGAAACAAAGAAGAAAAAACGAAAAAAAGAGAAAGAAAAAAGAAAAAACACAAAAAATAGCTTTTGTCTGAATTTCTGGGATGAGGAATCATCATTATTTACATTCAGATCAATGTACTTGTCCTTACAACTATTATCAAGCTTCAGTCACTGTACCCTTCAGCTTTCTTCTGGGTGGTTGTCAATCCAAGTAACCTTTAGAGAATTTGTAATTGAATCCTTTATTTAATCTACAGGGAGAGATTCCTCTCATTGCACTCTCCAATGTTAAGGGATGTCTTGTTTTGTTCTTTTTTAGGATGCTATATTTATTGCATGTTGTTTCAAATGAATCCAGATCTGTACTACCTGACACAGGAATTGAACTCGCCAAATTCATGAACCTATGCTTTCATCTTCTAGGTTATACTCCCGGGGGGGGGGGGGGGTAGACAGATACCTGAAGAAGGCTGGAGGGCACAACAATCAAAACACCAAGATGAGGACAATAGTCCAAATATAAATAATATAAATAATGATAACTTCTCCTTCCAAAAATTGAGACAGAAAAAAATTTAGTAATTGTCTATATTTCCCGAGTTCGAGATGCACCTGAAGAAGGCCGGAGGATCAGACGGCCGAAACGTTGTGAGGAAAGCAACCAAGATGAGGAAGTCAGTCCGATTAACGAAATCCATATAGAAAAAAATTTATATATTTATTTATTTTCCTTATAGTGTTTGATAAATATATAGTCAGATTATCACTGAAGTTAAGCAATGCCAAGTCTGGTACTTAACCAGTACTTAGATGGGTGACCTTTTGGGAATACCAAGTGTTATAAGCTTGGATGTGTGGGTGGTGTAATGGATAGCAGTTTGGAATTGGAAATTGGAGAGGTGAGTTCCAATTCAAGTTGGGTTTGTTATATTCACTTACATGAAGAATCCACCTTGGAATCCGCCTCTTCCCCCCCCCCCAGCCATGGGTTAATTAGTAGGAAATGTATCAGTAAATCATTATTATCTCCCCCAAATTCTTACAATCTAAAAATATTTTCTGTAAAAGGTTGATAAGCCATAAAAAACAACAACAAATCAATCAACCATCTCCCTTCTTAAAAAAAAAAACTTGAATATATTTTGATCATTGAAAGATTTTATTTTAGAGTAAATTAATATCAAGAGAAAAACCTTACATAGTACTAATGTATTAATTATAAAATTATTTCTTACAAAATTTATTTTCAGCAAGTTAGTAATTTGGAAAAAAACAAACAAACAAACACTTGAGGAAATTTTCTCACCAGTGAATTGTGAGTCTCCATGGCTATGATCAGTGAGACTTTTGTGCTTCTTTTGCAGCCATAATCAAGGGTACCAAACTGGCAAGGGGCTTTGCCAATCGCAGGAACGGATGCTGAAAACAGATATCAGTATATCTCAAAACAAAGGAAAGTTTTAAACTAAGTAAAACAAAATCTAACATAAGAATTGTTATGTCATTCAAAGAAACAATTAAAGCAAAAGAAAGAAACAGAGAACGCACTCTCAAATCTATTTCTGCCAATATTTTACCTTTGAATACAAATTATGCAATATTTCTTTAATAGGTATTTATAATTAAGCTGTTTCATAAGAAATAGTACAAACAAAATTTAAAGTTTCCAATAATAGTGAACTCCAAAAAATTTTAATGTTAAACAAATTAGTAATTTTGTCAGTAATTATCTAATAACTATAAATTGTTTAGAAATGTTTTTAATGTAATGAGTAATAAAGAAAAAAATTCTAGTCTGATATTCAATTCATGTGGACACATCATGACCATGCTGTAATTTTACAATTGTTTAATTATAATAGGAAAAAATATATAAGAATATAAAAGCTTATTAGGAACCTGTGCAATAAAGGTAAGTGATAAATAATGGTTATATTACACAAGTCTTGTTTTATCAGAATGTTTTGGCCAGTGTACATTGTCTTTTTTCATCTTTTTATTGAAACTAAGATCAGGTGTTATTGTTATTATACAAAAATTCTCTCAAACTAGTTTCTTTGGCTTTGTTGTCTTTTTCACATTTTCATGTAAAACATGATAAAGGCAACAAAGAAAAGATATCTAAATTTGGACAACAAAACGATCATTGTAATGATCTAAAAAAAATCAGAATGATTAAGATTGAAACTTAATGATAAGAGATATTAAGATTAAAAAAAAAAGAAAGAAAAGGCAAATTTTAATTGAAGAAATAAAAATGTCAATTTAAGTGTAAATACAATACTTCTGCATTTTTTTTTTTTAAATTAAATTTTAAATGACAGATATTTCTGGTAGGTTTGTAGTAACCAAGCATTCATATGCATATGTTATATGTATGAAAATAATCGTTTTTTTTGTGTTTTTTTTATTTCAGAAAATTATATTTTTTGTCAACAAGATTATCCTTTTATCCATTGAAACAGGCTACACCAAATTGTTACTTGTTCTAAAAGAGCGAAACAAATTCTGTTCTTTTTATAATTGATAGAATTTTAGTATCAATATGATCAAAGTAAAAATGTATCTTGATATTTTGCTACTACACAAAATACTGAAAGATTAAAAATACAGGGAGATTTACCAGTCCAAGGTTTAAAATTTGAAAGAACTTTTGAAAAATCTTAGCAATTCTTTATGTAGTACTTTTATGTAAGCAATGGCTAACTTTTCAAGGTGATTACACATTATTTAGTAGCAAATGTTCTCTTGAATAAATAAGGTTTGCAACAAAGAATATAGACATTTGTGAAATTTTTCACTCCAAGAAAATACAAGTTGACTTCATTAAAGATTTCAACTTTAAATAAGGGAGAATCCTTCATGAACCTATGTTTTTGAAGAAGTTAAAATCAAATCTGAATCCATTACAGGCTTTTTTTATATTAATCTTTAGAAATTTGGGAAGTAGCTAAGTACTTAAAATTCAAGTATGTACCTAGGTACTGTGGTGAAGGCAACTATAGTTGTCTCCCCCTCGAACAATTCTACTAAAAAAAGTCAGCACTGAACTTCACATATGTGCAGTGATTGAACTGCTTCAAATAAAGCTTCATTACATGCTTAAAGGTTCGTCTGCTTTCTTTAAAGGTACATCAATAAGTTCATAGATAAATGGTGAATAAAGGCATTTATTTAATACAATAAATATTTCTCAACATAATCTTGTTTCTTGTCAATACACTTCATTCAGTAGTGAGTATTACTGTGTATTATAGTGTACAAGTCTCACTTTTTTACCTACAAATTTGATGTCAAAATCAGCTTGCCTTCTATACACTGAAGATATGAATAATACACACACAACATGTGTAAATTCAATTAAATAGGCAAGCATAGTTTAGTTTATTTGAATGTGTTCTTTAAAAATCTCGTATGGATTTCAAATATGCAATGTGCTCAACCAATCAGAATGCTTTAATGCAATCAACATTGATAATCACCTAATCGATATTTCAATTTTCATTGGATACTTGGTATTCTGGGACATTCTTACTGTCAAGCTGAATATGATACTGAAAGCTGAACTATCATTTGTTAGACTTAGGAAGCAAAATACTTTGATGTTTTGAGTACTTTTGTGTTTAGGATAATATATACTAGTTCTTAGTTTTATAGTTACGTTGTCATCATTGGTCGATTGAACTTGCTTTGTTTCAATGACTTTTGTTTTGTTATTATTAGTTACTTTGTTCAATAAATATAGTATTCTGCAAATTTAAAAAAAAAAATTCTCGTTCTTAGAGCATCATTGAAATTTTGCTCAATAGAAATCTTTCAAATATAACGTTTTTTTCTCCTCAAAAAATGTTTTCAACATAAGGGTATGTCTTATATTCCAAAAATGATGGTAATTGTATTGACTAAACATTATACAGTGAAAATTTCAGATCTTTATTCAAGTAATGTATCAGGATAGCAAGATCCTCCCCAGAAGAGAGCTCCTTGTCAGGTTTTGTGAAACATTAAGCTTATGTTTAGTAAATATGAAGAGCACCAACAAATTCTAAGTTACTTATTTTTATATGAAAATGTGTTTCCAAAATGCAAATGCTTCATAATTAAAGGCTCAAACCATATTACAAATATTTTGCATGAAAATCATATTTTATTGTGACTACATAATTTTTTTTTTTTTTATAAGCAACTTAGAATTTTGATCAGGTTGCTTAATTTTTGTGCCAAGAATTCCAGTTGCTTAAGTGGTTTCTAAAGCTTTTTTTATGCTTGGGTTTAATAAATAAAAAAGAAGAATTGATAGAAACCTTGAATACAGTATAAAATAAATTTAATAACTTTTTGTTGTTTAAGTTTATGTTTTTCTTTGTCTTTTTTTTAATTGCTTAAGCCACACTGACATCAGTAGTCAAATTTAATAAGAGTTACATATAAAAAAACAAAAACATGTATCATTGTACAAAGCAACATAATAAAGCAATTATCTTTACAAAGAAAATGTAAGAAGAGAAATGATTGGTTACACGACTAACCAATCAGGAAAGTGGTTAAGAAGATATATACCTTCAATAAATCAGATGCAGAAGCTCTCTTATCTACATCAACCTCTAAACATTTGTCTAAGAAATCCTGGAAGACTGGAGACAATTTATCCTTCTCTTTGATTTCTGGTTTTCCATTTGTTGCTATTAAATACAGCGCCTACAGATTTAAAAAAAAAAAAAAATTGAAAGAGTTTAACAGTTTTCACTTGTGATTTTTAGATGTTCTTTTTTCTCTCTTTTTTGTATTTGTACAAAAATAGATAAAGAGGCCAATGACATTTTATTTTAATAAAAAGTAAATTTGAATGTTCGAGTGGTAAACTTACAAGAAGGCAAATTTACAAGGAGACATAAAGATAATAAATGATTATAGAATTGTATTGTTCAAAAAGTGGACAGTTCTTAAGAAACTTTAATGTTGATGTGTCAGTAAAGATAATTATCAAACAATGTTGAGTGCCAAACTTAAAACTTAAAACATGAAAAAACTAATTGAAAGCCATTTTGTAATAGATAGTTGAATTAATTTTATATTCAATACTCAGTGATATCTGCTTCAAGATGTTATCAAAAGATGAAATAAAATATGCTTAAGATAAATCAAATTTTATCCTCCATATAAACAAGAATTAGAACTTACCCTCAGAGGATTTTCATTTAAATAAGGAGGTTCTCCTTCAATCATTTCAATTGCCATAATTCCTAAACTCCAAATATCAACTTTTGGACCATACTGTTTCCTGTTCAGAAAAAAAAATAAATGAAATTGCCTTATAAAAGGTTTTGTACCAATTGTTTGATTAACTTTAGCATTAAAGAAAGTTACTAACAAAACCTATTTATATTGAACAACTTTGTTCTTACGAATAATTGATATAGAAATAAATGAAAAAGTTTATCATCAAATTTGGTTTTCATATACTCTTTTAGAAGATATTTTTACAATCATTTTCTTCATTTCTGTTCATTTGAGAATTTTGCTGGTGTATGGCATCGCTCTTTGGTATACCAGCTGCTTGGCAGCGAACAGGAGGACCTTAAAGTGGGCTATAGATGTTGCCCAGAAAATTTGTAATTCTCGCTGTTGCAGAAGATATAATGAAAGACAGCACAACTTGTTTGATCTGTTGCCTTCAGGGTGACATTTTAGATCTATTAGTTTGATGGACAGCTTCTATCTCTGTGTAAAATGAACACTGCCTCATGCTGACAATTTTAAATGTACTTTAAACATCATTACTTTCCTTCATTTGATGGTGTGTGTGTGTGTAATATTTCAGATATAACTAAAAATATATCTGTAAAAGGACAATATGAATGAAGTCAAAAGGAAAACTTGTCTTAGCTGACAAATTTCGTCCTCTGATGGACTTTATTAAGGCAAATGTAAGGATTTTATTTTGCAACAAGTATATATATATATATATATATATATATTTTAGAATTGGACATTGTCCGACAATTTATTTAAAGACATTTTTATATTATTTTTATATAAAAAGAACGTTAAACATAATATAAAAATGTCTTTAAATATATATATATATATTATATATATATATATAAACAAAAGTAAACATGTTACTTTTACAAAATGTTTAAATTTAAGAAATGCTCATAAATATTCATCAGGATCACTGAAAATTCTTGGTAAATTATGGAAGATGCTAAGTGACATAATTTAATGCCTAACAAAAGTGAGTAAATGATGTTTAAAATTTTATTTTTTGTTTTATAATGTAATAAATATTTATATTATTTTAGTTTGGGATTAATTTATGATTTATATATTTTAAATAAAAAAAGTTTATGAACATAACTGTTTTCTTTTAAATTTTTTAACAGTTTCATAGTCATGTATGTTGCATATATATACATATATATATATATGTGTGTGTGTGTTTTGGGGGGTGCACCAGGGAGACTGCTGTCCAATTTCATTGTATATTGCACAGTGACAAGAAGAAATAAAAAACTCAAAAGAAATATTGTTTCTTGATTTCTAATTAAAAATTCATTTAAATTAAGTGTTCAGGAGGTTGTATTATTGTTGGGTGCTTGAATTACCCTCCTACTCCCGCTGACAGCATCCTCCTACTGCTTTACTATCACAGTGTTAGAGTTTAGAAATTTGAGTACTGTGCACTGTACAGAGAATATAAAATTGCATAAGATCAACTTAGACCAGCAAGTCAGCCACTGACAACCATAACATGGGGACAAAGGCAGTATCAAGAATCAGCAATTTAGTGCACTGAGTATATCTGCTCAAAGTACAGCTATCAAGTCTCTGTATCAAATGCTTGCTACATATTTGGAAAATATCAACATAATTTTGCTACAAGGAATTAATTTGTATTACCCAAAATCATAACAGCTTTGGAAACATAACAAATGACGATGTGGATGTAATATCCAAACAGAACTAAAGATGCTTATAAAAGGTGTTAAAAGAATCTATTTTTGTGAATGAAATTTCTCCAAGTTCTGGGTTATTTGATGCAGTCACATAACCTGACAAGTGGAGGTTTTCATCCAAGTATTCGTATTTGTTGGTTGGTACCAAAATTAAGTGAGTCGAATGGAAAAGTCAGTTGTTGCCAAAACTTGCTTTAGGGCAGTCCGTTTACTACCCTTCAGTGACCTGACATGTAAACTGTATCACAAAACCCAGTAACTTCGGACTGAAGTTATTTTGAAGTGTTTCTAACTTCTTGATGGTAAGCCTTTCATGTTTTTTCCTTTTTAGCTACTGACCAAATCACTAAAATTAAAATAAAACCTTTTTTGTTTACTATAAAACCTAATTAGTTTTCGTGATGTTCAATTTACTTTTCTTTATCGTATTTCTTTTATTGCACACGACAAAAGGTTCAAGTTAGAAGCTTTCAGAGATACAAACAAACCTACTTGTAAATTCATATTTTGAACATTAAAATAGGTGGCAAAATGGTAATATTAGCTGTTTCCTTATACGGAAGCATTCAGCGTTCATTGACCGAACAGGCAGTGCTATTTTTGGCTGAAATTTATAAAAATCTTTCTCTTCTAACGCTTTTTCAGGAAAAAAAAGTTTCTCAAGTTCACTGTTATTGTTCTTTCCATTAATTGATGGAGGCTTTAATAGCTGCTTTGTGTCATCCTATAAAACACAGTGCAGTTGCAGTGATTCATATGACATCATGTATTTGGAGTTATCTGTGGTTTTCACAAATATATATATTTTAGATATCTAAGCTTTGAGCTTATTTTTATTAAAAAGGATTGTCAATATTTGTTAAAGAATTTGCTGAAATATCTGATACTTTTTTTAGGTCTTAAATCTTTACAACTGTAATAGTTAGAAATAAGTAAAAATCAAGCATTTTTTTTTTTAATAACTGACCTTGTAACTACTTCAGGAGCCATCCAATATGGGGTTCCCACCATAGTTGATCGTTTACTTTGTTCAGGAGATAATTGTGCACAAAACCCAAAATCAGCTGCAAGTGTAAAAGACAAAAGCATCATTATCAAGAGAGTAAGCAAACTATTCACAAATAGGAAATGGAATTAATATATAAATATATATTAGAATTTCCCTTTCCCCTCTGCCGTGTGCTGATAGCCCAGGGGTAGAAACTCTGTCTGATGCCACATCAGTCGGGTTTCACTCCTGACTTGAAGCAATTGGATATCTAGTCGCACTTATGAGTGGTGATACAGAGAAACAGGTCTGTATGTGGATGACATTATTATGCTCTCGAAAATTTTGGTTGAATACTGTAGAGAGAGAGAGAGAAAGAGTAATTCTAAACAGCAGCCGTCTTTGTTAATGCAACGCTCTTCATTAGAAATGAATCAAGCACTATGGCTGACTGGCGTTTGTTTACATTTGTAAAAAAATAATATGCTAGAATTTCCCTTTCTCTCTGCCATGCAATGATAGCTCAGGGGGTAGAAACTCCGAGTGATGCCACATCAGTCGGGTTTTGATCCTAGCTTGAAGCAATTGGATATCTAGCTGCACTGATGAGATTTGATACAGTGAAACAGGCCTGTATATGGATGACATTATATATATATATATATATATATATATATATATATAAAGCTGAAAATTTTGTGCATCTGTTCAAAACACTGAAAATTAAATATGTATAAACTTGTGTGCATGTGCACTCAAGTATTACATAAAACTAAAATATATGTAATTTTATCAAGAATTTTGTCTGCATATCCATTCTAATAGTACATGGCTAAGTTTAAAATGAGAATTTCCCGAATACATGGGATTATTAACAAAAACTGCCCAGTTCTCTTAGTACTTTCCCCATTGTGATGCCTCAGGCCACATTCCCCTGTTAATGGGAAAGGTTCTGCCCATGGGGGATGATAGAGAACCAAGAAAAGCCTGCTTTTTTATATGGCTTACTTTGACTGGTGGATAAAGATATTTAAGTCCAGAAACCTTGACCAACTTCAGGCTCATCATTCAAAGAAATCTTTGTTGGCAGACTGGCTGTTGTTTCTACAGCAACAGTTGTCTTGCACTTCCCTGTGTTATCAGAAGAGTCCACTATATAGAAATCTGATGGCCAAGGGACAGCAAATTCCTCTCAGTATTCTTTATTATGTGAATTTTCACACTAGTAATTACTGGTGGCTGTTCTTAGAGATAAAGTAACAACAAGCCTCCTTGAAACAAACTCCAGTATTCCACTCAAAACACTTGCTGACTTCATTTGAATAATACTTAAAATTTAAATATATAACAATGTGTATATAACAATATATACATTTTTTGTGTGGGTAACACTTGGCAAGAGTATGCCGACAAGTGCAACTCTATATGTAAATAATCATCATTTTTTATGGGTAGCATGCAAGTATGATAATAAAAAATATAGATTACAGAATACTCCATAACAAACTTAACATTAAAAAAAGGCATAATTTTAAAAACTATTTAATGTTCATTAATAATATTTCAGGTGTAAAAATTTTTAATATTCAGAAAAGAAAATTCATTCGGAGACAAAAAGTGAATTTGATGAAGAAAAGAAAAAAAAATACTCACTCAATTTCACGCTACCATCCATACCAAGTAAAATATTATCACTTTTAATGTCCCTATGAATCACTTGATTTTCATGTAAAAACTCTAAGGCTTGCAAACACTGCAAATATAGAAACCAGATTGTTAGAACAAGAAAATACAAGCAAGGAAAAATTCTAGAAACTTTAAAAAAATAAATATCGTCCTTGTCAGTCTATTTTTTAAAAAACAAACAAAACAAAAAACGAAAAAAAAATGAACAAAAAACGAAAAAAAAAAAAGTAAAAAAAAACAAAAAACGAAAAAAATCCAAAAAAAAAACAAAAAACAAAAAAAATGCAAACAAAAAACAAAAAATGCAAAAAAACAAAAAAAATGAAAAACAAAAAAAATGCAAAAAAAACAAGCAACAAAAAACAAAAACTTCTCTTTGTGAAAACAAACAAATAAAAAAATTAAAGAAAATGGTGCATACACAAAGAAAGTGCTGGAAAATTTTCAGCCTGACCAAACAGGCTGAAAAAAAAAAAAAGAAAAAAGATATTTGGGCAGGCCTTGGAAAGTGGGTCAGACAAAGATCTGTCTTCTGCGTGTATATATGTCATCATCATCATCCCCTTGACTTTTGTAATTGTACGGGAGATCCGAATACAGAAGCCACACTAAATCTCCTCCACAACAAGCAAAAAAGAAACTATTAGAATAGAACATGCGGTTGAATCTAGCGAATTCAACCATGAAACAATGAGATCTAGTTGCCAATCATCTAGTAGTAGTACACTTACATTCATATGGCTTAGGTACCAGGGAGAAAAGCTCATTCGAACAATTACCATGAAAATATTTATCGAAAAGACACAGGGAAGCCACATCATGGCTATTATGCACCAATAGAAAATGCTGAAGATGTTGGAATGCTGAAATTTTATTTTATTTTTTCTTACTTGTCCCTGGGCATGTAGTCAAGTTGATTTCATTTAGTTTCCTTATACTTTTGTTTTCATCACTTTTGTTATTAAATATCGCACATTGTGATAATAGAAGATCTGCCAAGAAAGGTGAAATATTCTAAGAACCTGGACCCAAATTTACCCTGGATGATCTAGTGATCAAAGTACTTTCTATATATTTTTGCCTTAGTAAAATCATTGAGTAAAAGTGTTGTTTTGTAAAAGATCTCTTTTGTATTCATTCATTTATTCAGCTGGTGCATTTTGTGCCACTGTAGTCACCACTCCCCTCCAACTCATAATTTTGGTTCATGATGACATTCATGGCAGAATATTGCAATGTCTTACTGGTTCCTTTTGCACGGGGCATGTCGAGGTTACTCTGTTCCTCCTTTCAGAAGAGGCAAGACCTACAAGGCAGCAAGTGGTTTGAATTCAGAGTTTTCCTTCTCCTAGACAGGTGATAATATATGGAGGCCATGTGCTATCTCCTCTTGGCTGTACTGACAAGATCCAAAGGAATACAGGGCATTATATTTGGGGAGGGCTTGGCTGCAGGAATTGCTGGAAAGTTGTTGGTGTTGACAGCCAATTGCATTTGGGGCTCCACTCTGGGTTTTCTGTCTGGATTTACTTCTATAGCCTTTTCCATACTTTGGATATGAGTGCAAGGCAGTGGAGGTTTAAAATTAAGGTTTTCCTTCCCCTAGATGGACTGCTTTTTGGGCTGTCGAGCTCTAACTACATGAAGTAGCTGGTTATGAGGTGTCACTCTTCTGCTTTTGCCCATTCTTTGGCTTGGAACTGGACTTAGTTGTCAAAAGCTATTTGAGATGCATGCCATGGGAGCATTTTATAGACAATGGGAGTGTGTCTATTTGTGTTCATATAACCTTTTATTTCAATTCTTTGAGATTTCTTCAATGTATTCCTTGTGGCAATCATTACGGGTGATAGAGTAAATTCTTCCTTCAAGTTTTTCCTTATTATCATTTTGTTTTGCATTAATAACATAATATAGAAATCCAATTCTTGACTGAATTTTTTGGATGAGGAGTTCTTTACATGCAGACGATTATCCTCATCTTTGTTATTACCATAATGTTTCAACTGTTATGCCCTCTGGTCTTCATCAGGTGCATCTTGATCTAGGTTCAATTCAAAATTCCTTGCAGGTTACCCAGATTGACATACACCTGATGAAAGCTGGAGGGTACAAAGAGTCGAAATGTTGTGATAACAACAAAGAAGAAGACAATAGTCCTCATCTAAGTATTATAAATGTAAGTTGATCAGAGACATGCAGAGAAACTAGATGTAGATGAGGATAATTTTATGGTGACAAATTCAAAATAATTTCAAAACTAAATTTAAATATTCCAAACAGCTATGACAGGGGAAAAAAATACTAAATTTAAAAAAAAATTATTCATATTCACGATCTTTTCACTTGTGTAATGTATTATGAAAGTTTTCAAATTTAGTATAGGAGATTAGAAAATTGAATATAGAATAGGCTGTACAAAAGGCAATTTCTCCCAACACTGCAAACTGCTACAAAATCAAAACATCAGCCTGATTGGGAAAAAAGAGTCATATTCTTAAGTCGTCTTGTTATACCGAGACTTTCATATGGATGTCCTGCATGACACCAAACTCGTTCAGAAATATCTAAACTTTCTGCTTTCTAAGATCAAAGGTTAAAAAAGCTTTGAGCGAGTGAAGCCTGGGCACCTTGCCAAAGACTATCCTTCCTTGATTATTGTGGACTAGCGCTACAGAATCACAAACAAAGGACTGTACCAAATAACAGAAACCACATCACTTGAGGACTACCAACAGCAACAACAACTAAAATGGATAGCACATCTAACTTAATGATATAATCAAGATGTTGACATTCTACACTGCATCAAAAAAAAAAAAAGTTAGGAAGGAAATCTCAATTCATATTGGAAAGGACAACAACAGCTACCTGACTTGAGAATCCTATTTTATTAAAAAATTATTTTAAGAGAAAGATTTTATAAATTTCAGCTGAAAGCAGTACTGGCTGCTCGGTCAATGAATGCCAAATGTTTCCTTGTAATTACTATTACCATATGTACCCTTGTGTACCAAATATAAATGTCAGCATGATTATTAATTAAATACCCACCCCCAGCATGGAGCCTATTTGCTAGTGTGCACTTATTATTATTCTATAAATAATTTTCTCTGTGGCACAATTATTTCATTTCATGAATCATGCCAAGTCAGAAAACATGCATTCACACTTTATTCAAATGAGCATGCTGATTTTACAAGCTGAAAAATTCTTCCCAACTTGGCTGTTCCAGATAGTGCTTGTATCGAACACAAGAGTAATAATTAAGGATTCATACCTTTCCAAAAGATTTTGTGTGTAAGTAAAAATAATGAACCTGACAGGAATTGGAATTTGGTTCTCTGACTTCCAATTCTAAGCCGTTATCCATTACACCACCTAAACAACCAAGCTTATAGCATTTAGTATTCCCAAGCAGTCACCCATCTAGATACTGACTAGCCTTGTCATTGCTTAACTTTGGTGATTGTATGACAAATGAGATATGGCTGTAAGCCTAGTGGAAGACAATCTTCTATTCTTGAACTTTTAGACAGACAAAATAAAAAAAAACATAAAAAGGTTTTTATTTATTAAGATATATATATATATATATATATATATATATATATATATATATATATATATATATATATATATATATTGTTGGAACCTAGAAAGAGTTACTGAATGAGGAATAACTAAAATGGAGGTTGGAAATGAACTGGTAATTATAACATCAACAAAATACAATACTCGCCAGCAGCGTGAAGTAGGTAAACCACTGCTAGTGGTGGACTACTTAGACAGCATATTACCCCCACTTACAATAGTGCCCAACATATTTATGAGGATTAGGACATGCTCATTAGTGTTCATAGGTACGGTATATAACATATACAGGATGTCCCAAAAATGTACTCACTTTTTGACTTTGTTGCTAATTTGAATATTTATAATCATGCATTTAATTATTTACATTAGTCGGACTATTGTCCTCATCTTTGTCGCCATATTTGTCACAACGTTTCGGCCGTTGTACGCTCCGGCCTTCTTCAGGTGGTTGGAATTTCGAACCGAACCCTTTATTTCGATCACTGGAGGCCGGAGTGTACAACGGCCGAAACGTTGTGACAAATATGGCGACAAAGATGAGGACAATAGTCCAACTAATGTAAATACTGTACATAATACCTCATCTCAGAAATATAAACGGATGCATTTAATTTCATTTAATATTTAAGTTAAATCATTAATCTTCTTTATAAATCAATAAACATTAAGATTTCTTAATTTTAACATTAATCTTGTTTGCAAGTCAATAAAAACACTGCATTTATTGTCATTTAAAGAGTGAGTACATTTTTTTTATGTGCTAACACCCTTGGGAAAGGTTTGAATCTTCCTCTTCTTTCCCCAGCTATGGGTAAATAGCAGGACAGACTGGGTTCTATAGCCTTGGATGGCAACTGGTCTACTGCAGGAAGACATGGCATCCTACTGTGGGAAAAAATCTGCCTCGTCAGTCATGTATCAAAAGATACATGATTGCCTAAGTGTGTATTATGCATGGAACATAACTCATTGACTTTTTTGGGGATACCCTGTGTATAATGCAGGATATTCCTCATCTATAACCTTTGTTATTTTTATCTGAATAAATATAAAGAAACAAAGGTTTAAATGACACTTAAACGCATTAAAAATTCAGTACAAGAATGTTACAAAAGTGGTTAAGACAATGTATAAATTTACATTTCAAAACACAATCATTACACAAATACAAGAGACATGAGTTGATGTTTATACTTCATCATAAAATGATTTAATTCCTTACCAAACACAACTATAATCTTAACCTATTCAAATCTAGGGACAACCATTATCTTACCCACATATACCTATAAACTGGGGGCACCTCGGCATGGTGTAATGGTTAGCAAGCTTGTCTTGCTAAAAAAGTTACAACTGAATAGTGAGTTCGATTATCACTGGTTGGGCCATACTTTTGACCTTGTGCCATATCTAAGCTATCCTTAGAAAATCAATATAACTATAAAGTGAATCTCTTACTCTGTAGTTCTCTACCTTGAGTAGCTACTGGGCCTTGTATAGGGTAAACAATATTGTTAAAAAAAAAAGAAAAAAAAAAGAGCAATTGATACCAGTTTTTGAACAGGTTCATCTGCTTGAAATTTTATAGTTATACTTTTTTGAATATTTTGAATACCTAAAATAAACTTTCTAATCCTTCCATCCACCTTTATTTTTTAAATAAAGTATCAGTACAATTTTAAACTAATATTTTAAACAAGAGCTGCTATAAAACAGCAAGCACATATTTGGTGTGACTTGTATTTATGAGCTCTGCTTGTTAGCTCACTACAAGATTAAAATTTTGAAATAAACAGCCTGCTTTTTTCATTTGCATTTAAGCAAATAAATGACAAAGTGGGAAAAATTCTGTGTAACATGTTTCGTCCTCTAAAAGGACTTCATCAGACTAAAGTAATGTTTTGGTTGATGGAATAATATATGCATGGAAGGGGGAGATATAGAAAAAAACACAAACATCAGTAATGATTATATTTGCAATTAACTAATTATTTTGTTAGTGTATTAATGTTTGACATTTTTACTTAGATTATTTCTCAGTACTAGCACAGAGTTGTTCATTATACTTTTCTTTTGTTTTCCATCACATGCCGATTACAAAAAGGATTCAAATAAAATTCAATCATTCATTTAGATTTTATTAATTTATTTATGAAACTTGTTTTTCCTTCTTTGACCTTTGAAAATGTGTAAAATATATAATGTTGCCATAATAATGAACAGTACATTTGTACTTCATTAATTTAAATCACCTGATGGAAATGGTGAAGTTTGAGTTAGGGAAGAAAATTTTTGAATCTTATATGCAACCTTCAGTTTACATTATTAGATGTGTGCAACAGTTTCCAGTAAAAATCTGGTTTTCAACTGTGCATTCAAGTGTCTATTAAAAGAATAAAAGGAAGTAAAGAACTTTGGGAACATAGACATATCTAAAATATACAACCCATAATTTTCAATGCATCATGAAAAATAATAGCTGTATTTTCTTGTAGAAATACAATTTTTGCTGATAAATCTGAATCAATTTTGTGCCATGCAATTAAGCTTGTTGATTCAAAATTTACTTTTTCTATGAATCTTTCAAGCCATCCTAAACAACTGTCAGTAAAGATCTGTTTCTAAGATGGGGAAAAATTAATTTAGATATCATTACTACAGATTCTTTTAAATACTATAATATATGCTACAGACACATGAGTAGTGTAATGGTTATTACCACAGAAAGTGGAAACAGCAAGCCAAGTTCAAATCCTAGCTTTGTCTGTTGCATACAATTTTGCATTAATGGAATGCATAAATCCATCTCTTCTTCCTCTAGCTGTAGGTTAAATAACAAGGTAGCTAACACAAGGTCTAAGAACAAGAAAAATCTGAGCTGAAAATCATGGAGAAAGCAACAGGAAACTATTCCGTTATCTTTCCCAAGAAGTCATGGCAATTTCCCTAAAATCTGTGGAGAGACATAATGCCAGAATCTCGATTATAAAAAAAAAAAGGAACAAAGAGAGAGATAGAGAGGGAGAATAAAATGTAGCTTTATACTGGAGACATCAAATAAATAATGAGAGACTATGTGTTTAGATGTTTACATGTTTGCCAGAACAAATTCTGCAAGCTCTCATCAAATGAAGATTTTAATATGGATACCATGCATGGTGCCAAAATCGTTCAGAAATAACTAAACTCTCTGCTGTATAAAACTGCCTTCTAAGATCAATGGTTAAGAAAAGGTTTTGAGTGAGTAAAGCCTGAGTGTCTTGGCAAAGATCATCCTTATTTAAACATTGTGGACTGGTGCTACAGAAACAAAAAGCTGTATGAAATAACAGAAAACACACTACTTGAGGACATTCAACAGCAGCATCAAATATAATGGATAACACATATAACTTGAAGAGAAAATAATGACATAATCAAGATGGTGACATTCCATACTACTAAAAACAAAAAGTTAGGAAGGAAACCCCCATTAATGCTGAACATGAGAAACCAGTTTTCCTGAAAAGTTGTTTCAAAGAGAAAGATTTTATAAATTTCAACCGACAATAGTATTGGCTGCTTGGTCAATGAAAGCCAAATGTCTCCTTATAAGGAAACGGCTAATATTACCATTACCAATAAGTATTATGTACAAGCAAAAATTCCTCGCACTCTTTTTTTTTCTTTTGAAAACTAGAGATTGAACACAGTTGAAAACCAGGTTTCCACAGGAAATTTTTTTTATACACTGAATAAATCTCAATTTAATGAATATCAGATATTTGTTGAGAATTGGCACACAGAGAAAAATAAAGAGTGAAGAGACAAAAAAAAGCAGCATCGATCCCTGCATTTATTATTCATACCTCTCGTCCTACAGCTGCGATTTGCCCTTCATCCATACACGTCTCTGTAACTACATCAGTTAATGAACCTCCTGCAAGATATTCCATAACCACCTACAAGGAAAAAAACATTTGGAAGATTTAAAAAAACAAACTTGAAATACATTTTTGCTTCAAATCAGATACCATTCTTCTAAAAGTGACATTAAGTGCCAATGAAAAAATATACAAACGGAAAATAATTAGCCATACAATTAATAAGCTTAGATTCATATATTATGATTAAATATAATATTTAATAAAGTATTCTTTATATTTTGTAAGATATTTATAGAAAAATATTATTGGCAGAAATGGATTTATCATTTATATGATTTAAAGTAAATCAAATTTTGTTATTAAATTACAAAATTGGTATTTAAACAATGAAAGCTTATTAGTGAAACTCTGTAAGGAAGAAAAACCCTTTTCTCTAATTGACTATACAATAAAGCTTTTTCATAAAATCTATATAAATAAATGTGAATGTAAGTGTGTCACTGTGTCACACTTTTTCAACTTTTCTCCTAGAGATATGTCATACCATTTTGGAATCGGGCTAACTCTGAGCAAACTAAAGACATTCCAGGCCGGATCTGGAGCTGCAATTTTGGATTCCCAAGTTCTCATTACTGTGACTGTTTTTGGTGATTTTTTGTGATAAATTTTTTGTACGATAATTTTTATAACTTGGAAATAAATTTTGGAAATAACAGAAATGAATTGCAAAATCTAGTGAAAATCACTCATGAAATAAAAATAATTATTTGTATGGAAAGTAAGGACCTATGTATATCAAATTGTTTTTAAGTGGCGACAGAAGAATTATCATTGAGCTTAAATATTAATGCAATACTTAAATGCAGCGATCAATTTTGAGTTCTTTTGTAATTTATTGTTGTTTATTGCATATGGCAATAGTATGCCTCACAAAAAGAAATCTCCTCCAACAAGACCAGATTGCAATAAGAGCCAAGGCTGCAGTGAAGAAAAGAAAGTCTTGTGCAAATGAAAATCCAGATCAAATGGCAGCCAGGATAGATTCCAATGCTGAGAATATGCAAAGATTTAGGGATTCTCAAACTCCTGAACAAGTTGAAGACCCATTCATGAGTCCTCCATGGGAGCTAGCTTAAATGCTGCCCAATAAGGCTGCTTTAAAAAAAAAATGAAAAGATTCTTATGACTGAGCTGAATTGATCAGAATCAGATTATGTTAAAGTGCTTCTTTGTAATTATATTAAACAAAAAACTTTACAAAGTAGGAATAAGTCAACTTAAAAAATCAGTTTCAGTTTCTCAAAATTTCAAATGTAGATAGGAAAAATACATCTTTTTTTTCTCTTATTGTGTTAATGTTAATTTAAGAAAAAGAAAATTCAATTCATAGTAACTAAATGATCCCTCCGCAAAATTCTTTGTGACAAGTTACGTCCCTTGAAGGAATTTCCGACTAAAAATGTTAAACCATTCCTTCTAGGAATGAATTGTATTATGTAGTAGATTTTTTCTTTGCCATTTTGTTCTTTAATTAACTGCTAGTAGTCTGGTGTATAGATTTATGTATTTTTACCCTGAACAAATACAAATACCAAAGTTTTAAGATTTTTTTATTTTATTTTTTAAATGAGATCTTGCATTAAAATAACTAAAAATAAATGATTTTGCAAGGAGAAAAAAAAAGAAGAAAAAATCCATTTATGGACTTACCCAAAGCTCTTCACCAACCAAATAACTATCCAAATAATTTACGATGTTTGCATTTTGGTTTTCCCTCATGACCAAAATTTCATTAATGATCAATTCTTTCTTCGGCTGTTGTGACAGATTCATAGTTTTAATAGCAACTTCCCGTCCAGTTGCAATTTCAATGGCTATGAACACAGTTCCTGATGCTCTGAAAACAATAGATTTGCCTCATATTAATTAGATTTTTAGACATTTTTGTTATTAATTTTTTGCTTATCTTTCTCAGGATATAGAAAGGTTCAAGCTTTCTCATTTGCTAATTCTTCATTTTAATTCATCTAACTTGAACAACTGAAAAATATTTGACCAAGAACTTTGTGATAAAATACAGCAATCAAGGAAGAAAAGAAGTGAAAAATTAATATCCATTTTAATAATTTCACAATAATATCAAATCAAGTTCAATACTTTATAAAAAAAAAAAAAAAATGAGGTACCTTTTTTTAGCATTTTGACAAATAGTTTCATTCATATTTGCCTTATTATTCAGTTTCTGAATTTTATTTTCTGGTTTTCAATGGCCTTTTTTCCTTTACAATAAGGTTCACCCTGTACAAGGCCCAGGGACCACTCAAGGTAGAGGGTTACGTTAAGGGGTAGTTTATATGTATAAGAGGGGAAGTAACGTTTGACTCTAGACTTGAACAGGTTAAGATAGTAGTGATCGGGGAAACATCCTCTTGCGAGTCTGTTCCATAGAGCAATGATTCGTGGGAAGAAGCTGTTTGAGTGGAACTTGCATTTCGCCAATAGAATACAGAGGGAATGAAAGTGGTTTGCTACTAGGTAAATGGCATAGTGGGTCCTAGCCTTGGAGGTCAAACCCGGTGGAACCAGGAGATGCAGTTCATCCAAGCACTTTCCATGGTTGTAGTGATAAAGCAGTGAGAGACTTGCCAAATAGGTTTGAATGCATTCTGTCAAAATAAAAGTTTCCACCATATTTTTGACAAAATCGTATTTACATGAAGTCATAGCAGCATTATTCAGTCATCAAAATATTTTCCCTGGATTTATATTATATTCAGCTGTGTTTCACTTGAATTGTCTTCTGTCACTACCTTTGAATTTGATGTAATCTTCAATATCTTAAATTTAAAAAAAAAAATAACTGACCACATAAGGAGTATGGATTGGGACAAAACAAATGATAAATATCTAAATAAATTGCTTTCCTATCTGCATTCTTAGATGACGTAGCTTTTGGAAGGCACCTTCTGCTATTCCAACGCACCTTCAGATTTTGGTGTTGCACTTTCCATCCTCTGCTAAAGCCCCTCCAAAATATTTAAAATGTACTTGCTTGATTTTGGTATTGCCAATTTGTAATTTGCATGCTGGGCTGTTCATTTTGGCTGACAATCATACAATCTATGTTCTTGCAAATGATGTGTTGTCCTTTCTGCTTTCTTTCACTCCCTTCTGTTGTTCTTGTAATTTGTTTTTTTTATCTTCTAACATGTTTTTCAAATGAAAGATTTGCTTCTAATCTTTCTGTAATTTTATGTGTTGCTCTGTGTCTTCCTTCAAAACTATCACTGACCAAGTCATCAGTTTTCAAATTCTGGAGACCTCTCAGAGATTTGTTCTGAACTTAAAATCTTCCATTTTTAAAAAAAAAAAAAACAAAACAAAAAACATTCTTGATATATTCTTGCATCATATTATTATCACAAACCTTATCTCTTTTCTGCAAACAATTCAAAGTGAAGACCTGAATTAATAAAGTAAATTTCAAAGACACTAATATTTCCTACCATTGTACAGAAAAGTAAATTGAAAGAACTCACCCTTGGCCAATTTTTTCCATCTTGGTATATTTTCGATTTGGGTCGCCTATAGTTACAATGGTACGTAGCTTCTCTAATATTTCTTCATCTGTCATTTTCTTTTTCTTCGGCTTTTCTTTCTGACCAGGTGTAGCACCATTTGCCTTCTCATCAGGTTCAATTGGTTTGGTGTACTGATTATGAAAACAAGAGGCTTACTTTAGATTGGCTGTTATATGATTTACAAACAGAACAAATAAAATGTTACCACATAAACACTATATCAAGTATTTCAAAATGTACTAAGTTTAGCTTAATCTGGCACAAGGCCACAAAAATCTGTGAAGATTGCAGTAATGAGATACACCATACTTGGGGTCATGTAGCAGTCTAGATAAACTCATTTTATATATATATATATATATATATATATATATATATATATATATATATATATATAGTTTTTAATCAGTTTCACCCTATGCAAGGCAATAAATCCACTAAGACACAAGGGGGTTATTGGGTGTGGAAGAATTAGGAACAGAAACATTAATACAGTAGTCTACCGATATAGCACAGATATTGGGGTCCAAGATGGCTGACCCACACTACAAGTGAATCGCGGTAGCTGTAGGGCATGTTCGATAATAGGAGGTTGAACACCTACCTGATTTTGGGGCCCTGTTTGCTTTATTTTGTGATATATACTGTAGATAATGGCTTGAAATGAACCTCAAAAAATTATACTAATTTATGCCAATGATTTCATAAGAAATATTGGTTAATTTGCTTTTTAATTCCGTACTAAGTATCTAATAAAAATTTCCTGAATAGTTACATTTTATTCTAAATTTACATGCCTGATTCGAAAATAACAAAGAAATTTTTATAAAATCTACCGTTTTGGAGTTATCGACAATAAAAGTTTAGACTCATTTGTGTTGTTGGTTATGGCACAGCAGCCATTATTGGCATTGTTTGCATCAGTGTGTGCGCAATAATCAAGACAAGTGAATGTCTATTCCACAGCAAATATATGCAAACGTCACCAGTAATGGTTGCCATGATGCAAATGAGTCTGAACCTTTATTTTTGATAACTCAAAAAGTAGATTTTATCAAAATTTCTTTGTTATTTTTGAATTAAGCATGTAAATTTACACAAATATAACTATTCAGGAAATTTATTCCTGGGAATTCCCGATTGTGACCCCTAATTACTACACGCTATTTATATTTGTTTATTTATGAGAGATTCTTGATGTCTACTGTTGGACGGTCAAATTGAACATGATCAACCAGAGAAAAGTACTCCTGTTTACACCCCATCCGTGGTATCTGATTGCAGTGATTGAATTCCTGTTAATTAGTCCGATATTATAGGAACTCTTTGATCATGCGCGGAATAGAAATATAAAGTAATCATGCATAATTATCACCAATTGGATCAGGTGTGAAACGGCCGAGGTGTTAAAATTTTGCAAAATTTAGGCTCTTTGATCATCAGGATCAAGGTAAAATGTGTGAAAAAGGGGTGTAATTATTAAAACAAATTAGGACCCATCTGATGATCGCTGTTTGTTCTATCTATCGTGAAGAAGATGACCCAGAAATGAGTAAAATAGAGTGGAATTTCTAAAACAGTGAGCAATATTGAGGGTTCAGGAGTAAAATCTTGGGGTCCACTGGATACTGTATGAAACTGGTTCCCCTAATAGCAAAGGGACTACTGTAATGAGCAGGAAGAGAAAATAGTAATCAGGAGGACAGTAGATAGCAATTAACATTGCATTTAAATTAATGCAGATTAAAGTTGACTGGAAAACATGGAGCCAAAAGGGAGTTCCACAAGTGAGAAAAGAAAATGTTAGCATAGAAATTACGGCAACATCTAGCCAGCTCAACTGTAAATTGATGAGATCTTGACACCAGTCTAGTACTTTGCTTAAATTCAAAAAGTTTAGGTATCATAGCGATGAGCTCATCTGAATAATTACCATGAAAGTATTTAGGAAAAGGCACAAAGAGGCAACATTATGGTAGTGGGAAAGTGACTGAGGCTGAGCCACCAGATCAAGACTGATAATATTGCTGATTCTTCTTTAGATTTTATCAAGAAGCTCAAGGTCAATAGCAGGGGCACCAGACCATATGTGATAGCAATATTCTAAGCATGGATGAATGGTAAACTTATAGATATATATGACAGAATCTGGAGAGAAAAAATTGTCTTGCATGATACAGTGAACATACTTTTTTTTAGCAACTGACCTAGCAATAGATTCAATATAGTCTTCTCTCTCTCAATATATATATATATATTTTATATATATATATATATATATATATATATATATATATATATATACACACACATACAACAACAATATATATATATATATATATATATATATATATACACACACACATACAAAATATATATATATATATCTCAATATATATATACATATATACACACACACATACAAAATATATATATATCTCAATATATATATACATATATACACACACATACAAAATATATATCTCAATATATATATATATACACACACACACATACAAAATATATATCTCAATATATATATATATACACACACACACATACAACAACAACAACAACAATTTATATATATATATGTATATATTATATATATATATACACACACACATATATACAACAACAATATATATATATATATATACACACACACACATATATACAACAACAATATATATATATATATACACACACACACATATATATATACAACAACAATATATATATATATATATATATATATATATATATCTCTATATATATATCAGTCATATCTTTTCATTTTGTAATTTTTCTTTTTAAAATTAAATAGATTTATGTAACAGAGACAGAGATACTGTATCCCAAAATAGTTGTTACATTTCTTGTATGAAATTTATATGCAAATATAACAAGTATTATGGGACAAAAATAATGTATTTTAAAAAGTACATTTATATGAGACACTCACAATTGATTTTGTCTTATCAGGTCTGGTTGCAATTGGAGGAGGAGGTAATTCTTCTTCTTCTTCAGGAGTTGTTGGTGCAGAACTTTCAATTTTTGTCTGAAATGACCAGCACACCAGATTAGCGAGACTTATCAGTTTGAAGTTAGAAACTGAATGAACAATACCAGATAAAAATGAAATAAAACCTTAGTAAATTTAACTAATCAAGCATAATGTCATTATACTGAATAATTAAAAAACACAAGAAAACTTAAACTGATAGGATATTGTAGTAATATTTGAGAATTTTGAGATTTGAGAACAGATATTACAATTTTTATGAGCTAATATAAAAAATGGCTCTGAATGTATATTTTTTTTTTTACATTTTAAATATATATATATATCTAAAACAGATCCATAAGCAATTTCGATGTAGCTAGTAAATTTAGAAAGAAACAAAATATTCATTCTGAAAGAGCTTGGCATATAGAGATAATTTTAAAAACAAAATTCATGGCAATACATACTGATTTAATAATTACATTAATACATTTTGCTGAGTAGGGGAAAAATCATTTACAGATGTAAATAAATAAAACCTTATTGAACCTTAAAAAGTCAATTATAATTTCCCTGTAGAAAAAAAATTGTCAGTATTAATAAAAAGAAAAGGAGGTATTTTTGAAGATACATTATTTAAGAGGTGAGTAGACAACATTTCTAAAATCATAATCAAATAAATATAAATTTAAAAAATTCAAGTAGCTGGTTGACCATCAATAAATACATAAATTAGAATTACAATAAAAATAAATCACTTAATTCTATAAAAGGAATTCTAATTAATCAACTGAAGAATTAACAAAAAGTGGCGATTATCAAACATTCAATATTTTGAGAGGGGCTATAAGAAGTGGTAAGTGACAAAAAGTATGATTTTGATGATCTTGGAATGATAATGGTAGGTCTTAAAATCACAGAAGGTATCAACATTACTTTATATTAACTTATATTTTAAATAAATATTTTCAAATATCTTCTGCAAATTTTAACAAGTGTTGAAAGAAAATATAAAATATTGGCTTTTTCATTATTAAAGATAACAGATAAATACATAGGACTAATAATAATGAGAGAAGATGATATATAAATTTGTATATATCAGAACAATTTGGATAACTTAATGACAAACTGGAAAAAATCTAGAATTTTGACCTGTAGAAGGACTTCATTAGACCAATGTTCTCACTGATGGAATTTGGGAAGAGGGACAAAATGTGCTATATAAATTTTTTTCCACTTTGGGATTCAGTTACCCATTAATAATGATAGTCTCCAAATATCTGCTGTGAACATGAAACTGTTTTAGTAATATGATGGGAGATGTACTGAAAAATTCTTAGTTCAGCTAAGAAAATGACCAAGTGCCATGGAATGCACATGCACTCAGCATTTTAACACTGTGATTTTGAAAATTGGGTTGAACCAAGAAGTTTTTAGTCTCCTCATGTAATAATTATATGGATGAGAAAAATAAGAAGTGAAAAAAAAAGAAGAAAATAGAAAACAGGGAGAAGAAAAAAAGAAATGATGAGATAGGAAGAAGCAGAACTCTGAGAAAATGATGATAGATAAGAAAACTGATAGATGAAAAGTGGAAGACGGTGGATGGGGTTGGGCAATAAGGGGAAGACAGCAGATGAGGGGCAATAAGGGGAAGACAGCAGATTGGGGGGGCAATAAGGGGAAGACAGCAGATGAGGGGGCAATAAGGGGAAGACAGCAGATGAGGGGGCAATAAGGGGAAGACAGCAGATGAGGGGGCAACAAGGGGAAGACAGCAGATTGGGGGGCAATAAGGGGAAGACAGCAGATGGGGGCAATAAGGGGAAGACAGCAGATGAGGGGGCAATAAGGGGAAGACAGCAGATGGGGGCAATAAGGGGAAGACAGCAGATGAGGGGGAAACAAGGGGAAGACAGCAGATGAGGGGGAAACAAGGGGAAGACAGCAGATGAGGGGGAAACAAGGGGAAGACAGCAGATGAGGGGGAAACAAGGGGAAGACAGCAGATGAGGGGGCAATAAGGGGAAGACAGCAGATGGGGGCAATAAGGGGAAGACAGCAGATGGGGGCAATAAAGGGAAAATGGCAGATGGGTTCAATTAGAGGAAAATGGCAGATGGGGGTACTAAGAAGACGACAGTGGATGGGGGCCAATAAGGAGATGATTGCCAGATGCGGGCACTAGGAAGATGGCAGATGTGAGACAATAATGTGGAAGACAACAGATGGTGGCCATAAGGGAAAAGATAGCATATAATTAAATAGATGCACATAAAATGGCATAAAAATAAACTTTAGAAATAAAGAAAACAATCTTCCACTTACAGACATCACAAGACTGGCACCAGTTTTATCAGAAAGACTTGGTCGAACAGAACTGGAGCTCGAACCTGAGGATGCAAAATTAGAAAATAAATCAATAAGTATGCAGCGCCTGCAATGGGCTTCAAGACAAATGCACAAGGGGAAAAGGGTGTGGAAAATGGGAATTGGTGCTTTAAGAAAAATTTTAAAAAGCTCAATTCAAAATTTAGAAGATTAAGTTACATAATCAAGTATCAAAAAATATCAATGAAAATAAAGATTTGAATTATAGGCCAACAAAGTCCAATCGAGATCTAGGTAATGACATAATTATGTTTATGTTTAAAACAATTACACAAAATAAATTAAGTCTATTTCTGTAGTTATTAAAATTTATCTAAAAATAACAAGTATTTAAAAAAAAAAATAACTTCAACAAATCTAAAGGCCTTTCTATGAAATTTGGTGTTGTAAGCCAATTCTGCACAAGAGAAAAATATACACTATTACATGAGTACTTGTTGAAGAGTGATGGCTAACAAGCTAATTTCATAAACAAATCACTAAATAGTATAGGATTTTGATCCTCATTGGTATTCATTTAATTGTGGTTGTATTCCAGACTAAGTGTAGTAAATATTTATATAAAGGAGGGCAAAGGTCAATTGTTATGGTATACACACTCATAAGATACTTACTACTACTCGACTGTTTGATATGCATATATTTTGATTCTTTCTTTTCTTTAGTAGAATTGTCATAATAATTGAGCACATCAAGGACAGCTTGGGGATTTTTCTTCTGTTCAGATTTAGAAATATTGGAGTTCTGCAGCAGCTTTGCCCATGACTCTGGCATGCCCTACAACACGCAAAAAATATAATTAAATTCAGGAGACAAGACAGTTCTCTTAAGGT
>OZ038482.1:78013781-78126281 GCA_964036315.1 Acanthosepion esculentum | reverse complement strand
AATTAAAAAAAACTTCTACATGCAAGTGTAAAGTGCTGCTAAATAACTTAATTTTAAAAACCTAATATTTTAAGGACACTTAAAAAACAAAAAACAAGAAAATGTTAGCACATTTTTACATTTGGATAAAAGACCAAATAAGCTGCACCCCTCCCCCACCAAATATATAAAATGTTGCTCAAATGAAAAAAAAAAAAAAAAAGAAAGTTATATCGAAGTAAGCATTGCTGTTAGGACATGATTGGGTTTCATAAATATAGAAAAATTTACAAATATCATAAAAATAAGTTTAACACTTAAAATTGAAATTTTTCTTCTATGTGCCATGTTCCTTCAGAGCATTGCCAATCATGGCTCTCCACAATTTCCTTTCCTTTGTAGTTCTTAATAAATTTTGTCTTTTTCTTTTTCTTATCTCTCTTAAACCCTGTTCTGTCATCATTTCCCTAGGGAGGTTATGCATTGTTTTCCTCTGTCCCTCTTGCCTTCAATCTATCCTGTGAGTATCAAATTTTACAAGCCCTCTTTCCTCATTATGTGCTATAGAAATTTCAATTCTTTTCTTTTTTTCTGATTTTAAGTATAAATGTCCTTTTTGTTTATATTTTCTCTAAAACTTTGTCATTGTTCAGTTCATTCTTCTGTAGAATCACATTTTTGTTGCTTCAAGTT
This sequence comes from Acanthosepion esculentum, assembly GCA_964036315.1. Lineage (NCBI taxonomy): Eukaryota > Metazoa > Mollusca > Cephalopoda > Sepiida > Sepiidae > Acanthosepion > Acanthosepion esculentum. The sequence goes on along the minus strand of OZ038482.1, from coordinate 78,125,609 downwards.
TCTTCTTCATCTTTGAGGAGATTGTCCAGCATTCACTGCTGTATAGGAGGACCAATATTATGTAACAGTTACTCTTATTTGTTTCTAATGAAATTTTCCAGTTTCTTAATACTTTGCTTAGCTTTTGGGAATCAATCTGAGAATATTACCAAAGTATAAATCAACTGAATTGATAGAATCACATACAAGAATGTATGGAAGAACAAAGAAGCTAAATAAAAATTATTTTAAAAAATGCACAGATGGTGAAAAAGTAATACCAACTATTTTTTTGTGAAATGAAAAAACCTTTTTTCTCATTGCAACCATTTTTTTTTTTTTTTATTAATCTTAACTGATTTACAATGAAATAATTAAAATTTTCTCAAGGAGGCTCCATGTCTTGAATGCCTATTGAGACTCAAGATCACTCCAAATCTCAAGTGGAACATATATACAAACCATCGTTAAAGAGGCTGGAGAATGGTTGGTTCCTTGTACTGCTACAGTAAGTAACCAACATTGCTTGCTATGCTCTATCTTTACAAAAGCCAGATCAAATCAAAAATGTAGTACTGTTGCCATATCTGAGGTGGAGCTGCCCAGTCCTTGCTTTTCAGATTTCAGAAGCATCTTACAGCCTTGTAGATAATAAATTATTTCCCACTCTACAGACTATCCCACAGACTATCCCACAGACTAAACATCACAAGCCTCTCAGTACACTATCACTATTTTCATGGCAAATGTTCTCATGGAATGAATCCTACCACTTCTCTTCATACTCCATCAGTATGGAGGAAATTCCCCTTTAAGTCTTGGGTGAACTGATGCCTGTCTTAAACTGCACTTCTTACCTCCTTTTACACGCAACATCCTCACAACTAATAACCCTCTATCTTGAGTGGTTCATGGGCCTTGTATTGAGTGAACAATTAGTAAAAAAAAAAAGGATTAATTTGCATGTTAAAATTTTGTACATTGTTAAATTATATGAAATTGAAAATTATGTTTAAATTCATTTTAATTAAATATCACTAATATTTTTAAAACACATCCTAGTTTAGTCACCAAGCAATTATTATTTCAAACAATTAGTACAGCCAAGATTTAGTTGCATTTTTAAAGTATTTTTATAATTGTAAATGAGGTAATTATACAGTTCTAATGAAACTGTTATATTAATAATTTTGTATTTTAATTATGGCTTAAAATTGATATAATTCGGCAAAACATGATTATCAGTTGCCAAAAATATTTTTTAAAACAGTTCACCAAGTTTCATGTAAACTTTTATTATACACTGTATAATTTCAGTATGGAGCTCTGCATGCAACTAACACAAGATATTTGAACAAACACCCACTTGAATAGAATATAGTACAAGTTTAAAGTGGGAGTCCCATGTGCACAAAGGACTAGAGGTAAAAAATAATCCAGTCCCTTCAGTATTTCCCCCTTTTGGAGACAACCCCAATAGTGAGATAGTGCCTGGGGAAATAGGCATCCTGGGACTGGACTTCATTAATTTCTTTCAAGCAGAAAAGCTCAAAACAACTAACAGCAGGTATTTAATCACACATCCACTTGGAACAGAATATGTTACAAGACCAACTTTAAAGTGAGAGTTTCATGTATATAAGATTAGAGATAATAAAAAAATAGTCCAGTCCCCTTGGTATTCTCATTTTTAGGGGTGTCTCAAGTGTCAGAGACTAACTCTAATTACATCCTGAAGGAGAGTTACTGCCCGGGGAAATGGGCTCTGATGGAACTGGATTTCATTAGTTTGGTAACTCTTGATCCATGCTTTAAAGCTTAACACAACACCACATTATTTTATTCCAAAATATTCACAAATATGTCACGATTAATTAGCAGTTCCAACAGTTCTTTGTGACTTAGTTTATCAAATGCTTTTGCATAATCTATAAAACATAAGTACACATCCTTTTGCATTTGTATTGCTCTTTCTGATATCATTCTGAGCATAAGTATCGCATTCCTTGTTCTAGTGTCTTTAATGAACCTGCACTGTTCTTGACTTATTTCTGGTTTGATTTTGTTGCATACTCTATTCATCAAGAGTTGGATGATAAGCTTTGTTAAATAGCTCATTAGCTTGATTGTTCAATAGTAGAAGTAAAATATAGTCCAATCCCCTTGACATTTCCACTTTTTAGGGATACCTTGAGTGTTGGAGACTAAGCCTAGTTCCAACTTGAAGGAGAGTTACTGCCTTGGGAAATGGGCTTGGATGGAACTGGATTTCATTAATTAGTTTAGTAAGTCTTGATTCAAACTTTAAAGCTTAACACAACACTATTTTATTTAAAAAAAAAGTGGAATTTACCAATCTCCCCACAATGGTAGGATGAGGCACAAAGTCGTTATTTAATGTGGGTGCTCATACAAGTACATATAGGCCAAGGAGAAAAATCAAATGCCCACTATCTGTAGCCACTGTCATTATAAGATTTTTGAGACATTAATTATATTCCATTGTACAATCCTCTCTAGTGTTGTGTGTGTGTGTGTGGGGGGGACATGGTTGTGTACCACAATGCAATGCAAAAAATACTCTAACAGACATTTCATTTTTAGCTGTTGTTATTTGTTGTAAAATAAGGGTTTTTTTTTCTGAATGTTGTAGTGTTACTTTCCTTGTTGAAACAAACATTAGTTAATAACGGTTATTCAAACCATCTCATAGATTACCATATTAGACTTTTTCTAAGGTAACCAAGAGCAACACTGACCACAGAAAATAACATTTAACATTTTCTACAAAAATCAAGTGCATGCTAACAATAAGCAAGATGAATTTTCACTTAGAAACATCATAAAGAAATACACAACTCCAGTTGACAAAAACAAGAAAATTAAATTATTTATTATAAAAGATTTAACACTGCTAACCTCATCGTCAAAAATAATAACTCACCTGCAAAATCTAAATTACAGAGAACTAATATTATTTATGAATTTACATGTCTCTTAAGAAGCTGTGTTTCTGACCAATCCAAATTCGAAATAATTATATTGCATATACTACATATTTAACAAGAAAACTTGCGTTACATCTCTCTGACCATAGCTCAATTAGGTCTCATTTAAATACACATGGAGACCTATCAAACTATCTGTAACATACTTGTTGATAATACAAATATAATAGCATCATCCACATGTACAAAAAGGCTAAAAATAATGGAAGCATTATTAATAAAAAAGAAAAACCCAACACTCAATAATATCAACTATAAACAATGCACAATGTGTTGACCATGTTTGGAAAATAAAACATTCTTATAACTCTAGATACATACATAAAAATATTATATATTCAGTTAAAAGTAAAATAAAATTCATCCTCGATAATGGCTAAAAGTATAGCTAAAAGCATTTGGAAAATATTCGGACAATTTTTATATAATTTATGTGCTGAAATGAAAAAATCATATGTACACATGAGAAGTTATCTAAAAAAATCAACAACTGCACCTTGTCAGTCATTTTCAATGAAAATTGCATAAGAAAGGGATAGCTCCCAAATACACAATATATATATATATATATATATATATATATATATATTCTATTTATACATGCATACATACACACACAAACTGTTAAATATTTAATCATATTATAATAATTCAGCCATATGCAAGCTAACATTGATTTTTTTTTTTTTTTTTTAAATATATTGCTCAATATCCTTTAGACAGAACAATATACCACACCGTGTAAATATTGTGTTTTTTTTTATCTTATGACAAACATCTGCTTGGTACATTTTTAATAAGATCCAGAAAGATATAATATTTACATGACATACGCACACACAATATGGTGTCAAAAAATCCTTGGAACAACCAAAATGGATTTTTTTTAAATTCTGATGTTTGGTCAGGTTTTGGGAAAAGCAGAGAGCTTTTCAGCACCCACTTTTATATAAAAAATTTCCTCTTCTGGAAACCTGTAGAATCCTTACAGAGCATAAGGCCACATCATACCATGCAAGCTAATACTACTGTGGTTTCTGTAGCAAGTAAGTTTTACAAGTTGCCCCATGTTCATTGTCCAGTTGGTATGAATTCAGAGTTTTCATTTTAGCACTCAAAGCTACAGAGCCCAGTCAGTCTTGATATTTAACCTATAGCTGGAAGGAGAAGAGATGGATTCATGCCTTTCCCAAGGGCATGAGTGTGAACTTTTCAGTTAGAACTTCGTCTTGGCTTGCTAGGTCCATTAGGACACCTGCACCTACATCACTACTTATATATACATATACATGCACACACATTTATATATATATATATACATATAATACACACTACACATACACACACACATATATATATATATAAAATTAAAATTATACAGTTCTTACTCTGATGATGAATTATGTAATTTATTTTCAGTTAAAACATATGCCACTTAAAAGAAAAGAGATGCAGGCCTATAATTTTTATAATTATAAGGTAGCATACAAAATTCCTTTCAAGGTTCTCCAAGCATTGAATCAACCAATTTTTCAAAAAATAAAAGATAACTGGGTGTGGTGATGGAGTGCATGTCTGCATGCTGAATTATTTGTACCTGAGTGATGACACTCCCACGCACATCATTAACAACAAAAATTCAACTAACATTTTTTTCAACAGAAGGACAAAAATGATACTCTCCCCTCACCAGCTATCTCTCTCTCAATGAACAACCAAATTCCCTTAAGGATATTGATGAACCCTATCACTTCACTGGGGAGTAATGAGAAGCAAGCTAGTCTAAGAGCATAGTGGGTTCAGTCCTTACTGGATGGCCTTACTATTGTGGTCATGTACTCAATAAATAATCTTAGTGCCCTAGGATGTCATTAAAAAAAAAAATTCTTTCAGTATTATTTAAATTCTATTGTTTTGAAAATATTCTGAATAAGTAGGAGGACAAATTTTAAATGGTCATTTTAAAATTTTTTTGTGTGTGTGTGTGTGTGTGGGGGGGTATTTTATATCAACAGAAAAAATAGAAAAAATTAAAACAGCAAAAAAGATAGCCGATTGTGACAGTGAAGAAAAAGGTATTTGCAAATGAGCAGATGTTGTTAATAGGGTGGGAGGGAGAGAAGAAAGGAAATAGGGAGAGGGAATACAATTAACTATTCATTTTAGATGCCATGAGTATTTGTCATGCACACACACACACACACACAATAATCCAACTAATTTCTTTAGTGAACAAACAATTGAAGTAAGATGACTAAACCATGTGATTAGAAATTAACTTTGGTGAAAAAAAAAATGTGAAAAGGGTTAAATATCTGAGTCAGATGTAAAGAAGAAAAGATGCACAGAATATCAAAAAGGACACACATAAGAGAATGTGAATCTGCTTGAATCAAAGGATAATTACACAATCGGCTTAAATTCAAGAAATAACTTTCAAGTAATGAAACAAAACAAAAAAAAGAAACAAAAAATCTTTTAGACTTATTTTCATTCTGAATTGTAAACATTTAGCAGATTATTAATTCATTCAGACTGTTGCCTGACATGTGACAGTATTTTAATGTTAGGAATATACTTTTGCTTTTGTTGGTGTGGCAAGAAAAGAAAAAATACTTCTATAGTAGGATTTTACAAGTAAATAGATGCATGGTACTTTTTGACAAATTGGGGGAAGGGGAAACATTTTTCCTTTTCTTCACTGTAGAAAAACAGATAAATAAAAATATGTAATTTGTGATAGTGTTTGTGAATGACCTCTTGACAAATTTATTCTCATGTGTAGAAGTGGCTGGAAGATGGTGGAGGCGGGGGGGGGGGCAATAAAAATTGACCATATTTGGTAATAAGAGTGAGTGATCAAGCCAACTTTAAATAAAGATAAAGTGATATAATTGAGGACTAGAAATCAGGTCAGAAGGTATTTAAACAAGTCAAAGAAACCTAATAAGTGAATTCTAGAACTAAAATTATAACCAGGACTCATGCAAGTTATGTCTGAAAGCCTAATCTAATGAGCCTCATTTGGCAGCACAAGCAGTTGTTAGCTGTTGATCAAGGGAATCTCTAGATTCTGTCATTCCAACTTTCTCTCAGGCATCAAGACAAAAAAAGCCCAAACTCTTGCAAACTTTCTTACTTATTTGAGTTGCCACCTTGATGAAGTAGACCAGTTTAAAGAAAATTAAGCAAATCTTCTGTGTACAGTATCTTATCAGGAAGTTGGTGATCATGACTCTCCACAATTTCCTGTCCTTTGTAGCTCTTAGCAAAATTTGTCTTTTTGCTATCTCTCCTAAACCCTGTTCTGCCAACCATTTACACAAGCTCATTAGGTAGTTTATGCACTGTTTTCCGCAGTCACTCGTCTTCAGTCTGTCCTGTGTCAAATTTTCTAATCCCTATTTCCTCCTTATGTGCCCTAGAAATTTCAATGGTCTTTTTCTCTTCAGGCAATCATGGCTCTCCAGTTTCCTGTCCTTTGTAGCTCTTAATAAATTTTGTCTTTTTGTCATCTGTCTTAAACCCTGTTCTGCCAACCATTTACTAAAGCTCAGTTATGCATTGTTTTCCTTTGTCCCTCTTGCTTTTAGTCTGCCCTGTGAGTATCAGATTTTCCAAGCCCTCTTTCTTCATTATGTGCCCAAGAAATTTTAACTATCTCTTACTGGTGCTAAGTATAAGTGTCCTATTTGTTTCCATTGTCTCCAAAACTGTTATTGCTCACATGTTCAGTCCATGGTATTCTCAGCACCCTTCTGTAGAACCATATTATTGTTACTTCAAATTTCTTCTTCATCTGTGATGAGATTCTCCAGTGTTTACTGCTATATAGGAAGAGCGATATTATATAACAGTTCAATACTCACTTTTTTTCACTTTTGTATAAAACCGAATAAATGCTGGGTAAAATAACACTGATTGATATTATTATTATCATCATCATTATATTATTTCTCTTTCTTACCTTTCATTAGCAACTGAGATCAGTAAGTGATTGAACAGGTTAAGTTGAATAAACATTTTCTAGACATATCCAAACTACTACCCCAATGTGTCGAAAGGAACTTGACATGACCACTCCAAAAATGTAGAAGTGTCATTATAAACCCTACGAAGATGCCAGTAGGATGCAGTTGCCAACCCAGTGAGAGTGGTAGGTTCAAAGTGGGTAATATCAGGATTTGTCCTCTGTGGTCCCATGAGATGTTCAGAAATATAAGCAGACTTTTGCTAGATAGGGGTGAGGAAATCCCGACTCAATACCCAATTGATTTCTGGCGACAAGTAACAGACACTAGCAGTAAATAAATTTTTTGCTATAAAAGTAGATGCTATCTACCCCTGTGGCATATTGTGCAACAAAGACTGAAGAGTTTTTATTGGCCCATTAACATACTAACAAGTTTTGAATTCAGAGCTGACCTTCTCCTAGACTGGTTGCCAACCAAAACTACAGAGTAATCTGCCCTTCTATTCAGTCTATAGCTATTTCACTGTATCTTAATATTTTTTCTAATACAGTTGAGTAATCGAAAAATTAACCAATTTTGATTGAATCTTATATTTCTATAATGCCTATATATGAACATTTTCTCTTTCTAGACATCAATTGTAGCATAATTGAAATTTATTTTAAAGGATAAAACTTGACATTAAAAACAATCTAAAACCAGCAGAAAAAAATTTCCCCTCCCCAATTTATAGGCAGAAGCATACAAATGCATGCTGGGATTTTTTCCTAGCCAATAAAATAGGCCAGTTCTCAGTTTCATATGACTCAATCCCTGTCTGTCTTGTTTTGAAGTCAGAACTTTATGTTCACTTATCCAAATTTGCTCTTGTGTATCAACCCTAATTCTTAGTTTGTGAACTTTTTGCCATATTGCTGTTGTTTTGTCTTATTACTGTTAATTTGTCTTGTACATATTGTTTGCTTGCTTTATATTATTTTTTTGTCCTGTTCTTTTTTTGTTATTGTTTATTGCAAATTTTGTCAACTCTGTTTGGCAGTCATGTCATTTAACCATGGCCACTCACTATACAAACTTCTTCAAATTATCCATAAATAATTGTTAAAGTTTTGGCATAATTACTGTAAACTAAAATATTGTCAATAATTTTTTTTTTTTTTTTTTTTACAATGACGTTCACTCTGTACAAGGACCAAGAGCTACTCAAGGTGGAAGGTTACAGAGTAAGAGACATCACCCTAAGCAAGGTGATAATGCCGCTAAAATGCAAAGGGCCACAGGAAGTGAAATAGAAGGAAAAGAATTTAGAAGGAACTGGAAACCCAATCCTAAACAAGAAACAAGGGATATATTCCTGTTCAAAAAACTGTTGAGGAGTGTGAACTAGATGATAGGCAAATCTATCTACTCCTATTGAAGAAAAAATAGATAAAAAATAAAAGCTCAGAGTTTTAGGTGGAGACATTAGATGTAAAGCATTGAAACTAGAGTGGCTAGTTCTCAGTGTTCTAAAATGTCAAATTCTGTGTTCTTCCATGACGGTAAAATTCAATTTTCCGTTTTTGTTTCAAAATCATAAAAACGCATGAAAAACATACTTGTGTGTAAACAGTAAAATATACAAATATATAGCCCACTTATATAGGCATCTTTATTTTTTTTGTTGTGTTTCAGCGATTTTTAATGATTCACGAGCGTATCCCTCAGTCCAATCTACGATATGTTGGCAAAAATTGCGAAATAATTCATTACCTTTATTATAAAAATCATCATGGAAAGCTGACTCTTCAGCTTTGTATTTTTCCGATAGTGTGCACCCACCAAGTTTTTTTAGCTTTTCGTTTACTCATCATGAAAGATAATCAAACCAGCATTTAAAAATCTAATTTAATTACTAAACAAACAACAACTTTTATTTTTACTACCCCTGATGGTGCATGCCATGCTATCCATATGCTAATATCGCATGTGGATATTTGCCCTGCAGTGAAATGTTTGGCCAGGTTAATATCATGAATTAGGTAATGGCTCCATGATATTTATAGAATTACATGTTGCAGCAATATAGGTCATAGTGCTTATGCATAAGTGACTGACTTTGCTGTATATTGCAAATTTATGCAAAATAATGATTCTGTTGAGTTCCATCTTAGGAATTTTTTGTTTACCATCAGAACATTTTACTTTCTAGTAGCAGAAATTCTGGTTTCCGTGATTTTCCATTTTCTATTTTATTTCCATGCTTTCTTCCATATCATGAAGAACTTGCCCATCTAGTTGAAAAAAACTTTAGAAGGTAAACAAGTGATAAACCTCTATTCCTGTTCAAAAGACCAGAAGGTTATGAATATATTTTGTCATTGTGGGTAATCCTCATTTTTGATCATCCACACTTCAGCCATCCTATGTAAGACTCATCAATTTAAGAAAGCTTTTATCACATATGAGCTAAAAAAAAAGAAAAAAAAACACAATATGACGTGTTTAGTGAATTGCAAAGGAACAGACACTAGCTTTTATAGATAAGCTATTTATGTCAAATGATATAAAAAAAGGAATTGATTAAATATAGTGATACAGCAAGTGCACCATCCGAGGATAGTATAATGGAGTCTTGTAAAAGACAGCTTAGCAATTGTAAAATCGACACAGTGAGTTTTATCAGGAGTGACACCATTCCAATCTGAAAATAAAAGGTATAAGAATTGCAAATTTTATCTTAAAACATATTTTGGGTGCCAAATAAATGCCTCTATCCTGCTTGATGATTTTGGACCTCATTGCCAAGCTTAAAAACTCCAGCTCAGCCACTTATTAAAGAGTGAGGAAATGATTGAGGAAGAAGAGAAGAGTATTACATCAACAAGATCAGGAAAATGAACATTATGGAAATATTTTCAATTTCATTTATGTGTTTTAAGATATTATTTTAGGATGATGTTGGTTGTATATTATTTATTTGCCATTGGTGGACATTCATTAATATTGCAGTGTCGGCAAGGTTTCATAGAAATGTTTTTGATTTTGTTAATGCATTTTACTTAAAAAAAAAAAAAAAAAATGATGGATGCTTTTAGTCTTATTTCTTGAAAGTTTTGTTATAGTTTGAAAGAATTGTTTTTAATGATTTTTCCCATTAATTAAAACACCCTCATTTATTAGATTTTATTATTTCTTTTCCAACCCCCATTTTTTATTTGGCAATCGAGTTGATTCATTTTAAAAGAGCAAAATGTACACACATTCTGACAAATAAAACCTATTTGGCTAAATTTTAAACCAAATGGCTATTGACATTGAAGAGTGAATCAGCAAGATAAATTCACATTCCAAGTCACAATGTTTGCACTAATGCTTTTAGGATAGGTAAGAAATCATCTTTTTTCCTCTCCAGGTATGGGTCAAATAGCAGGGTAGTCTGTGTCCTCTAGCCCTGGTCTAGAATTCTTCTTCTATATGAGGCTTACAGCCACATCACGTTGAAACACTGGTTCCCATACAGTCACCAAAGTTAAGCAACATCAAGCCTGGTCAGTTTTCGGGAATACCAGATGCTATATGCTTGGATGTATGAATGGTGTAATGGATAATATCTTGGAATTGTTAATTAGAGATCAGAGTTCCAGTTCTCATTGGATTCATTATATTCATTTATGCACAAATACCCTTGAGAAAAGTATAAAAATCCACCTCTTCTCTCTCCAGCCATGGGTTAATTAGTAAAATTTGTATCACTAAATCATTATTATCTATAAAAAAAACCTCCCAAAAAACCAGTCTAAACATATTTTCTGGCTTTAAATAAGGGTTGATAAGTCATAGAAAACAAATCAATCAATCTTCTTCTATATGCTGTGATGATCATGGTTCATCAATATTTTTTGTCCTTTGTAGCTATTAATAAATTTTGTCATCTCACCTAAACTTTGTTCTGCCATTCATTTTACTCAAGCTCGCTACGTAGGTTATGCATTATTTTCTTCTGTCCTTTTTGCCTTCAATCTGCCCTGTGAATACCAATTTTTACAAACCCTCTTTCCTTATTATGCGCTTTAGAAATTTGAACTCTCTCTTTCTGATGTTAAATATAAGTATCCTTTTTGTTTCCATTTTCTATAAAACTTTGTCGATGCTAACATGCTAAGCCCGTGGTTTTCAGCATTCTTCTGTAGAACCATATTTCTGTTACTTCAAGTCATTTCTTCATCTGGGATGAGATTGTCCAGCATTTACTGCCATATAAGAGGACTGATATTACTTAACAGTTCTCTGCTATTTTTCTTTGTTTCTAACAACATTTTCTTGTTTCCTAACTATGAATTCAAAGACAGAGAAAGCAACAGGAAATCAGACTGCTATCTTTCCCAATAAGTCATGAAAATTCATGGATAACACAGAAAAGTAATTTGTGAAGAGCCTTGAGAGGTGATCATGGCATTTATTATAGCTGAACATAGTGCCTGTAGATGTAGAGATTAAGCCAGGTCTATTTTGCTGAAGAAACATTTTGAGAAGTCACCTTTTCCTGGAAGGAAAGGAATTTGATTGATCAGTTTCATATTAATTTGACTTCTATTAATGATTTTGTATACTTACATTTATTAACGCAATCACTTCATCTCAAAGTATTATCAACTTTGCTAAAGACTAGAAATAACGATAAATAAAGTTGAAGATAGAAATCCTGGTTTCATTGAAGTAATTTACTTTGAAACATTACAAAAAACAATAATTAATCTTACTCAGCCTTCAAGTTTTGTGCACACTGATTCTTAAACATTCAATATAATTAACTTTATATACTTTATCCAGGGAGAGAGATTTTTAACACAAAGTTGTTTTGGCAATTCAATAACAGGTAATTGCTTCATTTTTTGTTTTCCTTAAATATTACAAATCATTTTGTAGTGTTTAAATTATTTAATAACATTTTGTAAATGTTTGGAGATAAATACAATGTTTATAATCAAATAATGGAATTTAAAAACTAACAATCATTGCAAGTCTAATCAACAAAATCCAAGGAATTTTTTTACTCATTTTTTTGTATAGTATCTGTTATAATGTTCATTTTTTTTAAGCCAGTACTTCAATTACAATTATTCATCGGTTCTAAAATGAACTTAATGGATTTGCCAACAGACTTAAATAACAAATTATCCTCTTTTTACGATGGAGACAATCATCAACTTATTTCTTGTTCTTTAATATTTCTAAAATGTACACTGCCATGATTGTTCTGTAGAAATAACCAGGCCTCAGCCACCATTACCACTGACACCTTAGCCACCGTGTCTACTGAGAAGAGCCTGTATCTTGGCCACCATGTCCACTGACAAGAGCCAGTACTTTGTTTGCCAACAAGAGCCTGCACCTTGGCCACTGACAAGAACTGGAGCCACAGTGTCAATAGACAAAAGCTAGGTGAGACAAAAGAGAGAAAAGTAACTGTGTGCTTGGACTCCAACTGAGGTATTTCTATATCTCCAATGCCTGTGCTAGATGACTGTTGATCCCCTGAAAAGATTCATTCATTCATATTTTTACAGGCTTTGTTTTTAATCCTGCTAATCTATAAGATCTAGGCTTCAGCCACTGTGTTGACAGACAAGAGCCAGGTGAAAAATCCAGTAATTTGAACATTAAACTTGATATAAGATTTAAACATAGTATAAATAAAATTCTAACTGGAAAGGAGTTTCACTTTAATGAATCAATGACACTATTTTGTTGAAAGCAGCTAGCAGTGGGGGTGGGGAGTAAAATTGCATCGACTATAAGTATGTAATGTATAGATAATCAAAATGTAACAACTGTTGAGAGAAAATCTATTAAGAATTTGACTAAACGAAGGTAATTGAAAATGAATTCCAGTTAGTGCTAATAATATCATGGCCACAGCTGTTAGCTGAATTTTATAAGTGAAAGAAACAAAATATGAGGCAGATGATGTAACATTCACAGTAAGCAGAGCAGTTTAAAAATATTATTGCAAAATTAATGCTGCAAAGAAAAAAAGCTAAATCTGTACAAATGATGCTTGAGAAAATGTTCTTTGAAAGTAAATGTTGCTGAAACTACAACATTCAACAGACATTGATTTACCATTGTTGTTTCCTTTGCAAGAATATTATATTATGTATTTTATAAAATAATTATACTTAGTTACATAAATAAATTTTCTTCTTCTCATGTGTAAAGAACCAAGTGAAGAAGAACAGTCCACAAAAAAAAACCCCAACATTCTTCAAAAATACCAGAAGACAAATAGAAGAGACGAAGTGAGCCCAAAGAAAAGCCAGATTTCTCCATCCCCTGAACCTTACTATGCAGTGGCTGCAGATATCTCCTCAGATCCAACATAGGATGCATTTCACACAAAAAGAAATGTCAATGACCAACCCAATACTCGGCAATGAGTTTCGACGCCAACAACAATACTTAACTATTTTGTCACTGACAATTGATCATGGCTCAATTAAATTTTTTTAACCTTGTTTTGATAAACAAAGTAAGATCAGAAGATTAATTAAATGTGTTAAGGGAAACTTGTAAAGGAAATTCTGAATCTAGAAAACTTCTTACAGAAATTGATTTATAATTTTGATTACCAAGAGAATAGCTTGGTTCAAATAAAATTTTGATAAAGTTTTATAAATTGTGAGGTTTATAACCAAAATCAATAGCTTTTGAAACAAGAGGACAGTCCATTGTATCCTCAGCATCCTTCTGAAGAACTACATTTCTGTTGCTTTGTCTCTTCTTCATCTTTGAGGAGATTGTCTAGCACCCATTGACATACAGGAGGACAGATATCACATAACAGTTTTGCACTCTTTTCCTTGTTTCTAGCAAAGTTTTTCTATTTCTTAGTATTCTACTTAGCTTTTGGAAGGCATCTTTGCCTATCCCAATATGCCTGTGGATTTTGGTGTCACATTTTCCGTCCTCTGTTAAAACACTTTCCAGATATCTAAATTTCTGCACTCGTTTGATTTTGATATCTCTAATTTACAATTGACACATTGGGCTCATCCTTTTGCTAACAACCATGGATCATGTCTTCTCACTTTCCTTCACTAACTTCTGTAGGAGTTTTTATACTTATCTTCCTGTGTCTGCTATCAACACTCTGTCATTTGCACATCTTATATTGTTAAGATTGTGGCCACTAATAATGAATCCTGGTAGGACTTCTTATTCTCTCAGAATCACCTTGTTGTATAGGTTGAATAAGTCTGGTGAGAAGACACATCCTTGTCTTACACCCTTTTCTATTTTTGTATATCTAATGAACTCATTTCCTAACTGTATGTATGTGGTTTGCTGCCAGCATAGGTTTTTGATTATTCTAATATCCTTCCCACATATATGATGGCTGCTGAGCAGTTCCAATAGATCTTTGTGGCGTACTTTATTGAACGCCTTATAAAACACAGGTATGCATTTGTATTGTTCTTTTTGATAACATTCTGAGCATAAATATTGTGTTCCTTGTTCCAGTGTCTTTGACGAACCCATACTGTTCTTGTCCTATTTCTAGCCCAATTCTACCGCATACTCTATTCATCATAATTCAGATAAATTTTGTTATATGTCTCATTAGGCTGATTGTCTGAATGATTTAAAATGCCAACTTCTTTCTTGTAGTGGATCAATGCAGTTAATTATATAAATAAATAAAAAAATTCTTAGATTACTTATGCAGAAAATATAAGCAATACAACTGTAAAATTACTTATACGAGCAGTACCTACAAAAATTTTATGGTTTTCTGATTTTAATTTTCTGAAGAATCAAAATTCTTAATCTAACTGCTCCTTGCCACAACTATAAAACACCCATGGAAATTCCCCTATTACATTGTTAAATATTTGAGCTTAACCACTTTAACGAAATATTGCAATAACAATCATAAATATAAATGCAAGCCATTATTTAGACAAGTAAGAGAGTACAAATGAAAGGATTAAATATTTACAAAGTTTCTCATTCACTGAAGCAGACATTAAATACACGAAAGTGTTATTGTCTCCTTTATCTTACCTTTCTTTCTTATTATGCATGTCATTTTTTCCTCATTAAAACCAAAGCAGCATCTCTGATATATATCTTTCCTCTACCTTTCCTCAAAATGAAAATGGAATGGTACATTATTTATCCATGGCAGGCATAACTTACTAACATAGGAACAAACAGAATTATAATTCCACCAATTTTTGGACAGTACAGCAAAATTACAATTTTTTTCTGATACAAATTTATGCTAATGGGTTTGACTAAAGAAATTCGAGTTTTAACCTTAGTTAAATTAGTCCCTTGCTAAACCATTGAACCATGCCCACAAGTATTAGTATTGTATGTTAAGACATGAATATTCGAACTGCAAAAGATGCCATCTTTTGATAATTTGTATTTTTTAAATAATTATTTAGGTTTTATTTTTCACAGCTTCGTAATCAATACTGCAGAATATTTATTTTGCCCTGATAATGTCTGTCCATCACACACATAAAAATTAAGACTAAATTAAATTTGCAAATATTTCATGAGGCTATCAAGTGCACACATTTTAGAAACATGTTTTTCACTAAAATAAACAACAAAAAGAGAATGAAACTTAATAACTGATTATACATTTTTGCATAATGATCGCAAACAGTTTTGTTTTTAAGCCATTGCTTAAAATGCAATTTCTAATGGTATTTATATTTAAACAAAATTTAACTCAATATATTAAATATTAGTATATTACCTGTCAAAAATGAGAGGATTATTTTCAGATAGATTGGCATTTTTACCAAGGATCAGAGTATATCTGTGCACTGTCAAAAAATGTTACACTCTATATATGCATGGCTGGATGGATGGATGTGCAGGTGGTTTAATTGATAGGGGCTTGGAAAGAGAAATCAGAGAGGCAAGTTCAAATTTCAGTCAAGTCTGTTACATTCACTTACATGCAAATACCATTGGGAAAGGCATGAATCCATCACTTCTCCCCCAGTTATTGGTTGGCAACCAGTCTAGGAGAAAGACATCTCTGAATTCAAAACTCTAACTTGTTAACAATGGTTATACTTGTATAATGGGTTGACAGCCATCATTATCAAGAGAATAGCTTGGTTCAAATTAATTTTGACAAAGTGTTATAAATTGCAAGGTTTATAACTAAAATCAATGGCTTTTGAACTAACTACAAAAGGACATTACAATGAGGAAAGTAGTTTTATGCATAGATGAAGAAAAAAAAACAGTAAATGATTATATTAATTCTTAATATAAATTTTTTAAAGACATATTTGAAAAAGAAAAATTCTATAATATAAAAGTATTGTATATTAATTAATCATAAAATCTGTAATATTGACATTGGACATAACTTACAACAATAGTAGGAAAAAAATTTTTTTTACCCCCCCCCCCCCAAAAAAAAACAAACGGAAACTATTAGGCTTTCAACCCAGATATGGATGGGGAAGTGGTGAGATCTAACAACCACACTCGAAAAGGGACTGTTGGTTGGTCGATTTTGTTTAGTGGCATATCAACACCTTTATGGGTTATTTGATGCCGATCTATAAATATTTTGTATGCAATTTTATGTTTCTAACTACAGATATTTTGTACATAATTTTACACTTTCAGGGTAAAAGTATTTTTTTTTTTTTTAGATATATAGTTTGTAGATCATAAAATGTAACATTGGTAATTTTACTATAAAAATATATTTTTACATTTTTTTAGTGTTGCATTGTTATTTTGCTATAAAAATGTATTGTTGCTCATTTTATTATAAAACATCTACTGTTGATTTTTGTTTGGGGCTTCACTATTTGCCTATAGCTGAGACCCCTAACAGGTGCTACCACACCGGAAGAGTTACTGAGTCATTGTTATAGTAACAGGAGGAATTACTTGACATCAATAAATGAACATGCTTTCAATTATAACAGAAAATTTCATTAGTAAGAAGGAGAGATCAGGATGTTAATAGATGTATTTCTTATTACTATAAATGTTATATTTACCAGGGACATGGTTTTGAGTAGACAACACTTGTTATTTTTGTAAACAGTGCAATTAATTTCGGCTGTCTTAGAGATCAAGATGCCCGACTAAAGAAAATATACAACCTGAAATTAATCAATCATATATAATTTTTTGAAAAGTTTATATTGCGAGAAAATATAGAATATAAAAATGTTCATTTTCTAACTTATCAAAATTTGTGATTAAAGTTTTTGTTTTCCTCATCACTTAGAAAAAAAAAAAGGTGGGAGGCTTTAAAAGTAGAATCCAAAATTTATTAAAAAAAATTTTTTAGGTCCTACAAATAAAATTTGATTAGCAGTAATTTTTTTTTATTTATTTTTTATTTATTGAGCAAAATGATCAGAACTGTTAATCTTGGTAAAGAACCTAAATTTTATGGATTGCATTATAACTGAGAGAGTTGTATATTTGTTACTGGTATCAGTATTCAAATCCATACCAAAAACCTGAATGCTGATTTTCAAGGCAAGCAGAGTGATTTTCTCTACTTAGCTTAGTGCGGGCATGGGCAATCTTTTTCAAGCAGTGGGCTGATCTATGGTTAATCACAAGGCATGTCACACTACTAAAAAGATTTATGGTAAATTTTAGGTAGTAGATACCTTAGCTATTTTCACTACAGATGACCAAATGTATAAGTATATACCTTAGAAATAGTGAAAATCGAATTTTCTATAATTAAAAAAATTAAGTCTTGGTATAATTGTCACTAATGACAGTGTGATTAACACATATTGTTGTATGTGATATATTTCTAATTTATTTATGTATATATTTTTTGCAGAGAAAAAAAATATGAAGGTTTCCTGTTTCAAAAGCAAAATATGTTGACACATATGATCTTCCTTAGTGAAAAAAAATCACCAATAGTTTAAAATGATGAAAACATTATTTTCATCAAAGGTTTACAAAATTCAAGAAACATTGTATTTAATCATTGTTTATGTATGTAGTTATGTATGAGAGTGTCAGTGAACAATTGTGAATGAAATAAAACACCATTTTAAGAAATATTATTTTCCTGAAATAGTTTACCCATGATTGGGTTAATGCAACACAAACTTTCTACTCCCAATGTGGCCTTTTGCCACACTAAGAGAATATCAAGATATTCTTTTACAAAACACTAGTGATACTAAAAAAAAAACAAAAAAAAAACATTAAACATTTTGTAGCAGAAAATTGTATAAAGCCTTTATAAGTTATAAGAAGCCAAAGTAGATTGTTGCTATTCAAAAGATTAGTGCAAATTAAGCAAATATTGAGAGAATAATGTGTAATGAACTACTAACAAGGAAGCATAAACATAGAAGACATTTTACAATCTTGGAATTGTGCACCAGTTAACCATAAAATGTGAAGGAGAGAGAGAGGAAGGGAGAGTAAGGACCAATGCATGTTAATGTAAATTTAATTGCAATCCACTTAGATACTGTCCCCCACTCCTAAAACCACTGTTGAAAATTAGCCCCTATATATATATATATATATATATATATATATATATATATATATATATATTGGAGCTTTTTGAAAATGAAGAAAAATCAATATTATTCGTTTCTACATTTGATTTAATGCAGGAGAATAAAAATGATGAAATTATATATATGATAAAATGTAGTTTTAAGATATGCTATATTTATGGCTAAAAGTGCTCGATATGAGAGATAGAGCATATGTAAATATAAAAGTGGACACTGAGGTCAACACCAAGTGGTGACAGTCTGTTTCATGCTTGAAAATAATCTTCAGGCCTGAAACAGACTGTCGACCTATAGTACTATACATACACACACAGACACACACACACTGGGTGTAACAGCAATATTGTTGTCCATCCCACAAAATATTTAATATCTAAAAAACCACTAAACTAATTGAGTTTCTTTTTTCCAAGCTTTCAGATAAGATATTTAGCCATCTTGACACCATTTGACATAAAAATCAATGAAAACCCTTTGAGCTATTCTGCTAGAAAGAGAACAGGTTAAAATCATTTTGTGTCAGCCCCACTATGTCTTCACAAGTGAGCAATGGTGAGAGGAAAAAGATCATTCAGGCCTTCAGTAATGGTACCAACATTCATACTCTGGCTTCTATCTTAAAAGTCCATTAAAGAACCATCAAGAGAACAATGAATAAATTTAAAAAAGAGGGAACAGTAGAGAGGAAAACTGAATCAGGAGGTTACAACAGCAAGAGGGGTCATCTTTTCAACTTAGAGCTATACATTCTTATTGTTCAAAGTAGAGTTCAATAGTGTTATAAAACACTGGAAAATTCCAGTAAGATATCTTTAATCATTTCTGAGATACAACAGTTCAAAGCTTAATCTAACAATTGGACAATTTTGCTGTTGAGAGAGACTTGCCGAAACCTCCTGATGAGTGGACCAAACAATAACAAAAAAGGTTCCTCTACAAAGCTCTGGAGTTGGGTGATAAATTTCATGTTTCTATTAATCCTATATATTAGTTTAAGTGATTGAATTTTTCATTTTGAATTTTCCCAATGTTTTAACTAAATGCTGTAAATATTCACCATCCTATAAATGAATGACAACATATTGTTCATGCACTTGTTCGACAAAACAACCTCTTATTGAAAACTGTACGGACAACAAAGATTATATTAAGCTTGCTTGTTTTTCTTCTTCTGTTGGTATGTGATAGGAGTGGAAGCATTTGTTTTGCAGGAAAACTCTCTTAAGTGGAATGCAAAATTCAAGTATGCAGGATAAGGATGACAATGCCGAGAAGTAAAAACTGCTTGTGTAGAGATTTAGAACATTTTTGTGAGAATGCATTTCGACCATTATTAAGTAGAAAATATCTGAAATCTTTAATAAAAATAAGGACTACTTTTTTACAATAATTCTAGAAGTGAAATTAATATTTTCATCCTTACTTTAGCATAATAAAATTAAAGATTTATTTTTTTTAAAATAAAACTTAATAAGAACAACAATAGTTGATTTCTTAAACCTTTCCTAATCCGAGCAAATTGTTGGGGAAAGAATTATAACAAAGTTTTGAAAGCTGTGTACTGAATTTAAAAACAAAAAAAAACAACAACTTATCAACAGTGTAACTGTTTTCATTGTTGTGCCAAGAACACCATCATTAAAAAATTATAAACAAAACTACAGAAATAAATTATTCATGAGGGAAAAGATGTTATTGCGTTATATCTTTGAATCAGTTATTTAGATCATAACATCATGCAATTTTAGATTAATGTAATTAGGCAATCAATGGACAAAGTAATATCCACTGCATGTTTGTCCATTCTCTTCTTTAAATACTGGAAACTATTGTCAGTTACAGTGATTTACTAAGTGTAGATTAGATGTGGCACAAGACTAAAAGTATGGGACACTCAGTGAGGATCTACAATAAAATCTAATTAAGAGCAACAAAGTACATTTCAATGAATTTAAAATTATATTATCTGTTAAAATTACTGAGATGAAGTGTTATCGTTATCTAAACATAGACTATTCTCCTCATCTTTGTTGTTATTATCACACTGTTTTGGTTGTTGTACCTTTTGGCCTGCATCAGGTGCTTGTCAATTCATATAACCTTCAGAAATTTTGAACTGAACCCCTTATTTAATCTACAGTGATAGATTCTCATTCCGCTGATGAGCAGGTAGTGTGTACTTCAACTCAGCCAAAATAGTGCGAGCAATAAGTGAACAGTACTAAATAAGGAGTAGACAAGATATTCCTAGACATGAGCAGTGGAATAAAAAATAATCTAATCCTGTAGATTAAATAAAGGGTTCAGTTTGAAATTCCCTTAGACTGACTAATACCTGATGAAGGCCAGAGGAGACAATGGCCAAAGTGTTGTGATAACAACAACAAAGATGAGGACAATAGCCTACATATAAATAATGACATTAGTTGAATTTCTCAGATAAAACATTGTCCAAAATTAATCCCTGACTTATTTTTCATCTTATTTCTGCTGCTTTTCTTTCTGTCTTTTTTTTTTTAAATCACAACTCTTCAAAACTGTTGTTCTACAATCATCAGTGTGGATTGGAAACAAAAATAAACCTCTAGTTAAACTTGAACTCACATCTCTTTGGAAACAGTTGCATCAGCCACCGCAAAGAAAGTTGGTTCTCTGTGCCGAGCCAGGAAATTTTTCTCCCCGGAATCGATCCTTCAAGTCTATAAATTGACCATTCGCCCTTGCATGGAGTATTGCTGCCATATATGGTCTGGGGCCCCTGCTGTTTGCCTCGGGGTTCTTGATAAGATCCAGAGGCGGATAGGCAACGTGATTGGCCCTGATCTGTCATCTCGTCTGCAGTCGCTCTCTCACAGATGCGATGTTGCCTCACTCTGCCTTTTTTACAAGTACTTCCACGGTAATTGCTCTGAGGAGTTGCGTTCGCTTGTCCCTAGGCCTCGTGAATTTCCGCTCCCACCCCTACACCGTGGAAACTGTTAGATGTAGACGTCTTTTCTACTCCAATAGCTTCATGTCTCGCACATCTTGCCTATGGAACTCCCTTCCCTATTACTGTTTCCCTGACAAATACAATCTCCAATGGTTTAAGTGTAGCGTCAATTGACATCTCCAGTTGCCTTGATCTATCCACTTCCCTTCTCCACATCCTTTCATTTTTCATTCCTATCTGCTCTCGCTCCGGATCTTTTGTGGCCCCCTTGCCTTGATCGACCCACTGTCTTTCTCTTTCTCCACATCCCCTCCCTTGCCACTCCTATCTGCTCTTCCTCCAACCCTTCTTTAACCCCTTGCGTGATAGTGGCCTCCGGCCTTGCTTGGGGTGATATGATTTAAAAAAAAAAAAAACCTGCCTGCTTTTCTAAGGCAGCTACTTTATTAAATATAGGCTACAAAATCAAAGGAAAAATTATATAGAAAATTTTGAATAATTGTAACCAGTTGGCCATTGTAGCCTAATTGATAAAACAGGTGCTCCAGGCAGACAGGCCTCCATGAATAAATGATGCAATACTAATGATTATTAAATGAGGATCAGGGAGTTGTAATGGAAAAGAACAAAAATATGAATTTAAAATATTTTTGTAAATAAAATGTACTTTTGTTTTTATCAACAAAATTATAGATGCCAGCTGTTGAATAAAAAAATAGATTAAACACTGTCTTGTTTGAGTTTATATTTTTTTAGGAAGAGAGAAGAAAAAAAAGCACATTGTTATTATCTATTTCTAGATTCTAGCTACAGCTTTTTAACACAAGCTTTCACAGAATTGGCTTCAACAAAGATTAGCAATGTCCATATGATACAGAATAAAAGACACGCTTTATGAACTGACAACAAATAACTGTTCTCTAATTTTAGCATCTGTTTGTTATGTCAAACGCTTACCATCCACTTACAAAAATATTAAATAAAAAACAGAAATAAATCTTGTAAATAGAAAAATGTTAAAATTCTTTTTTTTTTTAAATTTTTTTTATAGATTTAGGTAAGAGAACAAAATTTGCAAATACTACTAGTGTCTCATAATAGTTGTTAAATATGCATAAACATTTCATATATTAAATGTATCAACAATTACGGGACAGAGGCAATCCGTAATTGAAAACAATAAAATTACAAATTGTAAATAAAAAAATAAATTTTTCTATTTACAATAAAAATTGTAAATAGAAAAATATTAGCAGATCGTGACAGTGATTAGGGAGATGTGATTAAATATACTTTAATGTTTAAAAAAAATTATTATTGTTTAGGTAACAAGCATTATAACATAGCACAAATAGCTATATTGTGGAAAAAGGAATTTTTGAGAATATACGCATTTTTTACGTGTTTATGGTTATTTTTAAAAAACTTTTATCAAAAACAAAATTCTTGTACATGTAGTTAAGAATACTATTATAGATTAGTTACTAATTTTTTAATTAGTAACTATTTGTGCTTAATTGTTGATATTAATAGCTATCTGTTGATGTGTTAACATTTTGCAATAATGCAATAATAAAAATTTAAATTTCATCTCTGATAGATGTGATCTGTAAAAAAATAATTTTTTTTTTATAGATTTAGGTAAGAGAACAAAATTTGCAAATATTACTGCTGTCCAATAATAGCTGTGAAATATACATAAATATTTCATATATTAAATGTATCAACAATTACAGGACAGAGGCAATGTGTAATTGGAAACAATAAAATTATAGCCTTTTAAGTTTGAATTAATACGGTTAGCAAAATCAAGAGAGAAATGGATTAAATCTATTTCTGCTGGCAATGTCAACTTTGAAAAGTTGATGAAAGCTGATTAGATATTTAACTTAATTTTTTTTCAAATCTGTTATAAACAAAAATATTAATAGTAATTCTTTAATCTTTACTCACTAAATTAAACAAAATTAATCTTTATCTTATCCCTTAATTAGTATTTCATTTCATATTAATCAAACACTGAAGGCATTTTTATTCAGTGATAGAGCAGTAGACTGTTGGCCTAGAGATTCCTTTTAACATCTGCTGTCGGAACATATGTATAGAAAGAAATCTGTCAAGTGAAAGATCTGAGGTTAATCTTGTGATGACCCTGGAGACATTAGTGGTATCTCCTGGAGCCATTGGCTGTTTCAGCTCTTTAAACAATCGGATATGTTCACGCAGGTGGTTGATCAAGCTTTGGCTTGTATCTAGAAAGTGTTACTTACCTTAACTCTCCTCTCCTGATCCACAGTCACCCTGAAGCAACTTGTTATCTTTAGTGATCTTTTTGCATACTGACTCTTGTGATGTAATCTATTGAAAACTTATGTGAACACGTGCACTTATGAAAATAATCTTTACTTTAAATATTTAAACAATTGCTCAAATAAATTGGAATGTGTTTGTTAGAAAAGTACACATACAGGGGTTGGACAAAATAATTGGAACAGGTGCAAATTCCACTCCTATATTTCAAAGACCTATTAAGAACTTTGACTAAAACTTCATAATTACAGGTTATATCTATTGTAAATATGTTTATTTATCTAATTTACTGTCTTTGTCTTATTTATTTTTAGAATTTAGTAAAATTTAAGCTAAATGCATGACCTCTCTGAGTTTGAAAATGGGAAAATTGTTGGAGCTCGCCTGGCAGGAGCCTCAATCACTAAGGTTGCTGAACTGTTTGGTTTTTCAAGAGCTGCCATATCAAAAACTATGACAATTCGAGAAACAGGGCAAAACCTCTAGCAACTGTAGCAATTCGGGCCGGACTTGCAAACTTACTGACGTGCATTGAAAGGCAATGTAGCAAAAAATCATTGGACTACTGCGGCCAAAGTGACTGCTGAGTTGAATAATCATCTGTATAGTCCAGTTTCTACTAAAACTGTTCGTCGTGAGCTCCATAAGGCTGGGTATCATGGAAGAGTCGCCGTAAGGAAACCTCTTCTCATCACTCGCAACATTCAGAAGAGGTTGAAGGTGTGCAGAGATCACAATGCCTGGTCTGCAGACCAACGGAAGCAAGTCATATTCTCAGACGCGTCCAGTTTTTCTCTTTTCCCAACTTCAGGGCGAATTTATGTGTGGAGGCAGCCCAAAGAAGCTTACAACCCTGACTGCCTTCTTCCAACAGTGAAGCATGGAGGTGGATCAGTGATAGTTTGGGCCACCATATCATGGAAATGTCTTGGTCCAATAGTTGACCTGCATGGTAGAATCAACAGCAAAGATTACCTGAACATTTTGGGAGATCATATTCATCCAATGGCTAAGACTTTATTCCCTGATGGTGACTGCATATACCAAGATGATAATGCTCCAATATATACCACTTGAGTGGTTAAGAATTGGTATGAAGAGCATGAAAGTGAGCTAGAACACATGGATTGGCTTCCCCAAGCTCCAGATATCAATATTATTGAACATTTGTGGTGCATTTTGTAGTGACAAGTTAGGAGCTGCTATCCTCCACTGTCGTGTCTTAAAGGAACCGAGCAGGTGTTAATGGAAGAATGGCTGAAAATTCCTCTGGATGAAGTCAGGAAGCTGTATGATTCCATTCCTAGACATATTAAAGCTGTATGTGAGGCTAAAGGAGGACCAACTCCATATTGAATAAATTTTCTTTGACTTTAACAAGTGTTTCAATTATTTTGTCCAACCGCTGTATATTATAATGTAAAAAGTTTCTTCATTTTAATTAAATAAAGTGTCATCATTGTATAAATGCTTGTAACACATCTATTTAGTTATTAAAAAGGAGAATGTCTCACAAAGTGCTAACCAAAAATTCAGGACATTTGACAACAATAATAATAATGCTAATTATCAGAAACAATTGACCATCTTGTATCAGGTTGCACAGTGTTAGCATCAACTGAATACAAAACTCAGCATGATAGAGTGGGCCAATATCTGCACTAGAAAATATGCCACTTTTACAGGAATGAAATTGCAAGAAACTGGTATGGACATTACCCAAACCCAGCTAGAGAGACAGGACCTGTAACAATTTTATGAGACTTTACAATATACACAGCTGAAACAAAGCTAATCAAAAACCACAAACAATCAAAGACCACAAAAACAGAATGTGCTTTCATATTGATATGGCAGTAACTGCAGATTGTAATATATCTTTGAAGATCTTCAAAAAAAAACAAAAAAACTATCAAAATATAAGGATCTTGAAATGTAAATCTCAAAAATGTGGCACATGAGGACATCAATAATTCCAGTTGTAGTTGGAGCTCTCAGATTGATTGAAAAAGGGTTTGATAGACTCAGTGAAGGGATTTCTGGTAGCCTATACCTTAAAGAAATACAATAAATTTTACTCACAAGTACAGTTCACACATTACAAAGAGCTTTATCTATATAAAATGTGTGTGATCTTAGTTTTTTTTTCTTTCAAAATGATTAGTAGAAAATGTCATCATTTCTGACCTTAGATCTCTGGTTGGAACCTGGAAGGAAATGAGCATACAGCAGAAATCAAAATGATGATAATAATAATAATAATAAATGCCTTGATGCTACATCAGGCATGGCTCTGATCTCGTGGTTTCTGATTTTACCTGGAGGTATTAACATATCAGGGTTTGTCTTGGTGAAGTAAGATGAGTTACAGTAAATACCTTATTTAGTACCATAGACTTATCAGGCTTTAATCAGTTAGGCATGATCCCTGGTGCTGATACACTGTGCAACTTGAGTGAGAGTAGTAGAGGAAAATCATATCAAGGTATCAAGAAGGTTGTTTAAGTTTGAAGAGTGAGGCAGCTAAGGTAATTTAGGAATCTCATTGAAATACTTGCAAACACTCTCCACTGAGACCATCTAATTGGACTGGGTTACCTGCTGCTCTTATCACCAAATCATATCCATTAGATACAAAGAAAAGAGTGCTGGATTGCTATGTGCTATCCATCCTCTTTATATGGCAGTGAATGCTGGACAATTTCCTTGTAGATGAGGAGACAACTGGGGGCAGCAGAAATGTGGTTCTAAAGAAAGATACTGAAAATTCCATGGAGGAGAGAGAGTGAGTAAGCAACAAGGAAGCCTTAAAGAAAATGGCAATACTTCTACTGAAAATCAGGAAAAGATAGCTGAAATTCCTTGGACAGATAATGAGGAAGGAGGGCTTTGAAAACTTAACCCTGACAGGGCATACTGAGGACAAGACAGATAAGGGAAAGCAGCCAGTCACTTACCTGAAAAGCTTGTGTGAATGGATAGTGGAACAGGGAAGGGGTACCTAGCAGAAGGAAGAAGAGCTGCTAATAGGAATATGTAAGGAGCCATGATCACCTATGTCCTGAAGGGATGCGGCACACAGATGATGATCACAGCCATGTGGCTGTGATGAATGTGCTTGGTATGCCCCACCCTCAAACAGGCTGTCAGGATAGATATATTGGGTTTTGTATATTTTTTACTTTAGAGTCACTTTATTAGTATTTTGCTTTCTCACTCAATAATAATAATAATAATAATAAAACAGTTTAATTCCTTTACCAGATTCTTCTTTCAAGTATGACAAGGTGTGACAGAAATACTTCCCACATAATGATAAAACATCAGTGGTAATGTCTTAACATTATGTGGGAGGTATTTCTGGCGCATTCAGTATTTAGAAGCACACTGTGAAAACTCAATGTTAAGATAATATTCACAATGTGTACTACATTCATGAGTGTTCATATTCCCCAAACTAATCTAAGCCTAAATTTAAAGCTTTTTTTAAAAAAAAAAAAACAAAACAAAAAACAAACCCTTTTATATCAACAGATCACTAAGATCTATTGTTTTGAATAATTGTTTGGAAGCCTGTCAATGTTTGCTAATATCAAATTTAGTTACTATTTTAATATTTGTAAACATACAAAATGTTTACTATAATGGAAATTTTTGCTCTACTTCAAAGATTACATTCAATTTCTTCCATCTGCAACATTTCATAGCAAAAATGAGAATGAAAAATTATACTTTATGAAGCTAAATTCACAAACATCAGGATTTCACTTGAAAAACATGATTTCACTGACTGGTTTTAATACTGTAGTCAGTGATTCAATCTATAAACATCCAAAAAAAGATTTTCAGATGTTAAACAGAACAGTTTGTGTGATTTTCATGAAATTTACCAAAACCAGCATCTATATTATATATAAAATTCTGTGACTTCCATTAGTCCATCATCACACTCTCTAAAAAAGCCATACATTGACCGATCAAGACCAAATTTTGGGGAGAAGTGCAAACAGGAAAGGAATTACAAAGTACAGTTGATTTTACTAGGGTGCATAGCTTAGTACAATAAATTTTCATTCATTTTTTTGGGGAAAAAATTAAGTTTTGTTATTCAATATATAAAATACTTCCACTATTTTAAAAACAATTTAATGATTAAAATAACAAATGCTTATTTAATAAAAATGCAATATAGTTTCTTTGCAAGTTTTTATATATAAGAATCCTGTTTCCAGTTCGTCCTGTGCTTGTGAGAACTGTAAACAAATAACAAGGCCAAATGCTTCAAAAGGTTGGAATTCAGCTTCCAGAAAGAAATATTTACGCATGGCCAGTTGTATGTTGCATGTTAAAGAATAATAAATCCTCAGAAATTATTCTTCACTGTTATAAAAGAAAAAAATAAATTTTCTTAAAAAATATTGTTAAACGATGAAGTCCTATAAAATTAAATTAAAGAAATTATTAAACCGAAACATATCAGCTTATTCAAATTTCATTGATCGGTTTGCAAAATTGAACGAAACGTAGATTTTGTAAATCTCGCCAAAAAATGTTAGCAATAATTTCAACAATGCTAAATACTGTGAGGATTTCAACATGCATCAGTGTGTTGCAAAAAAGTTCTAGTACAATAAATGCTGCAACAGCAACAGTGATTCCTCCAACAAAACATGATACCAGAGCCACATTACCATTAACCCGAGAATCTTCAGCATATATGTGTCTATGTATATGTGTGTGTGTGTGTAAAATTTCAGATAGTGTATATCTGTAAAAGGACAATATGAATAAAGACAAAAGAAAAGCTTATCTTAGTTGACGTGTTTCATCCTCCGAAAAAGGTTAAAAAATTTAAAGAAAAAGGTTAAATTCATAACTTCATCTTATTTGAAATATATAACACATAAATTTTTATATAGATTTCATTCTGGTAAAATATAAGGCACAGTAAATATAAACACAGTGGGGAGAGTAGATTTTGTAAATCTCAACAAAAAATATTAGCAATAACTTCAACAATGCTAAATACTGTGAGGCTTTCAGCATGCGTCAGTGTGCTGCAAAAAAGTTCTAGTAATGAAAATGTCACAAATTTTATATCAGGATTTAAAAAAAAAAAAGAAAAAAAAGGTCATTTTGTTACTTAATTTCTAGATTAGATTCTATATAAACTCCAATAAGATAGCCATCTAAAGGCTGATAATATAGATATGCCAAACTTTTTTATATTATAGTAATGTCTGTATTTAAACTGGGGGTATTCAAAGGTTTTGACTTTCACTGCTGACTACTGGCTTTACCACTCCTCTTCTTTCCTTTAGTCATCTTTTGGAATATGTTATGAATTATAAACAAAGAAAAAAAAATCTTCACAAATCAGTAGCTGGACTAAAATACAAAAGTAGACAAGAAATCAATAGCTATATCACCAAACGTTTATGCATCAATTAATAAGAGAAAAAGCAACAAGAAGCGATATCATGAGACTAGCTGTTTATTTGACCTGTGATATCACAAGTAGGATTTATTAAACAACTATATAAAAAAAAGTTTCTTTCATTCTTATATATAAGAAATGAATATTAAAAACATATATAAGAAATAAGGAGATGCTGAAATTTACATATCACATTTTGTATATGAACAGACAGAATGAATATAATTATGTTATCATTTAATGCTATTTTCTGTTAGTAAACTGATGTGAAATAATTAACAGATATTATCTAAAGAATAATAGGATATATTCTGGCATTCTTCTTAAGAAGAATTTGTAATAGACCACTTTTGGTGAGAAATCAATATATTAATTAACAACTTTAATAGGAGTAGATAGGTTGGCTTATTCCCTGGTTCACATTCCTCTCCTGTCTTTTGAAAAGGAGTAGAGAGTTACCCTTGTTTAGGATTAGGTTTCCGGTTCCTTCTAATGTCTTTCCATTCTCTTTCACTCCCAGTAGCCCCTTGCATCTTAGTGGCATTATCACCTTGCTTGGAGTGAATTGATAAAAAACAAAAACAAAAACAAACAAGCTGCAAATTGATAAATGTTTTCCTTCAATCATTTCTCAACTCCCCCAAATCAGGTTTATAACAGAAAATTAAGTCAAGTCACACATAAGTTAAAATTAAGTCTTCTTATTCATTATTTTGAATATTTTTTTTTTTTTGCCCAGCATAACAAATTTTGGCACTATCTGTATATATTACAATGACAATTCCAGATGAAAGAAATCTCAGTGGTCAGGAATGAATGTAAATATTACTGACAGACAGAATGTAGCTATTACATGCATAATTAACTGTTTATATAATTTGTGATATCATGAGTAGGATTTTGAGACAAATGCAACTTTTATTTACTCTAATTCTGATAGCAGGAAGAAAAATGAAGAAGGGAAAATTCAGTTTTGTTTTAGTGCCAACTGCATTTGAACTCTATAAAATTTCTGTTTTTCACTATTCTGATTATTCCTTTTCTGGATTGATCTATTTTAGTGGTAGGTTCAAAATTAGTAATAAGCATCAAAATTTTATCCACTCGTTTAGGCAGCTTACAGTATGAGTGTTGGATGTTGTATATTGAAAGTAAGGATAAAAGGATTGCCTGTTAAAGCAAGCAGTATTAATTGATTAGAACTATTATGCATCTAGAAATTAAAGATTAGCTTAGCTTTCAAATCCAAGAACTGCCCAAATTGGAAGTGCATTTACACAGATTGAAATACAAGTGTTTGGAATTTTTTCAATGTAATGTATATCATAATCTTATGAATTATCATTAAAGTTTGGCTTTCATGAGCAAAATAACATGGGAGATTCCTACTTTCTTTTGCACAAAGAAAAATATGTATTTGAAAGTTTCTTCATTTTAGTAACTTTCTTTTCTTTTCACCCAATACAAGGCTCAAGAGTAACTCAAGGTAGAGGGTTATTGTGTGGTGCTATACAAGTGGAAGAAAGGGTAAAAAATGAAGTACATTGTGCTATTCAGAAAAGATAATGGTTAACCTTAGACTTAAAGTGGCCAAGATTGTAGTGATTGGGAAAACATTTTGCTGGGAGTCTGTTCCACAAAGAGAAGAGGTCTAAATGGAACTTACTCCTTACTGTAGGTAGAGGAGTAAAGATAGGAGTAGATAGGTTCACCTATTATCTGCCCCCCCCCAGTCTTTTGAACAGAAGTAAAGGTTTATTCCTTTTCCATGTTTAGGATTGGGTTTCCAAGTTCCTTCTAAAGTCTTTCCATTCTCTTTCACTCCCAGTAGCCCCTTGTGTCTTAGTGGCATTGTTGCTTTGTTTGGGGTAAACTGATTAAAAAAAAAAAATACAATGAGGATTATTTACCTTTGTGCATATGTGGCATGGTGGGTCCAGATTTTCTTAATTTATTAAAAAAAAAAATTTGCTTTATTTAATAAAAATAAAAAAAATATTTCATAATGAGGATATTCTATTAACAAACAAGGAATGGATTTAATACTTTGTAAATGCTAAGTGATTACAAAATGGTTTAGACTAAACAAATAACTATAAAATCTTTAAAATCAACACTAAAATATTGTATACTAATATATTGTATCTTAATATTAAGATATAATATCTTTATTTTCTCAGCATACACAAATAGAAATTCAAAAGGAAAAATAAAAATAAACATACAGAATCTAATTTATATGTTGTGGATCTGTTTGTAAATAGGGAGAAATAACCATCCCATGAAATAGGGACAGGTGATATTTGATTTTTAACTCGTTCTGAGAGAATGTGGTTCCACTACATAATGAGGAGGATAGACCCTGTGAAAAGAAGGCTAATGTGCTGTTCTAGAAGCTAGAGCTCATCATTGCCTCAACAGAGGTAAAGGGGAGAGAAGAGAATGGCAAAGAACTCCATAGTAAGCCCATCTGACCTGTGCCTTGTAAAAGGGTAAGGAGCCAGGTTGGGTTGAAGTGCTTCAAGGCCCTTGATATGAGGAATCCCAGCTTCCTGAGACAGCAGTAGTTATGCCTGTCATATGATTGTCTGCTGAGAGAGAGAGACATTTTTTTCTTTTTTTTTTTTTTAGATTGATTGTAATGTAACTGTTGTAGTGAAAAAAACTGTAGACAAGATCTATTGGAGCCACACCATTGCATTTATCATGGTTCATATGGAACAGACAGATTTTTAAAAGAGCAAAAATTATTTGTGTCTATAGAAAAGTAAACATTTTTTTAAATTTAATTAATAAAAAGTGGTTCTCGTTTAACCTTGAAATTTATACAATATCATCACTGACTGGAGTAAATGGGCGAACTGTATTTGTAAAAGATGAATAAAAACAGAATACACTAAGTTAATAGGATTCTTTTATATTTTTATGTCTAAATGGATGACATAGCTTCAAGCATATTATATATATATATATATATATATATATATATATATATATATATATATATATATATATATATATATTAAAGAAAGAAGACATTGGAATGACCAACACAAAAACAGAGAATGTCTCATATAGAGAAGATTTAACATTGAAAAACATAAAGGAAAAAAAAATTAATTATTTTTAATAATTATTTTTAATAATATGTGGAAATCTCCACCCTTTACCTGAAGACGGTCGTAAGACCAGAAACACATATTGTAAAACTATGAAAAATAAAGAATATTTTTTTTAAAAAACCCACATTACAACCAAAAAAGTTTGTGGTACCTCTCTTCTTTTTAATATACACACTTTTCTCTCATTGGAACCATTATAACCTCTTCATTTCATATATATATATATATATATATATATATAAAGACTTCCAAATTCCTTGGGTTTAGAATAGAAATTTCTTCCAACCTTAAAATAGTGAATTTCTTAGATATAACTTTATAACACTTTTAGACCTCATCACAAAGATAATGAATCTCTAATCTATAGTAATGTTAACTCCAACCATCCCAACCAAATAATTAGACAAATTCTTACCATTGTAATTATTAGAATTAATAAATTATCTTCTAATAAAAAATTTTTTGATGAAAATAAAATACCTTATAATGATGCCCTCAAAAAAGGTGGCTTTAAACAAAAATTGTTTTTCCTGGAATCTTTAAAAGATACTAAAATAAATAGAACCAGATAGAGAAAAAGAAAACTTATATGGTTTAACCCTCCTTTCTGCCAACTGTCCAATATAAATATTGGTCAATACTTTCTTAAATTGATTGACAAATATTTTAATTGAAATAAGAAATAACCCACTAAGTAAAATTTTTAATAGATAAATCTTAAAAATTAGTTACTCCTGCACACATAAAATCTATATTATTAATTCACACAATAATAACATATTAAATAAATTTTATAACAATAACAAACCAGATAGCAAATCCACTTGTAATTGTAGATTAAAAAAAAATTGCCCAGTTGGAGATACATATATGTAAAATGCAAAATATATAGTAAGACTGTCACATTTTGCCTGTTATAAAGCCACTGACAACACAAAAAGATTATATCCTCGTAGCAGTCTTATATGAAAAATAACAGTGGCCTGTTTTCATTTCTAAGTGGATGGAAATATAGAAAAATATTTATCTCTGTAAAAGGAATAGACTTCATAAATATCAAAAGAACTCGAAAACTTCATAAAAATTAAAATGACTTATGAATGATATTTACAAATTCAAAATAAATTTTGAAATATTTCGCATTAATTATAAAGACACAGAATTAATATAAGCAGTGAAAGAAAGCAGAAATCACTTCTGATAACTTTAAATTCTTTATTTCATTAAATAGATTATAATGCATTGTTTCAGTTTTTCAAGAGTTTTCTCTGAAACACTACACACTTTAATCTGTAATTTGCAGCTACACAAAAAAGATTTACACAGTAAAATGTCTGTAAAGAATATTTTAGATTTACACGTTAATAAATTTAAAGATGCAAAGTAACTGATAAAGACAAATAATGTATCCTTAAAATATTTTAATTTTGGTATACAACAATGTTGAAATCTAAGATTTGATTTTTAAGGTTAAATAAAACAGATTTGAATTGGAATGTAGAAATAAATAAGGAATTATTTCAGGATTGCATTTTATAAAGCAATTATTTGGTATATGTTTTTACGGGGGGAGGTTAAATATAGATTTGTTTTTCATCTTGTTATATTGAAATTATAATTGTAATTAAAAAAAGTTTCTATATTAGATATTTATGCTGAATATTTTACAATAAAGTATATTATACAAGTGAATATAAAATTTCAGAAGATATTTTTATAAAGATCTAATTAGAATATATTTTGATGAGAAAATGAAAAATCTGCTGAATTTTACACTGAAAATACAGAGAAAACATGTCAAATAGACCAATTTACAAAAAGTGTAAAACATTTAGTTTTCATAAGAATTTTCTAATAAATATTTTTTAAATAGCCATTTTTATTAAATATTGACATTATAAATGAATACATGGCAAAAATATTGACAAAAAATAATTAACATCAGTAAACATAAAATGTTTTGCTCCTTATTGTATAAAAAAGAAGGAAAAAAAAAGTGAAAACTTATGTGATAAGAAAAGTTGTAGATTTTTAACAGAAGAATGAAGCACATAATTTTAAATCCTAGATTAAAAGTAAATTTTTAATTATTAAAACAAACACAAAAGCAAAGTAGCTAGCTTTTAACTTAAAGTTAAAGGCTGTTAATTTATGCATGACTGAAATATAAAAAAAATAAATTAAGTAGTACACAAGACACGAGTTACTTTTGACATCCTTAAATCAGAGTAAATAAGGTTTTTTTTGTTTGTTTCTTTTTTAGAAAAAAATTTATGAGAGAAAAAACAAAATCAAAACTACTTAAATTTGAAAACATTTTTAAAAAAAATGAAATTACTAAACATGATCAAACTTACCACTTCTTCTGCGGAATGTGAAGTTTCCAGGCATATTGAAAACTCCAAATTCAGATAATGCTTTTAAAATAATAAATGTCTGACTTAAATCATATTTTCCAGGCCATATACATTGACAGGCCAGATGCCCTGGCCACAATAGTAGTGGTGGTGATGGTGGTTGTTGGTGGTGGGGGTTCGTGCTTATGATACAGAAAAAAAAAGCAAGCAACCAGTAAGGCTTGGTTCCATCAACAATCCACTCTTGCTACTGCTGGTATTGTCAATGCTGTTGATGGCATTTTGTCTTGAATCGACTCACAGTTAACAAGTGATCCTTTCTTATTGCTTAGGAAGCGATCCAGGACTGATATTAAGACGACTTCACGGTCATATTGATGCTTAGACAAAGTACATCCACCAAATGTTTAACCAAAGTAGATCTCAATTTAGATTGTATTTTTTCGTTTGTTTTTATTATGTATACACATTAAGACAGTGTGCATTGTGAACATGTACCTATATAGATATAAGTAAAAAGAGCTAGTAAATCTGGACTCTTAAACTCAAAGTAATACCAAGAACAGTTTGTAGTATTTCCTGGTCAGCCCAATTACTGTAACCAACACCAAAAAAGCAAGTACTAGAGTGAGTCACATCCTATGGAAGCCATTGAGCTACTAGCACAAGGTCATGGATGGTGTAACAGTAAGTGACATTAGTAGTGACATGTCAGCCACATTTAAAAAGAGGAAGAGAAAACATTAGAATTCATTTTAGTTATTGTATTGGTCTTTTTAATGCAAACAATTTTAATGGCTTTAAAGTTTGGCTATATTGCAATTAGTCAAATGAAAAACAATCATTAAAAATGCTCAGTTCTGATTTTACTAATACCAGTGAATTGGATTTCATTAGTCTCACTTGGATAGCTAACAATGGTTGGAATATAATAAACATGAGGGTGCTGACCTTAGGATGATGGAGAGAGGAGCAGAAAGCGGAAGAGGTAGCAGAGGTGGCGGGTATAGGCACCAAGAACAAATCTGGCTTCATTCAAAATGAAGCCATCAAAGGCT
Source organism: Acanthosepion esculentum (assembly GCA_964036315.1). NCBI lineage: Eukaryota > Metazoa > Mollusca > Cephalopoda > Sepiida > Sepiidae > Acanthosepion > Acanthosepion esculentum. Next base: position 78,089,889 of record OZ038482.1, on the reverse strand, counting down.
TTCAGAACAGGAGTGAGACAGGAGACAATTTTTTTTGAAGAGATAAACAATTTTGTCACACAAGGTTTTGAACAGACAAATAATTTTGCCTCTAAGGTAAGTGATATTTTTTATTTTATTTTCATATAATAAATCTCATTTATCTTAATTGTTTATTTTTTATGATTACCTCTGTCCCATAATAGTTGCTACATTTAATATATGAAATGTTTATGCAAATGTAACAACTATTATGGGACAGAGGTAGTATTGTTTTGGAAATGTTTTGTATACAGGATATGGAAAAAGTATTTAATAGTGAAATGAAAATTGAAGTTTGATTTACTTCTTTTGAGCAGATTCTTATATAAAGTAAATAAATATTGAAAAAAATAGAAAAAAGGCTTCTAAAATAAACAAAAAACACTGTGCAATATGTAAAAAAATTCATTCTTTCAATTGGACAATATTAAAAAAAAACGGTATTTTTCATATTGCATACCTTTTGGAACCTTTAATTTTTTCTTCTCCTCTTTACTGTCTGGTTCTTTAGGAAGAGGCTTATTTTCCAATGGCATATTGGGCTCTCTGAAATAACAGGAAAATTATTAGGTGAGTCAGATAATAATTTAGATTAACAGAGAATAGGTTTTTTTATCAATTTCACATTCAAAATAGGATTAAATTTAACACATTATCACAAATTGTTAAAAACGTGGGATAAAGAAAAACATTTTTTAACTTCCCTGTTCTTGATTCTTACAAGATATAGGAAAAAATTCTTTATTAGGAAAAAAAAAAAGGCATGAACTCAAAGGCATATCTTGTTTTAGAGGCGAATAGAAAATATGGGAAAACTTAGAAAAAATAGTTCGCACAGTAAAGGAAATTCTTTAAACATTCCAGTTCTGATATGTCACATTAGCCTGTCATCTAATGGTCATAAAACCCTTCACCATTAATATATATCTATACACAAATATATACTTTTCCATACATGTGCATATATACACACACACAAAGCAGGTCAGGTCCATAATAGATAGAGCGTCACCATCAAATGTCACTTGGTCAATTATGTGCTCAAAACCAACCTTTAATTCTTTTCTTTTCCTTCTATTCTTGTAGTCTTCTTTAAGTAGGGATTAGTCAAAAACTAAGTTATCAATTGTATATAAATAAATAAATTGTACAAAAGAATTATAGCAATCTTTGAAAAAGTGAACAATTTATTTTCTTTTATGACCAGATTTACTTAAGGTGGAAAAGAACTTATATAAATTTTCATATTTATTAAACTATTTCTTTCAGTGAAAAACAATGTTGGGTACTTCACAGAGAATGTTATTTGAAATTAAATCTGGCTTGGTTTTCCCCTAATTCTTTATATAATAACTTCTGACATCCTGCTGACAAAACAATTAACCTTGACAATGAGGATAAAAATCACAGTAACCAAATCAAAACTTTGTGCGGAAAAATTACCAACTAAATTAATTCAAAAGTTGAGAATAAAGAAAGAAATCAACTGATAAAAATCGAAATCTTTTCCTTCAGTTTATTAAAAACTATTTTGCAAAATGCTGAAACAGCTGAGAGTGAAAATAAAACCAATCACTAATTTAAGGGAATGGAGAGGAGTTTTTTTTAAATTTTTTTTTATTTAAATTATTTTATCCCAAACACAATGATAATGTTACTAGGATGCAGGAGGTTTACAGGGAGTGAAAGAGAATGAGGAAAGGACAATAAAGGAACATAGTTCAGGAAGACAGAAGATGGCAATTGACATTGCATTTAATTTTTTGAAGATTGTAGGTAACAGAGAAACAAAAAATCTGATGCAAGTTCAACAGGTGAGAAAAGAAACTGATAGATGTGATGGTTGCATTAGACTGTTAGATGTAATGGTCTCACCATTATACTGTTGAACTAGCTAGCTAGTTCAACAGTATAATGGTGAGACCTAGTTGCCAATCTAGTAGCATGCTTAAATTCATGCAGTCAAGGCACTAAGAAAAAAGCTCATCAGAACAATTGCCATGAAAATATTTATAGAAAAGGCAGAGAGAAGCCATGTCAAGTCAGTGAGAAAGTGAATGAAGATGCCAGATGAGATCACAGACCCTTCTTTGAATTTTGTCAAGTTTCAATAAAAATAAAGTTTCTTTACTAATGATTATCATCATCTTTTTTAAAATTAAATATTTGTTGATGACTAAATATTTAAAATAACATCTACCTTGTGTTACTACTTAAAGTTACTGCTTAAGATTTTCAGTTTGCATATCTTGTAGAAGATTTTGAATAAATGAAAGATGTCAAATATTAGAAACTACATAAATTTTTGGTTCTTTTCTCCACTTAAAGTAACATTTTAAAACTTGTTTATTCTAAAAAAATAAATAAAAGTAAATTTATACCACTGTTTATTTTCTTAAAACCTAAAGGAAAAAGTTAAATATATTCTATGATATCACGAGTAAGCTTTATTAAAAACAAAGATAACAAAATTTTCATTCACTCTAGTCATTTATATAGTAACATAATAAATTCTGTTGGTAGGTGGTGGGGAATAAAACAGTAATAATGATTTTATTTTAGAGTTGAATCGCCTGTAAGAAAGATTTCAGTTTTTCTAATCACTGCCCTCAATTCATTTTTTGTACTAACAACTAAAATAAATTTGCTAGGCACCAAACTTTACAATTGTTTTACAAATTTCAAATTTGCTTGAACTAATTCTAGTAAACTATACACTAAAAGCCAGGAAGTGAAAGACAGCCAATGGTCAGGAATTAAAACAAGCTTAACTGACAGATAAATGCTATTATATATATATATATATATATAAATACATTGCTAATGATTTTATGCGAGAGAAAAGCCCAGAAAATCTGGATAAAAGTATCAGTGGATAGAAATTAAAGTAAGCATCACAGAATAGAGATATAACATGCTAATGATTTCACAAGAAAAAATAATTTTTTTATACATTCAAGCAAATTAGTTTTTTTTAATTAAGAAAGCAGTTATTCTAAGTAAGTTTATTTTAGATATTTCTAATCCATAAATTGTAATGACTGATTAGTTCAACATTATTTGCTAAGGGGACGTAACTCCACAAATACTTTCTCCAAAAAGGCAAACTCAAGTCATGATGATAATCAGTGAATTTCAAATATGGATGTGATTTTTCTAGAAAAAGCGTTTTTATTTAAGACGTTAACTTAAATCATAGATATTTCTGAATAGGTTTAATTCCTGCATTAAAGAAATTTATCATAAGTAGTTTATATTTACTAAGATATATTTTAAAATTTTATCCCTCTCACTTTTTTGGTAACAGGAAAAAATTAAAAAAGCACTTAAAACCAAATATAGGTTTTAATGAAAGCTGAAATAGAAGAAATTCAGACAGAAACTTTCTTAAAGATGTTAAAAGAACCATATTAAAAAAATGCATCATATTTCTATACTATTTAATATATACATATAATTTGGCAAGGAATATTTATGAAAAAAAAAAAAACGAACTTTAAATCATAATACGTTTTTGTAATTGTTTTTATATTTTAAGATTATTTTGATTTTTAATCATAATTTAATCATTTATAATTGTATATTTCTATGATACCTAGGCTTTATGAATTTAAGTGCAGTTCTAGATTGGTGGCAAGGTCTCATCAATTTACAGTTGAATTGGCGAGATGTAACCGTAAGTCTTATGCAAACAGTTTCTTCTATCGCACTTCTTACTCATGGAACTCACTTTTGGCTTTTGGCTTCCCAGTCACCTTTGATCTTCAAAATTTTAAATGCAATGTTAATCATTATCTTGTGCTTTCTGTCTTTTTAATCTTTTATTGTTCTCTAACCATAATAGTAGTTTTTCTCATATTCTCTAACACTCAGTAACCTCTTGCATCCTAGTGGCTTTATTGCCTTGCTTTGGGTGAAATGATTAAAAGAAAAATTCTGGGGCTATCAGGGAAGTAGCATGTCAAATAAGTTGGGGGTTAAGTCTTAGTCTAGTACCAGTAATCTACTTCAAGACCTACCCAAATTTAACCATCAGAGTATAGGACACTAGGTGATTTTTGGTATTTTTTTTTCTATTATCTAAAACCACATCTAATATAATAGGAAATACAGTACTTAAAATGTCATCATTAGTAAAGCTGTGAGTGTATCCCTCTGTCTTTTCTACAAATACTTTCATGGTAACTGCTCCAAATGAGCTACTTTTGCTAGTTCCCAGACTGTATAAATTTAAAAGTGCTACTAAGCTGGCATCTCGGTTCGATCCTTTTGCTGTTGAAGCAGTTAAATGTAGCGGTCTCTTCTACTCCAATATCTTCATGTCTCGCACCTCCTGTCTGTGGAATTCCTTTCCTATTACTTGTTTCCCTGATAGTTATAATCTCCAACTATTCAAATGTAATGTCAATCGACATCTCTAGATGCCTTGATCTATTCCCTGTCTTTCTTTTCATCCTTTCCTCTATCACAACTCTTTACTCTTGCTCCCACTCTCTGTAACCCCTTGTGTGCTAGTGGCATCCTACCTTGCTTGGGGTGAAATGCTTAGAAAAAAATAAAAAAATAAAAAAAAAATAATAATAATAATAATAATATATATTACCTAAAACTATTTGGCCTTTTTGATAGACTGGACAGCTTTTTTTTCTTATATTCCTTCTATATTTCTTTACAAATTTAATACTATCATAAGTTCTTAAAAGAGCACGTTAATGTAAAATGAATATTAAATAATAAAAAGGTAAAAGTTTTGTTTTTTTTACACATCTGATCATAAACAAGAATTACAGTTACATTAGTCACATTAACGGATAATGAAATTAAAACAAAGAATACACGCACAGTGTTGGGATGCCATTATTTCTATAGAATTGTTTGGTCATGTGCCATTTTTTTTTTTCTTTTTACTATTTTTGTCTATCATCACCATTATCATCAATATAATTGCTGTCTCCATCACATTTTTACTTTATTAATCATCAAATCTCTTTGCACATTAAAACAACCTTGTATCTGGTCAATTAGCAATAAGATAATATGCCCATCAGGCAATCTGGTTCTATATACAGTATCATTACAATATAAATGAATGAACATTTAATTCCTTTAAATTAAAAATGAATTCCTGAGATACTTAACCTGATGAATCTAACCTGAATGCACAAGATTTTTAGACAGCATAAAATTGAAGAATGGATTTTGGTAAAAAAAAGAAATATAACCATAAAGATTTTGATGATTTTTTTTTAAATTTTTTATTACAGCTTATCAACCTTTTGCAGGTTATTTAAACTCAGAAAATATGTTGTTTTTTTTTAGCCTGTAAGCATTTTTTGAGATAATAATGATTTACTGATACAATTCATATTAATTAACCAATAGCTTGGGAGAGAAGAGGTGGATTCATATCTTTCTCAAGGGTATTTGCCTGTAAGTGAATATAATGAATCTGACTGGAATTGGAACTTGACTCTCTGATCTCCAATTCCAAGTGATTATCTACTACAGCATCTGGAATTCCAGAGCAGTCACCTATCTCAGTAACTGACCAGGCTCAAAGTTGTTTTACTTCATTGTATGAGAACCAATGTTTCAATGTGATATGGCTGTAAGCCCTATAACAAACAAGTTAAAATATTAGTCCCAACTACTTATGGAATGACGATAGTAATTAATCTCAGAATTTTAGACAATATAATTGAATTTTACTAAAAGCTATATACGAGAACATGTGAATATTTTTCTGTAATGTTAAGTATCTATTAACAATATTAACAAGATAAAATTACAGAAAGTATTTTGTGCATGTTATCTTCTTGTTAATATTGTTAATAGATACTTAAAATTACAGAAAGTATTTTGTGCATGTTAAGTATCTATTGTCTTAATAGTAAATAATCAGTTCAATGAGGTCAAATTGGCAGCTGATCTAAAAAATGACCTACAATATATTGTTAAATGGAGCAAGGAATGGTTTGTTAATTTTAATGCCTCTAAAACAAAATTGCTCTCTTTTAATCATCTGAGCAAACCCTTTTTGCCTTCCATCAGCACGGTTGATACTAATCTCCAAGTAACTCATTGCGTCTTCTTGGGGTAACATTTTCTGCTGATATGAAGTGGAAAGATTAATTTGAATCAATTGCTAAGTCTGCTCCTAGGAAAGTTGTTATGCGAGACAATTTTTCTTGCCAGAATCTATCTTACATATCTATCTACCATTCGTCCTTGCTTTGTTGCCACATCTGGTCTGGTGCTCCTGCTATATATTTAGAAATTCTTGATAAAATCCAAAGAAGAATCTGCAATGTCATTGGTCCTGTTCTGGTATCTCGGTTTCCGTCGTTTTTCCATCACCACAACATAATATCTCTGTGCCTTTTCTATAAATACTTTCATTGTAATTGTTCTGATGAACTTTCCTCTATGGCACCTAGACTTGAAGAATTTAAGTGCAGTATTAGATTGGCAGCAAGGTCTCATCATTTTTCAGTTGAAATTGCTAGATGTAACTGTAAGTTCTATGCTGACAGTTTCTTCTATCACACTTCTCACTTGTGGAACACTCTTCCGGCCTTTTGCTTCCCAGTCAACTTTGATCTTTAAAAATTTAGATGCCATGTCAATTGTTGTATTTTCTTTTTCATTCCTGTTCTTTTATTGTTCTCTCTCCTTAATAGTGTTTTTTCTCATATTCTCTAACCCATTGCATTTTAGTGGCTCTATTGTTTTGGTGAAATGAGTGAAAAAAAAATAAAAAAATAAAAAAATAAATAAAATAAAAAAATAAATAAAATAAAATAAATAAATAAAATAAAATAAATAAAAAAAAAATTAAAAAAAATAAATAAAAAAAACAAACAAATAGCATTGCTAGAAAGTAAGAAACTTGAAAGCTGCTGCAAACATTAACTTTATAAATTAATGTACAAGTCAGATTCAAGAAACATAGGAAAACCACATCCAAAGGTGAAATAGAAAAAAACTATGACGGAAACAAGTGAGCACACTAACATCTGGGATAAGGCCCAAGTGTAATAGATCAGAAGTATTAATGGAGAGTAAGAAAATTAAAAGGATGTTGTGTCCATTAGTTTTGCAAAAAACTATGTCAAACCAGTGTGAAATTATTTACTCTAAAGGATTAGAAAACAACTCCATTGGTTAAAAATTTAACTGTTTGTCACATGCATTACTGAGAATAGTTTGGTCTGGTCAGTACATTTGCCACAATTTTATTGTGTGCATTACTAAGGAAAAAAGAAAGAAAAAAAAGAAAAAAGAGACTCTCCTACACTTTCTATATGGACTCAAAATAAATCTTTCCAAAACAGAAACTATGCTCTGGAAATGGATTGACAGTAGTGATGGCACTGACCCTGAATCCATCATAAAAATTCAGGATGTGGATTTAGTAAATACTAAGAACTTCAAATACCTCACCGTATGGATCAGTTATAAGAAATTTAATATAGGAGATAAGGAAATTGAACATGGAATAGATTAGAGGTAGTTTTTTTCCAACACCAAAAACTGCTACAAAATCCAAACATTAACCTGAAAACTCGAGTCATGTTCTTAAATAGCCTCGTCTGATAGAGTCTTTCATATGGATAATATGCATGGTACCAAACCTGTTCAGAAACTGATAGCTGTATACAACTTTCTAAGATCAATGGTTAAAAATGGCTTTGAGCAAGTAAAGCTTATAGGTCTTGGCAAAGACCACACTTTTTCAAACCTTGTGGACTAGTATGGCAATATAGAATCACAAAGAACTGTACCAGATAACAGAAACCACATCACTTGAGGACTTTCAACAGCAGCAACAGATAAAATAGATATCACATGTAACTTGAAGAAAAAATAATGACATAATCAAGATGATGACATTCCATGCTACAACCCAACATTTTAATCCAGCAACATTGGAACCAGGACACTGTTGGACCATAAAAAATGCCATATGACAGAAACCACCCCTAAAATAAGTCTTTTTTTTTGCTAACTCGTTCCATATATATATTGCTGAAACTTCTTTCTCTAATTTCTTCAGTAACTCCACCTTTTCAAGCATAGATAAAGATTTAAGCTTATGCCATTTACCTCTGGCTGTATCATCTACACCTCCAGCTTTCTTGGGTAGCATTTTGAATCGGTAAATATGCAGCTATATATAAGAAATGTGCAAGACTGTATTAGCAAAACGCTTTGTTTTTGCGGAAAGTTGAAAACAATATGTGGTACTACTCTTGTAGCTGCTTAACAAACTAATGGTGGCTGATGCAATAAAGTGCCAGATCATGGGAGTTGTTGGAGTAAAGATGTCAGACTTTACTTCAAATAAATGGTCAGAAAGAACCCCCCTCTTTAATACTGGAAAGAGTGATAATAGCTACTGGACTTGACAAACATATTTTCATGAAAAATTGCATTAATGGAAAGATTTTAGAAATTTCAACTGAAAGTAGTACAAGCTGCTCGGTCAATGAATGCCAAAGGTTTCCTTATAAGGAAACGGCTAATATTACCTTCAAAGATTTTTTCATTTTTCTCGTCAGAATCTATATTACCTATTTATAAGTTTATCATTCATCTATGCTTTGAATACTGTTGCTACATCTGGTCTTGTGCTTCTGCTACATATTTAGAGATTTTTCATAAAGTCCAAAGAAGAATCTGCAATGTTATTGGTCCTGTCCTGGCATCAGACACTTTCCCACTGCTGCAACAGTTTACCCTGTGCCTTTTCTATATATACTTTCATGGTAATTGTTCTGATGAACTTTACTCTATGGTATCTAGATTTTATGAATTTAAGTGCAGTACTAGACTGGTGACAAGGTTTCATCATTTTACAGTTGAAATGGCTAGATGTAACTAAGTTCTATGCTAACAGTTTCTTTTCTCACACTTCTCACTTGTGGAACTCTCTTCCTCCTTCTTGCTTCTCAATCAACTTTGATCATCAAAAATTTAAATGTAATGTCAATCGCTATCTTCTGCCTTCTTAATTTCTATTCTTTCATTGTTCTCTCTCTTTAATAGTGTTTTATTTTTTTTCTCATATTCTCTTACACTCAGTAACCTCTTGTGCCTTAGTGGCTTTATTGCCTTGCATGGGGGGAATAGTAATAATAAAATAAATGTAGTGATATCTGGATAAAATCATAATTCATGACTTCCAGTTTGTGATAAAAAGTAACAATAAAAAGACTAGGTAAATATTCATAAGGAAAATACTTCATATTAGAATTCAAATAATTAAACACTATTACTGGGTAGTAATAAAAGTGTAAATCAATAGGGTGTGAAGATTTAGAGTAGAGCAGGGCAAGAGGACTGTAGATTTCTGCTTCAGTGACTGAATTGGTTAGAGTGTGGTCCAAGAAAGGCAAGCTCTGTGAACATGGGACATTAATTCAAATCAGAAACTATTTCTTTATTCATGAAATTTCATGGATCAAAACAGTCAACATTGAAAGTTGTGATAAAAAGCAACAAGAACAGGAATACATAAGTAAGAGAAAAAAAAAATGTACACTCATACATCTAACCCCCCACCCCCAACCGCCACCCCATACACAAATGCATTGTCAGTATGGTACAAAACCTACCACAAAAGGGATTCAGTGGAAATTTATTCTCTTGAGTGATGAATCATGCTATACCATCTGGTAGGTCCAGAAAAGAATTAAGGGTTGGTCTGGGAGGAATAATGGTTGGAATCATTTTATTCATAAATTTGGCCAAGTTACTTACTTTCAAGAAAATCAATTTAGTACAAAGTGTTAACTTAAAACCTACAGTATTCAGTGTTTGTTTTGTTTTATATATGTTCAATAGTCTTCTCTAACAAACACATGCAAAAGTAGGATGACTATAGAATTCATTAAAACCCTTGCTTGAAAACTAATACAAAATGAATGTTTATTTTTTTGTAGTGGTAAATAATTTCAAACACTCATTAACATAATAAAATTAAAAACAACCAGAACACTGGATGATAGAAGAATAGCAACAAAGACAAAGCCTAGAAGTATAAATAAATGGTTTCCATATTCTTTAGGGTTTTCTTCTTTTTATTTATTATAAACAATATCTAGTAGAATAATGTAAACTTGAAAGTTTACAACTTCATCTTGTATAACCAGTAATCATAAGATCTTTTATTAATGCCTGGAAAAATACCGTGTTTTAACCTTTCAGTAAGTTGAGCGATAGTTAATGAATTAACTTTTATTCACAAGAGAGAAAGATAACATTGATAAAATATCTACAGATAGGATTTCTAAAATAAAATAAGGTAAAAATATATTTTCTCATAAATTAAAAAGTCCATTAACAGGTACCTCAGTTGGTAAATATGATTCTTAACTAGATGCAATCGAAACACAGCAATGATATTCTAATTAATATGTAACCTTAATACTGCTACAGTAAATGACAACATTTTTTTTACTCAAGTTCTTTTCAAGTTCAGTAACGTTCCATCAACAAGAAATAAATACAAATCATTTTTTCAATAGAAAAACATATGGAAAATGGTAAGCAACTTCATTTAGCTGTATCTCTTAAAAGCCTGAGAACAAAGCAAAGAGTTTTTGTTTTGAGTGACAAGAGAAGAAAAAATGCACAAAAATATGTTATAGAAATATAGTGTTACTAGACTAAATAATGCATTTGTATAACTGCATGATAATCAATGTCTATGAATGCAATTAACAGAACATCTACAAATTAATTAAAAATAAAAACAGTATATAAAATATGTACATATTTCTTTCATTTATTTAACTTGAATATAAAAACTGATTTTATTTTGAGTTTGAAAACAGTTTTAACTAAAAAGAAGTGGATAAAAAATGAAGTGTTTTTATTGATTATTATTATTAGTTTCGTAAAAAAAATCCATTACAACCAAAGCTGACATTTTGTAAAGGAATCTAACAAAAATTAATCAAGTAAAAATCTTTTTGCCTAATCTAATTGCAAATGCTAGCATTTATGAAAAGAATTATGGGAAAAACATGAAGAACTTTACATAAACTTTTAGATAAAAAACAAAATCTATTGGTTAAATTATTTAGTAAGAAGCCTCAAGTTTCAAAATTATCACAAATAAGTAAACCTAATTCCTTGAAATATTTAAACCATTAAAATAAAATAAGAACTAGATTTGAATGTTTTTTTTAAAATTTAATTCATTTTTGGTGGCAAATCTTCAAATAAACAAACTTAATTTTTTGAACTCAGATCTTAAAGCTAAAGTTAATATAAGCGAGAAAACAAAGATGAATTTTGTGTGTGTGTGGCTGTGGGATAAACGCACCTGCAACTGAAAAAATATTGGGAACACTTAACGTCCTGGGTGTCTCACCGAGGATGACTAATAAATAACTCACCCACAAAAGTGTCTGCCATTATTCACAACTATATAATAAAAACTAACTAGTCATTATTTATACAAGGTAAACTACAATAGATAACAAATAAACAGTGTATACAACTAGTTTTTGTAAAACCCTGAATCCCAAATATTTTCCTAATGGTAATCAGTCCAAAACAAGAACATCCCATTTAAGTTAAACAATGAAAATTAAATTGGTCACATAAGTTATGGAGATGGAGACACTTGTAACATTTATCAGTGGCAAACTAGAACATAAAAAAAAACAAACAAAAAAAAACAAATTTAGAAGTTTTTGTACTTTAAAAAAGAAAAAAAAAGATATTAGTAATAAAACAAATGTTTCGGCAGTAAGTAAATTATTTTTTTTATTTCTGCTAATATAGACACTGTTAAAGTTTTTATGTGGGGGCAGGAAAAAAAACAACTTATTGAAAATGCATTCAACAGGTTTGTCTGAAAAACCAGAACTTGTATTTATAAAATATTTTCATTTTTGTTTCTTTTAAACAACTTTTTTAATCATGTAAATAAGGTACTTTGTTTATTAGAATTTAAATGACATAATTAAGAAGCATAAGAAAAACTAAAACAAACAAACTGAAAGGTAAAGTTACTTATTTACTTTTATTTAGTTTTGTTAATAGAATAGTTGGGAAATAAAGTAAATCTTTTTTTAACTTTAATTCTTTGTCATTTGTAACTCGGAAAAAAATTATTAATAAATCAAGTGTTAATAATCAGCTGCAATCAGCCAGCTTATATTTACAACAGATGTAGTTGGCAATGCACCATCCAGTATAGATGATGGAAGGAATAGGAAATCTCCATAGCAGGAGAAGAGATTTAAAGTCCCTAGGAATTAAACACTCTTAAAGCTGGCATTTTGTACAGACCTAGGTTACAAAGAGGCAAATAACAGCCACTTGTGTGATTCATTCAAGACTTGTTGGCTACACTAAGGGAGAAAGAAAAAAAAAAGAAAAAGGAGAAAAGAAATCAAGTTACATCCCGTTTCCCAGTGTAGAAGAACAGAGAGAAGAGACCGAAGGAAAGATGAAGTCGATAAATTATTACGAAAGTGAAAGTGAAATAAAACTTGTACCTTGCTTTGAGAATTTGATCCTTTTTCTGTAGGTTTTTGCAGGTCTTACTTAAAAAGTAGTTGAACCATGACTGGCACAATTTTGCTGCAGTGACCGTTTTTGTAACCGTATAACTAGTCTCACTCTGTTCCATTATGACAATACAGTAGCAATAGAGTGGGATAAAATCAATAAGCTGACCTTCAGACAGCAATGCTAGCAACCAATAAAACCCTTTTACAGTAATTTGAATTATAGTTCCTATCTGTAGTAGCATAATAACCATGCAGGAAAAAAAGACGATTATTAACATAATATTACAAAGTCAAAACTTTGACATTTACTTTTAGATTTTTGTAAGCTATAATCAAAAATGAGTATGAATAAATTTTACACTATGTTTTAAACGAATTCAACAAAGCATATACACTGTCGGAGACTTTCACTAGCATCAAGACAATTTTTCATAAGAAATTGAAAAAATAAACTTGTAAAATGTTTTTGCTGAAAACAAAGCAGCAGATATCAACTTTAATATCCAACCAGTTATTCAAATAGAAAAATCAACTTATAAAAAGTAAGTCAATATTAAAAGATCAAATTAAATGATAATGAAGTAAAAATGCAAGACAAAAGTTATTTAAAAAAAAAAAAAAAAATTAACAAAATGTGGGGGGGAGTGATGGCAAAATCCTGGTTAAATGATATTTAAGAAAATCAAACAAACTAATCAAAATAAATTTAGACAGATTTTAATTCAAAACTTTAGATTAAATTTCTAATTAGTGGGAAACATACTCTTTAAAACATTAAGTGATTATTAACTAAAGAAAATAAAAATTTATAATTCATAAAAATATATAAATTTACATTCCTATAAACATTTTAGAAGAAAAAAACTTATAAAGTACATTATATAAGGAAAAACCCAAAAATAGGGTATACAACTTATACAAGTACACTCATCAAATAGTAGATGAGCCAGTATGATTCATAGCAAACCAGGGAGTTTAAAGATTTTTTGAAGGATATAAGAATAGCAATGGCTCAATAATGACAGCTTACAGCCACATCACACTGAAACCCTATGATCACTAAAGTTAAGCAACCCAGAGCCTGGTCAGTACCTAGATGAGTGACTACTTGGGAATACCAGGTGCTGGAAGTTTGGATGTTAATCGGAGAACTGAATTCCAATTCCAGTTAGAGTCGTTATATTCACTTATGTGCAAATACCCTTGGGCGTGGTATGAATGCACCTCTTCCCCCCCAGCTATGGGTTAATTAGTCAGACTTGTATAACTAAACCATTATTATTTCCAAAATCAAAATTTTGTACAAAATATTTAGATTTCAGCATTAAATAACCCCCAGAGGTCGTAATACAACTAAACAAAAACAACCAACCAATCAACAATATATACTTCATCTATGGGCAGTATCCCTTCATGACGTTGACGATCATGGCTCTCTATGATTCTTCTTCTTTATAGCTCTTGATAAATTTTGTCTTTTTTTTAATCTCTCCTAAACCCTTTTCTGCCATTCATTTACTTAAGTTTGCTAGCTAGGTTATGCTTTGTTTCCCTCTATCCAACTCGCCTTCAACTATCAGATTTTCCAAGCCCTTGCTGTCAATATAAAAGCTTTCTCTTTTTAAAATTAATTTTCCTAATCATTTTTAGAAACGTCTACAATATTTAGTTTTAGACAACTTCAACTATCAGATTTTCCAAGCCCTTGCTGTCAATATAAAAGCTTTCTCTTTTTAAAATTAATTTTCCTAATCATTTTTAGAAACGTCTACAATATTTAGTTTTAGACAACTTCAACTATCAGATTTTCCAAGCCCTTGCTGTCAATATAAAAGCTTTCTCTTTTTAAAATTAATTTTCCTAATCATTTTTAGAAATGTCTACAATATTTAGTTTTAGACAACTTCAACTATCAGATTTTCCAAGCCCTTGCTGTCAATATAAAAGCTTTCTCTTTTTAAAATTAATTTTCCTAATCATTTTTATAAACGTCTACAATATTTAGTTTTAGACAACTTCAACTATCAGATTTTCCAAGCCCTTGCTGTCAATATAAAAGCTTTCTCTTTTTAAAATTAATTTTCCTAATCATTTTTATAAACGTCTACAATATTTAGTTTTAGACACCATTTCCTGTCACCAATGGTGGAAGATGCAAACTTTTGTGCCCATAAGGAAATACATAAATAAAAGGTTAACTATATTGTCACTTTGTCGTTTCCATAAAAAATAAATAAAAATTAATTATAGCATCAAAAATAATTATAACAATTATAATCATCATCAATTCACTCTTTCTAAACCAATGAGAATCAACCCCATTTTTCTAACAAACATGTGATATTTTTACTATTGAACAAACAGTCAACACAGATTGTCAACAGGTGTGCCAACAAAAATTTTGGGTCCTTTTCCTTTTTCAGGCCATAATAGTAACATTTATCTCTTAACACTCAACAAAAATTCAAGGTAAGAAACATGAGATACTTCTTGCATTTTTCAACTAAATTATCTGGACACTCATTATACACATCTATAAAAAAAACATACAAGAAAGACTGTATACACTTTACTCATTCTTTATTCTGTCGGATTCCGATCCATATTTGATTGACATTTGATACCAAACTCACAATTCTACTCAGTATTATGGTTTCTCATGTCTCCAGCCCCACATAACATCCAGATAATAAATAATACTTGTTTTCTTGTTTCCACATCTTGCTGTTTCTCATTCTTATGAGTATTTTTGTATATACAAATGTAAGGGAGTTTATAATTATTTACTCAGAGTCATAACTTCCCTACACTTTCTTTGTAGAGCTTATGCCAAAAAACAGGGGTCTCACGAGAAATAGTTAAATATACAAATCAATATAAAAATTAACAGAAAACATTAAAGTTTGGCCAGTTGGTTGGTCTGAGAAGCTTAGATATTAACAGAATTAGATATCTATCTAATTGTGTTTCTGTGTTAATATAAACTGCGTCTAGAGATTATATGCAAAAGAGGTATTGTCAAATATTTTATGTAAAATTCATAGATATGTGTTATCCAATGAAATAATTTGTACTATTATGTATAGCGAGTAAGCATGAAAGCAATTAAGTCCCAATTTTCAATTTCAGATTGATATTTAGTATTTTTTCAGTAATTATAGCAATTTGCAGTGTCAAGAGATTATTTGCAAGAACTAGAATTTAGTATTATGGCTTGTAAAAAAGAACTAACAATGAATGAAAATTTTTTAAACGCCAACAAGGCGGCGGTGGGATCATGATATGGGCTGGGATTATTGGTAATGAGCATGTGGGTCCATTTAAACTGAAAGACGGGGTTACAATGAATTCCAAAAGTTACTGTGATTTTCTAGAGCAATATTTCTTTGAATGGCTTAACCAGTCTTTAGCCAAGTGTAGATCTATGATCTTTATGCAAGACAATGCACCAAGTCATGCATCAAAGTTTACTAAATCCTAGTTGAAAGAAAAGGGATTTTTTGAAGATTCTCTTATGGACTGGCCTTCAAATAGCTGTGACTTAAATCCCATTGAGAACCTGTGGAGCATCCTCAAGAGAGATATTTATTCTAATGGAAGGCAATTCAACAGCAAGTGTGACCTCTGGGAGGCAGTTAAAGTTGCTGCAAACAACTTACCAGCTGCTAAAATTGCAAATCTAACATCAGATGTTGTCAATAGGCTGCTAAGAGATATTGAAAAGAAAGGAGCATTTGTGCAATAAATTTTAGCAGATTCTTATTATTTTTTGTTAATATATCTTTTATTTTTAAAATAAAATGTTTTTTTATGTTTTTCCTTTAAGAAACTGATGAATTTGTTCTAAAATCTTTTCATATTATTTTTTTTACATTAGTTTTACAAGGTATAATAATGTAAAAGTATCAAAATAAATAGTTGCAAATAAACTACTGACAGTCAAATTAGTCTGTTTTGTTAACTTAGTAAAATTTTTTCCAACCAAAAACAAGTTTTCTCTATCACTATAAATCTAAGTTAATAATATTGAGTAGAATCTAAACAACATCATAATAGGACTTTTAACATTAAAGACGCAACTCTTTATACCAATTCATAACTTGCATATAATCTCTAGACGCAGTTTATTAACAAAACTCTTCTCAGTTCAACCCACTTCCCAAAATCTAACCAAATGTCCAAATTTCTACCCCCTCTCTTTCTTGCTCACAATACTTAAATTAGTATTTTATAAATATTTACTAAGGCTAAATGTTAATTAAAATTGTTTCATCAATCTTCCAAAGGAGAGGGACATTTAAAATCCTGTTATTTTTACCTGTGTAGGAACACTAACCACTGATGTCAGGAGGCAGACTCCACTAGTTATAATTTGTTAATATATTAACAAAATTAGATAGATATAAAAATAATTATATCACTAGATACATCTATCTAATTATAATTATATAACTAGATATATCTAATTTTGTTCGCACTTCAACTCATTTTCCAAAATCTAACCAAATGGCCAACTTGTGTGTGTAGACACATGCACAGACACAATTTCTCAGTTCAGTCAAAAATCTTCAAAAATTTAAATGCAATGTCAATCATTATCTACTGGCTTCTTGGTTCCTCTTCTTTTATTGTTCTCAATCTTTAACGTTTCTCTTCACTTTTCAAACTCAGTAGCCCCTTGAGTCTCAGTGGCTTTACTGCCTTGCCTGGAGTGATAACACTTCTTGAAATCTAACCCAACAACCAAATTTTTTTTCAGTGGGGTTCATGGGTAGGCAAGGGATTGTTCAGCACTCCTTCATGTGTAAGTAATGGTATTTGATACTTAAAGTAATATTTAATAATTTAATTTCAGAAAGTGTGGGTGTTACCCCCCCCTCCCACCACCACCATTCTGGAAAGTATCCAGCCATTTTTGAATATGTCAAGAACTAGTTTGGCCTTAATGTAACTTTGCAATCAACCAGAAGGGACCTTACTGTGCATGCCTAAACACCCTCCCATAACAAACAGTACTAAAGGAGCTTGTGTACTGCATGACCGTTACATTCATCATAACTTACCAACCCATTTATCTTCACATCCAATGAAGGTATTTTGGGGGGGGGGGCAAAACATATTACCAAGGTCTGTCAGTTTAACTACAACTCCCAAAGAGGATTTTCCAGACTGTTATGAAAAGTTGAAGTGTCGCTGGGACAAGAATCTGAAATCACAGGGGAAGTAATTCGAAAGGAACTAAAGCGTCACTGCTCTATGTAGGCTATTTTTATCATTAATATTAATGGCTGGATGCCTTCCAGATATACCTTGTATATGCATGCAGTATTTTGAAACATATAAACATACCCCCCACCCACCACCACCACCACTAAATGATCTGCTATCCAGCTAAAAGCTTGGGATGTACAAATTTTGCCCAGTAAGATAGGGTGCAAAAGTTTAGAAAATTTCTTTCAGTTTTATTTTTATAACAGATCTCATGTTAGATATGTTCTGTAAGTTACAAAATATGGAATATGCATTAATTATACAGTGTAACCCGGATATAAGAGAGATTTTCTCTGGTCCCAAATTAGAGCCTGTGTTAATAAAACAAAAGAGACCAAACCCGGATATAAGATACTTCTTCTCCGGTCCCGACAACTCTCTTATATCCGGGTTACACTGTATACACAATTATTATTGGGTTTGTTTCATTTTACTGTTACCAATAGTTGCTGTTTGTGTCCACATTACAAAAAAAAAAAAGAAAAAAAGAAAAAAAAGGATTGAATATCAATTTTCAAGGAAAGTTTTTCTCCTTCAAAGTTTGGTACAGCATAATTACCCTAAACTATTTGGATTTGTGCTAGACTAAAGTACAAATTCAATAAATATTTCAAAAGAAAACTATAAAACAACTAGCAGGACTTAACACACTTAGTGCTAGAGGTCAATTACCAAATCTGACTTCAAAACACCAACTTAGACAATAAAAAAAAATTAATGAGTTGATTTATAGTTTAAGCTTAAATAGCATTGTTTTCAGACTAAAAGTATCTCTACTGGCACCCGCAGACAAAACTGTATCAGAAAATGCTGGGATAATTCATCATCAGCATCATAATAACAACTGTCTTTATGTTAAACTGACAACTTACAATATGAAAA
This sequence comes from Acanthosepion esculentum, assembly GCA_964036315.1. Lineage (NCBI taxonomy): Eukaryota > Metazoa > Mollusca > Cephalopoda > Sepiida > Sepiidae > Acanthosepion > Acanthosepion esculentum. The sequence goes on along the minus strand of OZ038482.1, from coordinate 78,071,185 downwards.
TTTTGTTAAAAATATTATAATTTTTTTTTTCAAGAGAAAAGTACTAACTGAAAATGAATAGAAATTTGATACTATATAGGTACAAATTTCATTTAAAGTTGTGATTTAATAAAAGAAAATGTAATTAACATATCAACCATTTTCTTATGACAATAATAATTTCCAGTAATTGTTGCTATGCAAAAATGATTCTGCAAATGGCTTCAAGATAAACTGACAAGAGATCAAATGAACAACAATTAGAGCAAAGTAAAACTTGCTGGTATGATATTTTAATACCAATTTTAATATTTGAATTTTAGTGTCACATTACCTTTTTTTTTTCTTTTTACAGTAAGGTTCACCCTGTACAAGACCCAGGGGCCATTTGAAGTAGAGGGCTATATTAAGGGGTAGTTTATATGGATAGGAGAGGAAGATAACAGTTAACTCTAGACTTGAACATGTTAAGATTGTAGTGATCAGGGAGGGGGGGCATCATTTTGTGAGTGTGTCCCATAGAGGTTTGCAGGAAGAAGCTGATGGAATATGGAGGGAATGTGGGTGGTTTGCAACTATATAAGTGTAAGTGGCATAGAAGGTCTTAGCTGTGAAGGCTAGACCTGGCAGAATCAAGAAATACAGTTTATCCTAACATTTCTCATAAAATCAAGTTGAGTGTATGAAAAGAATATATATATATATTTTACATACTTTTATTCCAAAGCTTATTTCATGTACACATCTATAAACTACCTATAATTTTACCATATTATTAATATTATTAACAATATTCTATTTAATTATACCTTTTCTTTTAGGTGTTAGAATTACAGATGCAAGTATTGTGATTAAGATCATTTGGGGGCATTATTTGAATTGGACCTAAAATCTGCTAAAACTGTTCACAGAATTTGGGAAGTGGAAGGAAATGAAACAATATCTGAGAGTACTTCTCAAGAGTGGTTTAATCATTTTAAGGATAGGTATTGCTTTGGTAATGATACATTACCTGAAATAGAACGTGTAAGTTTTAATTATGATGCTTTAAAATGCAAAGTAGAAAAAAATCTGACAACTAGCACTTGAAAAAAAAAGATCATTGAACGATACCATATGCAGAACATAATATAAGTTAAATTTTAAAAAAAGGAAAAAAGAAGAGATATTTAAAAAGTAAAAAACAAAAATTATTTGGATATACCCCAATAAAGTTGATGTTTGGGCTGTATAGTAACAAAAATAATTGTGTATTTCTCATCCCTATCAATAGTTGATATTTACATCCAGGATTTGGAATGATAATTTTCAAAGTAGCAAGCAGATCCTCTCTACTTGGAAGATGGGTGCAACACATTATTTCCCTTTGTTATGGTGCCTTATGCCAGACTAAGATAAACTATATGTTTATGGCCTAACCAAATCAATAAAATTTCCTTATCTAAAAGAAAATATTCTTGAAATAATTGGATACAGTCAATTATCTTTCAATAAAACATGACACTCTAACCCTAAAATTTAGACAAGTTTGAGATTCAAGGATCCCAAGATACCAGTCAATATTAGTGGGATTTGCGGAAGCTTTTTAAGAAAATGTGATGAATGAGAAAATCACCTACATTGAAAACAAGTTTTGTGTCCTGTGCATAGTTTGCCAAAGAAAATGAAAAAAAAAAAAGAAAAATAAATAAATCCTAGATAATTACTGCCTCACGAGGAAATTTTTTTTTTTTATCCTTCCCAACTATCATAACCAATTGCAAAATTTACCTCCTCAATAAAAGCTATTGCTTTTCTTGATGTAGGAGAGTATTTTTTCATTTGTGAGTGAGAGTGAGTTTGCTGTATTAGGATTTGTAAGTTGGACTTTTTTACCCATTTTTTATTTTTTTATTTGTTTATTTTGGCTCTTGGACTTTTGATGGACTTGTGATTCTGATTTTTGACAAAACTATTTCTTACTTTTTGAATTTGTGAGACTGGATTTACAATACAGACTTTTTTTCACTGCTCTTGTTATTTTGAACATTTGTTAACAGACACAGAAAAACTTTTATGAAAAGCCTTCTACCTTTAATTCTATTAAAGTGGTTGTGTCTAGGAAGGATAGACTAAAGACTATAACAAACATACACTTTAGTCATACCACTGTAGCTAAGAAGTGAATCCCAGCAAAGTTTAAGATCAATAATTTTCCCTTCCAATTTTGTCTTCCACTCCTTTAAGACCAATCCTAATTCATTATCCAATGAACAAGACTTTTAATGACACAATACAAATACTACACATAATTGGCTAATTCAATAAAGTAACCTGATTATATGCAGATAGATTTGACTAACATCCTCATGGTAGCTATTACATTCACATTTTAACCATTGTATGCCATGGCTTTCTTCAGGTGTCTTCCATAGTTTGTAACCTTTTTTTAAAACCAAACTCTTTATTATTTATATACAGGGGTAGATTGTTCTTATTCCATCATCCATGCCAAGGGCTTATTTTCAGTAAGCTGATTATTCCAATTTGTCCTTGTAATGTCATATACTGTTTACACTAAACCATTATCTGACAAAGGGACTGAACTCCTGTCCACCAGGTAACTAGATCTGCTTAACTCTTAGGCATCATAAACTGATATTTCATTGGAGATCAGTAGCTATCATCAATTGATGATTTAAACTTTTTCCAACAATACAGGCATCATTCAGGATTTAACTCGAAATGACTATTTAGCAACTGTAGCATTCATAAGGTTACTATGTACTAGGATCCATGAGGTGACATCATTTCCTGGAGTGCTTGCCTGCAAATAAAGATAGAAGCAGCCAAAGATAGTGCTATGCCTGTATGCATACTTCTTGAAAAGGAATGAAAACTTGGTGTAAAGAATGTACAGTTCCATTGTACCTGGAAGGCTTTAGAGAGTAACATACTGTTAAAAAATATTAAATTTAGGAATTTAACATCAGTTAAATTTGGTCTTTTCTTAATTTTTATAATTTAAAAGAGTTAAAAATATCTATTTTCTAATAGTTTTTGTATATAATTAAAGCAAAAATAAACATAAAAAGTACCCCTTAAATAAAAGGGATTTTTTTTAACCAATCGGTGTGCACATTCATGCAAATTTTTCTTATGATTTAAGTGTTAACTAATGCTTTTTTTATTTCACGAGGTCATGTGACCTGTGGAAACTTGATACCTTAAACCTAATGTTTGCTTGTCTGCTTCTTTAACTGAACTACCTGTCGTGTAATTAACTGGAAGAACTTTTGAGTCTGAGGCCGAATATACTTCCTTTCTTAATTAAATTCAAGCAAAAAGTAACACACTTTCAACGTATTTCTTTAGCATTCGTATCAATCTGCAGTCTACAAACTCTATATTATTCTGTCTAAAACCTATTGCTAAACATATTTAAAAATATAACCAAGTCACATACATGAAAACAGGCTTGTAATTAAAATGTAAAAGTACACTAAATATCATCCATAAATTCTCCATTAGTGACTACAGACAGTACTACAGCTTCCAGAAATAGAGTAACTACTATTCCTCTACCAGTTACTTTGAACCACATTTGGAATAAAGTATTCAAATCAATGAACTATCCCTGACTAACCAACATTAACACATCACTGACTGATATTATCCATATTTCTTCAACTATAGCAATCTAAGCTACAATGAAGTTTAACTCACTGACACTGTTCTTTTATTTTTCCTACTGTCTGTTGATTAGTTGCCAAGTTTGTTACTGCTTCATGGAAACTTTATCTCAAAAGAAATATATTATATAAACATACTACATATATATGTATAAAAGCAGTTTTTCAAAAATATTCTTAAGCTTAAATGTAGATGGTCAACAATTACATGGAGACTACTTTTGGGAGAACAAAATTTATGAGTTAATCATAGTGGAAGTGAGGACGGCTTTAAGGTTAATGGCACAAAAAAGGGAATAGGCAGATTGAGTTCAAATCCCAGCTGAGGCAGTTTTGTGTTCACTTTGTACTAATGTACTTTGGGAAGGTATGAAACGACTTCTCCCTTAAGCCATCAGAATATATAAGAGTGTGGTTACAGCTCTTTAGCCTAGTGAAGCTGGTTATCTGTCTTGAGTGCTTGACTAACAGCCTTAGCTTCCATAATAATTCACTTGTTCCTGAAACTACAGCAGGTTCACTTGGTGTAATTGTGGCCCTCCCTATGCTCCACAAGGATTTTTACAGGAATAAACAACTAATAGCATATTTCAGCCCCAATTTTTTTTTTAAATTGCCAAAATTTTGAATGCTTATTTTCAAGGCAGTCAAGTTTTCCCTTCTTGAAAGATTGGAGCAACACAATCTTCCTTCTCTATATTTCTGTATGCAAATGTGTAAAGCATTGTTACTTGCCGATAAATGACGTTATGAATTCTTTCTCCTTTTGAAAGAGAGAAGTAGAAAGCTAAAAAATTGAATTTTAAAGCCGCAAAGAAAAATCCATTTTTCCATCCACAAAACAGGTCAATTTTGCAGCATTGAGAGGAAACAAATAAAGAAAAATAGAAAGAGTAACAACTGAGAATTTTGTATGGCAGAGTAGATGGCCTAACAGTGAACAGCATAGAAAATGGAATGAGAGGATCAAGTTCAAACCCTGGCTGGTACAGCGTGCGTTCACTTTGTACTAAAACTCTTTAGAAAGGCACGAATTCAGCTCTTTTCATAGCTATGAGTAAATAGTACACAGTTGGAGCCTGTTAACCCTGTAAGACAGTCCATCTTGGTTGTTAAGATGGACAGCTGATCCTGTTTAAGAATTACTTGTAACTGAAACTGCAGCAGCATTACTTGGTGTGGTTACAACCCTAAACTCTACAAAGAGTCTACAGAAATCAACAACAATATTCATAGAAATCTTGGTAAAATAGTGTATGGAATTATCTGAAGATAAACAAGTGAGAAGTGTGTTGCATGCAGGCAGTCTTTTGCAATGGGAAAAGTGCACATGCACAAGTGCACTCCTTATAATATTGGCTGATGAATATTTGTGAGTTCAGCAGTTCTAATGATTCACTTGGAGTAACAAGTAGTCCACTGCCAGCAGTTGTTGAGAAAATATTGTGATTGGCTACAATCTACAGGGGATCGTCCATTCCATGATTTACAGTGTTGGAGTGAGCTCTTTTATTCCCTTGGCAGTGACCCCATTTTGAAGCCTCTTGCAGTACTTGTATCACAAAATCAGCCCAACCACAAGAACAACTATATGAGGTTATATTGTATATTTATTTTTAGTTTCACTTTCAACTCAGGATAATTTATTGTTTATAATGCCATGTCTCTCCAGGATACAGGCAATCATGGCTCTCCATAGATTCCCATATTTTTTTATTATCTGAGAGTTACCATGACTCCTTGGAAAAGTAGAGTGATTTCCCATTGCTCTTCTACAGTTTTGAATTTAAAGCTGTCCTTCTCTTAGATTGGCTACCATGAAAAACTAGAGGGCCCAATCTACCCTGCTATTTAACTCCTGGCTGATTGGGGAAATGGAGAAGAGACTTTCCCCAAGTACATCTAGGTCATAATTTGGTTCAACAATAACAGTTATGTTACCCACATATTCAGGACAATGCTTTAAAACTATTATGTCCATATATTGTTCTATAAAGATAATCTTTACTCAAGACATCTTTACCTTCAAATGATATTCTGGATGATTGCAGAGAAATGAACATAAGATTATTTTAATATGTCACTAGAATTTTTTTTTTTTTGCAACATGCTGATAACTTCAACAATACTAAATACTGTGAGGATATCACTAACATTTTTTGTCAAGATTTACAAACTCTGTGTTTCATTCAATTTCGCAAACCAATCAATGAAATCTGAATAAGCTGATTTGTTTGGAAAAATACTTTGACAAAAACTCTACTTTGTGGTTTAATAATTTGTTTAATTTAATCTAATTTTATAGGACTTCATGATGAACAATATTTTTAAGAAAATTTTCCTTTTTAACAGTGAAAAATAAATTCTTAGGATTTCTTACTCTAGAGTATGCAATAACTGGTCATTTTTTTTTTTCTGGAGCTAAATGCCAACTTCCTGAAACATTTGGCCTTATTTGCCTATAGTTCTCACAAATGTAGAGCAAACTGGAAACTGGATTCTTCTCCCCAAAATTTGGTTTTGACAGTCAATGTGTGGAGGGTGTGTTGGACGGATAGACTAACAGAATATATATCATCTTCAAAAAGCGAAAGCAAGATCTAAAAGGTCAGCCAATCTAACAGTGATCTCATCCCACAATCCTTACTCTTGCTCCATATGTGGCCTCCTTTGTAAATCACTAGCGGGTCTTAAGTGCCACTTAAGATTATCGCACAAAATTTTGTAACTGAATCAATTAAGTTGTCAGATCCTCATATGTCAAAACTGACAGGAGAGTCCATTATAGATAGATAGATAGATAGATAGATAGATAGTTTTCATGGAAAATTAAGACATTTTAGAGCTTATTTCAAAATAATTAATGACAAAGTGGGAAAGGTTTTTGCATCTGTTGGCTTTCGGCTGTTAGGACATCAAACTAAAGTGATGTTTATATTGATATAACTATACATGTGCACAAAGGAGAGGAATGCTGAAATTTCGAGCTTTTAAATTAATTTTTTTATTATTATATATATCTTCGGATACATACTCTAGATAATGCCCTGTTATGGCACCTGTTTACTGTACCTATGTCTACCTTTTTAACTCTCAAGCAAACAAAACCTAGGTCTACCTATCTATTGCCTAATGACATAACAGAATCCTGCATTAAATAACCTGGTAATGGTTGAAATGAAGTTCTTTCAGCCTTTCTATTGGGCAAGGGTTAAATGATATTAGGAAAGACTGACCCCCTACTGCTTTAGGAGTTATATACGGCTAAGTATTATTTGCTTATCTTTGTATGGATCAACACAAGTACATTGTGTAGAATTATCTTCTGATTCTTAATCTCATATTACCATTCATTTTTCTTTTAATAGAGAAACCAAACATCTTCCAATGTTGGCATTGGTCTTCTTGTATTTCTCAGATCTTATAACAAGATCTTCAGAATTCTATTTGCAAACTTATTCAAATCTAACAATCTAGATTTATTTTTGCCTGAATTTCTCAGATGAGGAGTTATCAATATTTACAATCAACTAATGTCCTCATCATTATTGGTGTCATCACATCATTTGGGAATAAAGTAATAACTAAACAGTTCTAAATAAAAAGACAAGATATCTCTAGATATGGAAACCAGAATGAAAACGATCTACTCCCATTAGTTAAATAAAGAGGTTCAGTTTGAAATTCCATGAAGGTTTCCTGGTTTCGAAGAAGGCCAGAGAGAACAACAGCCAAAAACATGATAGCAACAAAGATGAGGACATTAAACCAATGTACAGGAAAAGTAAAAAATTATCTGCACTCATAACAGATATATTATGGCAAAAATGTGGATATGTTTTGATGAACACATGTAGATTTAATTAAGATTACAAGGAATGTTCATACTGGATTCTCTTCCTCCAAAAATCTCTTATAGAGCTGAGATTTCCAAAGTAGGTGATACTGACCCCTGGGAGGTTGGGGTGGAAAGATCTAGGTGGGGAACAGTGAGATAAAAGGGAACATTTAAAAAAAGAAAAAGACAAAAAGATGGATTAGCAGGGCGGCATCAGCACAAAGTATTTAAAAAAAAAATATATATATAATATACATATATATATATATATATATAATATACATATATATATATATATAAATAATATATATAATATACATATATATATATATATATATATATAATATACATATATATATATATATAATATACATATATATATATATATATAAATAATATATATAATATACATAATATACATATATATATATATATAAATAATATATATAATATACATAATATACATATATATATATATATAAATAATATATATAATATATATATATATAAATAACATATATATATATAATATATATATATATATAAATATATAATATATATATATATATAAATATATAATATATAAATATATAATATATATATATATATAAAATAAATAATATATATATATATAAATAATATATATATATATAAATAAATAATATATATATATATAAATAAATAATATATATATATAAATAAATAAATAATATATATATATAAATAAATAAATAATATATATATATAAATAAATAAATAATATATATATATAAATAAATAAATAATATATATATATAAATAAAATATATATATATATAAATAATATATATATATATATATGTAAATAAATAATATATATATATATATATGTAAATAAATAATATATATATATATATATATGTAAATAAATAATATATATATATATATATGTAAATAAATAATATATATATATATATATGTAAATAAATAATATATATATATATGTAAATAAATAATATATATATGTAAATAAATAATATATATATATATATATGTAAATAAATAATATATATATATATATATATATATGTAAATAAATAATATATATATATATATATATATATATATGTAAATAATATATATATATATATATATATATAAAATCTAAAAGAAAGAAATTAAAGGTAAAAAGATATTAGCTGTGATACAGATGTGAGTAGGATTGAGAACCTTTCAGTAACCTCTCATATCAATATAATTTTAATCACAATAAATATTTTTTTGGTTCTTAATTGCATATAAGTGGGGGTAAGGCCAGCCAAAAATAGATGCAGTGAGTATTTATAAAATACTTGTGAACACAAAAATGCAATGTGTACTAAACAATTCTCCTGCAAAGAGGGACACAAGTTTAAATCCTGCTGGAGGGCACATTTTTTTTTTTTTAAAAGTTTTCTCAAGTGTGCAGGCTGGTAGATGAAATAAACACTGTTTAAAAAAAAAGAAGAAAAAAAAAAGGAGTATCTACTCAAATATGGGTAACTCCTATAAATAATGTTTTAAGTAATAAAAATATGTTGGATTAAAAAATAAAATCCATTCTTTAAAAAATACTTTACAAATATATTAATAGTTAGGTCTTTAAAAAGCAAAATAAAATAAAATAAAAAATTTAAAATGTTAAAAATAGTAACAAGAAACATTTTTAATTGAATTAAAAAAAAAAAAAATTTGTATATATGAATTCGTCCTCCATGATTTAGGGAAAATACCTTCAACCTCAGTTAAGGAAATGTAGTTCTTAAAATGAATAAATAGATAAATAAAAACTAGCAGAAGTCAACATGTTTGTCAACCAACCCAATTCTGCAATCAGTAAACCAGTTTCAACTATTCATCTAAAATTGCACATTTTTAACTGCCATGTGAGGAAAAAATTTAAAAAAAAGTAAACATTGCAAATTTGTTACACAAACAGAATTTCACTTATAAAAAAGGCACTTCAGGAAACTCTTTTTATAGTGATTAGAGGGGAAAAAAAATCTTTCACTGCAAAATATTAAGGAAATATATATAAATTGTGCTTGTCGGTTGGTATCACATTCCAACCTTGTGCAGTACTGAAAATAATACAAAACTCAAACATCTATAAATACAAACAAAAAAATTTCAAATTTTTGCTGTCAAATCATTCATCATGCATTTTTATCAGTTCCACTTGCATAAGACTTTTGCTGGATAAACTTGAAATTCAAGTAGATAGGCATCTATACATTTGCTCTGTCATATTTATTTTTTTTTAAAATGGAGGACAGGGAGAAGCACATATATTGCTAGAAACAGATTATCTCTTCAAATTTATGAATTTCTGCACTTTGTTGAGTGTTCTTCTGGTTGAGGCAATTATTTAGTTGGATCTTTACATGGATTGATTTGTTTTCTACGGCTTGTCAACTCTGTGGGTTATTTAAAGCCAGAAAAGATTTTTAGATTGTAAGAATTTTTTTTTTTTTTAGATAATAATTTAGTGATACAAGTCTTACTAATTAACTCACAACTGAGGGAGAAGAGCTGGATTCATGCCTTTCCTAAGGGTATTTGTGTGTAAGTCAATATAACGAACCCAACAAGAATTAGAACTTGGCTCTCTGATTAACAATTCTGATTACATTGCCCACACATCCAAGTTTATAGATTGTACAGGAAGTGGTGTTTCAATGTGATGTGCCTGTAAGCCCAAGAACATTTTGATAGAATATATAAATAATAATACATATTAATAATATTATTATTATTTTTTAATTATTATTGTACATATAAATTATTAGTGGGTAAAAAGATGACAAAATAGAAAAATGTTCTTAGTGACACATTTTCGTTCCCAGAATGAACTTCAGATTAATAATGGTTTTATTGAAAATCAGTCTTATATAGAAAGGCGGACAAAGAAGAAATACAGTAAATGTTGTTTACAGTTTATATTGAAACATTAAAGACAGAGATACTCAGTTTTAAATTTAAATTTGGCATCTAATTTATCTAGATGTTTATCATGACCAAACTCATTCAGCTTTTAGTTTTTATCTTTACTATTTTAAATATCCCACATTGTATAAGTAGTATAGTTTTGTGAACAAAAGAAAAATGTTGCATGATCCAAGATATAAATTTATTGTAAGGGACCTTGAAATTTGTGCTATTTCCGTATATTTTCACCTTAATAAATCGCTTTCTCGTTTATAAAAAGTACATTAAGACAAGTTTCCCCTCACTACCTGAAATGGTGTAAAGCAAAGAATTAAAATTTATAATGGAAACATTTTTATGCATTCCCAACCCCACCCCCACAAAATAACATTCTTCTATGTCTGCCTGCCTCAATGTTGAAGGTGGAAGGTTGTCATCTGTTGTGGCTGATGTGAAAGGCTTCAAATACAGACAGCATGCTTGAAATCAGACAGTTCTTTGTAGGTAGTAAAACCATTCTGTTAACATATCCCAAATCTATGAGCCTTTTCACAATTAAAGTCATATTTTTCTGCAATCTTGTCATACTGTCAAATTATAGTAAAAACTTCATGGGAGGTCATTTTGGAGGCTTGGATACACTCGGATGTTTTCCCAGATAATTTCTAACTGCTCCTTTGTTTTATGCTACTTAAATATACAAAATGTACATTGGCAACAAAGAGAAGCATGTATTTTAGAATGTAACTTTATTGTTGCTTTGAAAATAAGTGATTTCAGAAGGAAAAATTATTTATGGAAAAATAACAGAGGAAGTGAACGGGTATAAAATATTTTGGTGAGATAGCAATATTTTTATAAAATTTAATATTTGTGACAATATTTTTATAGGATTCAGTATTGAAAACATTTTTTCTATATAAAATTTAGCAACTGTCTTTAAAACCAATAATTAAATGTGTATCTAAATCCATAGCATTTTAAAGGAAATTAGAAAATTGGAAATAGATTATTAACTATCTTAAAAACTAGCCTGGTAACCATAAAAATGTGGATTATTTATGAATTAATCTGACTGGCCAAAATATCTATGAGCCCTGCTTGGGGTAAAGGAGCTACACTTTGTGCAATCCACCTGGGATCAGAGAGTACTCTCTACTACACACTCTGCTTGGGAGCAAAGATAAATCTCCATGCACACACTGCCTGGGAGCAAAGGGTATAATTTGTTCACTCTGTTAATAGTGTTACACAAGTAAAAATATGTGGATACATGTTTATTTTTTTATGTTGTTACTATAAATACACTGAAAAAAAAACTATTAATAAGAGTGTTCTTGTAAAACAAAGTTGACTTCTATAGGTTGAGAAAGAAAAGCATAGAAAACTCAGTACTTTTATGTGAAATAGAACAACCATGACTCATAATTTAGTTGATGTTAACATTTCATTACTTGACCCAAAGTTAATGTTACTTGTCTTCTGTCAAGGCAATTAAAAGTTGTATATTTTTATCTTATAGAAAAGAGGTTATTTATACCATTTACATGCAGACTATTGTCCTCTTTTTTGTTGCTGTTATCACAATTTTTTGGCCATTGTGTCCTCAGACATTCATCAGGTGTTTGCTAATCCTGGTAACCTACAGGAAATTCCAAACTGAACCTTTTTTAATATACAAATCGGGGGGGGGGGGGGGGGTTGATAGAGTTTTCTCGTTCATATTTAGGGATAGCTCTTCTTTTTTTTTTTTTTAATACTGCTCAGTTATTGCTCACCTGTTTCCACCAAGTCCAAATGCATAATGGATTGAATTTACAATTAATATGTCACCAAATTAACACTTTAATTAACACTAATCCTGTGGGACAATTCCCTGAAGGGAACTTGCAGCCTTAAACCTAACCTGCTTACAAATGAGTGCAGCTGCTGCTTGTCATGCTTGACTGCACTCGCTAAGATTTTCTCTCTTGTTACAGCTACTGGGCTGGGCAGTATGTACTTAAACTCAGTGGAAACAGAGCAAACAATAACTGAGCAGCATTAAAAATAAGAAATAGACAAAATATCTCAAGACATGGGCAGTGGAATGAGAACAGTCTACCCCTGTAGATTAAATAAAGGTTTCAGTTTGGAATTATACATATATTGTAAACGGAACCCCCATTTTAAAGCCACTTCACCCCTCTCACACTTTAAAATTTTCTTTAAAAAATTCAAAATTTCCATAAGAAATACAGGTCGTATTTGAACAAAGCAAATCAAACTATACGAGAAGACTAAATTTTCCAACAAAAGTACATATTTACATTATTTACAGACTCTTATCCTCATATTAGTTGTTATTACAAAAACGTTCCAACCTTCTCCAAGTACTTGTTGATTCAGATAACATTCAGGTAATTTTGAATAGAACCCTTTATCTAATTGATGGATGTTGATTCTTCTCATTTTGTATCTCCTCTATGGAGACACAAAATGAGAAGAATCAACATCTTATAATAAATAAAGGGTCTTATTTAAATAAAGGGTTGAAATTCTCTGAAAGTTAACTGCATCAACAAGCACCTGAAGAAAGCCAAAGGCACAATAGTCGAAATGTTATAATAACAACAGAATTAGGGCAATAGTAAAAAAAAAATAAAAATAAAAATTTGAATAAAGAAAACCTGTAAATATTCTAAAAAATCTTTACTTCAGTTACTGTAAATTTAAACACTGTACAACTTAAGTTCTGAGACTTGGTCATTACTAACTTTCCAAAGCAAAGGAATAGGGAAGCAATGATGTTAAACTGTACAACTTATTTTGGATTTATTTAAAAATAACCTTTCATCAAATCATCTGAGCAACAAGTAATTGGCTGCAGATTTTCTTGCTATGCACAAATTTCACTAATTTTAATTACTTTAAAGTGTATTTTTATTGAAAGTGTATCTGATTAGCATACATGTATAGATTTAATTATTGACAAGTGTACTTTGTAGTTATTCAGACACACGCACGCACACACACGCACACACACACACACACACACACACAAAAAAAAATCACCATAAGACTAAAGATGATTTTTTTTATGTTTGTGTATATTGTAAATATTTACAAAAGTAATGATTAATTTAATGTTGATAATTATCAAAATTCAGTTATTTGGTGTTTATGTTTACATTTTTCAGGAAGAAATGGTTAATATTTTTTAAATGTAAAAATAAGGTTCATGTATTAGTATGCTGCCTCTTCCCTTTAATAATGCTATATTCCTTCAGGGCATAAGTGATCATGACTCTCCACACATTCCTTTTACTTATCTGTGAATTGCCACAAATTCTTGGGAAAGGGTGGTGTCCTGCTGCCTTTTTTACAGTATGAAATTCAAAGTTTTCCTTCTCTTAGACTGGTTGCCACCCAAGGCTAGAGAGTGCAGTCTACTCTGCTATCTAACCCATAGCTGGGGGTAGAAAAGCCAGATTCATTTCCTTCCCTGAGGCATTTGTGCAAAAATGAACACAACAGATGAGCCTGGAATTTGAACTCTGCTAACTGATTCTGTTAACTACCTATACATTGAGAATTCCAAAATTATTTAAAAAAACCATAAAATTTTTCTCATTTATTTATATCAGTGGAAAGAGTAAATGTTGAAGAAAAGAAAAGCAAAATGCTGCCAGAACTTAAGTTTTTTTTTATAACAATACTCAGTAAAAGTATTTCCACAAGTGCTAAATAATTGCTGTTTGACATTTAAAAAACATTTTTTAATGTGTATACTTTGCCCTATTACTGTTGTGGCAAGAGATGGGAATTGGTAGAGGAAAAAAGTTATTGTAATCATAAAAATAATGAAAAAGTTAAATTCCCACAAAGTGTTACATTTAAATAACTATCATTAGTTATATATTTGGGGCTTATATAGCATAAATCTCTGTTTTTGATAGACATATTCAAATCAGTATGAAACAATAAAAAATGGAGAACAATAGTTTCAACTGCATCACTAAACCTCAAAGATGCCTTTCTTCTTTCAGTAAGTTCTATATTTAAGAAGCTTTGAAAAGACTGACATGAAACAACTGCATTTTGTGGGAGCCAACTCAGTATAAAATTATTAATCAGCTTAAGTCTAATCAAATCCCAAAGTAAGATGCACTTTTTTAGAGTAAGAGATACTGATTAAAAGAGAGGAAAAGATTTCTGTCTTCAACTATTTACATAGCAATTCAATACTTGCTACTGAAACTGGTCTGTCTTAGGACTTATCCTAAGCCTAAAGACAAATTGGAATAGTTTCAATAACCATATGATAATTTAGCAGCACAATCAATTTAAATCCTAGTATTATGGTTATAGCAACAGCCACAGCTGTGACAGTTAAGAGACAAAGAATTTAAAGGGAATGTAATTCAGTCAAGAAGATGGATATTAATGCATTCATATTAATTTACAGTGACAGGAAATAAAATTAAGCAATGATTATTAGATAAACTGTTAATTGTAAGTCGTTACAGAATAAATAACAGTAAATTAAGATGCAATAACTCTGAGAGCATCAAGTACATGGAAGTTAAAAAAAAAAAAAATTAAAATTCTGTAATGAAAATGTTACATGGGAATTAAATCTTGCTGTAACTTTTAATGCACTAAAGTTGTTTTAAGAGATAAAAATAAAATTCAGAATGTTTTAGATATTTTAAAAAAGATTTTCTCCTGATAAATCCGGGATTAAAGAATAAAAATTAAAGATTAAAAAGTCATTAAAAATGATGATGGCAGCAAAATGTTTAAGGGGATGCAGTAGAGGGAAATCTGAAATATTTAGTCAAGTTTCTTAAAGGATTTGATTTACAAAGATAATCTATGGCTCACTATCAAAATCATCACAAACTATCTTTTAACAAAATTTTATGAGAGGAAAAAAGTTAGCTAATGAATGTGTTTAAGAAAGAAATTTACTTGGATTCTTAAATATATTTCCAAACAGTTCAGAAAACAATTTGAATGAAAAAAAAAAAAGGGAAGAAAAAAAAAAAACAAAAAAAAAACAAACAATAGGTGAATATAAAAATTTTCTCATAATAAATTTACAAATTTTAATAAAACAGATAAACATTTTCTCATTTTGAATGTTAAAAACTGGATGAGTAACAAAATAGGCAAATTTATTTCAACACATTTAAAAAGATTTTAAAATATTTCTGATAAAAATAAAGTGTGCAAACCAAACTGGCTTATTAAAAAAAATATATACTTTAGCACATTCCTTAAAATCCCCAATAGAAGTGAAATACTATAAGAAAAAAAATGTCAGCATAAAATTTTCATCACTGTTTTGGAAGACAATATATCAGTATTTTCAAAATATGCAAATGAAACTGAACCTCAAGTTGCATTTTGTGCAAAGTCTATAAATACCTAACAAGAAAAATAGAAGTAACAAGTGATGGATAGACATTTTAAAATTAATTTCTAGAAAATAATTTTCATCATAAATTTGAAGAAACGATAAAGATTGATAGAGAAAGGGAGAGAGAGAGAGAGAGAGGGAAAAAAATTTAGTAAGAAAAGTAAAACTGTACTTTTGAAAATGTACTCATTCCATCCCTAAGGAATTTATATTTAGCATAAAATTTAGAAAGAAAAATAGGGTTCTTAAAGATAAATGCATTTTGTGTGTTTCTAAGTGTATTTAGTTCTTTATAAGATCTAGCAGAATTTATCTGTTATAAAATATATCAAAAAGAAAAAGTAGGGAGAGGAGAAAAGGCAGAAAAATTAGCAAATGCCGAACATTTTTGTTATCTTTAACCCCCCCTCGAATGGCACCATTTTTTTCTGAACAAAAATAAGACAAACACTTTTTTTTCCTTAAATGAGACATAACAGTTTTCAAATATAATTATTTAGTAAAGCCTTAAAAATTACTAGGGAATATTTCAATGGAGTATTTATAACTTGAGTGACTAAAAAAGCATGCTTTCTTTTCTCCACCTCAAGTCACACAATTAAGCAAAAAGAAACATTACTACTGCTTGTTATAGGAATAAATAATAGACAGCACAGGGAATACAAGAACAAATATGGCAAGTACACGGTTACCTTTCTAGTTATATTTTAGTCACGTTTTGTTTTGGATTTTTTGGGCTTCCTCTGCGCACAGTAGAAGAAAGAGTTGGGATGATATCAATAAGGTTGTTCACCATTTACCAGAGTTCAGGTACTGACTTCATTGTTCAATGAAGCATAGATAGAGGAGAAAGAAGGCATATTTAAGGCAATCCATCAAAGGGAGCATCATCATCATCATCAGAATAACAATAAAGAAGCTGATAGAAAGTTCTAAAGAGTCAAAAGATTTTTCTAACTATTGCAGAATGTAAAAAAATAAAAAAAAAATAAGTGCACTTAATAATAAAAGCTTTTCCTTTAAGAAAAAAAATCTTAGAATACAAACTGGTTAACTGGGTGGCTTATTTATTGTGTCTGCTTGTCTGCTATGCTTAATTTTCTTTTTATGACCCCCAACTCTGGTGCCCTCATAATGATGATGATGATGACGACTTGTAGTAGTTTGCAGAAGATGGAGATATATTCCCCAGCTGCCTTATGTGAGGAAGGAAGACTATAAGAGGGTATAAACAAAGTGGGAAGGGAACACAGAGAGAGAAATACAAATGAGAGTGGAGAGGTAGCAGTAGTATTGGCTTGCTGAAAAAGCTTGCTTGACAGTCAGCTGGATTCTAATTTTTGCCAATAGCATAATATGCATTCATACAGTGAAAAGCTCAGAGATGGATATTTGGAATGGAAGAAAGAAACTTGATGTCTAAAAGAGGAGGGGAAGGAAACTAAAATAGTTTGAAAGGAACATTGGAAAGACCACAAGAGAAAGTTATGAAGATACAGAAACTAAAATTATTATCTAAGATTATTTGGAAAAGCCAGAATAAGATACACTTCCCTGCAGAGTAATAAGCACATTTTTAACAACTAGTTTTGAGTAATTATATTTTTCTTAAACTTTTATATGATTATTTGCCAAGTAAGGGTAAGAGGAAGGTTTTAAAACTTCTTGACATATAACAATGATTAAAGATTACATAAAATTAAAACAAATAGAAAAAGTTATTTTACAATAGCATACAATACTATTATTATCACTTATATAGAGATTATTAATGAGATTTTGTCACATGATTTCAATGGTATTATTTTCAAACTAGAATATCTCTTCTTGATCGGTGTAGGAAGTCGCTTTGTACAAGTAAACATCACAGCACATTACTCATTTACTATCATTAAACATCAAGTCGGGTGCTGAGTCATCACACACACGCACGCACACACACCAAACTCAACAGAATTAAGTTAAGATTCTTAGATTTGATAAACAGAAATTACTTGCATATCTGGGATGAATCAGATTCATATACTGGAGGACATTTGTAAACAATACACATTCTAAAATATTTTCAAACATTAAAAATAAATAAAATTAGGCTGGCACTGCACTTGTAACAACAATTGTCCAGTTTTTATAGGATTTCATCTCTAATGAAATAATGCTGTATCCACAACATTATATTTTACAACACACAAAGAGTGGATCAATAAGTCTGCAGCCTGACACAGTTCTAAGTTGAATTTTAATTTAAAATTTTCACTGTTTAAATTGATTAATAGAGAATGACTGGGTTAAGTGCAGTGACAAAAAATGAGTGTGTTGAAAAATATATTTGTTGCATAAAGTAAATGCTTTAATTCATTAGACTATGGACTTACTGACAAACCTATATATATTTATATATGCGTGATAAAAATATATTTTTTAAAAGTGGACATTGAGGTCAACACTCAGTGACAACAATCTGTTAACCTCAATGGCCACTTTATACATAACACTCAAATATGTTAAATGTGTAAACATTAATTTCTTTATTATCATCAAATGTTCTTTTTATACATTTTAAAAAATTTTTTTTACTTCTAGGATGAGACAATCATTTGAGATTGAACTAGTTAAATTTGCCTGAGAAAAATGCTTTTTCTTTCTTTTCTTGAAGTACTTGGTTGAACTGAGAATATTTCAGTAACCTCTTATAAATTGGAAAATTTGCTAAGATTATCAAATTAATTTTTAATGCTAAAAACTAGACTGGTAGTAATTTCTTTGGATTTGGTTAAAAATAAATCATGGATTATATATATATATATATATATATATATATATATATATATATATATATATATATATAATTTTAATTCCTTAAAATTTAACATTGTTTTGGAAAGTGACTTTGAAGCTGACAATGTATATATGTATGTAGATGTGAAAGAAATTATCAGTTTATTTGTGGATTTTACAAATGATATAAAAAGATGATGTATTGAGAGAAGTTGGTAGAGCTCTGATAGCATCAGAAGTGGGTGGTGAGAAATAGTATTGAAGTATGATTATGAGTGTTCAGTATTGTTTTCCACGTTGTTGGTCAAGAATGGGTCATTGATTAATCATACTTTTGTGAAGGGGAAGAAGTAGCCATATCTAATGTGCAGATATAATATTCATTGCTAAATAGATCTAGTCCCAATAAAGAAGGCATTTCTCTTCAGGTCTTCCAAGTAATTAAACTGAATACTGGATACCTAAGGTTTAAAATGAATTTTTAAAAATAAAAAAATCTTTCTTGAAGCTTTTATTTTAGTTTTAATTTAAAGCTAATAGATTAAATTTAATATTTCCAATAAGCAAAATACTTTGCTTATTTCAAAAACTTATTTAAATTAACTGGAAGTAGTTTTTAAAATATTTTTGTTGATAAAATAGCTGATTTTTTAGTTGTCTTTCATCACAATGTAATTCTCTTTATTAAAAACTTTCCAAAAATAAAATATAGTTTTTTAAAAATTTATTTGAGAAATATTAGCTGATTTAAAGTATAATTAATCTGATTTGAAGCAAATATTATTTAAGTTTAAAATATAACAGAAATGCAAATCCATGTAATATGTAAAAAAAAATTCTTGGATTCAGAAGCCAAAATGTGACTGTGGAAGTGTTGCATTATAATCCTTCAGTAATTACTATCACAGTGGAAACATTCTCAGGGTAGAAACACTCATCTTTACTTTTTCTTCAAGTAGACAAAGATATCTCAGTCCATGATTTTAAAACTATCTTAATGACAAGATTGTTGTGGAAACTATTTTTTTCTATACCGTCAAACAAAGTAAGGTCAAGATTATATTATACATAAAAAGTAAATATATTCATCCTTTTTATATAAAAAACAGGCAGACTCTTTACAAATGAGATTGTACTGTACATACAAATTGAAAATAAAATCAATTTTTTTGTAATTTTAAGAATGAATTAATACTAATCAGTGTTTGTTATAAAACTTATTACTACAAGTTTATATACATTTTTCAGGTTTGCTTTGTCAGTTTCTATTAAAAGGCATGTATTTCATACTATTTGAGTATTTCTTTGTGACAGCACAGCTTAAAATATTAATGAATAGGATTCACATGATGCTAAACTAATAATGGAATTAATATTTTAAGCATTTTTCCATTACTCAGACTTGCAAAGAGTCCAAATATTTGGTTAACCAGCAATTGTAACAAAATCCAGACAGCTTAATTCTCAAAACTTGTTTTAGCTCAATTACAATAGTAGCAATGATGAATGAACAGAAATTTTTTTTTTATTTGACACTAGGAATAAAACTAAGCTTTTTGGCTATAACTCTGCAGCTTTTACTATTGAGCCACACTTGTTGATCAAAATCTAAAAAGAAATTAGCCCTCTTCTTCCCTCCCTTAATTTAACTCCCATCTTTGCTGTCCTTCAATTTAGCCCCCTCTGTTTCTCCAACAATTCCTAAAAATAAAGCTCCACCCCCCATCTATCAATTTATCCCCCATCTCTTAATTTAGCAACCCATGTCCCTGCCTCTCCCAACCTTAATTTTTGTATGAGAAAAAGTGATAAGAAAATTTATATAACAAATCCAGCTGAAGTCAACAGAGTTTGATAGAATTTAAGCTAAGGAGTAAAGTACAGAAGTTGAAGTGTGATCATTCCATAAAACACGTGACTTGAGATAGGAGCATGCATAAAACTCAGTTCATTAATGGATTATGATAAAATTAGCATATCAATTAATGGGGTGATAGGATAAGCTAGGAGCTTGTTGAAAAACAGAATAGAAAACTAGGGGCTAAATGACATGGTACTATGCCAATAAACAGTGGTGAGAGGGGGAAATGTGGCTGGTTCTAACTTGACTGAAATCCAAGAAAGTAATCTTGGATTTATCAGGATTTCTCTGATGGGAATGAATCATGTGAGGTCACTAGATACAATAAGTTTCAGCAATATGGACAGAGTACAGTTTTCCCAAGGTGTGAATCTGATATAAGCAGGTGTGGCTTTGCCTTGTTTGAGTTGTCAGTTGTGTTCAGTGATTGGACAGAAGAGAACAGGATGCAAGCAGAACCATCAAGCTGACTGAATTGCATCCGTATCAGTAAAAAAAGATGTAGTCATCTACAAATAGGTATGTAAGTAATAAAAAGTGGGTGAAGGAGAGCATGAGACTATATTGTAAAGAAAACATAACATTTGAATACAGTATAAAAATCAAGTTCTTATAATATTGAATTTTTCCACACTTTATCATGTTTTAATTTAACAGTAAAACATATATATAGAAAAACATATATATAGAAAAACAGTATTAAGCAGAAGCTGAGTTTTGGGTACCTTCTGTAGAGATCATTAGCAAGACAGTCATACAAGTCATTTGTTGGGGTAGTCAGTTCAATTCTTACTGGATCCCCCACTATCACAGTCTTGTGCCAAGATAAGATTGGAACTGCAGGAGTTACCTATATAGTTGTGTATTTGCTACTTAGAGATGATATAAAAAGGTAAATAGCCCCAAGTCTAGCAGGAAGATTTGTGCAACACAATCTTCCTATCCACTATAAATTCCCTCATCTGAGATAACACTAAGATTGGTATATATCTGCAAATTTTTTCTAAATAAGTTTAACAATTTAGATAATTTAAAGGACTATTCAATACATTTGTTTTAATTGAAATGAAAAATAAATGTTAAGAAAAATAGCAGAAAAGAATACAAGTGTTTATTATATGAGGGACAAGATTAATATGAAAAAGAAAGTATTTGAAAAGATCCATTCAGTAATTTTGAGATGAATTATTTTCATTCCAAGAGTTCAGATGAGTGATTTTATTCTACAGTAAACTTCAGGTGAATTATTTAGAAAAGAAAAGTAAAGGGATTTCATTTTAATTTAATTTTTTTGAAAGGTAGTGCAAATAAGAAAATGGCTGCCAACAAAATAATCACATAAAAAAAAAACATCATAAGAAAGCCATAACCAAAGGTGAAGTAAAAAAAAAGAAAAAGAAAAAAAAAGATAAACTATATCTGAAGGGAGAAGCAATGATATCAACCAGTCCTTGGGATAACACCCTAGTACAAGGGTTGTTTAGTAAGTAAAAATCTAATCCTGTAAAAAGTTTAAAACCAGATAATATAATGATGGATTGATTTGTTACAGCTTATCAATTTACAGCCTGAAAATATTTTTAGATTGCAAGAATTTGGGGGAGATAATTATGATTTACTGATACAAGTCCTACTAATTAACCCATAGCTGGGAGGGAGAAAAGGTAGATTCATACCTTTCCCAAGAGTCTTTCTGCATAATACAACAACTCTGAATGGAATTGGAACACAGCACTCTGATTTCTAATTCCAAGCTATGATCCATTCTAAAGAAGGAGGCTAAGGATATCATGAACCAAGCATGTGAGCAACAATAAGGCTTTGGAGAGGATGCAAACAAGGCAGAAACTTATACTTAACATCAGAAAGAGGCAGATGAAATTTATGGGATATGTAATGAGAAAGGAGGGCTTGGAGAATCTGATACTCACAGGTCAAATAGAGGGAAAGAGAGAAAAGGGAAAGCAATGCATGACATACCTAGCAGGCTTAAGCAAGTGGATGACAGATCATGGTGTGGGGGAAGTAGCAAAGGGACAAAACTCATAGAGAGCTACAAGGGATAATGGGAAGTGGAGGACCATGAATGCCTAAACCCTGAAGGGACACATCACATAAAAAGAAAGAAAAAAGATTCATTACACCACTGCACATACAAGCTTACAGCTCCTGATATTCCCAAGTGGTCACCAATCTAGGTATTGACCAAACTCAATGTTGCTTAACTTTGGTGATCGTAGGAGAATTAGTGTTTCAATGTGAAACTAGTATCAAAATGAAGTAAATTGATTTCTCTTCAAAATTAAGTTTATTTTTCCATATATTCACTATTTAGTGTTATATCTCCCAATATTGTATTGATTTTTTTTTCATTCTGTCCATGAAAAAAAAAAGAGTTTCTGGTTTACTTCTGATTCATTTGAAACCAACAAACTCAGTATAGAATGAAAAGTGTTGATCTATCTAGTCTTTGAATTTTAAGAATAACCAGAAGTCTGATGATGCCAGATTCAGGCTGTACAATGGATATGAATTTAAGGTCTCTCTTAGTTTACACCATTTGTTAACCTGAAATCTGCCCTTGAATTATAATAGAAAAAAAAACAAACTTTTCAGGAATTATTTTGTGGATGCATTGAATGCTCATATGTTCATACATCTGTCAATTGTCATGTAAACTTCTAATGCAAAAAATGTTATCGGTGATCTGCTGCTTTATACAAACCTTGGACATAGTACTCATGAATGTTATTACTCAGAGCTGTCATACAGCAAACAGACACTAAGCACATTTGAACAGGACTTTAGATACTATCAAATGCATGTTCAAACATGTTACTTTTCCACTATTAACAATGTTAATCAAATTCTAGTAATAGATAAGAAAGCATTAATGGGGGCGGGTGAGAAAAGTGAAAGGAAGCCATATCTTATACCATATGGACAATTGTTTAAGTCAGGTCAGTGTTGATTTCCTTGCTTAGCAAGAAAATGATTGGAGAGCAACCCTTTATATAAAATATGAAGTTACATGTGTTACTATTACTATTAGTAGGTCCTGTAGACTCACCTGTAGAGTATAGGCCACAGTCTCATCATGTTAGGTATTACTGCTGTGTTTTTTGTAGAAAGTATGATTTTTACAGAATGGAGTTGCTTAACTCCCTCATACCTAGGTGGTTTTGGATTCAGAGGTGACCTTTGCCAACCAAGCTAGAGTGATCAGTCTGTTGTACTATTGACTGCTACAGCTTATCAACCCATGTTAAAATGTATTTTGGCTAGTAAAAATATTTTTTCCATGTGAATATTGTATTAACAATTTCTTGATAATGATTTTTTTCTGGATACAAGTCCTTTTATTTAACCCATAGCTGGGGGGAAATTTGAACTTGGTATATCAATCTCATTTTCCATGTCAATAACCACTATGCTACAGGCATATCCAGATGTTCCTGTTAGGATTTGCACAATGGGTTAACACTATGGTGCCTCACATGTTTTTTTTAATACACACAAATTCCCCATGTGCCATTTTAACAGTTAAAATAAGAGTTATTTGAATACATTTGAAGATTTTAAGAATTGATCAGTTAAGATTGAACATCTCCTTTCTCAATTGGAAAATGATTTGCTTTCTTATAAGTGAAATTATAAATTAGTTTTTGATACAATATTAAAATTTTACTTCCCTCTACAAAATTAAATGTCTGTATATTAATGTTTTTTTTTCATTTATGGTTTATCAACCGTTTGCAGGTTATTTAAAGCCAGAAAAGAATTTTAGATTATAAGAATTTTATAGATATAATGATTTACTAATACAAGCTCTACTATTTAATCCCTAGCTAGTGGGGAAGAAGAGTGTTCCCAAGGGTATTTGCCTGTAAATAAATATAATAAACACAACTGCAATTCAAATTCAGTTCTCTGATTTCCAATTCTGAACTGTTATCCATAACACCACCTGCACATCCAAGCTTACAGTAGCTGGTATTCCTAAGTAGTCACCCATCTAATATACTGACCATGCTTGACATTGCTTAACTTTGATGATTGTACAAAAACTGGTGTTTCAATGTTAGCCAAATATTTGTATAACAAACATTTATAATTGGAAGAGGCTATTTTGCCAGTTCCAGTAAAATAAGCAAACATGCTTTTAAACTTATTTTAATGGTTTTGGTAAAATAGACCCTCAGGCTATTTTACCAGTAAATATTTTTATTAATGTTAAAACTAACAACACACAGATTTAATACAGAAGTTTATTTATTTTCACCATTAATTGTTAAAACAATTTAAAATCTTTTCCACAATCAATTGTTAAAACACAAGTTAAAATCATTTATTCATCATCAATTATTAAAGGAAATATAGAAGTCTCTGAATATTTCAAGCACTTCAGGCATACAGTTTCTTCAAATCTAAAACTTGCTCTTTGACATGGTTCTCTTGCCAATACACTTCAGGTGCACCCACTGAAGACAACAGTCACAGACCACAGAATCCATGTTGTTCAAATCCTGCCAATACAGCTCACACAACCTGTGCTGATGATCTCAAATATAATATATTCTTAGTTCTAAAAAACTATATTCACCAGCAAAATAGCCTATTCATTTATAATTGTATATTGTAAACAAACTATATACAATTGTAAAAAAACTGTGGCACAGTGGAGTAATGGATAGCGGCTTGGATTGAGGAATCGAAGAATTGAGTTTGAATTCCAGTTGGATCCATTGCGTTCACTTACATGCTAATACTCTTCTTCTCCCTCTAGCTATGGGTAATTAGCAGGACAGACCGGGTTCTATAGCCTTGGGTAGCAACCTGTCTAAGAGATGGAAAGATTCGGATTTCAAAACCAGCCTGGAGAGGGTTTGGCTCCATCAAGCTATCTTACCGAAGAAAGACCACTTCTACTGTGGCTGCAGTACACATGGTGCCCCAATGACCTTTATAGGTCACGGGATAAAAAAAAAAGAAAACAGAAAACAAACTAACTTTGAAGTAATTAATAAAGTTTTTTTAATATGAAATTTTTTTTTTTACTATAAACATTATATTTAGTCAGTACACATGCTTGAGTAGAGGCTACTGTTTTTATTTTTTTTTTTATTCTCTCTCTCTCTCTCTCATGGCAAAATTAATGTCAATGCATAGTTAACTTAAAAGTGGTTCCCCAGATTAAAAAGAATACAGGTTTAATTCCTGTTGGAAGACACATTTTCTTTAGTAGGGCTCACAACCTCTAGGCCAACAGACATTTATTTCACTGTTAAAAAAAAAAACAAAAAAAACAAAAAACAGAGATATCTACTGTGTAAATATAGTGTTTATAGTAATAGGAAATTGTATATTGGTAATCAAGCATAATTTTCTAAATTTATTTTTTTTTAAAGCCAGAAATTTATGAGAAGCAGTAATTATAATTCAGTAGATATTGCCTTGATTTCATAGTCCAGCCAAAATGTTTCTAAAATTTTTTTTGGATTTAAAGTGTTTGGAACAAAGTTATGAAAAAAAAAAAAAAGCAACACACATCCTGTTGAAATATGTGAAGTGAAAAAAATCTAAAAATATTTTCATCTCCTCTTCTTCCAGGTCATTGTAACAAGGAATGCATATTTTGAGATGTTCTACATAGTGACAATTAAGAGGAAGGGGATGCATAACATTTAAGGGTAATATTTCTACTGAATTACACCTGGTGGAGTTGGAGTATTATGGGATGTACTTTTTTGAAGGCAACTTTGGTTATCTTTGTGATACAGAGGTCTGTCCCTTGACACAGTAATGCTGAGTATACAGATAAATGTTTGTAACATGGTAACAGTGGAAACATAGAAGTTTAAATGGTCTAGCTGTGAGGATGGAGTTCATCAAGAGATCAAGTTATTTGCATATCTTGTGAGTTGAATATCTGGGCTGTTGGGAATTGTAATTGAATATGTTACAGCAAACATATAGTTGAATGGAAGTGTTAGAAAAATAAGATAGTAAATAAATGAAACCAAGGAAAATAAAATGTTAATAAATTTGAAAATAATTATTTTATTAATTCTTAATTTTCATCGTCTTACTGTTGTTTTTTTTTATCATGAAATTCTAGGTTGACATACATTTTCATCATAAAACTGAACAAACAGTATTAAATCAAAATAAAATCGCACCTAGCAATACTTTACACATTCAATCAATATAAAAATTATTTGACTTTGATTTTTTTCTTTTCTTTTTTTTGCATGTAAAAACTAGAATTACTGTTACAGTCATGAGTTCCATAGTCCATTTGGATCATAGGGGCACGATATGTACTGAAACAATGGCAGCAAATGTGTCTAGAAGAAAAGAGACCATTCCTCTTTTTTTTTTTTTTTAAGCCTATTACCCCAAGCAAGGCTGGAAGCCACTAGCATGCAAGGGGTTACAGAAGGTTTGGAGGAAGAGCAGATAGGAGTGGTAAAGAAGAGGATGTGGAGAAAGATAGTGGATCGATCAAGGCAAGGGGGGTTACAGAAGATTTGGAGCGAGAGCAGATGGGAATGAAAGGTGAAAGGATGTGGAGAAGGGAAGTGGATAGATCAAGGCAACTGGAGATGTCGATTGACGTTACACTTAAATAGTTGGAGATTATATTTGTCAGGGAAACAGGAATAAGGAAGGGAGTTCCACAGGCGAGCTGTGCGAGACATGAAGCTATTGGAGTAGAAGAGACGTCTACATCTAACAGTTCCAGGCAGATTTTGAATTCAACTACACCAAACTCATAAATATAGTATTTATGCAAATATATACCATTGATGGAGCACATAGTTACTGGATATCACCTTATTTAAAACTTGTAATAAGTAATTTTCATAAAAAAGATATAGGTAATCGAATGACAAAAATGAATAAAAAAAAATAAATAAAAAAAAAATAAATAAAAAAAAAGACAAAAAATAAGCAATGTGTTTCCTCCGCAGAAGAATCTGTTTAGATTAAAACTACAAAACTTCCTAGTCAGAAAGTGAGAAAAAAAGACAAAAGGCCAAACTGTTAACTGCAAAAATAGAGAATGTATGGTCATCAGCAAAAGATGCAAATTACAAATTGGAGATGTCAATATGAAGCAGATGCAGAAGTTTAAATATCTGGGAAGCATTTTAACAGGAAAATGCAACACTGAGATTCAAACACACATTGGATTGGAGATAGAAGCATTCCAAAAGCTAAGCAAGGTCCTGATAAATGGAAAGATTTTGTTAGAAACAAAGAAAAGAGAATTGGATTGCTATGTGATATTCATTATCTTATATGACAGTGAATGTTGAACAATTTCCCCATGGATGAAGAAAAAAGTAGATGCAGCAGAAATATGATTCTATGGCAGGATACTAAAGATTTCATGGACACAGTGAGTAAGCAATGAGGAAATCTTAAAGAAAATGGCAACAGAAAGAACACTTCTACTTGGAATCAGCAAAAGATAACTGAAATTCCTTGGACACATAACAAGGAAGGAAGCTTTGGAAAACTTAACCTTCACGGAGTGGGGGAGGCAGTGATGAACTTAACTGACTACCTTGTGTGAATGGATGGCAGAACAGGCAAAGTGGATGCTTTAGTGAAGTGGGAAAACTGCTAAAGTTCAAAAGGGATAGGAACTTTTGTAGAAAGACATGATTGCCTATGTCCTGAAGGGATGTGGACCATAGAAGAAAAAGAATGGTTTTATCAAGAGTTTTATAAAAACAGAGAAGGAAGAAATACAACAAACCCCAGTTATAATTCTACAGTGAAAACATTAAAGATAATTTTAACTTAAAATCTAGTGTGCCTAGATGTATAACACAGGATAGGTTGCACTAAGAGTACTTTTATACAACACCACAAATGTTAGAAACCCAAAATATTGACCGTAAAACAAGAACCATCAAATCTTAATTCCCATATGGATGCCATGTATGGTGTTCAACTCTCAGAAATGTCTAAAGTATCATCTATATACATAGTTTTTCTCAGATCAATGATTGAAATTGGCTTCAAGAGAATGAATCCTTTAAGCCTTAAGAAGGATGATACTTTATCTGATTGGCACTACAAAATCACAAAGAACTTCACCAAATAATAAAATCCACATTTGAAGACTTCCAACAGTAGCAACAACAAAAGTGGGTAGCACATGTAACAAAGAGAAAATAATGATATAATCAATCTGTTAATTCTCTCTCTACACACACGCACACACAGAGGTTTTGAAAGGAAATTCCTATTATTAGAAAGAGTGATAACAGGTAATGAATTTGAGAAGTCTAATTTCCTGAAAACTGTTTTAAGGAAAAGATTTTATAAATTTCAACTGACGGTAATGCTATTTGGTTAATGAATGTCAAATGTTTCCTGTATGGAAATAGACAATTTCACCATTAAGCTTTCTATCGCTGTTGTTTTTAAATATCCCAAATTCTATCAGCTATAGTTTTGTGGAAAAAAGAGAGATGTTGTATGACTTCAAACATAAATTTACAGCATAAGACTACGAAAATAGTGCTCTTTTAGTACATTTTCACCTTAATAAATTACATTTTAATTAAAACTGTATTCTTCAAGTAAAAAATTATAATCAGACTTATGATGAGTGACTAATGCATTTTACATAGTGTTTGGTAAAAAGATTCCTTTTATAATGATTTTTCTAAGCATAGCTTAGATGTGGCACAAGGCCAAAAGATGGGGGCAGCCAGTGGGGATTGAACTAACTATTTGGTCACAATTGTTCTAGCAAGATGAACTTGCTAACCATTACACCATGTTGAAGTGCTCCCAAAAGATTCATTTTATGTTTATATAACCTTTAAATCCCCAGATGTTTCTCCTATGTGTTTCTTGGAACATTGAGTGCAGTGTAAATAGTTACTGCAATGTTTAACAGTTGTTGTTTTCTTATTAAAGAAATAGATTTTCTTATCTCTCTCCCTTTAAGTGTCATATTCCTTCAAGACATACATGATCATGACTCTCCACAGCTCCCTTTTTCCTTTAAATTCAGTAAACTGTGAACTTGGGAAAGATAGATCTCCATGATTTGAATTCCGAGTTGTTTTTCTCCTAGAATGTTTGCCAACCAATGTTACAAAGCACAGCCTGCCCAGGCTTTTCTGAGGACATTAATTCAGGCAAAATAAACACAAACATCTTCAGTCAGAATCTGAATTTTGCTTAGTCGATTACACCCCCAAGATTTCATAAAACCAAAATGCTTTAAAGCATATTTTAAAATCTATCCTGCTTCTTACCAGATTACTTTCTTTCTTTCAAAATAAAATGCAAAAATGAATGGACAACTGCTGCAGAGTGTCAGTAAGTACAATTTGTAGACTCACTATTTATAGTGAAATGAGAACAATCTATTTCTGTAGATTGAATAAAGGGGTATGTTTGTTATTATTGGAAGGTTGTATTTTTTTATACAAAATACAAGTGCCATTGGAAAATCATGCTGGTAGGAAGTTTTTAACTTATAAAATAAGAGGGGAATTTTTGATGGAACAAAATAATTGTGTTATAAAGAAAATTATATGAAGAATAATAATTGTCCTGTATCAAATGAACACTATTTCAGAGGTGAAAATTGAAAGAAATAATTTAATTGCACTGCTACATGTATTTGCTACACAAGTGTACAAACTATGATAGACACCTGAAGAAGTTTTGAAGAGTCCAAGAACCAAAATGTTGTCATAATGATTAACAATGTTGTCACCCAAGTCTAAGCGAAATCAGTATATTATAATAATAATAAAATTATAATACAATAAAATAATTATAGAAAATTATAATAAAATAATTGAGATAAAAAATATATAAATTTTTATATATAAAGAACAATTTTAGGGGAAAGATGTATGACAAATTGGAAAAAAGGTTTTGGCTGACATGTTTTGTCTTTTAATCAGTCCAATAAAATCCTAAAAGGGTGAAATGTGTCACATAAAAACTTTTTCCAATTTGTAATGCATCTTTCACCCAAAAATAATTATAATTGCTCATCAAAAATTTACACAGGAGAACCTTTAAAGATTTATAATAGGCACAAAACAAACATTTTGAAAGCAGCAAATCTTTAGACAGTACACTCATTTGAAAATGGATTTTGTAAGGGTTCCTATCTATGACACCAGCTTTGGCGTCACTAAAAAGATATGTACAGTTATCTTTATCAGTATTTATTCATAGTGCCTATATATTGAGAAGGTTCCTGTGGAGAACAATTTATTTTCTTAAAATGGTTACAGTCATATACAAGGTGCTGCAGTACATTTTAAGCCATCATATAGTCAATCATTTTTCTTGGCATCATTTTACAGGTGTTTGCATCATTTATGCCGCATTTTGATTAGAACTCGAATGTAAAAAATTTTAAGCTATTCTAAGTGGAGAAGATTCTTCTGAAGAATATATTTATAAAATGAATATTTGTAAATCAAGGATTTGGAAAGTAAATTTTTTATTGACAAGTAATTCAATACTAAATTCCACATCCTTTATATTTTTATCACCACATTTCAACTTTGTCTTTTATTTATTTTTGTCCTTCCCCAGGTAAGGAGTTTTTGATGAACACAGATTTTTTTTTTGTAAAATGGTGCATCAACCTCTGTAGTTCATCTTAGTGCCGAAGCATTTATTTAGTATACTTAAAGTAGTACTAAACAGTAGTGATAAAACCAAGATAACAATATTATAAGAGACAACTTGGGAACAGATTTTTTTTTTTAGAAATTTCAGATAATATTTAAAATTTATGATGAGATTTATTCCAAATTGTATTCTTTTGGGGATTAATAGCAAAGGGTTAAAGAATAGAGGAATGTTAAAAATCATTTACTATTCAAGAATCAGTTAAGTAAGCAATGAAATTAAAATTATTAACAACATTTCTGTTACAAAAGAGGAAAAGTGTTAAATATATCCTTTTACTATAGTCTTTCAACTATTGTGAAAGTTAGCAAAAAGTTAATATGGAGGTTCATGATAAAGAAGAACAAGGAATTTGCAGTGAATACATTCTTCAGTCATTTAGAAATACAAAATGTTCTTTATTACAATATTTATCTTGCCCAAGACATAAGAGAAAAAAATTTAATATATATAAGGACAAAAAGATAACATTTTTACTCTTGTATATACATATTTGTTACAAAATAAAACCCTTGCATTTGTCTTGAGAAAGTCCCTCAAAGGACAAAACGTGCCAGTTAAGATAATTTTTTATTTTGTCTTTTACAGATATATTCTATCTGAAATTTTTACACTGACATACGTGTAAGTATGTATGTTATTACACTAACAAAGAATATATATCTTTCTAATTTTCACAACCTGATTATCTTCCCATAATTAAAACTAGTTATGGGTAAAAGAAACTTATTAAAACTTGAAAATTATTAAACAATTTTCAATTTAAGCTAAATATTTTTCCCCATCTCATCCCAGTTCAGATTTCATGTTGTTATTGTTATTTCTCAGAAAATACAGCAATTATCTGTGTACAATGCAAGAAATTTAATACCAGAATCAAAAACCAGAAATGGAGAATTTGCATTAGACATGAGTAGATGTCGGCAATTTTATTTACTTGTATCAACAAAGTGATCAGTCTGTGCAGTGATCCTATTCTAAAAGGTCTCCTTTTATAAACTGCCAACTTGTATATACAACTGCATTTGTTTGACTAGAATTACTTGCAATGTTACTTTATATTTCACAAATAACCACCTTGCATATACAAGAAATAGATACATTTTTGTACAAGAAACCCTAATCTTTTTTCCTCACTTAGGCAGCCAAAGATATCCAAGTCTCAGGATTATACTGGCTTCTAAAATTGTCTTAATGATAAGATAATGCATTCCGTAACCTGACAACTGATAGTTTCACACATTATACATCAAAATGAAATATATTCACACATATTTTTTTCATGAAAAAATGAGGGTGTTTCAACTGGTGGACAATTGTGTGAAGCAGAAATCAGAGATTTTACACATGACTACACTGTACATGACTAAATATTGATGATCTCTTAAAAAAAAAAAAAAGAAAAGTACTTTTATTATTACTTTTTAAAAACCTTTCTTGCATCATATTTGTTCCAAATAAAAAAATTATATAATGACAAATTCGATGGTGGTGATGGGAAGAAATTATTCATTATGACCGATAAAAATAAAAAGACAAAATGCTTAAAGGGAATGGAGATAGGAGGGATGATGGCATTTGTGAAATTCAATTGAAATTAAAGACAAGGCAGGCTTTCTAGAATTAAGAGAGTGCCGAGAATGCAAGCAATAAAGACAGAATCATGATGACAAATGCAAGCAATTAATTAGAGAGCACGCCATTACCAAGGAACTTCATATTGGCTGTATGTGGAAAAGAAAAATTATGGAAGCATTTTAAGCAGAATGAACAAAGAAGGAGGGTGGGACATAAAAAGTACACCCCAATTCTACTTGAGACAATAATTAGCACATTTTATTTTATAATTTGTTAGTGTCAAGATCAAATTCTTGACAGGACAACAAAGAAAAACTGATAAAGCAATTATATAGAAAAAAAAAAAGAGCATGACTTGGTTGTTGTTAAATATGCAGTCATTAATGGAAATTGTTAAAAATGATTCAACAAAAAAAAGTATTTTTTTTTTAACTGATAGTTCACCTAATTTCTTTTCTTTTTATGGGCCATGTCCTTTCAGGACAGAGCCGATCATGGCTTTCCACTTCCCTCTATCCCTTGCAGCTCTCAGCAAGCTCCGTCCCTCTGCCACCTTCTGTTATCCACCTGCTTAAGCCCGCTAGGTATGGCATGTTATTTTCCCTTGTCTCTCCTTCCCTCTATTCGGCCTGTGAGTATCAGATTCTCCAGGCCCTCCTCCATCATTACATGTCCCAGAAACTTCAGCTGTCTTTTCCTGATGTTAAGTATAAGCCTCCTCCTTGTTTGCTTCCTCTCTAAGACCTCATCATTGCTCACACGCTCGGTCCATGGTATTCTCAACATCCTTCTGTGGAACCACATCTCTGTCGCCTCAAGTCTCTTCTTCATCTTTGAGAAGACTGTCTAACATTCGCTGCTGTAAAGAAGGACAGATGTCATGTAACAGCTCAGTACTCTTTTCTTTGTTACCAAAGAAATCCTCCTGTCTTGCAATACTTTGTCCAGCTTTTGGAATGTGTCTTTGGTCATCCCAATACGTCTATGGATCTGTGTTGCACTTACTGTTCACAGTCAAAACACTTCCCAGATATTTAAACTTCTGCATCTACTTGATTTTAGTGTTCCCGATCTGCAAATCGCATTTTGGGCTCATCCTTTTACTGATGACCATGCATTCCATCTTCTTGTAGTTTATGCTTAGTCCCTTTTTCTCACTCTCCTTCATTACCTTCTGTAGGAGATTTTCTAATTTCTTT
This sequence comes from Acanthosepion esculentum, assembly GCA_964036315.1. Classification (NCBI taxonomy): domain Eukaryota; kingdom Metazoa; phylum Mollusca; class Cephalopoda; order Sepiida; family Sepiidae; genus Acanthosepion; species Acanthosepion esculentum. Next base: position 78,037,239 of record OZ038482.1, on the reverse strand, counting down.
TCTGTGTCTGCTATCAGTACTGTGTCCTTCTGCATTTGTATCACTCTTTCTGATAACATTCTGGGCATGAATATCATGTTTTTTGTTCCAGTGTCTTTAACGAACCTGCACTGTTCCTGTCCTATCTCTGGATGAATACGGATGAAGAGTTTTGTTACATGGCTCATTAGGCTGATTGTTCGGTGGAGTTTTGCACCTGGTTTCTTAGGCATTGCTATGAAGATAGATCTGCTGGGGTCTTCCGGTATATCCCTGCTGTTGTAGAGTTCATATAGCTGAGTGGAAGTAAAAGAGTATTATGAGGACAAGGTTGATTCTAGAGTTAAAGAGACCAAGATTGTAGTTGCCTGGAAAGCATTCTCTCAGGATTCTGTTCCACAAAGTAACAGTTCTGTGGAAGCTGTTTGAGTGGAACTTGCTTTTTTATCAAAGGAATATAAATGGGGATGGTTTACCGCTGTAAACACAGCATGGCAGGTCCTAGCTGTGAAGGTCTGAGCTGGTGGCAAAAAGGAATGTAACTCATCCAAATATCTGGCATCATAATAGCGATATAGTAATGAAAGGCTGACTATATATCATGTGGAATAAAGGTTACAGGGAGGGGAATAATTCATCACCCACAAGGCCACATAAGTGCTTTTAAACTGTCAATGCTGGACAGTGAGGATTGGGCAGTAATACTCCATTCTTGGTCAGACTTAACTCAAAGATAGAGCATAGCAATAGGAGTCAGGTATCTTCTGGAGCAATGAACTGATCAGTCTCCCAGCATCTTTTGTGGTGACATGAATATACACATTCCATTTGAGGTCAAGAGTGAGCTTTATTCAACACAAGCAGTCTCTTTGAGGGTATGACCACACATCAGGATTGGTACCAGTTTAGAAATATTGCAAATAATTCAAGTCTTTCTTTTTCATGCTGAAAAAGAATCTTCAAAATAATATTAAAGGCAATTTTTTTTTTACAATATATTGTTTGTTAAACTTATGGATTTATCTATTATAATTTTTTTTTACAACTATATAAAGCCATTAAGATGCAAAGGGTTAGTGAAAGTAAAATAATCTGAGAAAAATCATTATTAATGAGAGAGGGCAATAAAAACAGCATTCAAGGAGACAGAAAATTATAACATTGCTTGTAAACTTTTGAAGATTAAATTTGACTGGAAAGCAAGAAGCCAGAAGTGAGTTCTACAAATGAGAATTGCAAGAAAAACTGTTAGCATAGAACTTGTGATTACATCTAGCAATTTGAACTGTAATGAGACCTAGCTGCCAATCTAGTACTGCACTTAAATTAAGGGAGTCGAGATACCAAAGAGAAAAGCTCATCAGAACAAGCATCATGAAAATATTTATAGAAAAGGCACAGTACAAAAACTTTAGCAAATAATTTGATAGTGAAATGAATTATTTTTGAAAAATCTTCTAGCTTCTCAAGTTAAATTGTTTTTAGGTTATCTAGAACAAATTTGGAGAAAGTTTGGGTGACATGGTAGAGTAATCAATTGCAGCTTGAATTGAGGAATTGGAGAGCAGAGTTCTAATTCCAATCAAGTTCATTACATTTACTTATGTGCTAATACTCTTGGGAAAAGTATGAATCCAATGGTTCTCCCCCAGCTATGATGGGGAGAAGAATTGGATAGGACAGACTTGGTTCTATAGCCTTGGGTGGAGAAGGAAAACTCTGAATTCAAAACTGGCAAAGCACATACTATGCAGCTAAGGAAATGGTTGTTCGCATTAACCTAATGCTACCAACTATGGTCAACTCCTTTTTTTTTTCTACTTAATTCTTTGTTCTATCATTTAAAAAAAAGTTTAAGCCAACCAGAAAGTTATACAGAAACCCTCTAGTCTTCTATTTTATTATAAGACGGGTACACTGTGAATAAGATGGGATTCCAAAAATCTTTTGTAATTTGGTAAGATTTTCGGAAGAACTTTTCAGCACGTCCTTGAGTTTTGCAAACCAATTTCTTAATTTTTCATTGTTTTTACAACAATGTTTTAGGCACTTTAGTCTCTAGCCTTCTTCAGGTAGATGTCACACTGATAACTTTTCATAAACTTTAAACAAAACCCTATTTTCAAGCCATATTCACATTTTCATTTCTTACCTGTGTTTAGGGTGAAGTGTTATATTTATAAGGTTTATATATGTTGCTATTATACATAGATTTACTTGAACTAGCATCCTCATCATGGGTATTATTGTCAAAATATTTTGGATGTTGTACTCTCCAGACTTCTTCAGGTGTCTGTTATAGGTGATAACATTCTGTAAATTTTAAATCAAAACCTTTATTCAGTCCATGAAGGTAGATTTTTCTTATTCTGCTCTCAATGTTAGGGGATATCTTGTATTAAGAAAGAGTAGACATTAGGTTCTTATATAGAACTATTTTTTTTTTAATCACTTAACCCAAGCAAGGTGATAAAACCACTAAAATGCCAGGTGTTACTGAGAGTGCAAGAAAATGAGAAGACACTAGTGAAGAGAAAGACAATAAAAGAACTTTAATCAGAAAGACAGAAGGTGGCAGTTGACATTGCATTTAAATCTTTGAAGATCGTAATTTGTGGAGAAGAAAATCTGGAAGAGAGTTCTCCAGGCGAAAAGTATGAGAGAATAAATTATTAGAATAGAACTTACAGTCACATCTGGCTTTTTCAACAGTAAAATGATGAGACCTCGTTATCAATCTAGTAATACATTTAAATTCAATGTGGTTAAGGTACCAGTGATGAAAGCTCATTAGAACAATTGCCATGAAAATATTTATAGAAAAGACAGAGGGAAGCCATGTCACAGTGGTGGGGAGTCACTGAAGTTGAGTTGCCAGGTTTGGACCGATAACATTACAGACCTTCCTTTGGGTTTTGTTGAAGATCTTGAGATATAGAGCAGGGACACCAGATCAAATATGACAGCAATACTATAAAAATTAACAATTTGTAAAATTGTCAGAGCAAAGACGAGTAATAAGTTTTCAAAAAAAATATCTATCTGATAATGAAGTTAAATTAACTAAGTTAGAAAATGAAGATATCATCCTTACATCAACTAAAATGAATACAATAATTAGATAAACAAAATTCAAAAATTAATGTAAATACTTTGAAGTTTCATGGTAAAGTAGTAAATATTTGATCTTAGAAGCTACACCAAGTTTACAAAGTAAAACAACATTAAGTAAACGGTCAATCCAAAATTAATATATATATATATATATATATATATATTGGTAAGCCAGAACTATGAATTTGGTCTAGCAAAGATGAGAATCAGGATATTGTAACTTTAACAGAGATTTCAATAACTTACAAAGGTAGATTTGGTGTTAAAGTTTTTATATAAATAGATAACCTAGGGAGGAATTTGGCAAAAACCCAACCTAGTTGCATTTTCCATTATTACTCAACTTGAAAAAAAGCCAAATAAACCAAGATTGCATAGAAAAGAATTCTATATTGCTTCATCACTTGTAGGGGGAAGAAGTATGACAAAGTGGAAAAACAAAATTTGTGATGTATTTTGTCCTTTAGGAATTCATCAGACTAAGTTTATGTTTATGCTGATGTGACTACACATGCACATAAGACACTGAGAATTTTAAAATTAAAATAATTTAAAAAAAAAATGTTTTGGGTATACTATTTAGCTGAGTTCATTTAGATTCTTTTACTATTTTTTTTTTTTTATAGCATTTCACCCCAAGCAAAGGTGGGAGTGCCACTAGCATGCAAGCGGTTACAGAGAGTGGGAGCAAGAGTAAAGAGGTGTGATAAAGGAAAGGATAAAGAGAAGGATGGGAAATTAGATCAAGGCATCTGAAGATGTCAATTGACATGGCATTTGAATAAATGAAGATTATAGCTATGAGGGAAGCAAGTAAGAGAAAAGGAGTTCCACACACAGGAAGTGTGAGACATGAAGCTATTGGAGTAGAAGAGACGGCTACATTTAACAGTTTCAACAGTGACAGGGTGGGACTGAGAAAACATTTACAGTAATAATAATAGTAGTAGTAGTAACTACTAAATAAAACATTTACAGTAATAATAATATATACTTTTTTTTTTTAATCATTTCACCCCAAGAAAGGTGGGAATGCCACTAGTACACAAGGGGGGGGGTACAGAGAGTGAAGGCGAGAGAAAAGACTGGGTATAGGGGAGATTGAGCAAAGGATAAAAGATGAACAGTATTCAAGAAGATGGCAATTGACATTGCATTTAAATTTTTCAAGATTGTAGTTTTCAGGGAAGTAAGTAAATGGAAGGGAGTTCCACAGGCAGAAGTGTGAGAAAAGAAACTGTTGGAGTAGAAGTGGCAGTTGCATTTAGATATTTCAATAGTAAAAGGGTGGAGCCTAGATGCCAATCTAGTAACACACTTAAATTCACATAGTTGGGACACCAGAGCAAAAAGCTTGTCAGAACAGTTGCCATGAAAATGTTTGTTGAAAAGACAGAGGGAAACCATATCATGTTGGTGAGAAAGTGACTGCAGTCAAGATGCCAAGTCAGGATCAATAACATTGCAGATCCTTCTTGGATGGATGGAACAAAAGTTTGTAGCATTTCTCAATACATTGTATTCAAATGTGATTTCAGGCACATGACTGAAATTTATGACATTTATATTCTGGAAAGTGACACGTTAATGCCTATTTCTCTACGATTTATTCATGGACTGTGAATTTTAAATGCTTTTACATTAAAAGTGAAAATAGAATAAAATGAGATTAACTTTTGTCATTTCAGACTCTTATTTCCAGAAAGGAAAAAATTACTGAAAGGTTTGATAAGGTTAATTTGACAGCTGATCTAAAAAATGACCGACAATCTGTTGTTAAATGGGCCAAGGAGCAACTTGTTAATTTTAATGCCTCAAAAATGAAACTACTCTCTTTTAATAATCTGAGAGGATCCTTTTTACCTTCCATCAGCATGGCTGATGTTAACATCCAAGAAAGAGATTCATTGTGCTGTCTTGGTCTAGCGTTTTCAGTTAACGAAGTGGAAAGAGTATATTGAATCAATTGCTAAGTCTTCAGCTAAGAGATTTGGTTCACTATGCTGCGCAAAACAATTTTTCTCACCAGAATCTATCTTACATATTTATAAGTATACCATTCATTCTTGCTTTGGATGTTGTCGCCACATCTGGTCTGGTGCTTCTGCTATATATTTAGAGATTCTTGATAAAATCCAAAGAAGAATCTGTAATGTTATTGGTAGCTTGGCTTCAGTCACTTTCTCATTACTGTAATATAGCTTCCTTGTACCTTTTCTATAAATACTTCCAGGATAATTATTCTGCTGAAGTTTCCTCTATGGTACCAAGACTTTATGAATTTAAGTGCAGTACTACATAGGTGGCAAAATCTCATCATGAGGTGGTTCAGAAGTGGAAATTTTAACCTGGATAACTGAAAATGTTCTGGCAAACCTACAGTTGTTGATGATAAACACTTTCAGAGCAGAAATTGGCTTTGTTTAAATAAATAAATAATGCAGTTATTAAAGGAATCAACAAAACAACCACTTTTTTTTTATAATGATCACAAAAAAAAAAAAAAAAATTAGAAATGAATCAAGAAAAAAAAAAACAACAAAATAAAAGACATTTATTTTAAAAATATTGATTTATTAAGCTGAATATCCAAATAATTATTTTCATTAAGCAATAACAGGTAAGTTGGGCAAGATATGACATATGCTGGTAGATGTATATGCTATTTACACAGCTTTTCTATTATTATACACAGGTCCACAAAGCCATCCACATCCCCAGGCTGCACCTTTCCCAATCTGACTAAAAGTGTGGAGAGTTACGATTAATCCTTGATACACGAGACATCCCAATAGAGAGGTACCAAGAAAGCTGAGTCATTTTTGTTCAAGTTCTATGTACATTTAAGACTCTCCTCAGTTTAAATATGGTCTTGTGCTATATTCTATTTGAGTGGGTGTATAAATACTAACTGGCATTTCTTTATGCACATCTAATATTACTAGTTTTAACCTGTGAAAATTTCACAGTATTCCTATTTTAAATTTCTGATGAATCTTAATTCTTCAGTTAATGACTGAATAAACTCATGGCAAGTTCTAAAACGAAATATCTGTTGAAGTTCCTCTATCACATCGTTAAATATTTGGGCTTAACGACTTTAAATATGAATGCTTGTCATTATTTTAAGAAGTAAGAAGATACAAATAAAAAGATTTGAAATTGACAACTTTTTCCATTTCACTAAAATAACTAACATGATAAAAATTTCTTATCAGAATTTCTTATTAAGCTCAGTTCATTGGGTCCAGTACCCAAGGCAGCCCCTGTCCCACAATAGTTAAAGAGGGAGATGCTGAGCCAATCCCTGATGAATTAGGAATCCTAAAAGAGTAGTATCAAGGAAAAACAAGCAACCAGTTTAGTATTATTCTCAGCTTCAAAGTACCATCCTACCAGGTAGTGCCTCTCTTACTGCACTAAGATGGGTAGGTGGTGAGTCAGAGCCAATCCCTAATGCCTGTGATTCCAACCTGAAACTCACCTTTGTGACATATTCTACTCAAGTGGGTGTAAAACCGCATTTATTTGATTGATGTCAAAGTTTCATTTACATATGTACATAAATTAATTTTTTAGCTTTCTAACTGGGGCATATGCAAACTTTGAGCTTTATATATTGGATATAAAAACTTATTAACCAGTTGTCAATACTCCATTTCAAAAGAAGTTTTAAGTTGAAAATGTGTCAAAGTTCACACACACAAAGAAAAAAATAAATGCTGATATTGTTATGAAAGCAGTACAAATGTAATTATTTCAACTACACTTTTCAGCAATTTTAAAATTGTAATAAAACCTGAACATATGATGAAAATGAATTTATACATTTTTTTTGTTCTTGAGAACAAATATAATAAACATTATAGATTAGATTGTTTATTTACAAGAACAATTTTATATTTATAACATACTAAAATCTAATATGATCCATTTTATCAAGTTCAAATTGATTAGTAATTAGCCAATGTTTTGACAACAATTCCAATAAAAAATATAAACAGTGTAAATAAACAATCTAATAAAAAAAGGAGTCAAAGTGAAGGATTCTTCCCTTAGTTGCATAGTATGAGCTTCTCTAGGGCTACAGTTTTGAATTCAGAGTTTTTCCTTCTAGATCAGTTGCCATCCAAGGCTAATGGACCCAATCTAACTTGCTATTTACCCAAAGTCTTAAGAGATAGATTCATGCATTTCTCAATGCACGTAAGTGAATGTAATGAACTCAACTTATGGAATTCAAATCCGGCTCTCTGATCCCCCAATCCGAGCTGCAATCCATTACTCAATCATACCTCCAAAACAAACGACTAAATATTGTTTATTATTTTTGTTGCCAATTCTCAAGAACAAAGAATATGTATAAACTCACTTTCATAGGTTTAGGTTTTATTAAAATTCTAATCATCACTTTTAAATACAATAAACACTGTTGAGGAGTGAAGGTACTTAAAATAATAGCAGTGTCAATGGAAAAACTATTCTTTTGATACACCATTTTTTGTGGTCAAGATAATTCAAGATTGCCAATTATTTCACCCCAATCAAGGTAATAAAGCCGCTAACATGCAAGGGGATACTGAGTGTTAGAGAATGAGAAAAAAATGCTATTAAAGAGAGAGAACAATAAAAGACCAAGAATTAAGAAGACAGAAGATAACAATTGACATTGCATTTAAATTTTTGAATATCAAAGTGGACTGGAAAGCTAGAAGTTGGAAGAGAGTTCTACAAGCGAGAAGTGTGAGAGAAGAAACTGTCAGCATAGAACGTTACATCTGACCATTTCCACTGTATGATGAAACCTTGCCACCAGTCTAGTAGTGTGCTTAAATTCATAAAGTCTAGGTACCATAGAAGAAAATTCATCAGAACAATTACCATGAAAGTATTTATAGAAAAGCTATGAATGTTATAGATTTTAAAAGCACACAATCTATTTCCCAGCTATCTTTGTTTAGATCTGTATTTCTCAAAATGAGGATCACAAGAGTACTTCTGAGTGTCACAGAATGATTTCAAAATGTAACACAAAGAAAATAAATCTGTTAAATTAAAAGAAAAACAGTGCAAATATATTTATATCACAGTTTTGGAATATAAAATGTCATCAAGACTCTGAAATAAGAAAACAGCTGTTAATAATAAAACATCAATAAATGTATGAAAATTTCAGCCTGTTCAGGTCCACTAGTTTTATGCCAAGGCAGCTGAAGTCTGGCATAAACAATGTATTGTTTCTCACTTTTGACTTGGAGGATTGTTACATTGCAACACATATTATACATTTATCTAGTTACAAGAAAAGATGTGCTTTGTAGAACATTAAATTTATTTATTAGGTCATCCCATAAGTTCTGTCCGAATTTTAACTTTTTGTTAAAATGAACGAAATTTAAAGAGTATTCTATAATGTCTAATGAAGCTGAACATTAAATGCATCTAAACATGAAAATAAACTGATCAAATTTTATTTCAGAGAACAATAAAATAAAATTTTGTTTGATTAAAACCCTGATAACATGGAAGTACCCAAGACTCATTTGAGGCACATAATGCTTTTTGAGTTCAAGAAAGGAAAATCAGAAGCCAAAGCGGCTAGAAACATTCACTCAGTTTATGGAGAGGAATGTGTGAATGAAAGAACTTGCAGAAGATGTTTTGCAAAATTCAGAGGTGGAGATTTCACCCTTGAAGATGAAGATCGAACCGGACGTCCAGTTGAGTTTGATGAAAAGCTTCTTGAAGCAGCCCTTGAAGAAAATCCTGCTTTATCAGTTGAGGAATTGGCAGTGGTTCTCAGTTCAAACCATACAACTGTTCATCGTCATCTTCAACAACTTGGAAAAGTTCCTAAACTTGGAAAATGGGTGCCTCATGAATTGTCTGAAAACAACCTCAAATCCCAAGCTGACATCTGCTCTTCTCTCCATTCTCGCCAACTTGTTTCACCTTTTTTGGATAGACTTGTGACTGGCAACGAAAAATGGATCTTTTATCGAAATGTTAAGCGTTGTAGACAGTGGCTTGGTAAAGGGGAAGGACCCCAGCTACAGCCGAGAAGGGAACTTCATGGGCAAAAGGTTCTTCTTTCAACCTGTTGGGATTGCCAAGGAATAATCCACTTTGAATTCTTACCACCTAATGCAACAATTAATGCTCAAATATACTGTCAGCAATTAGAGCGTTTGAACCAAGCTTTGAGGAAAAAAGACTTGGTTTAGTGAATCGAAAACGGGTGATGTTTCATCAGGACAGTGCGCGACCACACACAGCAAGAATCACGTCACAAAAGATCGAAGAACTTGGTTGGGAGAAAATTCCTCATCCACCTTATTCTCCTGACCTTGCTCCTTCAGACTACCATTTGTTTCGTAGTTTACAGAATCATTTGGAAGAAACAGCTTTTGTAACACAGGAAGAGGTTAAAACTGACATTTGTGAGTTCTTCGAATCAAAGCCAAAAGAATTTTAGAGTAATGGAATTAGTAAGCTTGTTAATAGATGGAAGGAATCATAGATAATACATTGTTGATTGAATCTGTAATTAAATGTAACATTTGGTCACTTGTTTTCTTTATTCAAAATTCGGACAGAACTTATGGGATGACCTGATAGAAACCACAAGAACAACTTCAAGAAATACATAAAATTGTACCTTTCATTTTCAGCATAGGAAATAGAGATTTATTGATTATTAAAATAAAATTTATTGTATAAAACTAAATGAAGAAACAAGAAAATTATGGTCTCACCTTGAGAGTTGCCAGGAGAAAAAGTGCTCTCAAGGTCAATGCCACAAAAGTTTAGGGACACTGCTTTAGATTAATTGTATAACAATGTTTGCACTATTGCTGAGACATAACACAATAAGTCAAATATACTAGAAATCAGTAGCGACTCTAGGTCATCAATGTTTGTTGGGCTCATTACAGTCTTTAAAGTATGCTATTGGTATAACTTAGATGCTAAAATGATTCCTTTACTCTAACTAAAATATATCATTTTTAAAAATCTGTGCATGAAATTTAAAAAAAGAAAAAAAAAAAACACACACACATTTTGGTATTTTAATATTAATTCTATAAAAGTAAAAATTTATTTTAGAATTATTTTCCAGACATGTAAGAAAAAAAGAGTGAAGACAAAACCAGATATATTTGTTTTTAAAAATAACATGTGAATCTATCTCAAGTGTGTTTGTGTATATTTCTATGCATTAGTGTGTTTATGTATCTCTCTGTGAATTTTATTTTAAGTTTATGATCAGTACTGCTGACTGATATATATATATTTCCTCAACACTACCCCAGTCACACTCTTCACCCCCAACACTCCAGTTGACGAGTTAAGGCTGCCACTTTGATTTTCACAGAGTTTAAGGTCAGGCTAAATTTAATTTGCTCTTTCTCAAAAGATGTATTCCATTAAAAAACTTTATACTCTATGGAACAAATTATTTAAAATGGACATTTAAAACCAATAAGTTGAAATAAAAATGTGTTCTTTGAAAAACAGGGCATACAAGTCATTAGAAATTTTTAAAAGATTACTTATAAAATTAAAGCAAGAAATACATTGCCTATTAAGTATGTCTCCAACTTCGATCAGGGTCAGACCTATTCAGCCCAACTAGCCATGTTAATTTTATTTCGTTCTTTTTTTCACTTACTTTGGGTTTTGTTTCTTTCTTTTTTATTATGAATAATATCAACAAAACGTGTCAATATTTTGAGGCACAGAGTTGAAACAATTCATTTTAGATCCAGCTGAAGTCAAAAATGAAAACAACACACTATGAAAATTTTTCTTGCTTTGAAATAAATATACTTGAATGTTGACTCACTTGGGCTAAGCCTGACAAGTGCGAACCCCGGAGTCACCACTGCTAGAATTGTTAGGTAATTCATATTAGATACTGTAATTGTACTTTGAGGGTAAAAGTTAAAGCTATTTTATTCATAAATCATTTATCTGAAATAATGACTGAAAGTCTTAAGTGATTAACAATCTCTTAAGAGAGATCAAATAAATCCTACCATCTTTTGCAAATAGGTGATCAAAAAAAGTTCTAAAATTGGAATGGTTACACTAAAAGTCAGACAAAAGAAAGATAAAGAGAGAGAAGAGAGACAAGCGGAAAAAGAGAGAGAGAAGAGAGACAAGCGGAAAAAGAGAGAGAGAAGAGAGACAAGCGGAAAAAGAGAGAGAGAAGAGAGACAAGCGGAAAAAGAGAGAGAGAAGAGAGACAAGCGGAAAAAGAGAGAGAGAAGAGAGACAAGCGGAAAAAGAGAGAGAGAAGAGAGACAAGCGGAAAAAGAGAGAGAGAAGAGAGACAAGCGGAAAAAGAGAGAGAGAAGAGAGACAAGCGGAAAAAGAGAGAGAGAAGAGAGACAAGCGGAAAAAGAGAGAGAGAAGAGAGACAAGCGGAAAAAGAGAGAGAGAAGAGAGACAAGCGGAAAAAGAGAGAGAGAAGAGAGACAAGCGGAAAAAGAGAGAGAGAAGAGAGACAAGCGGAAAAAGAGAGAGAGAAGAGAGACAAGCGGAAAAAGAGAGAGAGAAGAGAGACAAGCGGAAAAAGAGAGAGAGAAGAGAGACAAGCGGAAAAAGAGAGAGAGAAGAGAGACAAGCGGAAAAAGAGAGAGAGAAGAGAGACAAGCGGAAAAAGAGAGAGAGAAGAGAGACAAGCGGAAAAAGAGAGAGAGAAGAGAGACAAGCGGAAAAAGAGAGAGAGAAGAGAGACAAGCGGAAAAAGAGAGAGAGAAGAGAGAAGCGGAAAAAGAGAGAGAGAAGAGAGACAAGCGGAAAAAGAGAGTGTGAGAAAAAGAGGGATAGTGAGAGAAAAAGAGGGATAGTGAGAGAAAAAGAGGGATAGTGAGAGAGTGAGAGAAAAAGAGGGAGAGAGAGAAAAAAGTTGATGTGTGCTACTACCATAACAGTGTGCATTGACTGGACTATAGTCATTACAGAACAATTCTGCACTGGATATATTCACTTGAAAACGGCTATAGAATGAACAATCAATCATCTATCCATAATACCATGGCGTCATAATATTTGGATGGTTCCTATTTTTTTTTTTGCATCTTATCAACCTGTTAACATGATTTGTTTATTCTTTCAGACTCACTGTAAAGCACAGAGTTGCAAACCACACCAAGTGATTTTGGCACAGTTTCAACAGCTAGTAAATTCTTAGAGTGCCATGGTGCTAACCAGATGCCCAAGATAGACTGTCCTACTATTTACCAATAACTAGTGGGGAAAAATAGATTCATGCCTTTCTCAAGGGCATTAGCAAGAAATATATGCAAACAGCTGAAGTTTGAATTCAGCTTGTTGATTCCATTATTCATGATGTTAACAGCTCATCCTCCCACATGGTAATAATAAACATGGTAAGTAATTTTTATTTAAAAAAAAAAAAAAAAGAAAAAGAAGAAAAAAAAAAGAAGAAAAAAAGAAAAAAAAAACTTTTTTTTTTCTTTTGCTATACCCCCTGTTCTGTAAGCAACTGGTTTGATAAACAAAATATTTCCGAAATTAATAATTATTTTCAGGAGATAAAAAGTAAGCTTATTTATATTATTTACATTTAGATAATTGTCTTCATTTTTAATATGGCAAAATTTTGGTCGTTGTGACAACTGACCTTCTTGTCTGTGCTGGACAATACAGAGTCAGTAGAAACAAGGCAAGTAATAACTGAGCAGTACTAAATAAGAACAAGGTGAGATAATCCTTGACATGGAGTTCACTTTGCAATTCCCAAAAGGTTACCTGGATCAACAGACACATCAAAAGGCCAGGGGACATAACAAGCAAAACATTGTGATGAAATCAACAAAGATAAGGACAATAGTTCAAAGGTGAATAATTATGACCCCACATCCAAGAAAATCAGAGAGAAAAAATAATCTATGCAAGTGTTATGTGAAAATGGCCAAGGAGTTAAAGACTGCATAATAATCTTCTTCTATGGACAGTGTCCCTTAAGGATGTTGTCAATCATGGCTCTCCACAATTTCCTGTCGTTTGTAGCTCTTACTAAATTTTGTCTTTTGTTATCTCCCCTAAACCTTGCTCTGCCATCCATTTACTCAAACTTACTAGGTAGGTTATGCATCGTTTTTGTGTCCCTCTTGCCTTCAATGTCCTGTGAGTATTAAATTTCCCAAGTCCTCTTTCCTTATTATGTGTCCTAGAAACTTCAACTATCTTTTTGATTTCAAGTATAAGTGTTCTTTTTTTCTTTCCATTTTCTCTAAAACTTTGTCATTGCTCACATATCTGGTCTATGGTAACATTTTCTTTTCTTGCCCATGGAACTCTTTTTCTGGCTTCTTGCTTTCCAGAAGTATAAGTGTTCTATGTGCCTTTCTTGTTAGGTATAAGTTTAATTTTTGTTTCCATTTTCTCTAAAATCTCATTGTTGCTCACATGTTCCATCTATGGTATCCACAGCATCCTATTATATAACCACATTTCAGTTGCTTCAAGTCTCTTTTTCATCTTTGAGGAGATTGTCTATCATTCACTGCCATATAGGAGGACTGATATCACATAACAGTTCAGTACTCTTTTCTTTGTTTCTAAATAAATTTTTCTATTTTGTAATACTTTGCATCTTTTGCTATCCCAATGCACCTTCAGGTTTCAGTATCACACTTTCCGTCCAAGGGAAGTGAATACAAAAGCGTGCCTGAAGACATTCGTCTTGAGCTGTCTTGAAATTGTTTCAGGTAGTTGCTGACATGCATCAATAGATAGATAGCATGGAATTAGCTACCTCAGCATAATCATATAGAAGCTAAGTATTAAGCTTAGACAGAATCTCAAGTAACTGATCAAAACAGACAATTCAAATCCATCTTGTCTGTAGCTTAACGCTTTCCGGAATCTTTTCACAAAAGCTGATTGTTCTTTCATGGATGGAATAGATGAACAGTTTTACAGGCAATTCCAAGCAGCATAAAAACAATGGTTAATCATTAGATAATCTCCTCCATATATATATATATATATATATATATATATATATATATATATATATGGTGATATAACTAAGTGGTTAGAACATTCACTTTCTGATCATGAAACTTGGGTTCGAATCTCACAATGATCAATTTGTCAAGGTGACTTCTTGATGTTATTATTCTGGGGGAGTGGTCTCAGTATGTGCCACCTTTGAAAAGTGGTTGACAGAAGAGTGAAATTGAGTAGAAAAAAACTGTTCAGAAGCAGTTGGTGGTTATGCTAACACAGAGTCACAAGTCATCATGACTGAGGGTTTGAGTGTACTGGCATTGTTTCAACTGCTGATCATGTGCTCTCTCTCCCCAAAATTATAACTATGATCTGTTCAGCATAGTTGCAGTGTAAGCAACAAGAGGAGTAAGTAGGTGTTGAATAAACACAAATGTGCCTGAGCGGGTGTCTGCAACAGGGGTCGGGTCATTGCCTTAGCAGATGAGCATGTTTGGAAAATGAGTATCCAGACATTTTTAAAATTTAACTCATTCTTTCTCATGTTATATATTATTATTACTTTTTTTTTCTTTTTACTAATGTTTATCCAATAAAAATCCCAAGAGCCACTCAAAGTAGCGGGTTACTGTGTGGACATATTAATGTAGGAAAGAACAAGTGTTAGGAGCATAAAGCTAACGTAGACCTTAGAAAGAGCTGGAAAGCCAATCCTAAACAGGAAACAAGAGATAAACCTCTATCCCTGTTTAAGAGACTAGGGAGGAGTGTGAACCAGGCGATAGGCGGTATACACATACATACAAAAAAGGCAGAGCATCAGGTATTTGAGAACACATCTTTAGCATACCATGAATGGTAGATGACCTAATGAAATAACAATTTACATTATTTTAACATCTTTTTCTTTCAAGCATATTGAGAACATTAACATAAGTTTTCAGTCTGACACAAGAAATAAAAAGGCATAGCATGCTCATGGACCTAGCTGCCAACCACAGTGACCTGAATATAAGTGGTCAGGTGAACAGTAAGAATGACTGTTGGTTGTGTGTGGGTCCCCATGGAATTACCCAAGTACACAAAGTCTTTGATGGTCATGAGCAATAAAGACCATATGCCACCTCACTTTTTCCTGCAGAACTTCAGTTGTCAATATTTGAACAGAAGGGGATTATTACATGTGTTCTAGCAGGACACTACTTCCACCCACATGGCCCTAGGAGAGAATTTTCATGATCACATGATCTGAAAGCTCTCCTGATTTGGATCCTCTCGGCTACTACATCTGGAGCATTGTTGAGAGGGAGAGCAACAAATAACCAAAAACTTTTTGAAGGATGTCATGGCCATCATAAACAAGAACCACATGATTTAGATATGCTGCCACTTCCAAGGCTGTATATAGAGTGGTTTTATTGAATAGGTTTTTCTGTTTGTATAATTTAAACATGTGTACAAAATATTATTGAAAAGCATATTGAATTTCTCTATTGAATATCTTTGTCATTTGTTCTCAATTACCTAGTGCACTGTGTGTGGTGTCTATACCAATATTTGTAGCTTTATACTTAGAGATTAAAAAAACCCTCTATTCCTGTTTCAGAGACTAGGGAGGAGTGTGAACCAGGCGACAGGCGGTACACACACACACATACATACAAAAGGCAGGGCATCAAGTATTTGAGAACACATCTTTAGCATACCATGAATGGTAGATGACTTAATGTAATAACAATTTACAAAGATAAAGAATTGGTCAGTATAAGTAGTACCCTACAATGTAACAACTACCCTGGGTACATGGCAGCAGCCCCCAAAAAGAGAGACAGGCCCCCACTTAAGGTGAGGCTTCAAGAACACCAGAAAGCTGTAATATGAGGGGAAGTGGAAAAATCAGGAGTGGCTGACCACATATGGAGAGAGAAGGGAGATCAACGCCCTCCGTGGGATCAGGTTGAGATCATAGACAAGGAACACCATTGGAAAATTTGTAAACTTAAGGAATCAGCACATATGCTAGGCCACAAAAATTTCCTGAGCTGACCAAGCATAGAAATGAATACAATATGGGAACCAGTAATAAGGTGTGCCATAGAAAAGCAATAATAACAACAAAGTTGCAATATGAGTGCTGGCAAAAACTGTAATGATAACAGCAAAAATTGCAATATGAGCACTGGTAAAAATGGTTGCTGAAGACATTAGGTTCATAATACCCAGAAATTCAAGGACACATGGCACAGTAGATAAAGGCACCCAAAGAGTGTTAGTTCAATACACGGTTAAGGCAGTGGAGAACTTTCAGAGGGAAAAATTAACAGGAGATAACTGATAACTGACATCCATTAAACATGGCAAGTGGAACTAGAACAGTCTACCCCAGTGAGCAAAATAAAGGGTTCAGTTCGACATTCCAACCACCTGAAGAAGGCTGGAGCGTACAACGTCCGAAACGTTGTAATAAATATGGCGACAAAGATGAGAACAACAGTCTGAATAATGTAAATAATGTACATAATACCTCATCTCAGAAATATAGACAGAGATTAAAAAAAAATATCTTCGAATACTATCTAACAAGAGTAAGAGGGTGGAAAATAATCTGTTGCCCACAAGGACTCGGAGATGCTTTTGGACTATCAAGGCTGGAGAGTGAGTCATCACTTTCACTATATATATATATATATATATATATATATATTATATATATTCCAGATATGTGAGACAGGAACCTGCTTGTATATATTTACGCTAAAAAAAGAGGAGAGGGAGAATGACATCTTGACTAAACTCCAACCACCATTTTGATATGTGCTTTATATACAAAGTCTTATAAGTGAACCCTGATTTTCTTGCAGTCTCACGATAAACTTTTTGTGAAAACATCTCTCTTTACATGCCATATCCTTTCAGGATGAAAGCGATCATAACTTTCCACAGCTTCTTTTTCCTTAATACCTGTAAGCTATGTATTGATATAATTGTTTTTGTAGAAAAGTAGTGGTTTTCCCACAGTTTTGAATTCAAAGTCATCTTTTCCAGGTAATGCTTTAAGTCTGATTTACTACTTAACCTATAACTGGTGGGGACATTCAAATAGGAAATAATTCAGTTTTTGTCTTCTTGTCATTTCTTGCTCCTATATACAGTGTCTATAAAGGAAGTGCGTAATTTAAAATACTTGTAACTTTGTAACTATACATGATAGAAACAAAGGATAAGAAAATATTTAAATGTATTATTGGCACTGTTAATTTTCAACATGTCCATCATGATTATACATACAAAGGATAATGATTCTGCAGATCACTGAAAACATTTTGCATCTGATCTTCAGTAACAGCTTCAATCACATCAATTATCCTAGCTTGCAATTCCTCTAAAGATCAAGGTCTAGTTGAATAAACATTGCTTTTCACATGTACCCATAAAAAAGAAATTCAATAGAGTCAAACAGCAATTTTGAAAAAGAGAAGAAAAAAAGAGAAGAGTAATTTCGAAGTTTCAAGAAATTGAAAAAAAAACTAGGTAAAATAAATAAATTTTATGAAGACAAGAAAAAACTAGGCATATCTTATCCTTTTTACAGATTGTTTATATCACATATAGTTACAAAGCTTCAAGTCCTTTAAATTGCACACAGACTTTATAGACATCTGTATAAGACATGACAACAGATCCAGCATTACTGAACTATGTTAGATTCAATAATGTCCTCTTCTTAATGTCCACTGACCTGCACTATAGAGAGACTTAATAAAGAAAATAGTGTTAGCTAAGGTATCCACTGATTCCTTAGAAATTACTTTTACATTTCGGATACAAAAATATGAGCAGATATGTACTTTCAAGAACATCCGAATGAGAGGACGTGAATTCCTCAAAAGGACAATTGAATCTTGCTGGGTTGTGATTGCTTTCTGCCATCAAATGGTCTAAAAACAAGCCAGATCAGATGGAGGTTTCTCCTACAAAGGGAACACTAATTTGAACCATGCAAGAAAGCACATTTTCCTTATCAAGTCTTTTGACTGAGCAGGCTGGTAGATACAGTTCATAGGGCGTCTACTCAAACATGGTTATCAACATTTAGAGTATTAGAAAAGAAACCTTAGGATTAAAAATCTATTGATTTCTTAAAAAATAAATTATTAATTATAATCTTTATTTAATTATAATTTAAATATAATGCTTAACCTTCGTGACCACAAAAAATGCTGTGTTAAAAGGACAGTTATTCCCTTGACACCCCACCTTGTTAATGTGTACACTTTTGACTTGCTTAGCAATATCTATTCTTTTAAAAAAGTGATGATTAGAATTTTAATAAAACCCAAACATATGAAAATGGATTTATAGATTTTCTTTATTCTTGAGAATTGATATCACTATTTATTTATTTATTAGATTATTTGCAACAATAATTTTATATTTACAAGATCATAAAAATATGTGAACCAACTGTAATGAAATATTTATTATTTACTCTTTTACAAAAAAATAAATATACAAAGGATTTTTTTATTCAGAAATTTATAAAAAAAATCTGTGAAAAAGAAAATTTTAATAAACGCATAATGACGAGTAACTGTAATTATAAATTAAAAAAAGAAAGAAAAAGAAAAAAAAGAAAAAAAGGATTTTCCGAGCATTTCTTTCATTTGCTCTTGCCACATAAATTCACTAAAATAGGTTGAGAGCATCTATTCCTCTGAATCAAACACACTTAAATTTTAGATGAGATGACAAGCACTCAATATTTTGAGTGTGTATCTCCCTATTCATTGGATGGACAAAATACTCCAAATATTGCATTGTAGTTTACATATTTTGATAATTTTGTCATTTTGTTATAAATTTTTTAATAAAGAAAATCTATCAAACTTATTTATTTATAAAAATTTAATTTCACATTGTACTCATTTCGCATATCTGTATAACCTTAGAAATAAACATTGCTGAGGGAATCAGAAGTGTATACAGTAATAGTGGTGCTAAGGGAATAACTGTCCTTTTCACACACTGTTTATTTGTGGGGGCAAAGTTTAAACATAACACACAATATTTAAAAAATATATGGCTGAGTAGATCATCCTTGGGACAAACTTAAGATGGAAAGCTGATGAGATACATACTGGCCATCTCCTCAAATAAGCCAGTACAATAAAATCTATCATTTTTACATTCTATAAACAAATACCCACAATATGTACAGCAAGTAGGAATTTTGAAAAGAAAAACAAAAAAATTAATAGCTAATAAAGTAAAGTTAACAAATACACTAATCAAATTAAAATTTAAGTCAGTTTATGTTAAGATTGCTTAAAAGAAATATTTAAACAGATTATTTTGGGGGCTCTAGTGACAAGGATATTCAGCATTTGCTTAATTCTATTAGATTAACAGGCTAAAATTTAATCTTGATATCATACTGTCAGATTATGAAACTCATAAGACTGTTCAAATCAGCTAGACGGTCAACATTTCATTTTTTCTACCAAAAATGGTGACTTTAAGAATATTGTCTTATGGTACGAAACAAAATCCTCTTGTTTGGCCAAACTGTTCATTTACGTTTTATCATTATATGGCATTAGGAGCATTTAGTTTTTAATTACATTAAAAAAAGATCACTTGATTGTATTATGACAGCTGTCATATTTTTTTAATTTTTAAATTATCAAATTGGCATACTTCTGCCTACGGATTCTAATATTGAAAAGAAGCAACATTTGTGGAATATCGTTTTTATCTTATGAAAAGTAAAAATGCAACTCAACACATACACAAAAAAATATTCAGTCTGCAGTAAAGTCAGATTAGTGGATTTAAATGCTAAACTCAGTTTTGTTTTCAGAACTAAATACATATCTTACACAAGTAAATAAAATAGTTTTAATGTTAGCCTTTCTAAATCAATATTTCCACAATATTTTTAAAAATAAATATATATTCAGTATATTTTTGGCAGCAACAGTTCTTGAAGACAGGTCCTATTAAAAAGAATAGATATTTAATGCTTATCAGCTTAATTTCATTTTTTTCTTAAATGTGAATAACCTTTTGTAAACACCTTAATGCCACATCAGGTTGAAACATTGATTGCAAAAGAGATTGCTCTAAAACATTACAAATGAAGTTTGTTAAATCTTTTTCTTTACTGAAGAAAAGAAATCCAAACAAACATTAAAGCAAGCAAGTTTATGGCATCATAGTGAGTGAATCTAGCTGACCATAAATACAGTCTAGTGAATACGATATACATTGCCTCTTGCTTGTAGCTTTGTGTGAAGTTCAGTTAATAGATTGTCTTAATATGGGATAATGGTTTGTTTGTTAGTCTAGAAAACCATTACTATGAGGTAAATTTACTCCTCACTTACGGGCTTATGACAACATCATATTGAAACACTGGCTCTCATATGATCACCAAAGTCAAGCCTGTTCAGTACGTAAATGAGTGACTGCTTGGGAATACCAGTTGCTGTAAGCCTGGATGTGCAGGTGGGGTAGTGGATAATGGCTTGTAATTATTAGAGCTGAGTTCCAATTCAAGTTGAGTTCATTATATTCACATGTGCAAATATCCTTGGAAAAGGTATGAAACCACCTCTTCTCCCTCCATCTATGGGTTAATTAGTAACACTTAAACCATTATCTCCCAATATATATATATATATATATATATATATATATATATATATATATATATATATATATATATAAAATGTGTACAAAATATTTAGATTAACCCATAGAAGTTGATATGCCTTTAAACAAATGTAGCCAAACCAAAACTTTTTGCAAATGTGGTTGTAGATGTTTGATTTTCTTCCAATCACTATACTTTTAAAAAATTTTTAATTTCAATCCAAGCAAGGCAATAAAGCCACTAAGATGCAAAGGCATACTGAGTGAGAGAGATGAGTAAAAGAAAAAGAATTAAAAAGCGATAATGATTGACATTGCATTTAAATTTTTGAATATCAAAATTGACTGGAAAGTAAGAGAGTTTCATAAGCGAAAAAGTGAGAGAGAAGAAACTGTCAGAATAGAACTTACGGTGACATCTAGCCATTCCAAATGTAAAATGATGAAACTTAGCTTCCAATCTAGTACTGCAATTAAATTCATAGAGTCTAGGTACCATAGAGGAAAGCTCTTCAGAACAATTACCATGAAAAGATTTATAGAAAAGGCACAGGGAAGCTTCATTACAGTGGTGGGAAAGTAGCTGATGCCAAGATGCCAGATCAGGACCAATAACATTGCAAATTCTTTGGATTTGATCAAGACTTTCTCAAACCCTTGAAAATAACTTGATGTGAATCAAAATAGTAATGGTATTAGCTGTTTCCCTACAAGGAAACCTGAAACATTTAGCATTCATTGACCGAGCAGATAAATACTGCTTTCAGTTGAGATTTATAAAATCTTTCCTTTAAAACTCTTTTTCAGGAATATATGTTTCTCAAGTCCAATAGCTGTTATTGCTCTTTCCAGTATTGATGGGTCTTTCCTTCCTAACCTTTTATTTGTAGTGTGGAATGTCAACATCTTGATTATGTCATTACTCTCTCTGAGTTACATGTGCTATCCATTTTAGTTGTTGCTGCTGTCAGTAGTCCTTAAGTGGTGTGGTTTCTGTTATTTTGTACTGTTTTTTTTTGTGATTTGGTAGCACCAGTCCAACATTCAAAGTCAGATGTTCTCTGTCAAGAACCTCAGGTTTCACTTGCTCAAACTTAGGAAAATTAAAACAATATATCTCGCTAATATTTTTCAAGTAATAAATGTTGTTTATGGTGAAGGTACTGCAACATTTCATGCTGATGTTTTCTCAGCAGACAATGGTCGACAGGATTCAAAATACCTGAGAATATGAATGTTGTATGGCAACATTCAAATCAAGTATGGCAATGTGGCTGTGTGTCATCCTTTGGAAGATGATGCTGTGTATATGATGGGATTGCAAGGGAGTCTTCTCTTTGGGTTCTTTCTGAAGAACCAAACAAGTATTGCTTCCAACTGAAAACAGAAAGGGCAAAATATTCTAACACTAGACCACCTGTTCCTATGGCAAAATTATTACGACTTCATGGAAATTTTTCACTCATCTGTTAAATTCATCTGATACTGCATTTTAATCTTTACTGAATTAAAAACATAAATAAAATAAAAGCAATATTTAACCTTCATTGCTTAAAAAAAAAAAGTAAAAAAAGAAAAAAAAAAGTGTCAAAAGGATGGTTATTCCTTTGACACTGCTATTATTGTATACGCTTTTAATTCCCTTGGCTATGTTTATTTACAAGATTATAAAAATATGTGAACCAAGTAAAATGTGATAATTATTATTTACCTTTTATAAAGAAATAAATTTGAAAATCTTTTTTTATTCAAAAAGTTATAAAAGATTACAAAATCATCAAAATATGCAAACTAACTCCAATGCAATGTAAATAGTGTAAGTAACTACAATGCAAGATGTATTTACCATTTTATAACTATGAAAGCAATTTTTTTATTCGACCTAATAAGGTTTCATATCTTTGCTGTCAATTCTAAAGAATAAAGAAAATGTATCAATCCATTTCCAGATGTTTGGGTTTTATTAAAATTCTAATCATTGCTTTTTGAAAAAAATATTGCTGAGGGAGTCAAAAGTGTATACAGTAACAGGGGTGTCAAGGGGATAACCATCTGTTTGACATACTTTTTTTGTGGGCATGAAGGTCAAACATTGCCAAAAATTATTTGGCAGATTGCAAAAGGCACCTAAAGCAGACTTTTGCTCAGAAAGATAAAAGTTCTGGAAGGATGGAATTATGAAGTTGCCTGAAAAATGGCAGATGAAACAAACCTAATAGCAAAATTTAAAAATAAATTTATTTCTACTTAATAAACTGAATGAACTTTTTGTCCATCCAATATTTCAAATTCTTAAACAAAATTTTATAAAAAAAAAAAAAAATTATATATGGCAGCCAAGATGTAATAAAAGTTCTTGGTTTTATATATGCACATCAAATTCTTAGAATATCTGACATGAAAGCAACAACTGTAGTGCATGCAACACTTATTTTCATTAACTGTTCTGGTTCACAATGAAGGAATTTCAGTTGGAAACATGTATAAATCTGAGTAAGATGCAAAGTTCTTTATAACACACTTCGAAGTAATTAAGCGTGAAAAATGAAAGAAAACACTCACAGAATAAGTGAAACAAATATTGTGAATAAATTTTGTAATTCTGTAGGCAATTGACTAAAACTGAGTTGATTCTCAAATGAAGGCAAATGGGAATATTTTACCAGATAAATGTACAACAACAATTACCTATCAAGAAAGAAATACATTTGCTCAGATAAAGTTT
>OZ038482.1:77933781-78008781 GCA_964036315.1 Acanthosepion esculentum | reverse complement strand
TTTCCTGCCTTATAACTGTGATTGAATCCTCATAAGAGACAAAATCCTGAATATTAATTGCCAAAGTAAAAAGGCTCAACTTTATGTAGGTTATTGGTAAAATATAAATCTTGCTATCCCCCGCCAATTTTGTCCTTGTGCCATACTAAGTTCAGCAGAGTAAATGTCTTGTTCTTTCTCTCTTGTAAATTTTGGTTAAAAAAAAATCAACTGCTCTAGCTTACTGGTACCCAAATGCCACTATTTTCCAAATAGTCTTTACCTGAATATGCCTTCAGTTTTATTATAAACAGTAAGATAAGACATTTATTACTATAAACATTATATTTAGCAAATATAAGTGTTTGTAAGACATCAATTTAAAAAAAAATTTTTTTTTAAGAGTTAAAGAAAAAAAGAAAAGGTGAAATTGACTTATCAGCCTGGACAATGAAAATTCTTATTAAAGAAAATGTTCTTTGATAAGACTTTCAATTGCTAAGGCCAGTAGGCTTCAATTTCACTTTTTAAAAGAAGAAAAAAAAAGATATATCTAGTCAAAAATGTTTAACCACTAAATATAAAGCTTATAGTTTTAAGAAATAATGTCAGATAAAAAAAATTATTAATTACTTAAATGAGTTATTTGCAACCTTTAAGCTGTTGCCAAAACATTTTTTTGAGGAGAGTGCAGCGAAAAATTAAATTAAAATTAATTTTTACTCTGACAATATCCTTTGCTAAATTGAAAATGTAAAACTGGTTAGTATGACCATGTGGTACATTCGGCTCATACATGTATTAAACAAATCAAGCATTTTTAAAACTGTTCACCTTGAGTAAACACTCAAGGTGAACAGTTTTAAAAATTTATATAAATTCTAATAGTTTTTTGTGGGCTGTTAATAAGAATTTAGAATGTGTGTCCAAAAATAAAATCCCACATTTTGTACTATCCCGACCAAAAGCTAACATTTCTAATTTTAAAGAAATGAAGGTTCACAATAACAAAAAAAAAAAGAAAAGAAAAAAAAGAAAAGAAAAAAAAAAGTTGCATTTCTCTTTTGATCCTTTTGGGAGTGGAGGTGGGAGGTGTTGACATTGAAAATTTCAATTTGTAGTGTTAGTTTAAAGGTGGAAAAGATCAATTTTAAGAGCAATTTGATCATGGAGAATCAATACATTTTAATCCTTCTCACTAACGGTCAGTCTTGTATATCTTTTGAGTTAGTCACCAGATATCAGATTTTTGCAGTTTTGTCTGAAAAGGTTTATGCTGTCAAATGTTTGAAATAAGAATTAGCAGCAGTATTTTAAAACATATTTGTTAGTCCTACACCAAACCAAAATATCTATAACCCTTAAGAATTGCTATGTTATAGAGTTTATTATGATAGCATAAAATTCTTCCAATGCCAGCATGTCTACAAATTTATTTACTTTAAAGTCAAAACAAGGTATCAACATTTTCATCTAGAAGAAATAAAAGAGTTCATTTCAGATGAAATGTTGCCAAAAATTATTTGAACTACCGTATTTGACGGCATATAAAATGCACGGGAGTATAAGACGCACCCAATTTCAGCAGGGCAAAACAAGAAAAAAATTAGTAAAATTATTAGTAAATGGTACATCCTAGGCTATATTTATGAGGTATTATTTTGGTTAAATAAGCCATGATTACAATTAAATGAAAAATAATAGGAAAAAAAAAGAACATGACCCTATAAAAATTTTATTATATCCAAAGGTAAGAAAACAAAATAAAAATCAAGCAATTGTTACAATTGAGCAAAACTAGAATTATCATTAAAATGTAATTCATCTTCAAATCCATCTTCATTATCAAAACTGATACTCATTTTCAATACTACTATCATAGTCGTTAAATAATGTGTCACCTAATTTTGGATGACTATCATGAATTTTAAACCTACATATGGCATATAAGATGCAGGGTATTCTAAAAGATATTTTTCTTAACAAAAAAAAAAAAAATTTGCTTTATATGCCGTCAAATATGGTAATGTCTCCATATTAGTTGTTTTTAGTGAATGCTACACTTTTAGCATTGTGTGAATTAACATTATTATTATTTACATTAAGACTATTATCCTCATCTTTGGCGTCATGACGTTTCGGCCATTGTGTCCTCTGGCTTTCATAAGGTGTATATCAATCTGGGTAACCTACAGGAATTGATATATACCTGATGAATGTCAGAAAGCACAATGGCCAAAGCATGATAACACCGCCAAACGTGTGGACAATAGTTGAAACTCCTCACACCGAGAAATTCAGACAGAAATTATCATTTCATGAAATATTACAGACTGGTATCTATATATTTCTTGTTTTGGAAGGTGTGCTTTCTAACCTTTGCATATGTGTATACCAGTCAGGTATAATAAAGAGCTTGGAATAAATTCTTTATTTCATTTGCATTTCTTACTCCAGTCTTTTCCACCCCAAAGACTAAAGAAAAAGAAGTATTTTCAGCATTTATTTCAATTGTTGCATGAGTCTTTGCCAATTTTGATTTTACTGCAGCATGGAAAGTTACCCAAAGTGAAAGGGAAAATAATGTAGTGTAACAGTAACGTGAAGACAAATACAACTTAGACTACTCGGATAACAGTTAATTCGACAGACCTAAATAATTACATGTAATAAAATAAATAAATAAAAATGAAAAAAAAAGCCCCAAAATCATTTTATCACATCTCAGTAGGCAAAAGTAATTCTTCATTTGCTGTATCCTTTCAGCACATGAGTGATCATGGCTCTCCAAAATATCCTATTCTTTGAAGCGCTTAATAGGATTTATCTTTTTGCTATCCTGCCTAATTCCTGTACTGCCTTCCATCTACACAAGCTCATTAGGTAGGTTATTTGCTGCTTTCCTCTGTCTCTCTAGCTTTCAATATGTTGTGCAACTGTCAAATTCTCCAAACTCTCTTTCCTTATTATGCATCTAAGAACTTTCAATTGTCTCTTTCAGATTTTATGTATGATAATCCTTTTTGTTTCCATTTTCCTTAAAGCTTCCATATTGGTCACATGTTCAGTCCATGGTATTCTCAGCAAAGACATTTCTGTTGATTGTAGTCTCTTCTTCAGGCACAGTTCAGCATTCACTGCCATATAGGAGGGACTGATATTACAAAACAGTCCAGCATTCTAAAGCAATTGTTTGGCTTGATTTATATTTACTCAGCTTATTTAGGTATGGCACAAGGCCAGATGATTATGCTGCATTTATCGACTAAAGAGTAAGTTTTCATTTTGTTTTTAATTAACAGTGAAACAAATTTGAAGTGGGCTCAAAAATCAAGCCCGACCATTAGAGAGTAATAACTATGCAACCAGAGACAACAGATAGTTACAAAGTATAGCTTAGTTGGGCACAGGCGAGGTTTGAACACATTGATCATGACCTGCAGGACAAACTTGCTATCTATCACTACAATTACAGCATGCTGGTAATGTAAAAGTTATCAGCATGGAATTGTGAGCAGAGTTCAAATCTCCCCCCCCCCCCAGTCACTTCTGAACAAATGTCCTTGGGGAAAAGAATATATTCATCTAGTTTCCTCCAGCTATAGGTTAAACAGTAGGGTAGATTGGATCATAGTAGCCAGTCTATGAAAAGAATGACTGAATTCAAAAGTATGCTTTCTAGTCAAGTTTGATCTTCAAAAATTGAAATCGTTAAATCAATCGTTAGCTTTTGTCTTAATTACAGTTTTTTTTTGTTCTTGCTCTTCAATGTTTTTCTTTTTCTTATATTCTATCACATTCAGTAACCCTCTGCATCTTAGCGGCTTTATTACCTTGCTTGGAGTAAAATGATAGAGAAAAAAAAAAATAGCACTTCGCTGTCTTTCCAAAGAAGTCAACACAATTCATAGATAATACAGAAGCAGAATCAGTGGTAGAACACTGGATTTAAGCCAAAATTGTATGCACAAATGTTTCTTTAACAGGATGTGCAGGTGGTAAAATGGTTAGAGGCTTGAAAATAGAAATCGGAGAGCTGTGTTCGAATTCCAGTTGAGATCATTACATTCATTTTCACACAAATATCCTTGGAAAAGGTAGGGTTCCATCATTTCCCCTCCAGTTATGGGTTAAATAACAAAGCAGACTGGACTCTCTAACCATGGTTAGCAACCAGCATAGGAGAATAACAGCTCTGAATTCAAAACCATGTGTGCCAATAGTGAGGCATGTACTTGAACTGTAACTAATATCCCTCAGCATTGTTGCAGTATAAACCACAGGTTGGGTCTGTGGGTGTTGAAACACAAATAGGTCTGAGTCAATGGGAATGCTCAGTAACCAGCAGCCAGGCTGATGATGAGAAATCACACTGATTTGCAGTGTGCCTTCATGTTGGAAACTGATGATGATGTATTTTGACAATTTCATTTGACTTCATTTTCAATGAAGTAATCATTCCCTTGCCTATGCAGATGGCAGATACTTTTTTTCATGGTAGAAACTCTTATCTTTACCTACTTTTCAGTAGCCAATGATAACCAAGTCTGGAATTTATGCTGTTTTCTAAAAATATTCTTATTGATAAGTAGAGGCATTATGCAAATTAAAGTGTAACCTCTTTCAAGCATTATATGTGAAAATAAAACATTTTTGTATACTATTATATAATTATGTTTTATCTATACTGGGCACCCCATAGTTCTGGCTTAGTAAATAACTACAAATAAAAGGTTACTAATAAATAAGAATGGCAATATAAAAATTTAATTTTCATCATTGTAATCACTTTTCTTTGGACTAATTTCTACATCTTGATTCTTCACATTTTGGTCACATACCATCCAGCCTTCCTCAGGTGTCTCTTGTGTTCCAGAATGTTCCAATGCTGAATCCTCTCTTGAGGTTACATGCACATCTTATATGTCCAGGCAAAAAACTGGACACAATGTATGTGAGGGATAGAAGTGCAGGTACCCCCAAAACAGAATTGGACAAACAAAATTCAGACAAGAACTTTCAGAAAATACTGGCTTGTTTTCTATTTATAGAATGGGAAATTCCCAACAAAATAAAAGTGAAAAATCTTTGCAAAAAAGACAAACATTTTTAATCTTATGAAATCCCTTAATTTAATCAGGATAAATTTCAAAGGTATTTGACTATTCTTTATTTATTCCTACTGCATTTTATCACAATTCTCAGAATGCCATATAAATGGAAAAGGTGATTTCTAAAACGGGTATTGTAGATGTCAATTATCAATGTTAACATACAAAATGCTGCTAACCAAGATTACATTCAAATTTTTAAAGCCAAAATCTGATTTTTTTTAATGCAAAGAATCTTAAATAATATCTAAATCTTAAATAAGCAGCAAAATTACATGGAAAATTGAAAAAGTAAATTTTATAGAATTGTGCATGTATATAGTTTTTATAACTTCAAATGTTACTTGTATTTGAAATAGATGCCAAATTTTTATTTTAGAGAGTACTTATGCCTGTCTATGAGAGCATTTGAGAAATCTTAAAGAAAATGTGCAGGTAGGAAATACTAATATTTTCTCTGATGCATTGCTTTAGCATTGTTGCTTGGCTATGCTGGCCCATTACAGGAAAAAAAGGAAATTGCCATTTACTGGAAATAAATGACAAAAAAGAAAAAAAAAAAAAAAAAAAAAAAAAGATGCCACTGGTAATTTTCCATGGGTGCCACCATTTTGGTTTTGATCAGATACTCTGCAGTACAAATTAAGCTAAACAACACCCCCCCCCACCTACCAGAACACATAATAAAAATATATCACAAAACGGGTTGTATTGTATGCTACTATATCTCTCCTGAATTGGAAAAGCACAGTTTTAGTTTATAAAACAAATGTCAGGGAGCAACATTTTATGGAATCTTAAAAATGGAAAAGTTTATTCACAGCAGCAAAAGTGTTATGTATTAAAAAAAGACAAAAAAAATAAAATAATAAAATAAAAAAAGTAGTAAAAACAATTGTCAGACTAGGTAAAAAGTTAATGCAGTCATTATTGACAGAACAAGGCTATTTTAGGTATAAAAGCTGAAATATTTTACTAAGTGTTGATAATTAACTGATAATGAAATCAAAATTAAATTAAAAACTATGATAATGGATTCTACAATTTTAGTTATTGATTATTTGAATAAAAATTTAGCTTTATTGCTTTTATAAATTGTCTTTTAGATCATTCACAATTGAATGGAATGCAACTGAACACAGTACCCATCAAAAGTGAGTTTCTAACCATCTATGAGAGAGCAGTATGTTTGCCCTCTAGGAAAACTGTTACATGAACACACTTCATTAAGTTCTAAATCCGAATATTAAGAATAAAATCTGAATTTAAATAAAAGAAACAGAAACTGCCTGACTAGAGGGTGTGTATGATAAAGGAACCCACTTATATGAGCAAGACAAAAGGTGTCATATGTAAACTCAGAATATTATATTGGCTCCTAAGCACAGTAAAAATAAATAAAAGCTTCCCATGTGAGGGAGATGGGGTGGGTGACATTATCATTATTTTTTCATATCTAGTCAAAAATTAGTATGTATTAATCTACACAAGAGATACCCAAACTTTTTAGACCAACTCCCTTTCATGGAATCATTGATCTCTCATCAACATCTAGGCATGTAAAAAAAAAAAAAAAAAAAAAAAATTGTTTAATTTAAATGGTAGAAATTCCATTGCCCCTTTTTTCATTATTTGTTTTTGATAAAATGTACTTTATCTGTTTTTCCTTTTTTCAATTTTTCTTCCTATGTGTTTAAATAATAATAATGAAAAACTTCATAAATAACATAGATAATGACAAATGCATTAAAAATAAATCAATATACCTTTTTATTGAATTAGTTGATATCATTAATGGGAACAATGTGTTTGATAAATAAGCGAATAGTCATTGATATTTACTTGGAAATTGGTGAGTTTTAGTTGTAAGTCACAAAGATTTATCAATCCCTAGAAATTTATTGACCCCTTTTTAGACCCCTAGCCATTTAGCAATTGCCTGCATAGTCCCATCAATCTCCAGGAACTGATACCAGCCACTTTGGGCAGCCATAGATCTACTCACAGTAGATATAGCTGACTGCTTTTCCAACTAACTTGTAAATCACTACTGGTAAGAGAAATCTGTGACACATAGGTCTTGAACTAAAAATGAAGACAGAATAATGAATTAAACACTTAAGGCAAAACATAGTTACCAAAATGTAGGAAGAATGAGAATAGAGCCACATCTGATAAAAGATAAGATAAATATAGTAGAATATTAGTTTGAATAACTTGTGTAATAATGACAAATTACTTTTATTGACTGGAGAAAAAGGAAAACTTGTTGATAGCAAGAGAGTTTAAAAATAGAATACAAAACAAACATTTACTTTGAAAGCAAGTTTCTTCAAGCAGAAATACAGCCAATCCTAATGTAGCTAACATTTGAATCTATAATCCTAAAATGAACATTCAGTACATTCATCAGGTCATCCACTAAATGCAAAATAATAAAATTTGCTTTATTGAATTAATGCCAAGTTTGGGTATTGATGGTTGAAGCCAATTTTGAATCATTCAAGCTTGAATGAAGGTTTTAAAATACTTGTTCTGTCAAAGTCTAGAAAGAAATATAGTAAAATCATAGTTGAAAGTGATAATAGGATTCCTCTGCAAGAGTTTCCTAATTTTGTATGAAAACAATTTAGAAAAGGGGTCCTTAACATGATTGATAAATAAATCATGGTGACTTATTAAAACTCACCAATTCCCAACCAACTATCACTGATCTTGCTACAGCTTATCAAATACATTGTTCTCACTGGTGATGTCAACCAATTCAATAAAAAGGTATATTGATTTATTTTTTGTGTGTTTAATATTACCTATATTATTTATGAAGCTGTTGTTATAATAAACAAGCATACAAATTGAAAAAGGAACAACAAAATCTGAATCATATCAAGAAACAATAATGTAGGGAAAGGTTAAAGGAATTACTTCTATGTGCCATGACCTTTCAGGTTATTGGCAATCATGCCTCTCCACAATTTCTTGTCCATTATTGCTCTTAATAGATTTTAGTCCGTTTCCTAAATCTTGCTCCACTATTCATTTACTCAAGATTGCTAGGTAGGTTATGTGTTGTTTGCCTCCATCTCTCTTTGCCTTCAACCTGTCCTGTGAGTATCAAATTTTACAAGCTCTCTTTCCTCATTATGTGCCTTAAAAATTTCAACTATCTCTACCTGATGTTAAGTATAAGTGTCCTTTTTGTTTCCATTTTCTCTAAAACTTTGTTGTTGTTCCCATGTTCAGTCCATGGTATTCTCTGCATCCTTCTGTAGAACTCCATTTCTGTTGTCTCAAGTTTCTTCTTCATCTGTAGGGAGATTGTCGAAAATTCACTGTCATATAGAAGGACTGAAAATTACATAACAGTTCAGTACTCTTTACCTTTAAATAAAACAATATTTGATATTTTTTGAGAATGAAATTGATGTCCTAAAAAATTCGGAACCTCTGATTTCGAACACGAGGCAACATTGACATTTTTTGCATACTATAAATTATGTAATATAGCTTACAAGACTGACAAATGTGGTTATGATAAAAGTGATTGATAAAAAAAAAAAACCCCCAAAAACCCCAAAAAACAATTCTGAAGATGGCAATTTGTGAATCTGTTTATATAACACAAACATTCATTCAAGGTTGTTAGTTGCCTATTTTCCAGCAAACCCCCATTGGGTGATTGTTACATCACCTTTGTCTGAACTTGTACCATCCATTGATAAGCTTAATAAATATAATTGTATCTTTTTTTTTTTTATAGTGAATAAAATATTACAATTAAAGTAGTGAAATTATTTGATATTAACACTATTTTAAACTCTCTGTTAATTTTGTGGCTATATAAAGATTATATTCTAAGAATTTAACATTCTGAAAATACAGTTTTTAGTTCAGTTGTTAAAACTTTTTGAGTTAAATAGGGTCAATTAAATTCAAAGATTTTTAAAAAATAATCCCTTTTTAGATTATTTCATTGGAATTTATTTAATGAATTTATAGATTAAAGATATAGCAAATCCCCTTTTTAAATACAGATTAGCTCCACATTTAAACAAAGTACATTAAAAATAGCAAGTATAATTTTTTGATCTCATCACAGATGACATTAGAAAGAAATGATGTGGCTGTAAAAGAAAAAAAGCTAAAACTTGTAAAAGATAAACAATGTGCAAGATTCTAGATTCAATAACTCTTTTTACTGTAAAATACATTTTTAATACATAATTCATATTCCAATTTGGTTCAACAGCTTATTTTCAAAAATTAATTAAATATTTTCAATAATTAAAAAGGGAAGAGGAAAATTTTCACACTTTAACACACAAAATTTAAAAACAAATCAATAAAAACTTAAAAAAATGACAAAATGATTGCAACATTGTGAAAATATAATTTGCAAAGTGAAAGACAACTTAATCAATATTACAAATCTGTCAAAAAAATACACAGCCATTTAACATTAAAGTAAAAAAATATACTATCTCTACAAAACCACTTAGTCCATCTTACAACCTCACAAACATATTCCTTCTACTTTTTAAATTTCTGCAAGTCCTATTTGGTGATTGCCATCAGCTGCTTCATTATGTTCTTAATCTTGTCAAGTGATTCAATGATGATTTGATGGTTTTATGAGAAGCCTGAAATCATAGAAATTTATGCACAGTAGTTTTTTTTTAAAGCTGACTTCTTATCAATGAAAACTAAGAGCTCTAGGCTTGTTTTGAATTTTCTTTTACAATAAATTTAATAAGCCTTATAAGCTTTGCATGAGAAATCAGTCTTAATACCTCGTCTAATTACAAATTCAAATGATCTCCTCAGCTATTAATTGTTTATCAATTCAGTAACTAATCTAATTTCAATATGCATGAAATTATAAATAAAATCAAACCCAAAGAACATAGAAAGGCTATATCTGAAATGGAAGGGTGGGTGAATCTATTTTGGCAGACCATACCTGGAGGGAGATGGGTGTATATTACTCTCCCCAGAAGGAAGTTTAAATCACTGATAGAGAGTGAAGAAACTGAAAGAACCAGCATACAAAAGGATACTGAAAAGTTCTCAGCCTCACCGATTTCTCAGCATCTAAGCAAACAGAATAGTTAGGAAAGTCACTTCTTTTTCAACCCGAGAACTTTTCAGTAACCTTCCCCCATCAGATGTCAACTTGTTGGTTAGATATACAAGTTAGATTGGTGTGGATTTCAGCCTCGTAGGGCTTTTGTTGTTCAGTAGGGATACAAGGTGGAATTCTTTGTTTTGTTGGAACAAAAGGTGAGGGCGTGGATTTTGAACATCTTAGTGCTAAAAATTATGGAACAAGCTACCATTTCTTTGCATTGCACTATTTAAGAAAAACAAAACAAAAAGCTTTTCCTATAGAACAGCTGAAAGCCATAGAATGGATCAGCCCTAACATTATGAGAGCAGCAAAATTTCAAATGTCCAGCAATATTTTTTGAATGGACAAAAGGTTTTAAGTTTCCTGGATCAGTATTTGTCAAGAATAAATTTGATTATCCTAAAATGTTTTCTTCAAAAACCAATTAAAAATGCTAAAATCACATTTACAGTATTAAAAATGTATTGATTTGCAAGGTTGACTATGGGGGGGGGGGTAACAGCTTTTTGATCTGACTGCTTGGACAGTTAAGTCAGTTATAAGAGAATTGTTTGCCCAAGTACTTACTCTTCACTATCAACAATCACAATATGCCAATAACAATTTTTTTTGTCTAGATAGACTGTGGAGAGTAGTGAATGTATGCTTTTCTCAAAATCATAAGTGTGAAATAAGCATGGCCACTATTAGCTGAATTTTGTCCATTAATTCCATTTTCAGTGTTGTTACTTAGTTATGAATGAATATTTCTTTATGTGGCTTAGTTTTCATTGCCACATTTGAAGTAATGAGCTCGACTTACATTGCCAACAAGATAAAGAAATTAGAATATTTAGAATAAACCAATGATAAAAAAGGATGGTAAGTTATAAAGCAACAACTTATAAAGAGGACAAATAAAGACTGGTCTAGGGTTTGTTTTTTTTTAAAAAATCAATTCACCCCAAGCAAAGTGATAATGCCACTAAGGCACAAGGGGCTACTCAGAGTAAAAGAGAATGAGAAGACCTCATCAGGATCTCAATCCAAACAAGGGATAAACCTTTATTCCTGTTCAAAAGATGAGGGAGGAGTGTGAACCAGGTGATAGGCAAACATATCTACTCCTATTGAAGAAAAATAAATAAATGAATAGTAAATGAAATGTCATAATTTTGGCAGAGTCGTTAGAAGTATAAAGTTGAAGTAGATTTTAGAAGGAACTGGAAACCCAATCCTGAACAGAAAACAAGAGATAAACCTCTACTCCTGTTTGAACTGGATGATAGACAAACCTATCTACCCCTATTGAGGAGAAAAAATAATAATTAGTAAATAAAATTTCAGAGTTCAGACAGAGACGTTAGGAGTATAGGATTGAAGTAAACTTTAGAAGGAAGTTGTAATCTTACGCAATGCCCATGAGAAAACCTTTTGGAAATGGACAATATTTATATAGAACTTGAAAAAAGAATCCTTTGAATAAAAAGTAAGCTCATCAACAATCTACCTAACTTAAAACAGAAAATATCAATGATGAAAAAAAGCCAAGCATTGTTATTCAGAGAACATTTATGAAAAGAAACAGAATTTCATCATTGTACACCAGAATAAAAATTACACAACCAGTTCAGTCAAGATAGACAAATCACAGAAAAACAGTAAATATCTTTGTGGAGGAAGTGGCAAGATAAAACATTATTGAATATTGTCCCCAGAATGAATATAAAACAAACATGACAGATTAAGGACAGTTATACACTGGGAATTGTGCAAATAAATTGCATTCAACCATATAAAATAATATCAACACAAAAACAGACTGTACTAGAAAACAAATAGAAATTTTAAATTCTCTGAAAGGTTGAGATTTAGACAGGATCATTCCATCCGAGCAAGAAGATTTGTTATGAAAAAGATTGTAGACATAAATGTATTAAGAGATCACAAAGTGAAGATCAAATAAACTGAAATAATATACAAAATATAAGGATCTCACTTGGCAGCTTAAGCTGTTTGGAATATGAAAGAACACTTGGGATTATAACTAAAACACTAAAAGTAAGATTGGAATAGGTGATAGAAGGAAAAAAATCAGACTTGTCCTTACTACAGTAATTTTTGGGCCAGAAAGAAATGTTGAGGAAAGTGCTGAAGATTTTAGACTACTTTCTCTTACTCAGTTACAGTCACAAGAATTATAAAATAATAAAAACAAGAATTTTTCAGAATGGCAAGCACAGTTCTGTAATATAGTAGAAATCCATAAGGCTTTTAGTTTTAGTCAAGTTGCCAGTTTAATGATACTTATTTACTTCTCATTACCATATAATATTCTTTTATTCAAACAAAATAATAGACAGCCTATAGCAAACTAAACATTTTATTTCATTAGTAGAACTGTCAGATATTTTCATCATGATTCCATGTGCAATTCTCACTGGTTATTTCTCAGTTGTGGCCTTGTGCCAGACTACAATGTTATGAAGTATCAAAAATAGTCTCGCACATCATCAACTCCTGTCATAAGTTTGTCATAGGTACTCTGCAAAAGTAGCCTTGTGTCAGATTAGTAGAGTACAAGGTAACAACAATGGATCCACAAGAGAATAAAGCTTAATACAATAATTAATGGGACTGCAAGAGAAGCTTGCTAAACCTTGACCAAAGCCAGGGTTTCCCAACCTGAGAGATATCACCCACCAGAAGGTGATTTCAACTGCTGGGTGGGCAATGAGCAACTAAACAGAAAATGGTGGGCGATATAGGATTTTGAGTATTAAAAAGGTATTTCAACATATGCTACTCAAAAAAAAAAAAAAAAAAAAAATTAAAACGAGATATGCAAATAATCTGTATAAAAAACAGGAGGTTAATTGGGTCATATTCCTAGATATAAATATCCTACAAACAACGAATATTTTGATATTTTCTATAGTTTTCAGAAGGGTCATTAACATTCAAATAGTTCTTCAGTATTTGTCATAGCAAAAAATATTTGTTGAATTTTTATTAGTTGCTAATAGTGTATATTCTTTTTAATTTCATAATTATTAACAATTATTTTATTTTTTTGTCAATATTTGCAATGCTAACTCAAACCATAAAACTAATCTTGACCATAAAACTAAATTGTATTTATAGTTTTCAATGGCTGAGTTTGCTTTTGTTTGTTCACTGATGCAGCAGGTACCACATAAGTCAGTATTATTTGTTACCTCCATTTGATATTTTTGCTACATTATGAACTTAGTTTATGAACCAGTAACAAACATTTACCAAACAATTTTGGTATGCTTTTGAATATTTACTATACAGGAGGATGGTGGAAGATGTTTCCATGTGAAAGTGCATGATGACACAAAAAAGGTTGGGAACCCATGATCCAAGTGCTAAGTTCACTAAATATCTATATTTTATTGGTGAGAATTAATATTAAGTTAGAACATTTATTTTTGCAATTACATTTATATATTATCCATTAATCTAGTCACTCATATCCTCATCTTGGTTGTTATGGTCATACCTTTTTCAGAAGTTGTCTATCATCATATTCTTGGTAAACTGGGAATCTTGAACAGAAACCTTTAACTCACAAAGGTAGATTGTTTTTATTCCACTATAATAGAGGATATCCCGTATTAGTTAATTTTGATAAGCCTTACTTTTAGTGAATGGTTGAGCTCTCCCTTGTGTTCCCTACAACAACTACATAGAAAGGTAAGGCTTGAAGAACATTGAAAAGCTACAATTTATGGAGATCATGTGTGGAAGGGAAAGTTGGGTTGCCAACTACTATAAAATGAAATTAGAATTACACAGAAAGAACACCAATAGAAAATAAGACAACTGAAAGAATCAGTATATATGCTATGCTCTAATCACTTTCTCAGTAGATTTAGCAAAAAAATGAGCACCATATGGAAACCTTTAATTAGACAAATAAACAGTTTAAGGCAATACAATTCTACATGCCAATTGTCCTGTAGAATAATGGCTTAATGGATAAATGTGTTGGATAATTACATCAAATTATTTGGTCTTAATTTCAATTCCTAGATTAAGCAGTAAAAATTGATTTACACCGGTTCAAGAGAGAAAACAAGAGTGGCATTGTAAGGAACAATTTCAAAGTTGCACTCTATCATTGGAGAGGGGAATGAGAACAATCTAACACCATAGATTGATTAAAGGATTTCATTTGAAATTCCAAATATGTAAGAGAAAGTCGTAGGGTCTGACAACCCTGGACAATAGGATCAAATAGATTTATTCAACAAGATATTATTTTGTATTTGGGGGAAATTATACATATTTACACTGTTTAGCTTAATTTGGCCCAACGATAAATGTGGGTAAATGGAGATGAGGAAAATTGTATTCTATCAGTCTTAGGAGCAAGTTAGGAGTAGTGTTGCCAAATTGAGCTTCATTATGAATTTACTTATTAGCGGTCTAAATTAGCTCAGTATATTTTAAAATGTAGCCCTCAAATATTTAAGTTCTGAAAATTTAGTAGTGCTGAGTTTTGAAAAGTAGCCTGATCTGATTGGAAAAGTCAATGTACATTGTTAAGGAATACCAAAAACCTTAATTTTCTTTACCTGAACTCAAACAATAACCAATGGTACTAGGAAGGCAAATGTAACTATTTTGGCAACAAAGCATTTTGTTTGTTTGGGGTTTTATGGCATATCAACCACTATGGGTTATTTAATGCCAGATCCAGTATTTACTAGATATATCAAAAACGTATAGCTGGCAACATCATTGTTTCCCATCACATTTTAGGGGTAAGGTGTTAATATGTTTAGTGTAGGGTTTGGGAGGGAAAGTTAATTGTAAGTTGTAGTTGTTTTGGGATGGGTTAGATGTGATGGGGCATGACATGACCAGCCGATTGATCTGATCGACGGCCTTTTGGTTGGACGTAGTTTATCGTTATACCCAGGACGTGGATGTAGTTTATCGTCATACCCAGGACGTAAAGCATGTTGTATGACATTTACTAAACTTAGTGCAAAGTTAGAGAAAATGGAAACAAAAAGGACACTTACACGTAACATCAGAAAGTGTTGATATGCGTTTCCCTTCCTATTTCTTAGTCTAATGTGTAGTTTAGTTGGTAGGGTAGTCATAGTTTTTAATCTCCCTTATATTCTGCCCTTACCCTTATTGCTTGGGAACTTATACAGTCTATTTTCCGACTCAATGCTTTCCAACCAACTTTAATCTGCAAAATTTTACATGCAATGTCATTTGCTATCTACTGTCCTCATTACTCTTTCTGTTCATGATTAATGCTTATGTTCCTAATTCTCCCACTTCCTGTAACCTCCTTGTGTCTTAGTGGCTTTACTGCCTTGCATTAAGTTAAACCAATTAAAAAAAAAAATTACATATCATGACACTTAGTTTAATGTAACACAGTAGAAACTGTGATAGATGCCAGTCTTAAAGTGGGGAGGGCCTGTCTTAAAGTGGGGAGGGCCTGTCTTAAAGTGGGGAGGGCCTGTCTTAAAGTGGGGAGGGCCTGTCTTAAAGTGGGGAGGGCCTGTCTTAAAGTGGGGAGGGCCTGTCTTAAAGTGGGGAGGGCCTGTCTTAAAGTGGGGAGGGCCTGTCTTAAAGTGGGGAGGGCCTGTCTTAAAGTGGGGAGGGCCTGTCTTAAAGTGGGGAGGGCCTGTCTTAAAGTGGGGAGGGCCTGTCTTAAAGTGGGGAGGGCCTGTCTTAAAGTGGGGAGGGCCTGTCTTAAAGTGGGGAGGGCCTGTCTTAAAGTGGGGAGGGCCTGTCTTAAAGTGGGGAGGGCCTGTCTTAAAGTGGGGAGGGCCTGTCTTAAAGTGGGGAGGGCCTGTCTTAAAGTGGGGAGGGCCTGTCTTAAAGTGGGGAGGGCCTGTCTTAAAGTGGGGAGGGCCTGTCTTAAAGTGGGGAGGGCCTGTCTTAAAGTGGGGAGGGCCTGTCTTAAAGTGGGGAGGGCCTGTCTTAAAGTGGGGAGGGCCTGTCTTAAAGTGGGGAGGGCCTGTCTTAAAGTGGGGAGGGCCTGTCTTAAAGTGGGGAGGGCCTGTCTTAAAGTGGGGAGGGCCTGTCTTAAAGTGGGGAGGGCCTGTCTTAAAGTGGGGAGGGCCTGTCTTAAAGTGGGGAGGGCCTGTCTTAAAGTGGGGAG
Source organism: Acanthosepion esculentum (assembly GCA_964036315.1). Lineage (NCBI taxonomy): Eukaryota > Metazoa > Mollusca > Cephalopoda > Sepiida > Sepiidae > Acanthosepion > Acanthosepion esculentum. The sequence goes on along the minus strand of OZ038482.1, from coordinate 77,992,424 downwards.
GGCCTGTCTTAAAGTGGGGAGGGCCTGTCTTAAAGTGGGGAGGGCCTGTCTTAAAGTGGGGAGGGCCTGTCTTAAAGTGGGGAGGGCCTGTCTTAAAGTGGGGAGGGCCTGTCTTAAAGTGGGGAGGGCCTGTCTTAAAGTGGGGAGGGCCTGTCTTAAAGTGGGGAGGGCCTGTCTTAAAGTGGGGAGGGCCTGTCTTAAAGTGGGGAGGGCCTGTCTTAAAGTGGGGAGGGCCTGTCTTAAAGTGGGGAGGGCCTGTCTTAAAGTGGGGAGGGCCTGTCTTAAAGTGGGGAGGGCCTGTCTTAAAGTGGGGAGGGCCTGTCTTAAAGTGGGGAGGGCCTGTCTTAAAGTGGGGAGGGCCTGTCTTAAAGTGGGGAGGGCCTGTCTTAAAGTGGGGAGGGCCTGTCTTAAAGTGGGGAGGGCCTGTCTTAAAGTGGGGAGGGCCTGTCTTAAAGTGGGGAGGGCCTGTCTTAAAGTGGGGAGGGCCTGTCTTAAAGTGGGGAGGGCCTGTCTTAAAGTGGGGAGGGCCTGTCTTAAAGTGGGGAGGGCCTGTCTTAAAGTGGGGAGGGCCTGTCTTAAAGTGGGGAGGGCCTGTCTTAAAGTGGGGAGGGCCTGTCTTAAAGTGGGGAGGGCCTGTCTTAAAGTTTACTGATTGATTTTTTTTTCCTACTTTAATACAAGTGGGAAACTACAGAACTCATTAAGCAGGGCCCCTGAAGAAGATATTCTTAAGTTCAGAAAGGTAGGTGAAAAATTTGTTTTCCTTAAGAAAATATCCATGAAAACTTGCATAGTGGAGAGATTAACCAATGTAAAAATAAGGTCTGATAAAAAAGATTTTAAATATTTGCAGAATAAAAGTCAAAGTCACAAAAATAAATGAATGTGAGAAATAAAAAAAATAGGATAATGGCTGCATCAGTGGTTGGTCAATTATTAATGAGATGGAATTAATCAGTCTAATTAGCTAATTTTGGATCAAGCCATCAGAGCAATGCAATAAGGCTAATCTGACATGTGATGAACAGGTGTATAAATCTGAAACACCTGGAGAAGAAAACTAAGAATAGGTAATGAGTTTTGTGATCTGGAGAAACAGAATATCATTCTATAAAGTGAAGCTAAATATTTTGATAATTTCTAAATAAAAGAGAATTTTATTATGATGAACAATAGAAATTTTGAGTTTTCTTTTGTAAATAATAATTTAAAATTTAAATAGACCAAGCCAGGAAACTAGATCTAGTCATAAAATACCAACTACATGAGATTTGTGCAGCTCTTACGTAACTTGACAGCCAATCATGCAGCAAATTACTGTGTTAAGAAACAGGAAAATTTAATTAGAAACAAAGAATAGAGTATTGAACTGTTATGTAATATCAGTCCTCTTACAGGGTAGTGAATGCTGGACAATCTCACAGATGAAGAAACTTGAAACAGAAATGTGATTCTACAGAAGGATGCTGAGAATACCATGGACTAAACATGTGAGCAACAACAAAGTTAGAGAAAATGGAAACAAAAAAGACACATATTTAGCATCAGAAAGAGACACTTGAAATTTCTAGGTCACATAATGAAGAAAGAGGGTTTGGAAAATCTGATACTCACAGGGCAGATTGAAGGCAAGTGGTACAAAGAAAAACAATGCATAACCAATATTGAGTAAATGGATGGCAGAACAGGGTTTAAGACAGATGACAAAAAGACAAAATTTATTAAGAGCTCCAAAGGACAGGAAACTGTGGAGAGTCATGACCATCAACATCCTGAAGGGACATAGTACATAGAAGAAAAATAAATTCTTCTGTGAAGTCAAAAATATACCTATTGCAATGTCTAGAGTAAATAATCAGTTTTTCATATTTCTTAGACCTGCTATAAGGAAAATATAGTGAATATGGCAATTTAAAAAGTGTGAAAAGTGGAAATATATGCTGCCTTGCAAAAAAAGAAAATTATTCCTTCATTTAACAACCATAGAGAACCTTTTCTGCCTGCCATCAGCATGGCTGATGCTAGAATCCAAGAGAGCAACACACTGTGCCTTCTTGGCCTCATGTTTTTTAACTTGTAGTGGGGCAACTACATCGATTACAAGGAAAGTTGGGTCACTGTGTCATGCCAGAAAACTTACAAATCTACCATCCATCTGTGCATTAAATATTGTTGCCATATCTGATCTAGTGCCTCTGCTGTACATCTTGAGATTCTTGACAAAATCCAAAAAAGGATCTGTAATGTACATCTTGAGATTCTTGACAAAATCCAAAAAAGGATCTGTAATGTACATCTTGAGATTCTTGACAAAATCCAAAAAAGGATCTGTAATGTAATCAATCCTGACCAGATATCTTGACTTCAGTCACTTTCTCACTGACATGACATGGCTTCCCTCTATCTAATATTTCCATGGCAACTTCTCTGACAATCTCTTTCCCATGATGCTCAGGCTTTCTACTAGATTGGTATCTACATCTTAACTTTTTACTGTTGAAACAGTTAAATGCAACCACCACTTCTAATCCAACAATTTCTTTTCTTGCACTTCCCACCTGTGTAATTTCATTTACTTGCTTCCCTGATAGCTACAATTTTCAAAAATTTAAATGCAACATTAATTGCCATCTTCTGTCCTTTCCTCAATCCTCTGTTCTCAGTCTTCTTTTTCACTTTCATTCCCTGTAACCCCCCTGCATCCTAGTGGCATTCCCACCTTGATTGTGAGGAAATGATTAATAAAAAAAAAAAAAAAAACCCAATAGTACCTATAATTTGTCAAACACTTTAAAGGATCCCAAAGACTCTCAAGAAATAAGAACTGTAAAGATCAAGATAACATTATTATTAAAATTAGCAGGAATACAGAGAAAAAAAACTCCAATGATTCTGGTGATACAAAAAAGTTACAAGAACATTAAAATATACTAAATTCAAGGCACTAAAGGATCATAAAATTTAATATTCAACCACAGATATGGTTAAATCTTTATATCTGACCAAGAAAATGTTTTATTTTAACACTTTAAGTACATCTGCATCATTTTGATGAAAAGGCAATATGCAAAATAAAAAGTTAATTTTATCATAGTCTGTGTCTATAAGATAACTTCCATTATAAAGAACCAGTGAAGTTTGAACTTGAAAAGTTGTTTACACTGCATTAAACAGTGCAATTAGCAAATAAAGATTTTTACATAACATTCACCTAAATTTTAGAAATATGCTATCTGATTTAAATAAAATTTTCAGAATAGTCATTTATGAAAAAATGAGTTTTTGAAAGAGTTTATAGAAAATGTTAAATAAAAACACCATTTTCATCTTAACTTTTTTAATTGCAACAAAATTGACATCTAACAAAAATAAAACTTCAATAAGACTTTACAATTATTTCAGTACATGTTTTTAATATATTATAAGACCGTACAGTTACCAATTAAAAGCTGTCCTGGCATCGAAGCATGTTAAATTTTAAAATTCAACGATATGGGTTGATATTTTACAATAAAAATATTTTATCTCAAGCTGTCAAAGGCTATACAGCACCAGAAGATACAAAGTTCCAACATCTAAGCACAGGAACATGCAACATTTAAAAGTATAAGCAATTTTTTTTATAATTAAAAAAAAAAAAAAAAAAAAATTATATCTTATATAAGTGTAAGGTATTTTTTATAAGGTATCACTTTTCATCAAAGTTGTTTGCCAGTAACTAGAATACTGAAATAGGACATTTCTGTGGTCATATATCAAAATTAACTTTTTATACATGTGGTTGAATGCTAATTTTTAGCATTCTTCAGTCAGATTGTAGTCCCTGGATAGCTTTTAATATCACCCTAAAAACTATGAGGAAAAAGAAAAGTGATCCATATCAATGCTTGCAGGGTTTACAAACAATAAAAAAAAGATCAAAAGGAAGCTTTTTCTGTATCAAAAAAAAAAAAAATGTTTGTCCTACCTCAATATAAAGTAATGGTTAACAAGTTAATCTTTTAGGGTTTTTTTCTACTGTAATAACTTTAATAGTTACTTGATGCCTCCACACTTTTAATCTGGTGCCATTCTAAGGAAAACTTAGAAAATAACTAATGGGGAAATTTAACTACAGGTTCAAGTGTGCTGTAAGATAAAAAAAAAGTTGGAAAACATTGTCCTAGGAAATCTATAATTATTTAAGCTTATATATCTTGAATACCAAAGTTACATTTAATTTCTTCCAAACATGTGAGGGCTTACAGCCACATCACGTTGAAACACAGGCTCCTGTATGATCACCAAAGTTAAGCAAAAATAGAGCCAAGTCAGTACCTTGATGGGTAACCACTTGGGAGTATCAGGTGCTGTAAGATTGGATATGTGAGTGGTGTAGTGGATAATGACTTGAAATTGTTAACTGGAGAACCAAGCTCCAATGCAGTTGGGTTCATTATATTCCCTTATGTGAAAAAATCCTTGGGAAAATTGTGAACCCACCTGTTCTCTCCCCAGCTGTGTTTAATTAGTAAGACTTGTATCTAAGAAAAAAAACACATGAAAGTAAAAAAATATTTTCTGGCTTTAAATAACCTGCAAATGATTGATTCATTTTCTTTGTTTTAACAATCAATATAAAAAAAAAATGTGTGAAAAATTCTAACAGATTTATTTATAAATAAATGTTTGATATATGAAATCTACTCCAACTCTATACCTCTGATGTCTCCACCTAAACTCTGAATTTTTTCCCCTCAATAGTAGTTAGGTTCAAATACTTCTTAAGTCTTTTGAACAGAAGTTAGAGGCTTATCCCCTGTTTCCTCTCTAAGATCGGGTTCCCAGTTCCTTATAAAGTCTTCTTATTCTCTTTCACTCCAAAGTGACTTAGTGGCATTATTACCTTGCTTTAGGTGAATTGATTAAAAAAAAATAAAAAATAAAAAAAGAGTTAACTAAGAGTAAACACACAATAAGTTGAAATAATAAATTGAGTTGAAATAATTTTTTTTATTAATATGAGAAATAAGAAAAAATGAATTTTGATTAACCAAATGAACAAAAGAGAAATCCAGACCAAACAAAATTCACTTTAATATACAAAGTGATGCAACAAAAATAAGGTGTTTTTTTTCCTTCCTTTTTTTATAATTGAAACAATGATTGAAATGTCTGTGAGAAAGAGAAAGAAATGAGGTCTTCCTGTTATGATTTAACTGACCACTCCCAAACAAGTGAGCCACTGCCTGCTTCAGGGCATCAAAAAAGCAGAGTGGTACACCTTTATATATGCCTTGCCTTCCTTTGTCAGATATGATGTCAGTAATGTCTGGTCACATGACCAAATATGCTACAGTGATTTGAACAAAATTTTTCATTAATTTATTACCAGCAATAAATTTTAGGGTAGGAAAGTCAGATGACATATTTTGAACAAACAGAACATAGCATCTTTTAATAAAATGGTCTCTTAAATATTCTGTAAAAATGTCAATAACAGCATTTCATCACAAAAAAATTTTTTTCTATTTTTAGAAAGCATTTATAGTACTTAGATTATCTTTGTGTGTGTGTGTGTGTGTGGGGGGGGGGTATTCCTTTCATCAGGTTTTGTTTTCATTTACCTAAACTTTACACTCCCATCCCAGATTATTATGCAAGCTTCTATTAGAAAAAATAATGCCGATTTCAGTTCAGAAAAGAAAGGTTGGACAGATACTACACTTTTAATTTGTGTTAGAAAAATGTTATATATATAATGATAATCAGTTTGTTAAGTGCCACACATGATACACGATTGGGTGATCATTTATCTTTTGATACATGACTGACGAGGCAGAAGATTTTCCCCACAGTAGGTTGCCATTTCCTTCTGTGATAAGGCTAAAGAACCCAGTTGTCCTGTTATTCAACTCATAGCTGAGGAGGAGAAGAGATGGATTCATACCTTTCCCAAGGGTATTAGCATGTAAGTGAATGTAATGGATTCGACTGGAATTCAAACTTGGCTCTCTGATTCCTCAATCTGAGCCGCTATCCATGTTTACAAAACCAGAAGGTGAATGACACTAAGAGTAGAATATAACAATCATAAATAAATTAAAATTCTTTTGTTTTATGACTCATGTGAAAACCTAATAATAGTAAGGACTTGAAATATCAATTCCTGCAATGCTGTCATGGATAAACTAGTTCTTTATATTCATTAAGTTTAATTATAACATAATTTTAACACTTTTTAAAAATCTTATTCGGCCGTTCATTCTTGAAATTTGATGGAAATGACTGATCTTCTTTATTCATTCTAATCTCTTTGGTAACATTCTGAGTTTTAATGCTTTCAACATATTTCTAAGTGCATTTGAAAAATACTACAGATAGCTAGTCCAAGATATTATATATATAATATATATATATATATAATATAAAATATATATATATAATATAATATAAATATAATATAAAATATATATATATATATGTATGTATATAATATATATATATATATGTATATAATATATATATATATGTATATAATATATATATATATATGTATATAATATATATATATATATGTATATAATATATATATATATATGTATATAATATATATATATATATGTATATAATATATATATATATGTATATAATATATATATATATATGTATATAATATATATATATATGTATATAATATATATATATATGTATATAATATATATATATATGTATATAATATATATATATATGTATATAATATATATATATATGTATATAATATATATATATATATGTATATAATATATATATATATGTATGTATATAATATATATATATATGTATAATATATATATGTATGTATATAATATATATATATGTATATAATATATATATATATGTATATAATATATATATATGTATATAATATATATATATAATATATATATATATGTATATAATATATATATATATATATGTATATAATATATATATATATATATGTATATAATATATATATATATATATGTATATAATATATATATATATATATGTATATAATATATATATATATATGTATATAATATATATATATATATATGTATATAATATATATATATATATATGTATATAATATATATATATATATATGTATATAATATATATATATATATATGTATATAATATATATATATATATGTATATAATATATATATATATATGTATATAATATATATATATATATGTATATAATATATATATATATATGTATATAATATATATATATGTATATATGTATGCAGGAAAATAGGAAAGAACACGTTAGGTAGGTAATCCGGTGTTCTTTAGTATTTTGCTTTTATTTCCAAAAAGACAGTGCTCCATACAGAAGTAGAGCTTATATTATAATATTTTTTGTTTTTAAAAATATGATTCCTTCGCTACATAAGAGTTCTCATGTTTCAAAAGTGAGAGCCGAGACCCCTAACATAATTTTTGAAGTTATGTAGAGTTAAGGTGCCTGGACCCGCTTCCTTGTCAAGCGAGAATTTGGCAATAAGCTTTTGGTTAGCGCATGTTTATAAGTGCGGTCTCATTGGAACATTAGTTGCTATGGAAACGGCTAGTGTCGGCCATTATGGTTAGGTGGTTCAAAGAGCTAAGAATTAATTTTTATCTACAGACCAGTCCCCTTCGAAAAATGTGTGTCAAGTTAGAATGGGGAGTCTATTTCAAGAGTGATCGTAGGTTAGGCTGGTCAGACGGTAATTTTTTATGGCATTGCCGCGGGTCATTGAGTGACAAGAAGGTTGTGTTTCATTATTATCTATTTGATCTGTTTATTTATTTGTTTATTCACATGGCTTTTTTTAATTTTTTTTTTTTATACTTTAACAAAGGGTTTTTCTCAATAATTATTGGGCTGAGCTTTTAAGGCTTTTAAACTATGGACTTTTAACCATTTGAGATCAATATAATTATATAAATTTTAAAATGAGGAGTTACTTTTCAATCATCCTGTATATGCTGTATTCCTTCAAGATGTAGGCGATCATGGGGCTCTTCACAACTTCCTAGCTCCTTGTAAGGGGTCTCTTTTCATTAACCTTTCCAATCCCTGTTCTGCCAGTCATTTACACAAGCCTGTTAGGTAAATTACTCGCTGATTTCCTGTATTTTCCTTTTTCTCTTTTCCTGTCCTCTGTGTGTCAAATTCTCCAGACCCTCTTTCCTTATTATGCATCCTAGAAATTTCAACTTTTTCTAATTTTAAGGATAAGTGTCCTTTTCATTTCCATTAAAACTTCCTCATTATTCACATGTTCTATCCATGGGATTCTCAGCAATCCTTTTGTAAAAGCACATTTCTCCTGCCTCAAGTCTTCTTTATCTATGAGAAGATTGTCCAGCATTCACTGCCATAGAAGAGGACTGATAGTAAATAACAGTAAAGTACTTTTTTTTTGTTTCTAATGAAGTTTCCTGTTTCTTAATACCTTACTTAGCTTTTGGAAGGTATCTTTTGTTATTCCAATAAATTTTCAGATTTCAGTGCCATATTTTCCATCCTCTGTTAGAATAGTTCCTACATATTTAAATTTTTATATATATATATATTTTTTTTTTTTTTTTTTTAAGCGTATCACCCCAAGCAAGGCTGGAGGCCACTATCACGCATGGGGTTACAGAAGGGATGGAGGAAGAGCAGATAGGAGTGGTAAAGGAGAGGATGTGGAGAAAGAGAAAGACGGAGGGTCGATCAAGGCAAGGGGGTTACAGAAGATTTGGAGCGAGAGCAGATAGGAATGAAAGGTGAAAGGATGTGGAGAAGGGAAGTGTATAGATCAAGGCAACTGGAGATGATGATTGACGCTACACTTAAACCGTTGGAGATTGTATTTGTCAGGGAAACAGTAATAGGGAAGGAAGTTCCATAGGCGAGATGTGCGAGACATGAAGCTATTGGAGTAGAAGAGACGTTTACATCTAACAGTTTCAACGGTGAAGGGGTGGGAACGGGATGCCAGCCTCGTAGGACGTTTAAATTCACGAGGCCTAGGGACAAGCGAGAGCAACTCCTCGGAGCAATTACCATGAAAGTACTTGTAGAAAAGGCAGAGCGATGCAACATCGCGTCTGTGAGAGAGCGACTGCAGACGAGATGACAGATCAGGGCCAATCACATTGCATATCCGTCTCTGGATCTTACTGCTCGATTTCAATACATACAATTCTTAGTTCACATTTTGGGCTGTTTCTCTTGCCGAGAAGTTACAATTGATAGTTAGTACTTTCTTACATTTGTTTTTTTTTTTTTACTACAGTGTAACCCGGATATAAGAGAGTTGTCGGGACCGGAGAAGAAGTCTCTTATATCCGGGTTTGGTCTATTATATATACAGTAACACAGGCTCTAATTTGGGACCAGAGAAAATCTCTTATATCCGGGTTTCTCGTATATATCCGGGTTACACTGTACCTTCTGTAGGAGTGCCTACAGTTTCCTTTCTGTATATTCTATAAATCACAGGATTTATAAAATTTTGAAAATAGATATTAATTTTATAGTAACCATTATACTCAGTGAGCATTGCAGGGAATAGTGAATAAAGAATGAATCTAGAAAGATAAATATGTAATTGATCAATTGACCTTTTTTCTACAGTTTATCAACCTTTTGCAGGTTATTTAAAGCCAGAAAATATTTATAGATTTCAAGATTTTTTTTCTTTTTTAGATAATAATGGTTTAGTGATTAAAGTCTTACTAATTAACTTATAACTAGGAAGAGAAGTGGATTCATATCTTTCCCAAGGGTATTTGCACATAAATGTATATAATGTACCCAACTGGAATTGAAATTTGGTTCTCCAATTAATAATTTCAAATTGTTATCCGTTACATAATCCATACATTCAAGCTTACAGCACCTGGTATTCCAAAGTGGTCATCTATCTAGGTAGTGACCAGGCTTGATGTTGCTTAACTTCAATGATCATATGATTGATATAGCCATAACCCACAAAGAATTAACTGAATTAGATCTTACTGTTGAAATAGCTAAATGCAACCGCCACTTCTACTCCAACAATTTCTTTTCTCGCACTTCCCACATGTGGAACTTCGTTCCGTTTACTTGCTTCTCTGATAACTACAATCTTCAAAAATGTAAATGCAACGTCCGTCACTATCTTCTCTCTTCTTTAATCTCGTTCATATTTTACCCTTTCCTCAATCCTCCCTATACTCGGTCTTTTCTCTCACTTTCACTCCCTGCATACTAATAGCATTCCTGCCTTGCTTGAGGTGAAATGATTTTGGAAAAAAAAAAAAAAAAAATTATGACAAAAAACAAAACAATACTACCCATAATCAGTGGAATACTTGGGTATGACCCCAAAACCTCAAGAAATAAGAACTGAAAAGATCAAGATTATTAAAATTAGCAGGAATACAGAGAAAAAATTCTCCAATGATTCAGGTGACTCAAAAAGCTAAATGAACATGAAAATAGCAGAAGGCAATTTGAAAAGGAGACAAAATTCATTATCAGTATATTGGATAGCTCCATAGCTATTAAGAATTATATTTCTAAAAGGTTCTTCAACTGGAAAGAGAAATATATATATATATATATATATATTAAATTGAATACTTTAGTCAAAATATCTATTTAAAATGTTCTCTTGAAAAAGTTTTTATCAGAAAATCATTAAACTATTAAACATCTATTCTTCTAACAAGTTTAAAAAAAAAATTGTAAAATCAATAACTATTGTTATTAATTTAAGAAAATTGTAACCTGCATTTAGCTACATGTTTCCAGATTATAAATTTGCATAAAGAAAACTAAAATGTTTACTAAGATTTAATCTTTGATCGATATATTTTTTCCTTTAAGGAACAAACTGCCAATGGCTTTAACAACCATACCCATAGAAACTGGAAGTACTTGGTTAGATGCTACTTGTACCATGTACCTTAGTACTATATGCAATTATAAAGTGGATATAAAATGGGGGATCAGTTTTATATTATAAGCAATATGTAAAATGATCCTTCACCTTGTGGCCACAGTAGTTTCTATACATTTATATTCCAGAGAATGTAAATAAATCTAAAAGACATGAATGTATAGCTAATCAGTTTTTCATTGATTCATTTGTTTTCTACTGCTGATCAACCATTTGCAGGTTATTTAAAGCCAGAAAATATTTTTAGATTTCAAGATTTTTTTTCTTTTTTGAAATAATGATGATTTAGTTATACAAGTCTTATTAATTAACCCATAGCTGGGGCTAGAAGAGGCGGATTTATACCTTTCCCAATACTATTTGGGTAAAAGCGAATATAACAAACTCAATGGGAATTGGACTTGGCTCTCCAATTTTCAAGCCATTATCCCCTACACCACCTGATATTCTCAGTCACTCGTCCAGATACTGACCAGGCTCAACATTGCTTAACTTCAAGAATCATACAGAAACCTGAACTTCAACGTGATGTGGCTGTAAGCCCAAATGGCTAGATATTACCGCTAGTGCTGTGATGACAGGTAAGCAGCGGGCTTACCAGACTGAAGTTTACGGCCAAGCTGGAGGGGTTTCTTTAATGTGTCCATGATCAAAGTGGATCTTCAAGTTGGAGGACATAAGCTGTTGTTTGACCAAGAGATGGATGGGCTGTGCCAGGTCTATTTGCCCAAGACTTGCAATTCATGAAATAATACTTCAGATTTTCGACAACCCTCATAGAGAACTGACATGCCATCATTAGTTCAATACTGAGCACCTGACCATTTCCCTCTGATGACATTAAAAAAAATTGCTAGTGAATTTTAGAGAAGCTGTCTTCAAAAGAAGACAACATAAGATAAAGTGGCTACATCAAATATTTTATTTAACTGCCATAATTTATAAAAGGCTGTCAGTATATATGTGTTATCTTAAGATCGTTTAGTCACTTAGAGAAAAAAAATCTAAAAAAAATACAATCATAGATTGTCAAAATTGATATGATGAAAAATATTTCATTTCATAAAAAGAGAGAGAAAGAAAATTCTCAATGATATTCAATTTCAAAAGCAGGGACTTTATATTTGGGATATATTTTTAGTCAAACCAAAAATGGAGAACTGCTGCTATATTTGAACTGGAGCTGTTCAATCCTTAGTTTAACCAGCCTTGTAGGTGATGAATTATTTTCAACCCTACAGCTCCTTTCCCACAGACAAAATGCTGTAAGACTATCACTACTCTATCGTTATTTTCATGGCAAATGTTCTGGTGAGCTACATTTCTTAGTTCCACCATTTCATTCTTTCACAGAAAGAATCCAACATGTCATATACACATGATCGAATCATCCTCATTCCCTACATCCTCATTCCCTTTGATGCCAAGGAAATTCCACTCAGACAACTTCTTGAGAACTACTACTTTGTGGGACAGATTCCTCAGAGAATGTTTATCTGATCACTATAATCTTAACCTCTCCAAATCTAGGACAATCGTTATATATCTTCATAATCAGCACTTCTTACCTCTTCCTTTTATATTCATACAAACTCATTCAGTAACTCTCTACCTTGAGTGACTCTTAAGTCTTGTATTGGGTAAACATTTACTTTAAAAAAACCTTCAAAATTACATGATTAAGGATTCAACATGTAATTTACTGTTGACATAAGTTGTGTGCAAAGTTATGTTTACATTTAGTTTTCAATTGTCTACTAAGTTTCTTGTATAAAAAAAAAAAAGAAAAAAGACCATTTGTTGTTGAGGATAATCAAGATTTCATCTTGGAAGTTATAAATCATAAGTATTTTATTATTAAATTATATTGTAATGCCTTTTCATAACAGTCCAATGAATTCTTTTCAACCCTTCCCATTGCTGATGACACAGAACCCATAGCTACTTCAAGCAAAGCAAGCCTGTCAGATATGACTAATAAGAATTGAGGAAACTACTGAATGTAACTTGTCATTATTTTGACAGGTAATTCATTGTTACCTGTGCCTTCATACAACCCAATCAAACCTAATATATTCTAAAGAAACAAAAGACAGACTAACTTTGTATTTTAAGTTATTTAATGTCAAACAAAAAAATTATCTGCACCAATATCTCTTAAAAATGAAAACAGCTATTCATATAGTTGTATAAGTTTGGCTCAAGGCTATAAGTTTAGAGCATCCAGTGATGAACAAACTCACTACCCAGCTATTACTCCTCAGGACTTTACTTACTAAACAGACACCAATGACTAATATATATATATATATATATATATATATATATATATGGCTTTGCAAATGATGGAACATATTCTTTTAAAAAGGACAAACACTTCTTGAGAAAGATTTGTTGGAACAACAATAATCAAAACAGCGAAACTGCCCTTTTTCAGTTTCACCGTTTTGATTATTGTTCCAATGAATCTTTCTGAAGAAGTGTTGTATGAAAAAGTTCCTTTTAAAAGAATGTGTTGCATCATTTTCAAACCCATACATTAATTTTGAGGTACAAAATTTGTTATATATATTTTTAGGAATAGATTTTCATTTATTAATCCAATATATTTTTATTGGTAAAACATCATTTTTAATGGATATGCATGTTAGTAGATGCTCTGTTTATTTATTAAACAGTATATTTATTTATTTCCATATACCATACTGAATATTTGAAAAACATTCTTAGAAAAATATACATTCTCTGGTATATTTTTCTAATCAGATTTCTTGAATATTCAGGCTGATAGATGATGATAAATAAATATACTGTTTAATAAATAAACAGAGCATCTACTCATATATGTATTCATTAAAAATGATCTTTAAGCAATAAATTAACACACAAACACACATCATAAACAGTACTCGATACAAACAGTAGAGCAAAATATAATTATTTTCTTTTTAAAAATAGGATTCCACTGAGACAGAAAATTTCCAGGTTTCAAAAGTGAAACAATTTTTTTAATTTAATTATAAAAATTAAACTTATATATTTAGTTTCAGTTTTGAAATATGGAAATTTTCTGTGTTATGAGGGAATCATATTTTTAAAAAGAAAATAATTATAATATTTTGCTCTACTGTTTGTATAGAGCACTGTTTTTTTTGTTTTTTTAAATAAAAATAATTGCTAAGAACACCTGATTATAAATCTTACCTGTTCTTTCTTATTATTTTAGTATAAAAAAATAAAACAAAGGCTTTCTGGTTTGTAAATGTAGGATCTGATAAGTTAATTTATGGTCACTTCTTATCCTTAAAAAATCCCAATGCATTTTCCTTTCTTACTGAGCTGAAGAAGCAAATCTGTTTTGATAAAATGTATCATTTATAGCTCAGTCACTTTGTCTCTTCATCTCCACTTATGTTCTGGATATTGTTATACATCCAACAATCACACGGGACTTTACTTATTAAACAGTATGGCATAAGACCATAGTAGTGGGGTAGACCAACATTTTAACTATTCTTCCAAGGACAAGCATTCGTCAGATCATTTTTTTTAATGCTATCAACATTTTCAATCACAATTTTGGGACATTTTTACCACTTTTTAATGAAATCAAGAACTTTCAAGTTTTTACATGAGAACTAATGACAAGTTCCTGTCAAAATTAAAGTATGTAAGTTATGTAATTAAATTACACAATCTATTTAAGATTTTCAAAGAAATACAATTTTTGTAGCTTGCTGTTTAAAAGTTGTGCTAAATAATGTTTTATCACTAGATGCTAACTGGTACTTAAATGACCAGGAAAATATTTGCCCCACTTATCCATTTCTGTTTGCCAAGAAGTTTTTTTAAGATACTTTCGTTATCTAAAACTATATTTAAAAATTTTATTTTCTACATTCACTGTATATACATTTAGATACACATTTCATTAATGAATTTAACAAATACTATGTTTTGTAATAAAAATAGGAGTCCTGTACATTGTTCATAACTAAATTTTGTCATAATTTGACTGTGCTACATGCAACACCTATATTTTATTTTATCAAAATAAATTTATTGGAATATGTTGAAATATGTTTTAATAATAAATGCATTGCTGCCAAAAGAAATTTTACTTAATGCTTGATCTGTATTTTTGATATTCCCTTATATATAATCTTGCTTAAAAAGTTAGCTTGTGTTGAAAAATATTACATTTATTGTCTCACACACACACACACATATATCTGTACCTAAAAAAAAAAAAAAAAGTGATACCTAATGTTTAAAATGAGTTTTTAATAATGGAAAAAATCTTGAAGTTTTATTTTAGTTTCAATTTCAAGCTGATAAATTTAATATTTCCAATAAACAAAATACTATGCTGTATTTCAAAATTAATTTAAACTGATTGGAAGAAGTTTTAATTTTTAAAATTTTTGAATTTGGAATCATTTTTAATAAACTGCAATAAAAATGTAAATCTCTTTATTAAAAAAAATCTTCCAAAAATAGAATATACTTTTCTGAAACTTTATTTGAGGAATATTAGCTTATTTAAAGTATTAATAATTTGATTTGAAACAATTATTATTTTAAGTTTAAAATATTGCAGAAGTGGATTTTTTTATATTTTTTATTTTAAACACGATGTTAGCTTGTTTATTTCTGTTGACAGTTTTGTAAGAAGAACCTACATATATTTTCAATGATTTCACACCAAGCAAGATGATAATGCCTCTATGACACAAGGGGCTACTGGGAGTGAAAGAGAATGAGAAGAATTTAAGACAAGGAACTGAAAACCCCATCCTAAATAGGAAACAAGAGATAAACCTCCTGTTCAAAAGACAGGGAAGGAGTGTGAACCAGGCAAAATACTTAATCACTTTTTTGAAGTCTGAAGAAAAAATATTATTTATGAAAGCATAACATCTAAAAAATTTTCTTAATATTGATTCTTTTGAGTAAACAAGGAGTTAAATTTAAGGATTGTAATCTTTCTTAATCCTTAATAACTTACGCCATTTTTTGTCCCTTTCTTTTGGAAGGAAATATGTAAAACCTATTTGTTAATTATCAGATTTTTACATAATTGATCATTAGGTATCATTTTTCAGTCTTGATAGAGTCCAAAAGCATCTCTGAGTCCTGGTGGGTGACAAATTATTTTCCACCCTCCAGCTCCTCATAGACAGGATGTGACAAGTCTCTCACTGCTCTATTGCTACTTCCATGGAAAGAGCTCAGACTGCATTCTTTGGTTCTGCCAGTTCTAACCATAATGGCTAGGACCTGCCATGCCACTCACACTGTAATAAATCATCCTCATTTCTTCCATTGGTGAGAAGTAAGTTGCACTCAAACAGCTTCTTCTTGTGCTCAGTGGATCTGACTCCCAAGAGGATGTTTCTCTGATCACTATAATCTTAACCTGTTAACCATTATTTTCCCACTCTTATCTACATAAACTGCCTCTTACTATGTAACCCTCAACCATGAGAGTACCATGGGCCTTGTACAAGGTGAAACTTACTGATATATATATATATACACATACATACATACACACGCACGCACGCAAATGCATACAGTATAAGAAAAAAATTGTACCGATGAAATGTGCATATAAAAAGGAAAAATCAAGACATATAAGCAGTTAATTGCTGATACCCACTAATGAGTAGGCGGAGTGATTCCCAGAGGGTCCCTCTACAAAACTCCGGAGTTCGAATGACAAACCTTTTACTTGTATTAATTCTCCGTCATATATTATAATAAATTACAATAAAAACATTTTACATCACTACACAAATAAAATAGGAATGTAAAATGTTTTTATTGTAATTATAATAATATTTTGCTCTACTTTGTATTGAGCACTTTTTAAAATAAATGATATGAACTGTGTATGCTCTTTCTCTCAGTTGGAGATATATATATATATATATATATAATATAGATAAGTGTTGTCTATATATATATATAATATAGATAAGTGTTGTCTATATATATATATATATAATATAGATAAGTGTTTATATATATATATATATATATATATATATATATTTATATAAGTGTTGTCTATATATTTTATATAAGTGTTGTCTATATATTTTATATAAGTGTTGTCTATATATTTTATATAAGTGTTGTCTATATATTTTATATAAGTGTTGTCTATATATTTTATATAAGTGTTGTCTATATATTTTATATAAGTGTTGTCTATATATTTTATATAAGTGTTGTCTATATATTTTATATAAGTGTTGTTTGTCTATATATATATATATATATATATATATATATATCTATCTCGAAATGAGAGAAAGAACAGATGGAGTAAAATTCCACTGTAGCATTTACTATTAAAAAAGTGCTCAATATAAAGTAGAACAATATATTATTATTTTTAATACAAGAAATTACAATAAAAACAAATGTTTTTATTATAATCTCTTATAATCAAAATTATATATATCTGTACGGATACATTCTTCATTAGTGCTAGTTTTATTCAAGCTTATGGTTGTTATCTTTTATAGCAATAAAAGGGTTAAGATGGAGTAAAGCAATAATCAAGCATATTAATAAACCATAAAAAAAAGAGTCTGGTCAAATCTAGCCATTTACCATTTGATGAACTGATTCTACACAATTTTAGATATAGTTTACCAAAGTGAGTAGATTTTAGACAAATGTGGTATAATGGATTTTCAGAAATAGAAACTGGAGAGACAAGTTCAAATTCAAGTCACGTTCATTACATTCACTTACATGCAAATGCACTTTGGAAAGATATGTATCTATCATGTCTCTCCCCAGCTATGGACTGAATAGCAGGAGACATGGGCCCAGTAGCCTTGGTTGGTAACCAGTTTACCTCAGAAAGAAATGGCAGCCTATTGCAAGAAACCTTCTGCCTAGTCAGTCATGGATAAAAAAAAAAAAAAAAAGAGGGCATGCTCACCAAAGTGTGTATCACATATAGCACTTGACTAATTTTTTTCAAACTTTACTTCCAATCATTATTTTCTTCCTACTTTGACTTTTATGGGGCCTCAAACCTTGAATAACAACCTTCCCTAGAGATTGTGTCTCGATAAAAACACTCAGTATACTTGGACTACTGTTAGTGTCTGAGTTGAGAGTTAGGAAAAGTATCTGTCCTTGTAAAAACCTTGCTTTAAATCATTATGACAGATGTTTTGTCAGACAAGGCCCATCTTGCATTGTGCAGGATTAGTCCTGGTCTCCCCCCCCCCAAAAAAAGACTGTATGTATGTTGTATGTATGTTATATGTTACACTTGAGGTAAGAAAGAAACATTTCTAGGAGTGGGGGGGGGGCACAAAGGCATCTTAAAAGTGGAAGTAAACTGTTAGAAAAAAAAACAAAATTTAGAAAATTGTCCCCACAAATAAAATGAAAATATGCAGAATATTTTTTCTTCTGAGATTATCCATTATCGCAAGGCCTCTGATCTTTTCACAGCCTTTTCCTGTATCTTCACATTCTCACCCTTATCCCTTCCAATTTCGGTTGCCTGTCCCTGTTTTTAATTAAATGTTATACAAACATGGACTAGTTTCATATATAGGAAAGAAATGGAATGCAAATATTTTCTACTGCATATTCTCTTATTTTTATTTTATTCAGCTTTTCATGAAGAACCCTAACACCTTTCCATGACTACTATCTTTCAATTTTTTACTGTCTCTTCATAACAAGCTAACCAGCCCATTTCTGTTTCCATTGCTTCTCCTTGTCTGCTATATATATATATATATATAAATTTCCAGGAGGATAAAGACCCAGGGACAGCTCTATGTCAAAAGACAGAGCAAAATTATTATTAATTAAAAAATATCAAACTCAAACACTTAAGTGTTTGAGATACACACACGTGTGTGTTTTCCTTTCACCTAGTTTTATTTTCCCCTACCTCCCCCCGCCCCCACTTCTCTTACATTTTTCCTAATCCCTTCTTGCTTAATATCATTATGCAAGTTTCTTGATAAAAGGCTAATTTCCAGCAAAGAAGGGCCATGGATTGGGCAGATACTACACTTTAATCCTAGATCTTATTCTATGTGCGATCTCTTTCGGACATGGGTGAACATTGCTCTCTACAACTTTCTATCCCTTGCATGGCTTTTTGTCATCACTCACCCTCCTCATCCCATTATCCATTCACACAAGCTGGTCAAGTAGATAGCCTGTTGCCTCCCCTTATATTTTACCTTCAATATCCTGTGAGTGTCAGATTCTCCAAGCCCCCCTCCTTCGTGTGCCCAAGAAACTTCAGTGACCTCCTAGATAGAAAAGCATAAAATGAGGACATCTGAAAATCCTTAGAAATACTTATTAGGCCATAAGGTAAAGCAAGGTATTGTTTACCTGCACATCAACCTAATGTATTAGGTAATAAAGAATTTATATAAAGTACTTATTTCTTTTGATGTATCAGTAGTAATCAGTGCAGTATTTAGCTATTTTTGATGTTGACAGACAATAGGTAGGTTGCATTGTACCTGATGCATGGTATTCTTTACTTCTGCAAAGAACACAGCTTGGTATACCACGAAGAAAAAGATGTAGAGCAGGGGTTCTCAACCAGGATTTCAGGGTGGAGGGTGGGGAATGGGGCCACAGATTGGTAGACACAAAATGTTAACTTTCGAACTCCCAACGGCAGCACAACCTGCAATGTGCATCAGTCTGTGCAACTGATATGTACTGATATGGAAAAGAATGAAGATTTTCAATAATATATGCATATTATTTGGAATACACTTTTTGAGTTGGACAATCTTGGAAAGGTGGGGGATGACATCCTGACTTATGATGAAAAGGGTTCATTGGGCAAAATAGATTGAGAACCCCTTATGTAGAGTATTAAACATCACTTAAGGCCTGGGATTGACTTTAATGCTTAAGCTAAAAGTTGTTTAGTATAGATATTTAGGAAGCTTAGTTTAATCTGACAAAAGCCACAAAATGTGGAGTACTAAGTGAGGAATTTTTTTTTTTTTTACCGATTCATTTTTTATGGCTTGTCAACTCTCTGCAGGTTATTTACAGCCAGAAAATATTTTTAGATTGTAAGAATTTTTTTGAGATAATAATTTTGCGATATACAAGTCTTACTAATTAACCCATAGCTGGGGGGAGAAGAGGTGGATTCATAACATTCTCAAGGGTATTTGCACATAAGTGTAGAAAATGAACCCAACTGGAATTGGAACTTGGATTTCTGGTTAACAATTCCGAGCCATTATCCACTACACTGCCTGCACATCCAAGCTTACAGCACCTGGTATTCTCAAGCAGTCACCCATTTAGGTACTAACCAGGCTTGACGTTGCTTAACTTTAGTGATTTTTTTTTTTTTAAGCGTATCACCCCAAGCAAGGCTGGAGGCCACTATCACGCAAGGGGTTATAGAAGGCTTGGAGTTGTATCGGAACTGTTGTTTCAATGTGATGTGGCCCCTAAGTGAGGAATAAATTTACTTCATAGTAATGGTTTCCTAGACTCACTTACAAACAATTATCTCCTATTAAGGCAATCTAAACTGAACTTGACACAAAGATACAAGCAGGAGGCAACTAATAAAGATGAAATTCACTAGACTGAATTTACGGTCAGCTAGATTTATTCACTATGTCATAAACTTGCTTACTGTAATACTAGTGTTGGGATTTCTTTTCTTCAATAGAGAAAAAATATTTTGCAAACTTCAGTTGTAACGTTTTAGGACAATCTCACCATTGTATATCGGATATGATGCCTTGTTCATAGAGACGTGACAACACACAGATTTTATTTTTATTTTTTTCCATTTCCTTTACTCTGCTTCCATCCTCAACAACCCCTTGTGTCTTAGTAGCTTTATCACCTTGCCTGAGGTGAAATGATTGAAGATAAAAAAAAAATAATTATTATTATTATTCAGTGTTCCTGTTCAAGACCTATTAGATCATCAGAATACCATATTGAGTTCCATAGGGAAATACACTTCACTTCTCCAAGTACCAGGTTGTATTGAGTTACATGGTACCAACAACAATGGATATTTCCAAACAGACTTATCAGAAGATGTGAAGCAAATCTGCCTTAAAGGCTCCATTCCTAGTTTTGGAATCAAAATTTAATTAATACAGCTTTATGGCTTTCTGCCTGTCATTCTCGATATGGCGAAATGGTAGGCTAGGTTTGGTTGACTACCAGTCTAGGAGACAGATAACTCTTAAATAGAATCCAATGACTATTCCAGACTTTATTTTGTTATGTTGAGAATAGAAATTTATGAAATCATTTTTGTTAATTTCTATTCTGACTATAAAATAAAAAATCCTGAATAATCATCAGATTCTATTTAAGAGCACTCAGAAGTTATAGCCCTCAATATTTATATGAAAAGGAGAAATAGATTGAAAATTCATTTAAGCTCCTCCACTACCCTAATTACTTCATATTTGAAAACAGTAGAGTGAACCATTCTTACAAACTTAACAAAAATATATTTAATATGTAATTGCTTTTATATTTTAACATTCTGATTTGTAATCAGTATTTAATCAATTATAATCATATATAGGAAGATAAGTTATTAACTGGGAAGGTGGATAAAAATAACTTTAATTCATGTGCATTGCAGAGAACCTCTCCTGGACTAGCAATACCATTGTGTTAGTCAAGAAAATGCAAGACTGACTACTTACTGAGAATTCTCAGGTCTCAGAAAAACTAATTTACAAAGAGAGCAGCTAAATGACCTACCATTGCTCTATTGAGGGTGTGCTGGTGTACTGCATCATTGTTTGGTATGCCAGCTGCTCGGTAGCAGACAAGAGAGCCCTCCAAAGGATTATAGGTGATGATCAGAAAGTAATTGGCTGCTTGCTGCCCTTTGCGGAGGACATTTCTAATTGTCACAGCAGAGAAGAAAGCATAAGCAAACATCCCAGGTACCACTTGTTTGATCAGTTATACTCAAGAGGGTGTTTTTAGTTCTAGGACAAAGACATAGAGGGACAGATTTTATGCTTAGGCTAAGAAAAAAAAAAAGAATGGATAAAATGAACACTACCAGATCCTAACAATTTTCAATATATTTTAAACGTTATTACTTTTCTTCATTCTATAGAGTTTTTTGTTTGTTTTCTTGTGTGTGTGCACATGGGGACTGCTATCCAATTTCTTTGTGCATCACAAAGTGACAAGAATAAATAAATAAAATATACAAATCTATATATATCAGACTAATGAATGGCAAAATGGGAAACTCCTAAGTGATGTGTTTTGTCCTGAGCAGGAACAACTTAAGACTAATGATTTTATTATCGATGGAGTTAGTTTCAAATGTAGCATCTCTTTCCCTTACAAAACTACTGCTGTTACAATGTGGTATTATTAATGACAATAAAAATAAAAGTATCAGAAAACTGGATGAGATCAGCTGACTTAAACATGTAGATACAACAGAAGTTAAAAATGAAAGTTTAAAGCTGAGCATCCCTGTATCTTTAATGTTTTTTACTTAAAAAGAAATTGTAACTGGCATTTTCTGCATTTCGCTCCACCCCATATATATATATATATATATATATACACATATACATACACACAGTGCAGCAAAAGTAATGCCCCCTTTTTTTCTGAACTGCAGTGGATATGAAGTGGAGCAATTGAGTGGCCATCACGATCACCAGGACTAACACTACTAACTTTCTTGTGGGGTCTACTGAAAGGTCTTGAAACAGGCTCAAACCAAAAACAATTCCTGATAAATTTTCTGAAATTAATATAGAAATGTGCCAAATGGTTTGTAGAAGTGTTGCTGATTGGGTTCAGCATTATTTTGAACATGCTAAATAGTTTGTTTTTTCCTAATGAATCATGTTTTGGTGTAACAATACGTATAAATTTTCTGCTGTAAATAAACTGCTCTAATTTATTTTTGTCCAATAAAATTTAATAAATAAAAAAGGGCATTACTTCTGCCTGTGTATGTGTGCACACACACACACATATATATATATATATATATATATATATATATAAAACTCCTTTGACAAAGCCATTAGTCCACTCAGAACAAAATGCATCATTTAAGGGTTTTTCCATTGTGACATTCAATCATATATATATATATATATATATATATTCATTCAGTCCTGGAGCTATCAGATGACTAGTGTCAGACAATAGTCTTTCGGTGTCAGTCTAGTACTGGTAATTTCTACCTGCAAGGTCTACCCAATCTCAAACATGGGTGTTAGAAAATGAAAGGTGGTTTTCTTGTGGGAGAAGGTGAGTGCATATTTTATGCATTTCTTTTTAATAGACTTTTTTCTCTGAGGGAGGTTCAGGGTAATCTAGTTGTATGTGAGAGAATTTTAAATTCTTATTGAAGCTGTTTACTTTCACTTTTACTCTAATTTCATGGCTTGAGAAAGGCATCAATCCACATCTCCCTCTTATCTTTCCCCATCACCAAATATCTTGATAGTGGCATGCCACCATGAAGAAAACTGAACAGGTAAGTACACGGACAAACCACTCCCTGATAACTAATTTACAAGCAGGAACTGCAGAATAATGTTACTCCCATTTTCAAGTTTGATGGATGAATCACTTTTTATGACTTCAAATCTGAGACAAGAAGAGTAATCATTCAAGGATAATGATTACAGTTTTTTATTTTTAGTGTGTGTGTGAATGACGGAGGCAATGATTAATGATGAATAACTCATAGTGTCATTCATTTTAAGGTGTTCCTTTTTTAGTGTTTAAAAAAGAAAAAAAAGGGTTTTATTTTGCCAAACTAATGTCTACTAAATAAATCTTTTTATTAAATTTTATGTCCAAACTTAACAATAAGTAAAAAAAAGTGAATGAATAAAAAATATATGAAAGGAAATGATAAACAAGGAGGAATTTCCGAAAATAACATAAATTTAGGTGAGAGCTGATCATCATATTGTGAAGACGGGTAATAGAAGAGAAATAATGTTATTATTGAGGCAGTGCTTCTTTTCACCATAAATAAATCAACCAATGAGAACCAATCATAAAAAATGTGAATAAGCCAACAACGTCAGCTAACATCAATCAAAATCTGATTTTTAAGAAGGAATAAAAGAATAATTTTTAAAATGATAAAATGGAAAAAAAAAAAATAAAATACCGGGAAAAACACGTGGTTTAAGAAATAATTTTTTTTTTCATTTAGTTAATCGGAACAAGATTATGTAATAATTAATTATTTAAAATTAAAAAATAACCACTGAAAAAGTAATGTTGAAAAAACATTTTTTTTTTTTTGGTAACATATCAAATTTATCAGCCATATTTCAAAGCAAAGCTATTAATTTCCGACCTCCAAATATGGGTGTTTTTATAGATTTGGGAGGTAAAAAAGAAAAAAAAAATAATAATGTGGAGGTCTGGGGAAATAAATTAATCTGTCAAACAAAAGTCATACTGTCATACTCATTGACGTTTCAATGGGAATAATTTAAAAGACTGAAAGTAAAAGCTTCCTGTCCAGTTTAAAATGTTTTTTTCTTTCTTTCAGTTTCTTTAAAAGCAGACATTTACTATTTTACACTTAGTTTGACTCGAGACAAGGCTAATGAATGTATGTAAAATTGTAAATTATGGTGATAGTGGTTTGGAGCCAAAACTACAACTTGATTCACCAAGAAAGTACAATAACAATAAAAAGATCATAGTAAAGAGGAAGATAAGAAGACCGTAAGTTATTATTGCATTAAATGAAAAAGAAAAAAAGAGGATCATCAAGTAAGATAGGAACCAACACGGAAATTGATAATTCAAAGGTGAAAACAAATAGTGTTAAAACGATTTTCTTTTATTAGATAAATCAAAAGCTGAGGATGGAATAGAGATCTCGAAAAACAAGTCACATAATTGAAGCAGGAATTTGGATTGACTCACTTTCCAATTACGGATGACTCGCACAGCCATAAAAATTAGATAATTATATTATTTGTATTACGGACACTGTTCTAGCTGTTTTTCTTTTTGAAAGAAACACAAAAGCGTCAACTTTTGTGTTAACTCAGTGAAATCTAGTAGTAATTACCAGGTACTTATCTTAAAAAAATGGTTTGATCGCACAACGAGGTAGTAGTAGTAACTGCTACATACATAGTTTTCAGCCGGCACGAGACCGGTAACTTAGAACATTATGACAGGAGATTTTAATAGTATTATTTTTTTTTTTTTTTTTTTTACTTATAGACATAATTTCTTTACAATAATAATAAAAAAAAAATTCTTCCACTATTTTTTTTCATTTTTTAATCCTTAACAATTAACAGATTTAACACTAACAGAAATTAAATTTCGTTAAAAAAAAAAAAAAAAAAAAAAATAATAATACTAAGACCACAAATATTAATAGATGTTGAAAAAATAAACGCTATCAATTGGCTTTCAAGTAGAGAGACTTTAAACGAGTAAAATGAAAAAGCAATTTTAGAATCAAGATAAATATTTTATTTGATGAATAAGACAATCCGGAAAAAAAACTAGGGGGAATAACTCTGTAATAATTATAGTACTTGAAGCCATCCGTACTTAGAAAAACCCAATATATATTTTTTTAAATTATGAATTTAATACACAATATTAATGCAAAAAAGAAAAATAATTGATTTAACAGTTTCTAAAAGAGTGAGTTAAAAATCGCAATAATATTGAGAAATTATCAGCCGATGGAGAAGAGAATGGAGGGGGAGCCCGTTGAAGAGAGAGATGGCGATGACTCATGCTGCCGTACCGTTTCATACAATGCAAACACACAGCAGCTGCACGCTACTACCAACTAAAAAAATAAAACACATTACAAGACAAGACAATGAACTCAAGTTAAAACTTGTAATAATATAACAAAATGTCATTAATTATCGTCGATAACCAGAATAACTGAAAGAGTAAAGTTAAACTAAACACGAAAAAGAAAACGAAATAACAAAAAAAAAGTAATTCCTTCCCCTGACCTAAGGTAACTTAGTGGGGTAAAGAAGAAACGGTAAATTTATTTAATCGCATTTTATATATTACTTTGTACAGTTTATGAAATTTTAAACTATGGATTTGTTAAATTTTTCTTTACATTTCTTTTAAAAAGTAAGTTGAAAATCTAATTAAAAAGTCAGGTTGAAGTTTAAAAGTTTTTTTGGTTTTAGTTTTTTTAGTAATCCAATTCCCAATAAAACTTTTAAAAATAATACTTCATTCGAATTAGTCATTAAAAAAAAAAAAAAAAAGCTTAAAAAGTTATTTAAAGTATATAACAGGGGAGGGGATACAAAAAAAAAGGAGGAACATTTTATTAGCAAAAATAAACAAAGGCAAAAAAATATCTACATAAGAATAAGATAAAGAAATAGGAAGTTTTACACACACCAAAAAAAAAAAAAAAAAAAAAAAAGTCACTATAAAAAAGACATAGGAATAGATACAAAAACAGAATAAAATTTAATATTGATTAGTAAGCGAATAGATTTAATTACATATTTTTTGTATACTCTTCTTACCAGAAGAAGACTTAATTAAAGTTAGTTATGTTAAGGAGCTTTGTGAAAAAAATTAAGCCTCTAAAATGTCATCGAGTTTTGGTTTGAGGGATAAATTTACCAGATCCTTGATTTTTGAATATATATCTATTTTGTTATTGTTTTTGCTTTATGGAGGACTAATTTTAAAGTTTAAACTGAATTCTCATTTCTGTCTAGGCCAAGCCAAGTCGACGAAAGTCCTGGTAGAAATAACCAGGAACTGAACAGGTAATATAAGAAAAAAGTAGGCAGGTGTCGAAGACTAGTTTATCAAAGCAGCAGGTGTTTTCCGATTTCTCATTTTACAAGAAAAATGTATTTTTACACAGACATTTAAATATATATATAGCAAACCGGCATTTAAGAAAAAATAGAGATGTTAGTTAGACAAACTAGAGATCTTTGTACATAATAATAACAATATATATGAAATACGAAATGAAAATTCTTTAACAAACCGTTTTAATTTATATGACACTGTCAAAAACATATTTAATCATCTATTATAAAACCTAAATATTAAATACAACTAGATTAAATTAAATGAATTATGATTTTCTTAAAATAAAATAATAAAAAAGCGTGTGAAAGAACGACAGAATGAACGGTTTTTAAGAACCCAACTACTTTAACTTGAAAACATGGTAGTAGTTGGTTGAAAGCACTCCTACTTCGCGCGAAATAGTTAAAAATATTATAATTAAAGTTAAGTATTTTTGTTCTTTTATGAATGTATGGTTATGGTGAACCACTTACTGGCTGGAAAAAGAAAAATCCGGGCGCTCTACGTATAAAATATCTGCTGCTATGTCCGCCTGGCCTTCTATTCGGAGTCTAACTCGACTCAACGCAAATTTCGCCTGTAAAGCATGACAAATGCTCCAGGGAAGGAGGCGGAAGAGTAGGAGGTAAAGACAAAAGCGAAGGAGGAGGAGTACTTGACATTGTAGGTGCGCGCTTGTGTGTATTTTGGGGTAGATTGAGATGTCTCTATCTGTAACTGTGTGTATGGGTTTTATTTTACCTGTGTATGTACAAGTGTATCTAAAAATGAATACACCTTCAGTTTGTATAGACGTCTCTGTAAAATGCTACTACTTTTTAATATATTACCAGTGTTGCAGGTGCTTTTTCTAGGTGACTGGTAGTAAGTTCATTCACCATCACCTGTATGTGGATAAAAAACCGATGCATACACATTTTTTGTGTGTGTATAAATAGTTTTATTTATCTATTTTTATATATGAATACTTCTGAAGTCTTTGGGTCTTTTTTTAAATACTTTTTTTTTTATTCCTACAACATGTGTTTTAAAGTTGATATTTCACTTTGGCGTGTGTAGGGCTTATCATACAATAACTTATTGTGTGCGTTACCCGGGATGGGGGGTGTATGTATGCATGGGAAAATAAGATTACACTGCATTTCTTCCCCACTGCCACTCCATTTAGGAAAAGGACAGACAGGAGGAAAGGAAAATATAGTGAATGAGAGGGAGAAAAAAAGGTTTTCTTGTATCTCAACTACCGTCAATATGGCTGCAGTTTGTTTAACTCTCGTTTCAATTCTCGCCCAACACGCACCTTCTGTTGAGAAGAAATGTTCACATCACTTACTCACTATCAATTTGTTTTTCCGTTTCTCTGTCAGTCCATTGTGCTCACCAGATTATGAATATATTCTACTTACTTACCTATATATCGCTTGCTGCTGATTCTTACCTAGGTGATCAGGTGTATAGTGGGACTTAATTGCTGAAAATGGACATTTTTATGAGTCATTGTAATAATGTTGTAAATGTTAATTTTTGTTGAATTAAAATAATCTTCTGAACGAAAAGTCAATCATAGATTATATAAGATTTAGAATCTAAATTTCTATTTATTTTTAATTTTACTGGACTGAATATTATCAGTGCTCCTTTCTTTTTCAAGTTTCTTTCTCTTTTTGTTTTGATTGGGACACAGTTGTCGCCCACTAATTCACTTATTGACTTTTTAATGCTTATTTTCCCTTTTACTTAACTTTTTCTTTAAAAAAAAAAAAGAAAGAAATTTATTTTAAATATTGTTTAAAAAGAAAAAAAAACTCTTGGTAGTAAGATCTTTTTATGTAGTCGAAGAAAAACGTAATAAACCCCAGAGATAAAGTAATAAAAAGAAAGGCCTTAAAAAACCGTAAATTTGGAAATAAATCAAAGGTTTTAAAATATCTGTAAAAAAAATAATGTAGCCAGGAAATTTAATTAAAGACAAGATTCAATAACAAAAACGCTGATTTTTAGTAATCCCTTCATCGGTACAGTTTGTTTTAATAATAGTGAAAAATGAATAAAGACGGGAGTTCAACCTGATAAGTGAACTAGATTTGATGAATCAGTTGGTTCAGATATTGGGAAAGTGGGGAAGGGAACTAAAGTGAAAGAAACTCAACAACATTGTGTGCGAAGTGGCTCTCTAAGTGGAGAGAGGGGCACGAATGACATCACATACGAAAAAAAAGAAGAAAAAAAAGCACGAATAAACTGACCAAGGAAGAGGGCAGCGGAAGGGAGTTGAGAGCGACTACCAGTTTCCTTGATGCTTTATGTGATCCAAAATGATAACAAAAAACAAAAAAACAAACTAAAAGTACTGAACTACTAATCTTTAGGTCATCGGTTCAGATAAATCGATTGAATTCAGTCGAGTCTTAAAAGCAACGCTTGGTTATCCAGTGCCATAAAGTCTAACGTGATGAAAGTGAGAAGCTAAAAGCAGTTAATCATTTACACTTTTTTTTAGAGTTTGAAGTTTGATGTATATTTTTGTTTTTTTATCTTCTTTTTACCTGGGTGTTTTCATCTTCTTTCTCTTCTTTTAAAAGTGAATAGGTATCCTTATTTTGAGATTTAAAGTCGATTTTTGTTTTTAAATTTACTAGAATTGTACGCAGATTTTGTCATAATTTTGGTACATTTTTAAAAATAACTTTCTAACCATGAAACAAAGAACTTTAAAATTCTTTCACTAATTGAGAACTAATAACGAAATAAGTCCCTATTATATTTCAAGTATGTAGATGGTGTAATAATCAATTTATACAACAGTTAAAAGGAACACAGTTTTCTTGCTGATTAAAAAGTCACGCCAAATAATAAATATGTACTACTACTAAGTATGCAGGAAAGAAACAACCAGCGATCCAATCAACCCACCTATCCACTTCAATTTGTTAATGAGATAAATTAACTTTTCAAGAAGCCATTTTCGTTATATAAGGCTATACACAAAATTTATCATTTACTACAAAAGTTCAAAACACCTTACCAATAACGCAAGATATAAAAAAAACCCTCCCCTTTGCAAAACCAGTGTTGATTATTAGTTTTCATGTCCTTTGGGAGATTGTATCTCAAATATAAAATAAATAAATTCTTGCTTTCTCTATACATGCACTACACTTTCTCGAAAGTTAACTTGTCACATATCGAAACTTTAATTCGGGTACATCACAATCAACCAAAATACAACTATCAACATAGAACAAATATTTGTAGATAAAAAAAATACCATGGAATTTCACACTAAAGAAAACTTCAAATTTATGGAAGCCATTATTATGCAAAGGAAACAACCCACATTAAATAAAATCTCTTTCACCGCAGTAGACGCGAAGTGTGTATAAAAGAGTTGATAGGCATAAAAAATAACACTTAAATATTTGATATATGCTTTCCGGTGACGTCACTTTGGACTAATTCGTATTCCAGTGTTCAGAAAAAACAACACCCCCCCCCCTCAAAAAAACAAAACGTCAGGATGTAGCCAAGAAGATTTTGTTTACAAAACTCACAACACACTATTCTTGATAATGACTCAGAGGGTTGAAAGTACAGTGTAACCCGGATATAAGAGAGATTTTCTCTGGTCCCAAATTAGCGCCTGTGCTAATGTATATATAATAGACCAAACCCGGATATAAGAGAAACACGGATATAAGATACTTCTTATCCGGTCCCGACAACTGTCTTATATCCGGGTTACACTGTACTTGAATATAAACAGAATAAAACATGGACTTCGGAGAGTTTATTCACAATTTTGATCCTTAGTACATCATAGAAAATTGGAAAATACAATTAAAAAATTAGAGACAGATTTTGTCGGTTGAATTTGACAAAACATTTTTGGATGAATTCTTGCTGTCTAAATATATCTTATTATGACGATATTCAAAGACTTGATATTCTCCATTCTCTTCATACACCTTTAGCTGAGCATTTTGTTAACAAACTGAAACACAACTACATTTTGTAATGACAATAGGAGTGATGTGCATTGTTTATAATGTAACTATGCTATATGCAACACCAGTATTTTATTCTCAAAGAAACTTTATAGGAATGTGTCGAAATATCGGGATTTTAAACAAAATCTGTAAATTGCTGTTAAATAAAATTTTGCTAAATGTTTCATTTGTATTGTTTTATATTTTCTCGTTTAATATTTTGCATGAAAACCTCGTTTGTGTTGGAAAATATTACGTACTAAACTAATAAATGCTAATATTGAATTATTTTCTCTCTCTCTCTCTCTCACACACACAAACACACACGCATATATATATATGTGTGTGTGTGTGTGTGTATACGATGAACATACAGTTTCATGTTTTTCTATATTATAGATAAAAGTGCTCATCAGGTATATAGCGTGTGAATATAAGGCGTTGACACTGAGTAGCGACAGTCTGTTTCATCGTTGAACGCAATCTTTAAGTCTGAAAATTGCGTTCAAGCAAGAAATAGACAGTTACCACTCGGTCTTGACCTCAGCTTCGTTCAATTTAAACAGTATTATTTTTCGTCTACCGGCCTGGACGCTCGAGAAAAACGTGTCCCCGGCAGGATTCGAACCTGCGCCCTTCTTTGCTTGCGAAATCACCGTTCAATCTGACGTGCTTTGTCCACTCGACTACAAGAATACTCAAATACCGTATCCACTAAAAATAACATTTAAAGTAATAAAGATATGTCTGATTATAAATAAAAATCCATCCTCTCCCCCATTCTCCCCCCTCTCTCTCTATCTATATATATATATATGTGTGTGTGTATATATATATATGTGTGTATATATATATATATATGTGTGTGTGTATATATATATATATATATATATATATATATATATATATATATATATGTGTGTGTGTGTGTGTGTGTGTGTGTGTGTGTGTGTGTGTGTGTGTGTGTGTGTGTGTGTAACCAAAAAAGTCATTGCCGTTTTTTACGCCGTTTGGGAAGAGGTGATCACTGATATGCAAATGAGTGTGTCGCGTACCCGGAAAGCAGTCGGGTGGGTTTCATTGCTCTCGACCAATGTAAGTCCTTTGCACAGACACATGTCAGTCAGAGAACAAACATGGCGGTGTTGGAGCAGGTCGTTCGGGGTTGTCTGCTTTATGACTTAAGATGGGCTTGTTCGCAACCACATCAAGTCGCCAAATACGTCAAGCCTATGTGGATAATGCTGTGAGTGAATGCACCACCGGGCATTGTTTCCAGAAGTTCCAGTCGGGAGATCTGTCCCTTTCTGATGAACCCTGCAGTGGTCGGCCACAGGTCCTGGATGATGAGGCCTTGAAGGCGGCCAAAGGGGAGGACAACAGCCAAACATGTGGTGAACTTACCGAACGCTTCCAGGTTTCACCTGCATCGCATAGGGAATGTGTACAAAAGAGCAAGTAGGCAACCCATACACTGTCGGCAGTCAACAGACAACAATGAGTGACAGTCTGTTTCTCGTTATTTTTCGACACCGCAACGAACACATATTTGAGCGTGTGCTCACCGGTGACAAACCTGAATGACACTTCCAAGCGTGTCAGACATTGGTTGTCACCACAGGACCCTGTGGCTCACACCACAAGACCACCTCTACACCCATGCAAAATCATGCTCTGTATATAAACTGTATATACTAAAGATGGAACGTGTACAGCAGGTACTGAATCAGAAGGAGCCAGAATTGGTTAATCTCAAGGGTGTACTGTTTCTCCATGACAATACCAGGTCTAATGTAGCGCGGATGCCCAGGGATATCACACGGCGACTTGGCTGGGAGACACTGTGCCATCCACCTTACTCTCCGGATCAACTGATTATCACCGCTTCCATTCCCTGGACAAGCAGGTTTTGGGGGAATCCTTCGCGAATAAAGCAGACTTGCAGCAGGCACTCACACACTTCTTTGTATCCATGATACCTAATTTTTACCGTAGGGCATTGCGCAGCTGGAGGTACGTTTGCAAAATGTTCTGAATGAGGATGAGGATTAATTTGAGGATTAACAGTATGTCAAATTTGCTGTATATCAGTTTTTATAAATAAATAACAAAAATGGGTGTATGTAAATATATATATATATATATATATATATATATATATATATATATATATATATATATATATATGAACATAATAAAATAGGCAGCATATATTTACATTACAAAGAGTCAATCATACCTTGAATCAATCAGCAATGTGAATGCGATTATTGGCGAAATCAAATGAACTAATTATTTAATTATGTTCATAAAAAGCAATTGATCCAGCAGTAAAAAAATTATTATGTTTATAAAAAACAATTGATCCAGCAGTAAAGAATTCCTGAAGAAAAAAAAACTAAAGTAAGACATATCACTCTGTTACTTGAACTATCTACTTAGTTCATATCATATTAACTGTAAAACACTTATAAAAGAAAATACGTGGATTTACCATATTACAAAATACATAAAAATTCTCACTTTAAATATTTAAAATTTAGCGTTGCGATTTGCACGCTCCAACACCATATAACAGTTAACAAATAGCTCATACTTAAAAACATCTTTCGGTCGGATAAACACATATAAATCGTCTCCCAGTTTTGATTCTGATGGATAATAAAGCCTGATGATGAATGACGTGAAGCATTCGAAAGTACTAGGAGAAATAAATATATATATATATATACACTCACACACACACACATATATGTATATATATGTATGTATGGATAGATGGATGTGTGAGTGTGTCTGTGTGAATTGGGATCAAATGCAAATCAAATATGGATTGGAATTCGACAGAATGAGAGGAGAATGAACAAATGAGAAACGTTTATAAATTTAAAATGTTTCACTTTTATTAAAGCTTCATCAGAGAATGAGATATTGAGAAAAGACAAAAGGAAAAAAAATTCTGGTATATCAGACTTTTTTCTTTCTTTGTTTTTCTCCCTGTTTCATTCTCTGATGAATCTTTAATAAAGCGAAACCTGTTAGATTGATATTATCTTATCATATTACACACACACACTTACACACACATACATATATAAAATTAATGGATTTAATTTTAATCCGTTTTTATCACTTCCAACGTTTTAAAGTGTCCACTATAATAACTTTTGAATATATATATACACTACAGTTCAAGATTTTGAAGCGACCCCCAGAATTAGCATGAGATGAATATGACAGAAGAGTGAAAAAAAAAAAAAATGAAAAATAGATCTTAGAGTCATTGAAAAAAAATTGAATCAATTATCAAACTTATACTCTGAGAAACTTTTGCAATGAATGCCAAAAGTTTGTGCTGTGGTAATCAAGGCTAAAGGAGGATATTTTGACGCGAGTAAAATTTAATCATAAAATGATGTTTTCTTTTTGTCATAATAAAATTTCCAATAAAAAATTATGTTTCCCTTATTTTAACCATGTATAATAATTTTCTCTTATTCAAAGTACAAAACAACTATTTTTTGGTTCAATTTTAAAATAATTACTAAGGCTTACCTCAAACTTCTGAACTGTAGTGTATCTTTCTTTCTTTCTCTCTCTCTCTCTCTCTCTCTCTCTCTCTCTCTCTCTCTCTCTCTCTCTCTCTCTCTGTACTTAATCTTTTTAAACTGCAGTTTTGGGGAGTTCAAAGAAAAATAATAGTTATTCATGAAAACATTATATCAAATAATTTCTCTTTGTATTGTTCTTTTTTTTAAGTAGATGATAAGTTAAACTTAGATATTGTCCCCACTGTAACCTTTTATTAACCTTGCTTAACCTTCAATATTTATCATCGTTTTTTATATTATTTACAAAATGCTTGATTTGTATTGTTTAATTAATTAATTTTTTTAATCATTTCACCCCAAGCAAGGCACCATAGTCCCTAACATGCAGGGGGTTAGTGAGTGTAAAAGAATATAGTAAAAACACTAAGGAGCAAGAACAATAAAATAACAGAAACTAAAAAATAAAACAGAATATAATGATTGACATTGCATTTAAATTTTTGAAGATCAAACGAGAAGTGCGAGAAAAGAAACTGTTAGCATAGATCTTAACAGTTACATCTAGCCATTTCTTGCCGCCACTCTAGTAATGGGCTTACATTCATAGTTCATCAGAATATTTACAATGAAAATATTTATAGAAAAGGCGTAGGGAAGCTACATTACGGCGGTGGGAAAGTCAAGATGCTAGGTCAGGACCAGTAACATTACAGATTCTTTTTTGGAGTTTATCAAGGATCATAATATATAGCAATAGCGCGTAATATATAGCAATAGCGCGTAATATATAGCAATAGCACGTAATATATAGCAATAGCGCGTAATATATAGCAATAGCACGTAATATATAGCAATAGCGCGGACCGATTCACATTGCTGTTTGGGGATTTCGAAAGTTGACATTTTGCGTCTATCTCTGGCCCCAATTTCCCCCCTCCTGAAATTCCCTATAGGGAGGAATTCCTCACTGGTTGAGAACTGCTCTAAACTCTATACTTTTAAAGTTTCCGCCTGAATTATGAACTTTTATTCAATAATTATTTATTTATTTTTTATTTTTGTTCTCAATAGGAGTAGATAGGGTTCGCCTATCTTCCAGTTCAAACTCCTCCCTAATCTTTTGAACAGGATTAGAGGTTTATCTCTTGTTTATTGTTTAGGACTGGGTTTCCGGTTCCTTCTAAAGTCTTTTCATTTTATTTCACTCCCATTCCCTCTCTGCGACTTAGTGGCATTATCGCCTTGCTTGGAGTGAATTGATTGAAAAAAATGCAAGAATAAATGTTTGTACCATTAGCATAGATACTGAACTGAGAACTGATGTCACAAGGAAGGTCGTTGATGAAAATTAGGTACAATGTTGGTTCAAGGATATAGTTCTGGGGTTGCCTGTATTAACGCAAAAGGATTTAAAAGAGTGGCCGTTCAAGATAATTTCTATTTCGCAATTCGATAAGAAAAACTGAATCAGTTCAGAAATTCGTTCAGAAATTCGTTCAGAAATACTATAATCTTTCAACTTATGAAGACGACCAAATATGTCAAACCCTGGTAAATATTTCCGTAGTATCTAAAGCAACAGTCCGAGCGTCACCATTCTTATCTAAAGCTTGACAGATTATTTCAGCAATAATCGTGTTGTATGCATTCGTGTGTTGTACTGTGCTTTTCTTTTCGAATTTTAATGTACTGTGACTTTTTTTTCTCTCTACGTTGATTCCTATTGGAAAAATAGTTTCGGTTTACGAACATTTCGGCTTACGAACGGCCTTCAGGAACGAATTAAATTCGTGAACCGTGGTTCCACTATATATAGTTTTGTGTATGTCTTACTGTTATAAAAGTCTCTCTGAGAACAAAGCATGTTTGTCATTCTTTTCCGTTTCGTTTGTGAAGTACGGTGTCATTGATAGAGTAATGCCCATAACGGGGGAAATACAAATGAGATAATCTTTCTTCCATTACTCGCCCGTTACAAGATGATCGCAGAAATCATGCACAGAGTTATATGCATGTCACTCAATAGGGACTCAGTTCTAAGTGGAAAGTCAGGGAAAGATTTTCTCATATAATAGTTGTTAATTAGCATGTATTCTTTATGAATTTATCATCATCAGTTAAGAGTAAAAATATAGTATATAATTAGAAAACACATTACAAAATAATAACCATTATTAGGTTGAGTCATAAATAATTACTGTGTTTGTTTATCAACTTTATTCGTCAAAAATTAAATAAATTCACCATTATTTGAAATGACCTATTACTACTTATCAGGCAGCTGTCGACTGCTTTTTGAGTAAGATTCCACAGGTTTTGATGTGAACATTTTTTTCGACGTATTTGTGTGGTCTGTCTACACGGATTTTAAGTGGAAAAATAAAATCTGAGTGTCGTTCCCACAAATACAACACAAAATTATGAACAACGCGAAGAAATGGTCCTCGCAGAAAAAGAAGACCAACATTTATATAGGCACAACATTTATATAGGCAGATGCAGGTATTTATATAATAAAATTCAATCTTATTTGCTGTGAACATGAAGAGACTAATAGTTCGATTGTTCGAAATGATTTGGTTGCAAATGATGAAAACAAGAGATATTGTACGCTAATGTGTGTGTTTGCGTGTGATGCACACGATAATGGAACATGTGTGTGACTGATGAGCGTGCGGTAGCAGTAATTTTAAATACGGCGAACGAAGAGAGAGAGAAGACTGGACTTTTTTAGTGTAGAAAATTCATCGATGACTGATGCGTTGTCATGGTAATATGTGTCTATGTTGTTGATCGAAGCTGGGCCTGGTTCGTTGACTGTCTTTCGCAGATCTAGTCGCTGACTATTCGTTAGCAGATCTCGTCGCTGACTTTTTGACAGGCCGTTTTTATCGCTATGGCTCGGCTCCGAAACACTATCTGAGTTTTGAGCGGGAATGTATACAGTAAATCGAGCCCCAACTTCTTTCCAGGTCATTTGAATTTCAACCGCGCGGGTGTTAGAGAAAGTACATCATGTGACTTGTACTATGCAATCAGGTTCCAGGAACCACTTATTTAATTTGAAGCTCAGTTTGTACAGCTTTGTAAAAAGTTTTCGCATCAACTGATTTAGCAAGATTTATTTGTAAGTGTCTCTTATTTGTTCTTCACTTATTGGCTGTAAAATATAGGAGTTTATATCCTATAAACACTAATCTTCATTAGAGAAGGTTTCCCCTCAAAACGTAATGTCAAGAGAAAATGGCGGTTTGGATAGAACGGATCAACTAAACTCAATTTTTTCGGTGTTATTCTTGTTGTATACGGAATCGCGCTGTCATATAGAAGAACAACATTATTCCAGTTGACAAATTTTTAAAGTCAGTAGTTTTAATGAATTGTCATGATGAGGAAATGTTCGTACAACAGATTAAATGATCTGACAGAATAATATTAAAAAATGTTAAAAGAAAAGTAAGAGATTTTGTTGATCACGGAAGAAATATACGGTTGCAAACATTCAAAAATAGACGAAGAGAGACAGTTTAAAATACTTAGATTTCTTGGATTGTTAAAAGAAAGTTATTTGAAGTGCCTCGTGCTTGGTTAAAAGGCCGATTATATAACTGGCGAGTAACTTGACACTCGCGAAAACTTCAAGCTGAACGCGTGAACAGAAACGAAATGTTTCACATGACTTCAGACACTCTTCTCTTGTTAATTTAAATGTCTCCTCATTTTATATAAAAAAAAAAAGGATTTTGCATAGGCTCACTATTTTCTTTTTTTCTTTTTCTTGGCTCAACGGCTAAATTTCTGTGAAGATAAGGTTTCCATTAGTCCAAAGAAAATTTCACATCGGCTCGCGAATTTCTTTCCGTCTTTTTCCTCAGCTCGCCTGAATTTGAAGGGAGTGGGTAATAGAAGTTATTATTATTTTGTACTCACTACATTCTAAATGAATAGTAGATAAATAATACCTCGACGATTCCACCAGACGTACAACATTACCTTTCTTCCAGGGAGCTCAGTATTTTTGGGGGAGGGAGGGGATTGGTTGTAGAGATTGCTATCCTTGTTAACCTACTGCTTTTATGTTGAACATTGTCGTATGTAATCCACTTTTAGCACTTGTTATAAGGAACAGTTAGTTAGCATGATACATTCGTGATTAAAATTGGTTCTGCGCAAACGAAAATTAAATAAAATATGAAATAAAATATACGTAAAAAAAAAAGAATTCTAATAAAAATAAGGCATTTGCTTTCCTTTAATTCCCTTATCTCTTTCTTTCTCTATTTCTCTATAAACCTCTCTCTCCGTACTTCTCTCTCAACTTACGAGAAGGCAACACTCAAATAAAAAAAGAAGAAACGACTGAACCCGGCCGAAAAACAGCGGAAGTTTACTCGATCAGCGTTTAATCATTGAAACTGGAAATCTATCAAACATCAGAGAGGCTCAACGCATACCTTCCGCTATAAAAAAAAAAAAAAAATGAAAACGAAAGGAATGCCGGAAAATAAAATAATTTTGACCAATCAAAAAAATGAACACAAAAGACTTTTGATGTTAGCCGAAACCATGTTTCGTGCCAATAATCTGGGAGCTTTGTCAACAAGGATATAAACACACAGTCGAGAAGCAGAACATGAGAAGAGACTTCCAGAGCAACCAGTCATGTATGTTGCGTGAAGAGGTTAAGCGGTCATCTACTTAAGACATTTTTCCGCCCTTCTTAGAGCCGAGAAAACACAGCAGATTGACCACGCACCTAATTTCTAAGATGATGACTACTACCAAGGTCTGAATTCTAAACTATCAACTACCGAACCGAAATGGACTTACTCCCGACTGTTTCCAAGATCTGAGCTATAAACGAACTTTCGCTACCCCGAATTACAAAGGACTCAATTCAAAGGGCTCTAAATCAAATAAATAAAT
Source organism: Acanthosepion esculentum (assembly GCA_964036315.1). Classification (NCBI taxonomy): domain Eukaryota; kingdom Metazoa; phylum Mollusca; class Cephalopoda; order Sepiida; family Sepiidae; genus Acanthosepion; species Acanthosepion esculentum. Next base: position 77,953,136 of record OZ038482.1, on the reverse strand, counting down.
ATATATTATTTATTTTAAACCTTTTGAGTAAGTTCACTTATGGCACTCTATCCATAAGCCAAACTATAAATGAACATTTCAATTTTATGAACTACTCCAATGTTTAGTAGCATCAACATATTTAATTTCTCTGTAGATTATTAGTTGATCTGACGAGTAGTATTAAAACTTTGTGATTGTATATTCGTAACTTTCACGAATTCAACCTTTCGTTAATTCAGAGTGGGAGCTTGTGACGGAGTCGACAATTACATAATTTAATTCTAACACCAGATAAATTTTCTCTTACCAACAAAAATATAACCTTTGATAAGCAAGTGAAATAAAAGGATGAAATTAAATTCATATAAATGTGTGATTTCAATAACAGTTGAAATAATTCTTTTTAACAAATGATCTGTAGTGGAAAGGTCAATGAATTTATAAATAATCAATGAATAAACGGGGTTTATTCATGAGGTCATGGTAATTTGCGTGTTACTTTTTTTCCACAAACAAATTTTTAGGAGAAATTGTTCAACGTAAATTATGCAATACAGAACAAGAATAAATAATACGAACACAATATTTAAACAAGAAACAAATTCAAATAATTATTATATACAAACTGTGATTTGAAATAATGTGGCATGTATGAACGGAAGGTTAATAGTTCATTTGTTCGTATCAGGTCGATTGAAAAATGTTCTTGAGTCGAGTTTAATTGTTCGTACAGAATGTGTGTGTGTGCAGGAAAGGAAAAAGATAAGTCGTACCTTTAAGTTGAATGAGACAATATTATTTGGTAGTAGTTGAATGAGAAAAAATCAACTTTTATATTATATAAATCTCAGGCGTACTTTTCGATGTGTTTGCTTAGAGAAAGGAGTTTTACTTGTTCTCGAATTCAGGTTCGCTGAGTTTCAAAAGGCAGACTTGAAGACACATTTCGCTGATCGGCGAAACGTGTGTTTGTCGATTCAGATATTCGCGCAAATAATGCGTTTCTAAGAAGAAGCGTGTTCCTTCCTGTTTCGAAGTTCGCGCCTTGGCGGGAATATGTATCGACCGACCTGATTGGTTGACTTAGTCTCGACGGACTCGATTCGCCAACACATGATACGAATCGTTCATTTAATATCTTGTGGGTGTCCACGGTGTATGGACTATCCCAACAGATCTTCGTTTTTGAAGAATCTATTTTTCAGCGCACCCACGTCGCTATTGAATGTGACACAAGGTCAAGGTTTAAAGTGGGATTAAAACGGCAATACCGTGAAAAAATTGCCCAAGCCTCCTCGGCACTCCCCCTTTTGGGATCGCCTTAGGCGCCAGTTGATAAACCCAGCCCCCTCCCGAAGGAGACATACTGCCTGGAGGTAAGGCTCCCTGGGGCTTGGGCTTAGTATTTTAAAAACTTCCCCGGCTGTGTAGGTGTGAAGTGAAATGTATATTTCTTATTGACCAAGAAATTAGTCAGTTGCTGAAGAAAGTAAAACATACAAACTCTTTGATCTATTTTAGAAAAACAGCAACCTCGTCCATTACAAAGTAGCACATCTCTAATACAAACTCTTCTTGAATGCAAGCCCCTCACAATTTTATAGGAACTTTGCATACACGTACATATGAAAATGGACATCCCTGTAATTACATTTTTTTTTCATTTCGTTTGCAGTTTTTCTATTTTTTAATGAGACAATAAAAATATGTTATTGTTAAATACACGTACCATATTTAACGGCATATAAGACGCACCCCAATTTCAGCAGATCAAATCAAGAAAAAGTTAGTAATTAGTAAACCTGCATATGGCATATAAGACGTAGGGGAATTTTTAAAAGATATTTTTAGTAAAAAACAAAACAAAACAAAAACATACTGCGCCTTATATGCCGCCAAATACAGTAATTGTTTGTAATTTCATTTCTATTTCATGTTCGAGGAAGCTTAAACGAGCATCAACATGCAGAGCCGGTGCAAGGCTCTCGTGACCCCCGCCCACCGAATCTATGATACGTCCCCATACTAATATATCTCAATTTCTATATAAAATTTCATATAAAAATACAAATTTTTATTGTAACCTAATTATGTACGATAATGTATCCTATGCAATATAGGTGAACAGTTTAATTAGAAAACTGAAAATAAATACAATGTATCTAAATAAAAATTAGAGACATGTCATAATAGATTGTTATGATTCAGAATAATTGTTGTGGTGGGATCCACCTAATCTGCATAGGTGACTACCAACTATATAAATAAGGGTTGATACCGGAAGACGAGAGAATGGAATCACGAGATCCAACTAGAGACTCTGATCGACTGCGACTAGTCAACACATTCTCCAGGAACGTCTTCCCAGAAATATACAGAAATACTATATGTACTTATTGTGTACACTTTCTTGTTATAATACATTCTTGTTCTAAGTACATTTTGTGTTGCATTATTATTCCATGCAATAGGCGAGATTCAACATTGAGTCAAGACTCAACAATAATGATGATATTTCATCACTTTAAAAACAACCTTTCCACCAGTGATAAATAATGATAAGGACATTTCATCATCCTGGAAATAAAGATAAAAATTACATCATCTGAAACAACCTGGCCACGAGCGAAGTCAGTAGAGTAGAATAGAATAGCAGTGGCAGTAGCAGTAGTAAAAAGGAACAACACAGACGTATCTTCTTCGCTCTATGAAAATCCACAGTTAACGGTTTCAAATGCTTCCCTTAACCACGTAATTCTGAAAACAAACAAAAACAAGCAAGCCTAAACTTTTAAAGAAACAAAAAGAGACAATAACCCGGAGAACATTTCAACACACACAAAACCAATATTGTAATTAACACCACGAAAGGAAAATACACATTCTTGTCATTAATTTCAATAAATATATCAAAGTCTTATTGTTTATGTTATTGTTATACTTTTTTTAATTCATTTCTTTTTCAGTATAAAACTACAAATGCATGTAACAACGGGGTAACTTACATTAACACTACCCAACATTCGACTCCGTTAGAAGGTCATTCCATTTTAAATAAATCCACAATGTTTTACGGCAATGTTTAGCATTAACTTGAGAATGTTCTCGTGTTAAAAAGTTGAATAATTTTAACGCATTCAACATTATGGATAAAAAATAGTGAATTTTATTTTGTGCTTTTTCGAAACTTAATATGAGCAAAACAAATTCACGGATTTGGACGAAAAAAAAAAGACACCAGAATGATGTCAAAATCCGCGAAAATTTTTTATCCTTTAATAGTCAATTTTGCTTAATTTAATTTGTAACATATGTAAATGTAGGTTGAAAACAGCAAATATTGATAAGATAGCGAGGGTCACAAAGCACTGCCAGGGGCAGTCAGTCAGGCTTGGGGTTTGAGGGTAGTACGCACCGGCCATGTCAACATTTCTCTACATACTTTCCATTTCGTTCACTCTACTACTAATAATCATAACATTATCTATAGAAGACAATATATCTCTAAATAATCTTGGAGAGAATGCTAAAGGATGCATTGCTTCATTCGTTCGAAGCCATTTTTAACCATCGATCTGAGAAAGCGGTTGTATACAGCTGACAGTTTCGTAACTTAAATGTCACCATGTATGGCATTCATATGATAGTAGTTTTGATCTGACGACGATATTTAGGGACATGAATCGAGTTTTTAGGTTAATGTTTTGGTTTTGTAGCAATTTACGGTGTTGGGTGAGACTATCCCTAGCGTAACCTATTCAATGTTCTGTTTCTTTATCTCCTATACTAATTTTTTTTTTTTTGTTTTTGTTTTTTTGTAACTGATCCATACACCGATGTATTTGAAGTGTTTATTTACTAATTCCCCATTTTGAAGTTTTATTATGGATTCAGGATACTGGGAAAAGATTCCTTGGGTCACCATTTGAATAAAAAAATGAGAGAAAAGACTGTTGCATGTTCAAATAAAATGATATTTATTTAAATGTAGGATACATAAATTTTAACTGTAATTATTTATCATGAAATGAAAGTTAGAAAGTTCCTCTCTTTGACTGTAAGGAAGTGAACATAAATAGTCTTTCAGTGGAGAAGGGAGAAAGTGGAGTTGGGAGACAAGTTCAAAGGCAGTCCGCTGTTGCTTTGATGAGAAAGACAAGACACCGAGCTTGACTCATGTCTCTTTACTGCCGTCAGTCCTTCTGGCGAGTTGAATGAATGTTTGGTTTTTATAGAGCTGATTTTATTGGTTATTTATTCTTATTAAACTGTAATTTGAAGTATGTTTGAAACCCGGAAGGCTGCGCGGATCCCGTGCGCGGTGTGTTTAATTTTGTCATTTTCTCCTTTGATTTGATGTTGTTCACTTCCGCCTACTCCACAAGGATATGTGCCATCACTAATTTCATTCTCTTTCTAAAAGTTGTATAAAAATTTAGCTTATACTGTACAAAGACCAAATAAGATATTTGTGCAAAGTACAAAGATTTAGTTCGTAGGGAGAGAATGGGAAAAGAGAACACTTTTCTCTTTTATCCCTAAAGTTGAATAAGGCACACAAAAAAAAAATACAACAAAAAAAAACAAGACTCAACTACTACGCGAAATTGAAAAGGGCAAACATTTATTACAGTACACAGAAGACCAAATACAAAATTGATATACAGTGTAACCCGGATATAAGAGAGTTGGGACCGGAGAGGAAGTATCTTATATCCGTGATTCTCTTATATCCGGGTTTCTCTTATATTCGAGTTTCTCTTATATCCGGGTTTGGTCTATTATATATACATTAACACAGGCTCTAATTTGGGACCAGAGAAAATCTCTCTTATATCCAGTTTTCTCTTATATCCGGGTCTCTTATATCCGGGTTACACTGTACAAGAGTTTGCAAAAAATTTCCGTTTGTGCGCGTTATATAAAAACTAAGGCTTGATAACAATTTAAATATACGGCAAAATCAAAGATTACACTCTTTTGAAAATGAAAAAAAACAAATTTTGAGGATGCAAAAAAATTCAGAAAAGGCAGACAACAAAAGGGGAACCCACCTAATAGAGTAACAAAAAAAAATCTAATTTGACTTATCTCTGGGGCCTTTAACGATATTTGAAATGTCTTTTTGTATTTTTTCTGTTCGGCTACCCACGAACTTCACTGGGGCCTTAACGGTACTTAGGAATTTATTTTCCTTTCTTGTCGGAGGCGACGTGGTCTTAGCGAATGCTTTGGTCTTTTGCACTCCTAGCGGCGGCTAGCGATTTTCACAAAAAAATCTTTCTGTTCTCTGCAGGTGGCCGGCTTTGTTTGCAAGTAATGTTTCTGCCCACTGTCATGAATGTTTGAATCCTTTCTGCCTTGACGTCTAAATGCTTTCTGATCTTATCTGCTGACCTGACGCTTTTTATGAGAAACAGGTGGCTCCCGGAGGACCCACACCAAGTTTTACAAAGGCATGGGACCACGTTTTCTGGTTGGTCAGTAAATACGATAAAATATATTTTTCTACAAATTCGAAAATGAATCCGTGACAATTCACAAAACGATTTTGGCGTGTTTTTTTAATTTTTTTAATTTTTTACCGCTAATTCTAAAAATAGTAATTTAAAACTGTAACAATTCCTTTTACAAACCGTCTGGCTTTTATTTACAATAGACGTTGAAAGAACAACCTAGACGATTAAACATTTATTTGTTATACCTTATAATTAATGAATGCTATTTTAAATTCATAGTATGAGTATAAAGAGTTTTATAATGGAAGGTCGAATTGTACCAAATTTCATTATGTGACCAATTCTATTCAAAACTGTTGTCAGTTCGTCCTGTGCAAAACGGCATGGAAGTGGGAAAACTAGTGTTCCTTTTATTACAATATGATGAGTAATCGTAAGCTTGGCACTGACAGTGTTAAAATTCGGTTTCTTAACATCAATACACATTCATTCCAAATCTGAAAATCCTGAGCTATGATCAACGGCTGCTACGTTGGGACTAGGTTTAATGGTTGGTCGAAAACAATAGTTTGTATCTCAGAATCGGTCATTAACCTAAAATGATTAAGAAAGTCAGTACCTAAAATAGAAGTCGCTGTCCGTGCTATCACGAATGATCAAGAAAAGGATTGATATAAACCAAGATTTAGTTGAATATACCGTTACCAATCCGTGCGAATAATCGTTTTATATTAACTGCTTGTGAAGTAAATTTACTCAGATGTTTTAGTTTATCATGCAAAACGGCAAGAATTAGCAATGTCTGTGCACCGGCGTCGAATAAAAACTTTCTAACCCGATACGAAATATCCGGCTTGGTTTGAAACCGCCGGCAGCCCCAGTTGTCAGAATGTGTTGGCTTAATCTTTTCCTTGAGATGCCTTATTAAAACTGCATAGAGATTTGCACGCATGAGCTTTGCAAGGAAGTCTGATGATATCAGTAAATACGAATTTAGCGTCTTAGATCGACTTCGAAAATGTCATCTGCTACGATGCGTGTTTTCTCGTACAGTCTTTTGATTTGAGTTAAGTTTAAACAAATTCAACATGAGAGTTTTTTAGTGCTACTTTAGTGTGCCGTGTGCCCGGTCATTTAGAGTTTAGAGTGCAGTCTACCTGCACCTTTACACTTCTGTGTGCAGCCTACCTCCATTACAAGAACATTATACTGCAGGATGATAAAATCAAATTGAATAATGTTGAATAATGATTTATTATTAATGACATACACTTCTTTTTCTTTTTATGTGCCGTGTCCTTTCAGGACGTAGGCGTTCATGGCCCTCCATTTCCCCCTATCCCTTGTGGCTCTCAACATGTTTTGTGTTTCTGCCAACTCCCCCAGACCACGCTCCGCCATCCACCTGCCCAAGCCCGCCACGTATGTCATGCGCTGCTTTCCCCTGACTCTTTCCCCTTTATTAGTCTCGTGAGTATCAGATTCTCCAGGCCCTCCTTTCTCATCGCGTCTCCCAGAAATTTCATCTGCCTCCTTGTTTGCATCCTCGCCAAGACCTCATCGTTGCTCACATGCTCGCTCCATGATATCCTCAGCATCCTTCTGTAGAGCCACATCGCCGCCTCGAGTCTCTTCTTCATCCTTGAGGATACCGTCCAACATTCGCTGCCATATAGGAGGACAGATGTCACGTAGCAGCTAATTACTATTTTTTGTCACCATAGAAATCCTCCTGTTTTGCAGTACTCTGCACAGCTTCTGGAATACATCCTTAGCGATCCCAATCCGTCTTTGGATCTCAGCGTCGCACCTACCGTCCTCCATCAGAACACTCCCAGATACTTAAACTTCCTGCTTGATTTTAGTGTCCCCGACCTGCAAATCGCATTTTGGGCTCATCCTTTTTACTGATGACCATACACTTACTGATACAAATCAGAATCATCAGAATCAAAAAAAGCCTAAATAGTACATGAATATTAATGGCCGTCGTTATGATGGAATTCATTTGGGTTGTGGAGAGGTAGTATGTGACTTCGTGCCACTAACAGTGGTTGAATGTCGATAGACCGCAATAAAAAAAAATGAAGACTTGATTAGTAAATGGATGGCCAATATTTATCGACGCGCGTAGGTACAAGATACGGGGATATAAAGAATGGTCGACCGCAAGTCAATACGACGTTGAGTGAGGGTGGCTGAATATCCCCTTTCGTTGGGATGGCTACTAAACACGTCCGAACTCAATAGTTGGGTAGTGAGACCGATCATGTCTTTTCCGGAAGTTGGGTCATAAAATTCACAAGTGACCGGAAACCCTTTTTTTGGTTTCCTTTTGCATTATGGGAAAATTAAATTTTTTTTAATTATTATTTTATTTATTAGTTTATTTATTAGTTTATTTTCAATCTCCCAGAGTGCTACATAACTGATACAATTTCAAACTCAAATCCTTTAATTAATGATAAACACTTCGTAAATCATTTACAAAACCATTTATAAATATCGTTCTACAGAAGGATGTTGAGGATACCATGGACCAAACATGTGAGCAACGACGAAGTTTTAGAGAAAATGGAAAAAAAAGGATACATATTTCACATCAAGAGATAGTTGAAGTTTCTAGGGCACATAACGAGGAAAGAGTGCTTGGAAAATCTGATACTGACGGGAAAGATTGAAGTCAAGAGGGACAGAAGAAAAGAATGCATAACCTACTTAGTGAGCTTGAGTAAATGGATGGCGGAACAGGGCTTAGAAGAAATAACAGAACGACAACATTTATTAAGATCTACAAACGACAAGAAGTTGTGGAGAGCCATGATCGCCTACATCCTGAGGGAACACAGCACATAAAGAAGAAGAATTTAATTGGATCAACTAAAATTAGAACTAAATATAATTTTGAATCTAAAAGACTAGTAGATTGTTTTTACCGCCTTCTACAGAATACAGAAAAATCACACAGACGCACACATTTTACGACTTTAAACGTTATAATTTCGCGTATACACTTGTTTGTGCTATAATCTTCCTAAAGCCAAATCTTCTTCTGATTCATGTTACACAAATTTCCACCACTGGCCACATTTGAACGCCCCGAAACCAAGACTGAAGTAAAAATTCCTTCAACTGCGCATCGGCTGCGCACATATCTTCCGTTTTACTTACGCTCTCAAAGAAAGATACAATCCAGAATTTCCACTCCTGCCTAAAGAAACAAAATAAGATTTGGAGCCGATCTGGGGTTAAGAAAAGTACATAAAAGCCCATCAAATGGACATCTCACAACGCTCGTCGGAACGCGACCTCCCATCTCCAAAGACAACCCGCCAAATGCCATCCCGCAGTAAGCCACTCTCCTACTTACGCCTCTGCGGACGACTTTTGCAATTCTACTCATCTCTTACTTTCAACGAGAGATATTTTTTACAACAATTTACCATTTGTTGTATATTTGTTGTATTATTGTATTTTTTAATACAATGTCTTACTTCTTAAATCTCCATTGTTTCTTCTTTGTTCTGCCACCATCCACTTAACATTTGCTTGGACGCTGTGTTTATTTTTAGTAGTGTGACTTTCATTTAACGACCTGGGCACTCGAAAGACTTTAAAAAACAGGTTGTTTATACAAACTAATAGGAAATAATGTTGCATTAAAAATATAATCCAGTGTGGGCCAAAAGTAGTCATAAACTTTACAGTTGTTTTTTACATTTACATTTATTTATTACATTTGTTTAATACTGTTTAATTCTTATAAGTGCTCGAAATGTCTTCTTTCAATCTTGCAACATTCCTCGAATCTCTCCAGAACACTGTGACACAGAATACAACACAAATTCCAATCCGTATCAATGTCAATACATGCTTCCAATATGAACTCTTTTAATTCGTTTACTGTGTAAGGGTTTTTCTCATAAACCTTTACTACTACGCCTCTTAAACAAAGAAGTCCATTCGTGTTAAGAACGAGTGAACACGGTGGCCATACAATGCTGCCAGGTCGTCCGATCCAAATCTATGGGAAAGTTTGGTTAGTTTAGTCTCTTACTAGAAGCAAGCAGACGCGGAAGTTTAAATATCTGGGAAGCGTCTTGACAGAGGACGGTAAGTGTAACACTGAGATCCGAAGGCGCATTGGGTTGGCCAAGGACACATTCCAAAAGCTGGGCAGAGTATTGCGAGAGAGAAGGATTCCTTTTCTAACAAAAGAATACTGAGCTGTTACGTGACATCTGTCCTTCTTTACGGCAGCGAATGTCGGACAATTTCCTCAAAGATGAAGAAGAGACTCAAAGGGACAGAGATGCGGTTCTACAGAAGGATGCTAAGGATATCATGGACTGAGCGTGTGAGCAACGATGAGGTCTCAGAGAGGTTGCAAAGAAGGAGGAGGCTTATACTTAACACCAGGAAGAGGCAGTTGAAGTTTATGGGACACATAATGAGGAAAGGGGTGCCTGGAGAATCTGATACTCACGGGTCGAATAAAGAGAAAGAGAGACAAGGGAAAACAACGCGTGACATACCTGGCGGGTTTAAGCAACTGGATGACAGAACGTGGTCTGAGGGAGGAAGCAGAGAGAAGGAACTTGTTGAGAGGGATAGAGGGAGGTGGAGAGCCATGGTAACCTGAAAGGACATGGCACATAAAAAGAAAAGAAATCTCTTACTGCCAAAGCATAATGAGGAGGTACTCCATCTTACTGAAAAAAAACCCCAGCTCGGCAAAGTTAGCTTTGGTTCTGAATTGTGGCACTACCATGTAGCGAAGCATGTTTAAGTAACTGTTATTGTAAAAAGTCACGTCAGTATATAAATAACTAAACAACTGTATACTCACTTTGGCCCACCCTGTATATATTGTGTATTTGGGCAACAACCGCTCTTTTATACAAGTTTCATTAAAGACGACCGACAATGCACTGTGATTAAGCTTTTTATTTAATTTTTCTTCTCTTCGTACAAGTGTTTTCTTTTTTGGACACAAAATGTGTAAAAACTGTCCAAACATTTTATATATCCAAGTACTTTCGACTATTCTTTTATCCATTATCAAGGACTATTTTTATTGTTAACCGAATGTGTTTTTTTATGTATGTATCTGACAGTATAGGAATATTTTATTTTCCAAACACGATCAGCACATTGTGGCCGCGTTCATAGTTAATGTTATAGTGTGTTGGCTTTTTCTTTTTTATTAGTGCTTCCACTTTTTTTACAAGCGGATTAGGCTATTATACTTGTATTTTCTGCTAGAATTTTGTGAATGGAGTTTGATAGGCTTCTATGCGTGTTTAAAAAAGACCTAATAGAGCTATGGTCAAATAGGTGTAACGTGAGTCGTCTAGATATACATGTAGTGGTATAACCAATATAATTATTTATGAGTTTGGATTGATCAGGAACACAGTTCCTTAAGGGACACACACACACACACACACATATATATATATACTGGATGGGTCATTTGCCTTTGGCACTTTTAGAACTGCGTGCAGTAGTTTAGAATGGCTTAAATTACAGAACTATCAGGTTAGAACATTCTGCCCGATTTTATCGCTTATATTACAAATGAAGATACTAATTAATGAGGGGTCTCCTCTTTTCACACAAATGGACTCAACCGAGGTATACATATACTACTACCAGTAAATACCCGGACAGTCTGTAATAGAGAAGGGTAGCACAAGACTCACCGTTAGCGAGCACGTAGACTCAGCAAGGAGTCATACCGTGATACTTCAATACCAAGACTGTATATATATATTAGTGCTACTAACCCGCATTCCTGGATCTACTAACCCGTATTGCCAGTTTGTATTATTACGTTATACATTTATTTTCCTTATCCATTCCTGGCGTTTGTTATTCATTGATATCGGATTCATCCCGGAATCCACAACACTAATACTTATAGAAATTCTTTAATCATCAATGTAAGCTCCATTGCTTCCTAGAACCTCATTCCATCTGTCAACAAGTTTATAAATGCCACCTTTGTAAACTTCTTTATATTTTGATATAAAATATGAGACCAACTCATATTCAACCTCTTTTCTTGATTTCTACCTTAGGTCATCCAAATGGTTCTGCAAATTCCTAAACAGGGGATAATCAGAAGGAGCAAAGTCGGGAGAATATGGAGGATGAAGTAATTTTTCCCAACCGTGCTACTCAGAGTGAGGATGGTCATTATCGTGATGGAGGATTATTCCCTTTCTGTTGACTAATGATGGACGTTTTCTGTCCAAAGCTGTTTTCAAACGATGAAGTTCTTTGCAGCAGAGATCAGCGGTGATTTTTTTTATTATTGTCTAATAGTTTACAATGGATGATTCCTTGAATATCCCCCATACACTCAATATGGGCTTCTTTGGATGCAGTTCTCCTCACGTTTACCGAGGAGGTCTATTTTATTGACCGATCCACTGACGACGGCGTTTAACATGATCGCCAGTAACAAACCTGTCCAAAACGATATGAGAAGTTACCGCGTAATCAATGACTCGCAGCAATTGATACTTTGTTGGTAGGTCGTGCAGGATTCTTTTGTTCCAACCACTGAAACCCTTCCAATTCTTTTTAATTCACGTAGGATTGTCGTATGACTAACATTAAATTTCTCACTGAGTTCGCTAGTAGTAGTGGCAGGATTTGCTGCTGTAGCGAGTCCCGACAAAAATAAAATAAAATATAAAAATAATATATATAAAAACAAAAAAAAAGAAAAAACTCAAAATAAGGCATTTGCGCTTTTGTTTAAAACACTTATCTTTTCCTTTCTCTTTCTATCTCTATACTTCTCTCTCAACTAAATAGAAGACAACCCTCAAACAAAAAGAGGAAGAAAAAGTAAACACTGAACCCAGCCGAGAAAAACGCCAGAAGTTTGCGAGAACAGAGTCTACTTATTTATTGCTATAAATCTATCAAAATAAGACAGGCTCCACGCATAACTTCCGTTATGAAAAAAAAGGAAAAAGAAAGGAACGCCTGAAAATAAAATAATTTTGGCCAATCAAAAAATTAGCACAAAGAGACGTGTGATGCTACCTGAAACTGGGCTTCGTGACACTAGGTTTGGATCCTCATCAAAAGTGATATAAACTGAAACCCACGACATACCAAGGAGAGGACAAGAGACGGAACAAAAGACGCAACCACTAGAGAAACCATTCATAGGTGACCCCGTGAAGTAGTTAAGAGGTTATCTGTTAATGATATTTTATGCTCTTCTTGGCACTGATCTATATCTAAGATGACGTCTACCACTGGCACGGTCGAAACTACCCGCTACCGAATCGAAACGGACATTCTCCAGACTGCGACCAATTTCGACCTTTTTAAACGAACATTTTGATTCACCGAATATCAAAGGATCCACTCTAAAGCAAATAAATAAAAATATATGATTTTTTTTACCCTTAAGTCAATTCGTTTTATTTCAAAGTTTCCAGTAAATAAATACCAAGAATATCCTGGCACACAATTTACCACCCTATAAAAGCAGGTTCCAAATCCTCTGAATAATGACCTTTTGCACAACCCTCCCATAATTCATCCTCTAGACTAACATTCCCAGTTTTAAAATGGAAAAACCACCTGCTGCAATTTCTTTCACTCACTGCATAAACCCGCTGGATCGATTTTACTGCTGCACTTGACACCTTTGTGAGACTCATACGAGTAGATTACAACTTTTCTAATGTCTTCTTTAGTTGGGGAAAACAGAGGGAAAAGATTATAACTATATTATGAATAATAATATTCTTAAACTCTGAAATAAAAAGACATAAATTACTCATAGTAGTATTACAAGACAACATAAAAGTCAATACATTAATAAATTGGTTCAACACATGATGATTATCAAATGAGGCGATCAAGAAATGATGCCCATCAAAAAAGATGCTTATCAAAAGATGCCTATCATGTTTAAATAAAAAACATGACAAGCAATAGATTAATAAATTTTATTCAACATTTCCACCTCAAAAATCGGTTATAACTTTCATTCGTACTTGATAGTTTATGCTCACATATTTTATCTACCTGACAACTAGTCATCAAAATTCCTACCGAGGGTGCTGACTCTAGGCCATTTGTTGACCAGTTTTATGCTTTAAAATGTCTTAGCTGACTCTTACCCCATCAAAAATGAACATTCATTGCATTTACCAAATTTCCTTACAGAATTATGTATTTATTAAAACTTCCGTTTTAGAGATTCTGTTATAGCCAGTGTACAAAGCTCCCCACGGGGAGATTAAAAGTAACACTTGTAGGGGCGTTACCATATTATGTAATGATATATAATCTATATTTATATGAGGGAGATAGTGTAGTAATAGAAATGTGGATGTATAGGATGTTTTCATGAACAGGAGATATGAATTAAAAATATAGTAACTTTCACAACAACGTTTTATTGCTGTAGCAATCTAAATAGGAAGAATATAAAAAGAGTTAAATGGAAGTGTTTATATTGAGATATACATATACATGGATGTAAAATTCTATTAAAGATATCGAAGCTTGCATTTATGAAGGGTTTCTTGTTGTTTATAGGTTTGGGGTTTTGTATACTGTGTTGTGTTCCATGTGATACATGGCTCACTTGGGATTAAGAAGTCCCATTGAGGGGAAACGAGACACATCTTGCATCAGTAGGATTCTGTGGATAAAAATAGGAAGGAGAGAGAGAGAGAGAGAGAGAGAGAGAGAGAGAGAGAGAGAGAGAGAGAGAGAGAGAGAGCATGCACACTTTCTTTTATATATTGCTTTATACAATGTTACCTAGTGATTGCTAGCAGATGTTCCCTGGGAGACAAGTGGGGTAATCTCAACACAAACATTTTTTACTCTTTTCATTGACAATAAAGAACAAAATCACTAAGAATGTGCCCAACACCGCAAAATTGTCAGCAATCAAATGCAAACCCATTATTAAAGAAACCTTGACTATAAGAGTCATGTGTCCAGGAAAACATATCCATTGACCTAAGATGTTATACATCATACTTTTTTATACTTCTTCTTGAGATCTTCATGCTTAAAAAAAGAAGGTGACAATTTTTATTGCAGTTTGGTATATTTTAAGCATGAATACAAGAACTTTCAAAATACAAGCATGTAGGTTGTGTAATTAATTTCCACAAGGTAGTTCAGATTTTAAAAGAATCAAATTTTATATCTTGCTGATTAAAATTTCATGCCAAATAATGTGTTAATTATGTCCGTGCTACAAGTACTTAAATGATCAACAACTGAAACACACCATTCATCAACTTCCAACTGTCAGTGAGATAAGTCAAAGAAACTTTGCTAAATGCTTGGTTTGTATTTTTCATATTCTCTCTAGTATAATACTTTTACATAAAACCCTTGCTTTTGTTGGAAAATATTACATTGAGCTAATAAATATTATTACTGAATTAATAATAATCTGACTGTTGAAGGGGAACACCTCCCCACAACACACCAATGCCAAACAGTCATTGGCCAATTGCCAGCTTGGGCATAGGAGCTGTACCTCAAAGGTCAATAGCTTTGCCAGTGGGCAGAGGAATTTCTGATAGGACGGTAACATCTCCGGTGCAAAAACGAACTAGCAAGCCATTGCACTATTTTGTCTTGAATGTCATATTTTTGAATAGGTAATTCATTTACTTATTAAACAGTATATTTATTTATTTGTGCCTACTGGCCTGAAATCTTAGTAAATAGAAATATGTGTCCACGAAGCAGCCCTTTCGGTTAAGGTACATTGGATCTAATGACGGTTTCCTTATGACCTGAGGGACACAGGTTCAATTCCTGCCAGAGAGCACATATTTATCTTTAATACAATTTCTTGAATATTTAGGCTGGAAGACTAAAATAAATAAATATACTGTTTAATAAATAAATGGTGCATCTACTCAAATATGAGTATCCACTAAAAATAATGTTTAACATGATAAAAAATCTGTCGAATTTATAAATAAAAATCCATTACTTTAGAAAATTACTTTATATATATATATATATATATATATATATATACATATATATATATATATATATATATATATATACATATATATATATATATATATATATATATATATATATATATATATACATATATATATATATATATATATATATATATATATATATATATATATATATATATATATATATATATATCAATAACTGTAAAATGTATTATATAATCGGAAAGTATATTAGTTATTAGAGATATGTACAATTTTACGTTTAACATAAATATTTCTATAAAAATATGTTTTTTTTAATGGCATGTCACCTCAGGATGCAGACGATCATGACTCTTCACTATTTCTTTTTATTTATCATCTAAGAATTACTATACATTCTTGTCAAAAATAATGGAAATGTTTTTCCCATTATTTTTTCTATGGTTTGAAATTCTTAGACAGGTTACCATACAAGTCAAGAGAATTCAGTCTACCCTCTTATTTTAACTCTTTACTTGGAGGAAAAGACAAGGATTCATGCCTTTCTGAATGCAACAGACTAGCCTGGAATTCAAACTTATCTCCCCGATCCCACTTTTTGCACCGATTTCAGTCACAATACCCACACATATAAGTGTAGATATGTTCACCTATCATCTGGGTCACACTATTTCCTGGTCTTTTGCACAGGTGTAGAGATTTTTCTGTTTAGGATTAGTCTTCCAGTTCCTACTAAAGATTTCTTATTCTCTTTCACTCCCAGTAGCCCCTAGTATTTTAGTGGCATTATTGCCTCACTTGGGGGTGAAGTGATTAAAAAATTTTGAAATAAAAAGAAGTAAGGTGAAAACTAGCAATATTTTTGATAAATAAGTATATCTGAGTGATACTATCGAAAAACTAAATGAAATCAATGCCACATTTGTAAAGCTTCTTTCTACTGACATTAGCAAAAAAGCCTAGTCTTTTAGTTTCTGTGAATTGCTACTTAAGTTTGTCAAAAAAAAAATAATAATAAAGTTAGTCAAGAATGTCTATAATTCTGTATTGCATAATTTTAAGAATCATATCAAAGTTGATCTCAGAGTCAATTAGAAACTATTTATGAAATTTTCATTTAGTTTATTTAAAAAAAATAATAAGTATGCATTTTTGACAACATCAAAAATGTGTACCTAGAAGGAAAAGTAATTTTTTCATATTTGTAAAAGTACTAGAATCCACATTCCTCTCAATTCAGCTATAGATTCAAGGATTTCCATCTAATGTAAATTGTTTGGTTAAAATCTAAGAACATTTGTTACATTCAAAAATACCTACATATATATATATATATATATATATATATATAGATAGATAGTTTTTTATAATTTTATATATCAACAAAACAGTATTTATAAAAATAGTATGACATATTGGATAAAAAATGTTATGACATGTTTCATCCATTAGAATTTCATTGGATGGGCTTTGTTGATATTGCCATGTCTACTCATGCACATGAAATGAGAGAGACTGGCAGTTTCAAAAATTTTTGAAAGAATATTTTTTCAATCCATATATATATATATATATATATATATAAATAAAAAGAAAGAACAGTAAGATATAAAATCCGGTGTTCTTATAGATATTTTTATTTTTACACAATAGCCAAGGATACCGATAAATCCATTCATTACTCCAAAATTCGCTTGACGAGGAAATGGAACTAATGTCTTTGGTTTAATAACAAAATTAAATTCAGGGGCTTTAGCTTCCATTTCTGAAACATGGTATCACTGTGTAGCGAAAAAAACATATTTTAAATCAATTAATTTATAATATATATATATACATATATATATATATATATATATATATATATATATATATATATATATTTATATATATATATATATGTATATATATTACAAGTATAAAGTTTATCACTTAGCTGATTGATGTTACCTTCAGCATCCTGACCCTAGAATTTCCTAGATGGACCCTCCTTTTCAGTGGGTATCAGCAATATATATATATATATATATATATATATATATAATAAAAGAAAATGGTGAAAAGGAAAAATAACAGCAACATTCGACAGCTACACACACACATGCATACATAAAACAAACACACAAGAACATACACAAAGAAAATAAAAATCAACTAGCACTTGAATTAATTTTTAACTAAATATAAAAATAATGAGAAAATCTGCAGTCATCTGCTGAAACCTCCTGACAAAACAATTTGTCTACAAAACTCCAGATTTGAGGTGCATAACATCAATCAACTGACAAATATTATTCGTATTAATCCTATGTATATATATATATATATATATATATATATATATATATATATATATATATATATATATATGTGTATATATATATATATATATATATATATATATATATATATATATATATATATATATATATATATATATATAAAATGTGCTAGCCAAAAGTTCAGGGAATTTAATTATAAAAATATTTTGCCCTAATAATTTCTTTCTATCGTCTTTGAGTGTTCTGGTCCATAAAATATACTGTTCACAAAAGGGTAGTAACAAAAGTCTATATATCAAACATTATACAGTAAAAATATCAGATCAAAATTCAGATAACTATGAGTATTCTATGGATTTATTGACCCAATCTCAGATACATAAAGTTATACTTTTCAATATGTATATATGTATATATGTGTGTGTATGTGTGTGTGCATGTGTGTGTGTGCTATAAATAGTACAAATCTTGGTCACAGCATGCAATGGATCTATGAACAGAAGTTGGAAATATAAAATCTGAAATAAGAGCGTGAAAGAAATGGCTGAGGCTGTTATATATTTACAAATGACTTTAAGCTGTTCTTGGCTACTTTAGTCTGAGATTTCTTTCTAGCAATGAATAAATTCAGTAGAAGAAAATATATTACAAAATTCCATAACTGGACAGATATTGTTATCGATTGAACATATGAGTTTTTCATAAGTCACACAATTGAGAATTTTCAAACAATGTCTATTGGTACTGTGGGTTTTGGATGAAGTGTCCTCAAATGTTTTAGCTCTGAAACTCTGCCTAACCCCAGGGGCATCAACTGATAAAGACTTTGTTTAGTGTACTACAGAAATGCATGTGCAGTTGTACTGCCAGTGGAATCTTCATCAGGTGATGGTGAATCAAATAGATGTGTACATATAAATTGGGCATTAGCTGTACTTAAATAATCACTCACAGTGTATATGTGTGTGTATGTGTGTGTGTGAGAGAGAGAGAGAGAGAGAAAGAGGCACATCAGTAAGTTCATAACACATAGTTGAAAAAAAGCATTTATTTTTCAACATAATCTCTTTTCACTTTGATGCAAGTAGTCCATTGTTTTTTGAGTATATTGAAAATTAAAGCTTGTAAAATTCAGTAATTATAGTAGATTGCACCATTTTATATATATATAACCCTCATATATATATATATATATATATGAATATATATATATATATATATATATATATGCAAATAGAATAAACTGGGGCTCAATGCCAATGTTGACAGAACATAAATATAATAATATTTAATACCAAAATCCACTACTCAGAGTTTCATGTAACAAGAGTCATCAACCTGAACTCCTAAATGATAATTGTTGTTACATGAATGAGTTGCAAATTTTGATAATGATATATGTATATATATATATATACACTATTTATTGCTATCTATTATTATTGCTGCCATATTTATCCAACCTTCTTCAGGCGGCTGGAATGTTGAACTGAACCCTTTATTTTGCTTGCTGGTTCTGCGTGCCATGTCTAATGGATGTCAGTTATCTCCTGTTAATTCTCATCTCCAAGTTCTCCACTGCCTTAACCAGGTATTGAACTCACATATCTTTGGGTCCTGTCACTGGATCTAACTAACACTTT
>OZ038482.1:77846281-77928781 GCA_964036315.1 Acanthosepion esculentum | reverse complement strand
TCTCTTGACCCGGGGCAGCACTACCTCTTCAGGGTACTTGATGTAGGCCTCTGTGTTGAGTCTTAGGCTCTGTGTGAAGATGAATCCAGGTATAGCATCTCTATCACTATTGATCACTTCAAATACCTTCGTAATTATCATTAGACTCATTCAACCTTTTCTGAATCCTCTGCACTCTCCTCAGATTGACACCCAAACATTCTGAAATGTTTGTATTGAAGGTTCCGGTGTGAATGCCAAACAGTACAGCATGCCGTTTCCAAATTTCTGGCGGAGTGAATTGCGTCATGGTGCTCTTTTTCTCACAGATGGTGCCCAAATGAACCTACTATACTGTGCAGTTGACAAAATCTAAAACAAACAACGCGCATGAGCCAAATTAAAATGTAAAATGGAGAAAATTTACCCATCACAACCTGTACAGTATTAATGTCTTCCTTAACACTGTACATACTCATCATCCAAAGGAATATTGAAATAGCTTAATGATGCCGCCCCAAAACTGAGCAAATTACTAAGAAAAAGGAAAATTTTGATAGAAATAAAGAAAAGAGTGTTGAATTGCTATGTAATATCACTCTTCCTATATGACACTGAATGCTGGACGATTTCCTCAGAAATTAAGAGAAAACTTGTGGTTCTATACAAGTATGCTGAATATACCATGGAAAACGTGTGCAAACAACAAAGAAGTTTTAAGGAAAACGGAAGAAAAAGATAGTTGAAACTTCTGGGACACATAATGAAGAAAGAAGGCTTAGAAAATTTGACACTCACAGGAAATATTGAAAGTAAGAGAGGGAGAAAGGAACAGTGAGTAACCTACCTAACGAGGTTAGCAAAAGACAAACATTGCTAAAAACTACAACGGATAGGATGTTGTGCAGAGCCATAATCACCTACCTAACAATATTGTACAAATGAATGACAGAACAGATAATGGGAAAGTTAGCCAAAAGACAGACATTGCTGGAAACTGCAAAAGATAGGAAAATTATGAAGATCCATAATCACCTACTTAACTAGCTCGTACAAATGAATGGCAGAACAGAGAATGAGAAGGTTAGCAAAAAGACAAACATTGCTGAGAACTACAAAGGATAGGAAGTTGTGGAGAGCCATGTTCGAGCATGTCCTGAAGGGATTTGGCATATAGGAGATGTACAGTACGAAGATATTTTTAAAAATTAACTGACTGGCACACACAGCTGGGTTCATTTAGGCCTTCCAGAAATATCTACTCTATTTATTTGGTTTCTTTCTTTCTTTTTATTTTGTAGTTTCTTATGATATCTTATTTTTTTTTAATCTTTATTCTGTCTCAGTTTTCTGTACTCCTTTCTTTCTGACTTCTAGCCTCTTGCTCTATCTATCTCTTCCTCATGAAATTATCTATCGGTTGAAGGCATCTGGTTCAACTGGAGCAACCGATAAAAAGAAGGCTCTGAAATAACTTAAAAGTTACAGCTGACGTATATAGACAAAACTTTCAGCTATAGTACCTAGACTAAGCTCAGTACAAAATTGGCAGAAAGGTTTCATCAATTTATAGTTGAAATGGCTCAGTGTAACCGTAAGTTCTATGCTAACAGTTTCTTCTATTGCACCTCTTGCTTGTGGAACTCTCTTTCGGCTTTTTGTTTCCTAGTCAACTTTATTATTTATTCGGTTGAGTCAACTTTGATTTTCAAAAATTTAAATGCAATGTCAGTCATTATCTTCTGTCTTTTTAATTCTTGTTCTTTTATTGTCTTCTCTCCTTAAAAGTAGTTTTTTCTCATGTTCTCTAATATTCAGTTTCCCTTTAAATCCTAGTGGCTTTATTGCCTTACTTTGGAGTGAAATGATTAAAAAAATAGTGAGTGAACTAGAGAGATCTGATGACTGATACACATCCGTTCTCTGTATGTTGTTGTCAACAACCATGTTAACTACCCCCACCCCCTTGGAGTATAGGACCATAGCCATACAACACAAGGTGTTACTTCTGTGATTTGCCTAGCAAACAGGTTGTTATGTGGTGGAGTTGCTAGCCTCATACTCAACCAATTTTGAATTCAGAGTTGTCCTCCAAGATTGGTTGCTAATAAAAGCTTGGGGGTGCAGTCTACTCTGCTGTTAACATCTATCTTTTAGGAGAAAATACTTTTCTAAGGGTTATCTGTGCAAAAACAAATGCTAAGAGCTCACTTGGAATTTGAAATTGACACTTCTTCTTCATATGCCATGTCCCCTTAGGACGTAGACGATCATGACACTCCACAATTTCCTGTCTTTTGTAGTTCTTAATAAATTTTGTCCTTTTCTGCGTTGTTTTCCTCTGTTCATCATGCCTTCTACTTGTCTTGTGAGTATCCAAATTTTCCAAGTCTTCTTCTTGTTTCTTGCTTCCCAGTCAACTTTATTATTTATTTAGTCCCCTCAGAACATTGGCGATCATGGCACTCCACAATATCCTGTCCTTTGTAGCTCTTAAAAACTTTTGTCTTTTTGTTAGTTCTCCTAAACCCTGTTTCACCATCCATTTACTTAAGCCCCCAAACTTTACTGTGAGTATTAAATTTTCCAAGCCCTTCTTGCTCATTATGTTCCCCAGAAATTTCATCTGCCTCTTCCTGATGTTAATATAAGTTTCATTTTTGTTTTTATCTTCACTAAAACCCCGTCATTACTCATATGTTTGGTCCATGGTATCCTTAGTATCCTTCACTTCTGTTGCTTCAAAAGTCTTCTTCCTCTTTGTGGAGATTGTCCAGCATTCACTGACATATAGTAGGACAGATATCACATAATGGTTCAGTACTTTTTTTCTTTGTTTCTAACAAGATTTTTCTGTCTCTTAATACTCTGCTTGGCTTTTGGAATGCATCTTTGGCTAACTCTCTCCCGGCTTGTTGCTTTCAAGCCAACTTTGACCTTGAAAAACTTAAATGCAATGTCAGCTGTTATCTTCTGTTTTTTTTAATTTGTGTTCTTTTATTGTCCTTTCTGCTTAATAGTTGTTTTTCTGATATTCTCTAACACTCAGTAACTCCTAGTGGCTTTATTGCCTTGCTTGGGGTGGAATAATTTAAAAAAAATTGAATATGTATAAATATAAATATATATATTTAAAGAATTAATGGATTTATTATCTAAACCGACATTTTTATTACTTCAAATATTATTATAGTAGATACTTTGTACTTTTTATATAGACGCACAATTATTTAAAATTTTTTTTATCTATTAAACTTTGTGTATTAATGTGTGTAGGGTGCACACAGAAATAAACACCAAGACAGTCTATCATCAAATGACAAAAAATGGTTTCTGAGTCAGTGGGGGGGGGATTTGCACATTTCATCACACAAACACACAAATATACATATGCATGTATGTATGTAGGTGTGTGTTTGTCTATGTATGTGTGAGTTTATGCATTTAAATTGTGCGTATTTGGGCAGTAATTTTTCATTTATGCAGGTTCAATATTTGTTTAACAGTTTAAATTTTTTTTTGCTTTGGTTTGAACTATGCTCAGAAATTATCCAATGTCCTATCAACCGTCAAACAGATTTTTCGATAGTGGCATAAGAAACCCCAAAATGCTCAGATATTGGACAATTAATATTTAAATTCTCTTTGGAAACCAGAAAAATGGTCCAAACAGAAGAAAAAAATTGAAAAAATTCTTAAATAAAGAACTTTCACTGGTCTTCAATCAAACGGAAATACATATGCACACACACACACACACACACAGAGAGAGAGAGAGAGAGAGAGAGAGAGAGAGAGAGGGAGAGGGGGATATACAGATTTGATCCCGGCTGGAGAGCACATTTTTAATATTTCTCAAATGCACAGGCCGATACACATTTGTTGTGGATTTGATTCAATCCACAACAAAAGGTAAGAAATGTTTTTAAATATAAAAATATAAAATATTTTTATTTTCATTTTTTACAACTAAATTTTTCTCAGCATGTATGTGTGTTAAAATTCTTGTGTTAAAGTTCCTTTTTTTAGTTGTTTATTAAGATGAAAAGAAATGTGATGTCTTCGCATGTACATGCAAACAAAAAAAAGAAGCAAGGGAAAACGTGAGGAGGAAGTGTAAGTGTCACGTAGCTTATTGAGGAAGATGGGTGAGTAATGGAATCTCTTTGAAGCCGCTAACTGATGCAGTCTGTTACTGTTCATTACTGGTTTGTCTAGTCTAGAAGGTATGCTTAAATACTTTTCAAAGGGATCAGGAAGCATTTTTTTTGTTGGGAACGCGGCCCGTTGATTGGAAAATTATTAATATTTATTTTCAAAGTATAATGGGTGAGAGCTATGGAAGGAAGATTTATTCTCCCATTTATGTCCACCGCACCGTCCCGTCCCGTCATGGGCATTATTATATCTGTGATATAAAAACACTGTATTTCTCAGGCGAAGTGGAATGGCTGGAAGGAAAAGGAATGACAAACATGCTTTGTTCTCAGAGAGATATTCATGACAATAAGACTTTCATACCACTAAGACATACACAAAACTATATATACCGTAGATGGAGGTAGCTTCTAAAAAAGCAATCCCTGGTTTGGATTCTGTAAACTGACTGAAATTGTCTGCTGCTTTGGACGCTGTATATCATTAAGCAGTCCATCACGTGACACATGTGACCAACGTGACTTATCTCAAACAAAGGGAGATAATCGTCTTCTTTATCCCCACGAAAAGATTAATTTATTAACTAAGAGGATGCGCGAATCCTCTGATTCAGAAACCATTTTTGTCATTTCATAATTGACTGTCATGGTATTTATTTCCGTCTTCGCTCCACACAGTTACCTGTAATACACATATGGTTTTATCAGCTAGGATAATAATAATAGCTTAATTAATATTTGGATCAGGAAATAATATGAGATCTCATTGAGACATATCTTAATAAGTTAATTTCATCCTTTCCAGAATTATTAGAGAATTTATTAGTTATTTAATTTAAATTTTACCAGTTTCAACCCATTAAAACTTGTAGTGATATTATTATTAATATAAATAAATAAAAATAAAATATAAAATAATAATTGAAATTATAAATAAAATAAAATGAAACAATAGCATAAAAACGTTGTATAAAATAACTTAAATAAAAATTTAAAACAATAAAAATACTCCCAGTATTTAACAAAAACTGTTCCTGCCGGATATACGGACATCCCACCAAAAGACGTTAAATTCAATTTCTCCCGTGATACGGAGTGTAATATTACGGAGTAAATTCTCCCTTTTTTCACATGTACCAAAAACAAATGTAACTTTAAAATACACACACCAATACACACACAAAACATAAATAAATTGTATGAAATTAACATACAATTTACCACACTTTTCCTGTTATTTGGGTGTGATCACAATTCTAATTTCTGAGTCAAGCCCAACAAACCCACCAGAGAATCCAGTATTAATCATAAAGAATAAAATAAAAATTAGGTATCAATTATAGGTTTTATGAAAAAAAAGTTATAAGTTTATAAAAGTCCAGTATAAATTAGAGGTTATTGCCATTAACGCGTTAATGCCTACCATCGCCCAAAGTGGATAGGTAAAGGTAACTCAAATTTAAATTAATTTTGGGATATACAGGGTCTCCCCTCCCCAAAATATAATCACTTCCTGAATTTGTTGTCAGTTTGAATATTTATAAACATGCATTTAATTTTGTTATGCATTTAATTTAAACTGTTAATCTGGTTTGAAAGTAAAAAAAACCCATTAATATTTCTTCATTTTAACCACTAATCTTGTTTGCAAGTCAATAAATACTGAATTTATTCTCATTTAAAAAGTATTTCTTTTAGACAACCTGTATATATATATATATATATATATATATATATATATATATATATGCATGTATATATCTTGTGATAGTCATATTTGACATTGAGATGGTGGTAAAAAATGTGGATACCCCCTGACGAGATGATGATTGCTGTAGGGTCTGTCTATGTAACTCTGAGTCAAGATACTGAAGGTAACACCAATCAGTGACAAACTTTATATTTGTATTGATTATATATATATATATATATATATATATATATATATATATATATATATATATATATATATATATATATAAGCACATAATATATATATATATATATATATATATTATGTGCTTATATATATATAAATATATATATATATATTATGTGCTTATATGTGACGATTGCACTAGCATGAAACAGACTGTCGCCTCTAAGTGCTGACTTCCATGTCCACTTTTATATTTACACACGCTCTATCTCTGATATTGAGCACTTTATCCCATAAATATAGCACACTCTAAGACTATATTTCTTCATATATATATATATATATATATATATGGAAGAAGAAGAAGAAGAAGAAGAAGAAGAAGAAGAAGAAGAAGAAGAAGAAGAAGAAGAAGAAGAAGAAGAAGAAGAAGCAATGCATCAGTGGGGGGGTTAAATTTTTATCCTGCCTCATATGCACTTAAGAAAATTTTCTGATATGTAAGCAAGGACTTAAATCTTCGGATTTCTGGTTTAAAAAATTTTTGGATCTGGAAATGTCATAATCGCTAATTTTTCCTGTTGGCAGAGGTTGCAAATATAGTTGTGATTGTTGTACGGTTTTGCTTTTTTTAATTTTCCACCTTACCAACGGATACCTGTTGTTTTTTCTTTTAATTTCCACACATTGTTAGCTAGTTTGGTAGAATACCTAAGATTTGCTAGCTTAAAAGACGACCTATGATTATACTATCTACGTTTAAAAGTACCTTCCGTACATCCTATATACGTTTTATTTTGGTCAATAATATCTGTTATTTCTGCTTTATAAATTATAGCTTCTGTTTTAAAAGCTCCATTTAATGGACATCTGTTCTTATTTCTGCAGTTGCATAAATTACTAGTGTTATTTTATTGCACGTTAGATTTGTGATTTCTGGCATTTTGTCTATTTATTATTGTTTCCAAATTACTAGTGCAACTGTAGCTTAATTTATCTGTGCTTTTATTGAATATCTTATGTAAATCTGATTTTTTTTACATTTTACCTCCAAGTTATATATATATATATATATATATATATATATATATATATATATATATATATATATATATATATATAGATAGATAGATAGATAGATAGATAGATATTACAGTGAGGTTCACCATTTACAAGGCCCAGGAGCTACTCGTAGAGGGTTTCGTTTGGAGGCCATTTGTGTGTATAGGAGTGGCAGATAACGGTTAAGATTGTAGTGATCGGGGAAACATCCTTTTTGGAGTCTGTTCAACAGGGCAGTGGTTCGTAGGAAGAAGCTGCTCGGGTAGAACTTACTTCTCACCGATAGAATACGGAGGGAATGTGGGTGGTTTGCTACTATGTAAGTGGCATGGCGTGTTCTTGCTGTGAAGGTTTGCCCCAGCGGGACCAAGGAATGGAGTTCGTCCGAGCACTTTCTGTGGAACTAGCGGTAGAACAGCGTGAGGCTTGCCACTTCTCGCATTTGGGAGAGAGGTTGAAGGGTGAAGAATAGATCGTCACTCACAAAGGCTTGGAGTTGGTTTTGAACTATATCAAGCCTGGAGATTGAGGTCTGAGCAGTTGCCGTCCAAATATGACAACAGTACTCCATTTTCAGCCTGATCTGGTTCTTGTTAGCTGAGGAGTTAAGTACTTAGTGGAGTGGTACAGGGAGCCGACCTTCACCCTTAGCAATGGCTCGTATGTAAGAGTTCCACATGAAGTCGAGTGTGAGCTTGAGGCCCAACAGTCTTTTAAGGCACGGTGTTTCCCCGAGAGGACCTCCGTTCATTCAGATTGGTGGCAGTTCGGAGTCAGATCGGTGATGATGGAATGTAACTAGCTTGGTTTTACCCCAGTGGGTTGTTTGTGCAAGATCGGAAGAGAGTTCAGTCGCCAATCTCTGACTATCGTGAGTTTTAGAGATGCGGCCGTATACAGTGGTGGAAATAAGTATACGACACCCTATGAAATTGTTAATAATTTTCTTATTACTGCACAAATTCCTCTGAAAATTTGTGTGTGGTACCTAGATCCGATGGTTATTAGTATACGTATTCGATTTTGTAACAGCTTTCCACCAAAAAAACAAAAATTAACAAAATAATTAATTTCGTTTTCGAGGGTGGAAATACAAGGTAACCAAAAAAGTTCTGTCCGTTTTTAAAGGAAAAAAAGAAAACGCTTCACAGTATGTGTAACTTATAATATTTAGTCTTCGAAGTAATCGCCATCGGCATCCAGCACCTTCTGCCAACGTGTCTCCAGCTGTTCAATGCCCTTGCGGTAGAACTCGGGGTGGGGGTTGTCACAAAGAAGTCCGTGAGGGGTTTGCGCAAGTCTGCTTCATTGGTGAAGGATTTCCCACGAAAATGATTATCCAGGGAGTGGAAGAGGTGGTAATCGGATGGCGCAAGGTCAGGGGAATAAGGTGTATGGCACCAAGTCTCCCACCCAAGACATGCGACCTGGCGTTGTCATGGAGGAAAAGCACACCTTTGCGATTCACCAGTGCTGGCTCCTTCTGGCGCAATGCCTGTTGCACACGTTTCAATTGCTGCGAGTATAGGTCTCCAGTGACCGTTTGGCCCGTTGGTAGCAGTTCGTAATGGACCACTTGACGACCTGTCCACCAGACACAAAGCATAATCTTGCGTGGATGCATAGACGGTCTTGCGTTGTAAGGGACAGCATCCTGAGGAGACAACCAATGTCTGGAATACTTGGGAGTTTCGTACAGAACCCACTTTTCATCACTGGTAAGCACTCGCTTGAATAAGGATGCGGTACGGTGGCCAGAAAGCAGCGATACGCAGGCTGTCAGATGTTGTCCCTTGTGGACCTCCAACAGCGTTTGCGGAATCCACTTGATCAGTTTGTACGTCTTATCTAGGCGGTGCAGGTGAAGTCTAACTGATTCATCGGAAACGTTGAACTGTCTTGCAAGTTTACCACACGTTAGACTACTGTCCTCTTCATTGGCCGCCTTCAGGACTCCGTCATTCAAGACCTGTAGTCGTCCATTGCGAGGCTCATCATGGAGAGACAAATCTCCCGATTTGAATTTTCGAAACCAACGCCTTGCAGTACGTTCATCCACAGCACTATCCCCAAACCCTTGACATATGCAGCGACTTGATGCAGCTGCTGATAAGCCCACTTTGAAGTCGTAAAGCAAACAGCCCCGAACGAGATCTCTAGACACTTCCATCCTTCTCAC
Organism: Acanthosepion esculentum; assembly: GCA_964036315.1. Lineage (NCBI taxonomy): Eukaryota > Metazoa > Mollusca > Cephalopoda > Sepiida > Sepiidae > Acanthosepion > Acanthosepion esculentum. The sequence goes on along the minus strand of OZ038482.1, from coordinate 77,919,525 downwards.
AGCTGTCCGGCTTATAACTGATGGCCGGGCACAGTGCGCGTGTTTTTTTATAACGTCTGATGTTCCTACTTCCGGCTGTCCGAATTTGAAAACAATTGCTACACGCATTTCGTATATATTTCAACTTCATTCAATGACTAATCAAAAAACGGACAGAACTTTTTTGGTTACCTTGTAATTATAAGACAATTTTGAAAATTTGCATATCTGGTTTACTTCAGAATGCCAAAGGAAGAATAAACACACGTGCAGATTATAAAAAGATTCTTATCATGATTTTAAGCCACGTGAGTCCTATTTAAACATTTCATAAATGAATACAGTTACTGCAAAATGCATAGGAACTCCCCCTTAATTAAAATAAAAATGGGCCAATTTCTGCCTATAAACTGGAAGGAAAATCTATAAGTTTTATTGCAACAGAACTGTCGAGGTCCCGAATAGTTGTGAGAAATTATCTAAAGGACCCTGAATCGTATGGTACCAGAAAACCTCCAGGTCGTCCACCTAAAATTACAAATGCAGCCAGACGTCGACTTTTTCAAGAAGCTTCTAAAGGACAATCAAGCTCTAGAGATCTTCAAAAGTCTCAGAATTTATCCATCACTCCAAGAAGAGTTCGTCAACTTCTCCATAAATCGGCAAATCTTGTGTATCGAAACAGCAAGACAGTCCCTGCTTTAACTGCTAAACACAGGAAGAAGCGCGTAGATTGGGTAAAGGAAAAAGTAACATGGACAAAGGAGAAATGAGAAACCGTGGTGTTTTCTGATGAGAAAAAGTTTAATTTGTATGGGCCCGACGACTACCAGTGTTATTGGCATGATTTAAGAAAGGAGAGGCAGCTGTTTTCAAAAAGACCATTTGGAGGAGGATCTGTTATGTTTTGGGGAGCTTTTTCTGTGTCTTGAAAGACTGATTTAGTAGTAATGGAAGGGAAACAAAACTCTTCTTGATATATCACTGTGTTGGAAAAAATCTTGTCCCATTTATGAATTGTCCAGATTCCAATAATGCCATTTTCAACAGGACAATGCAGCTATACACACTTCTAAGCTCATGAAAGACTGGTTTAAAACAAAAAATATTGAAGTTTTGAACTGGCTCATTAAGTCTCCAGATTTAAACCCAATAGAAAATTTATGGGGAATTTTGTCAAAAATAAACATCAATTGGAAGATAGAGAAACTTTAAAATCTTGCATTAAACAGTATTGGAATGAAATTCCATCTGAAACTGTCAGAAAACTTATTGATTCAATGCAAAACAGGTGTGTTGAAGTATTACAATTGAAAGGGAATAAATGTAAATATTGAATTTTGTACAATTTTGCTGTTAAATACAAATTTTCAAAACTGCCTTATAATTATTTCCACCCTCGAAAACATTTTTCTTAATAACTTAATAACTTTTTGGGGTGGAAAGTTGTTATAAAATCGAATATGTATACTAATACCATCTGATCTAGGTACCACACATAAATTTTCAGAGGAATTTGTGCAGTAACATGAAAATTATTAACAATTTCATAGGGTGTCTTATACTTATTTACACGACTGTACAGTCGTATCATCGGCATAGATGTTTACAAATAATTTGAGTATATTCTTAGACAGATCATTTATGTAGCTCAAAAAGAGGGTTGGTCCGTGGAGTGATCCATAGGGGAACGCCTGTATTGATCTCTAAGGCTCCGGAGGACTGGTCATTGATAACTACCTTTGGGGATCTACCTGTTAGGGAGAATTTTATGATCAAGAAGACCCTTCCAGTGATTCCATAACTGGAGAGATTGTGTAGTAAGCTTGTTGTGCCACACCTTGTCGAAGGCCTTTAAGATATCGAGTGCTATGGTTCTCGAGGTCTGTTTGTTGTCTAGAGCCTCACTGACTCTGTGAGTGATGGTAGTTAGGGCATCAGCAGTGGATCAGGCTGACCGAAACCCATACTGCTCGTCGCTGAATAGTTTGTTCTTTTCTAGGTGCTCGACGAACTTATTTTTTTATTATGGCCTCAAAGAGCTTGCTGATAATACTGAGGATACTGATGGGTTTGTACTGAGAGGGGGGGAAATATCGCACGACGGCGTTCTTGAAAATCACGTATATGCTTGACACTTTCCACAGGTTTGGGAAGGATTTCCCCTTCGAGCAACGGTTGAATAACTTTGCTAGGATTGGGGATAATTCTGGGTTGATGTTTTTAAGGACAACCACCGAAATTTTGTGTCGATCAGTGGCTTTCTTAAGCCCAAGGCGTTAGATAAATCTAGAGACCTCGCGTGCTGTGATGGTGATATGAGATTGTTCTCAGTGAGATGTGGGAACTTAGTGAGGGGATGGTGTTTGAGTTATACGAAAAGATGGAGGCAAAGAGGTTCGCCTTATCATCCGAGGAAGATATCACCTAGGGGACATTTATAATTGTGGGTACAGCCGTTTTACCTCTGTTCATGATTTGGTTGGTGATCTTTTAGAATTCACGAGATCCAATTTGTTTCTTTTCAGCCTTGGTCTGGACTGATCATGTGTAGCTTCACTTAGCGTTTTCTAGAACTAGTTTTGCAGCTGTTGCGGGCAGTTCTGAATGCTGTGAGGGCCGAACTACTTCACTCCTTGGGATAGAAATTGAAGTAGTGGTTTCGGTGAGTTATGGCTGAAACACATTCAGTGGTGAACCGTGAAGCGGTGTTCGGTTTTACTGGGATTTCTTTTGGGGTATAAAACTCTCCATTTCATTTTAAAGCAGCATGCTTGAAGAAGGTTGGGAGGGGAGCTTCCATCATGTAGAATCGAAAGCTGTCCCAGGCTGCCTTCTTATAGTGAAAAATCGTTCTATGGAACGGTAAATAGGTTTGGCATCAATCTGGACACTGATTAGGGAATGCTCTGACGTGCATAATGAAGGTAAAAAATTTTATACGCATTTTTCAGGACAGGAGGTTAGGAAGAGGTCGAGGCGGTTCGTCTGATATCCCGTCATGTCCAGGACCCGAGTAGGTTCCCCGATGATCTGGGTTAGTTCTGTTAGCCATGTTTGGCTTTGAGATGTGTGTAGCCCGGGACTGAGAACTCCCCTAGTGCGCATGAGGCATTGATTTCTGTTTCAGAAAATAGAGGTCCGGTTTAGATTGAAGAAGATGGTGCTCCACTTCTAGAAAGTTGGAACGTAGACCACTCACGTTTGTATATATATATATATATATATATATATATATATATATATATATATATATATATATATATATATATATATGTATGTATGCAAATATTCTCAGATGGAGTGTATCTGTAGAAGAGATAAAAAGAATAAAAAAGACAAAAGGAAAACTATACTTAGATGACGAAACATGTTGGCTAAGATTAAGTATAATTTTCCTTTTGGCTTTTTTAATTCATATCTATCTATCTATCTATCTATCTATCTATCTATATATATATCTATATATATATCAATTATGTGGAGCAGGTTCAATTTATATTACGCGAATCATTCATACGAAAAGCAGATAATATATATCTGCTTTTCGTGTGAATGATTCGCGTAATATATATATATATAACTATATGCAAAATTTAGATAAGTTTTTCTTTTGTCTTTATTCATATATATGTAATAGCTGGCCACTCGTATTCGAGGATACCTATCTACTAGGGCGGCTAGCCAATCCCTATTGCAGACACTTGCTCAGGCGCATTTGTGTTTATTCAACATCCACAGAGTCCACCTGTGGCTTATACTGCAACTATGCTGAGCATATTTTAGTTACAGTTTCTGGGAAAGAGCGTGTTATCTGGTGTGATCAACAATTTAAACAAGGCCAACACACTCAAGCCCTCGGCCATGTTGACTTGTGACTTTGTGCTAGCACAACTATCGACATCCCCCAATTCATATATATATATATATATATATATATATATATATATATATATATATATATATATATATATATATATATATATATGAATACATGGCTATTTTTTATAACATATTTATGTTATAATTTTCGAATAAATTATACACACACACACACACACACACACACATATATATATATATATATATATATATATATATATATATATATATATGAAGAAATATAGTTTTAAGGTGTGCTATATTTATAGGATAAAGTGCTCAATATCAAAGATATAGCATATGTAAATATAAAAGTGAGCATTGAAGTCAACACTCAGAGGTGACAGGCTGTTTCATGCCTCTGAGTGTTGACTTCAATGTTCACTTTTATATATATATATATATATATATATATATATATATATATATATATATTCTGTGAGAATGTTAGTCATTATCTCTTCATCTATATTGCATAGTAGTTATTTCTACTCATGAATATCTGAATTTGGACATTTCCATGAAATGTATAAGGTATGAAATTGCCCCAAATTGCAGAATATATGATAAAACTGACAGTATATATTGCCATCAACACTACATGCACTTGGTTTCTTGCTAGGCTTGTCAAAATCTGAGTCATCAGCAGAACTAAATCTATTTATTTTCCCACAAAAAATTGTGATCAGTCAAGAATGGCCTACAATTTCTCCTATATGTTCATAAGCATATACCTGGTTGTTATATCAAAATTCAATTATCTGTCCATGAAAAATCACAAAATAAGACACTAATTTTTAAGCTTGTCACTATAACATGAAAGCTGCCATGTTGCTTAGGTTGATTTAATAGTGTATATCCCACTATGGCCAATTGACATTATTAAATTTGGTTGTAAACAAACACGACTGGCCAGCTCAGTCTGAGAAAGATCAAGTTAGGATTTTATTAACAAACAATCACTTGTAGATACTAAAGAGAAGAAATTCGACTTATCCTTGTGAGAAAGTGTAAATATATCAGCATAAGAAAAGACTGTGCATTTCCTATTAGTGACTGTGGTTGATACCTAAGCCTAGTTAGAAACAATAACAAGACAAGTAATAATAGCAATAAAATAATAGTGATATGAAAAGTGTATTGGTCCAGAGGATTGGTATAAAAAGCAGCAATAATAACATATTGTAAAACTAGGAATAAAATAACAGAAATAATGAAGAATGTGTAGATCCAGAGTGTTGCAATAACAATCTGTACTGACAATGATGGAGTTAAACTTGTTTTGATTGATTGATTGACTGGATGATCCGTGCTTTACAGCTTATCAACCTTTTTCAGGTTATGTAAAGCCAGAAAATATTTCTAGATTGTAACATTTTTGGGAGATAATAATGGTTTATTGATAAGTCCTACTAATTAACCCATAGCTGGAGGAAGAAGAGTTGGATTCATGCCTTTCCCAAGCATATTTGTGCATAAATGAAGTATAACAAATTGGAATTGGAACTCAGCTCTCCAATCTCCAATTCTGAGCTGTTATCCATTACACCACTCTCACATCCAAGTGCTATGCACCTGGTATTCCCAAGCAGTCACCCATCCAAGTTCTAACAAGGTTCAGCTTTGCTTAACATTGGTGATAATATGAGAACCAGTGTTTTAACATGATAGGGCTGTAAGCCTAAACTTGCTTTAAAATAACTGTACAAAGAAACAGTATGAACAGGGACTGTTGGGGTAAAAAGTAAAGAGACCTAATACCAAGACCTAAGAGCCAGTCAATGTAGAGAGTTTTGGATTGAATTTGTTGCAAGAAGAGGAAGCAATTGCATATCATGGGGATATGTAGGATAGATAACAGCTGACCCTTGACTTTCATAGGGTATGGTTATAGTTATTGGGTAAGCATCCTCTTGGGAATCTGGTCCCTAAATTAGCGATTCTCAAGAAGAAGTTGTCTGAGTAGAATTTATTTCTTACCAATGAAATATAAAGGGGATGAGAACATGGCATACTGGATTCTAGATGTAAAGTTCTTTATAAGAAATGTGTCATTTGAAGAATTTTAAAAAAATGCGATGAATTATCTCAGGAATATTTAGACAAACAGGATATGGGGATACAAGTCTCTTGACGGCAAACGCTGATCCCCAAACATAACTTTTATGGTAAATTTATGAAAAATCTTTAAATAAAAGATTAACGAATATACCAATGTGTGAATGAATACATTCTGTCATATATAAGGTGTGGAGTGAAAGTTCAAGCCACGTTGGAAGCTATTTCTGATTTTGTTTGTTAGCAAGGAGGACAGCCCAAGATGAAAGCTATAAATTAGAATCATCAAAGTCAAGCAATTAAAGAAATTTAAATATCTGAAAAGATGATGGAAAATATGGCATACAAATCTGAAGGTGCATTGGAATAGTGAAAGATGCCTTTCAAAAGCTAAACAAACTATTAACAAACAGGAAATTTTCATTAGAAACAAAGAAAAGTGCTGAATTGTTATGTATATCAATCCTCCTATATGGCAGTGAATGCTGGATAATTTACTCACAGATAAAAAGAAGACAAGGCAACAGAGATGTTGTTTGTGGGTTACCCCGTTTGGCTTTGCTAAACGTCCGTTAGGTGATGCTGTTTAAGTTTATGAAAAAAAAAACCCACATTTTCCTCCTCTTTCTTCCTCTTGCTTCAAGATGTAGCAATGTTTAGATGAAGGTGGCTTTACCTTTCCCTAGTTGAATGATGACTGAAATCTTACATGCACAGACATGCACAATTCTTAAATAGTTAAATTTTTAATCTCTATTTTTTATTTTCATCTGTGTACACATTAATGTAATTTTCCTTTGTTAATGCATGCATTAATTCCTGTTTGTTTAAAATCCATGTTTTGCGTTTCATTTTTAGCCAGGCGCACATGGGTCTGCCAAAAAATGTTTGTGGGACAAATGTACCAGGAGCCATTAAATATTTACTTAAAAACATCTATAACTTGCAACAAAAGTGGTGATCCCTACTGAAGGATGCTCTACTGAAGGATGCTGAGAATACTTTGTATGGAGCATGTAAGAAACAAGGACATTTTAAGAAAATGGGAATGAAAAGGATACACGTACTTAATCTAAAAAAAAGTGTTGTTGACATTTGTGGGACACATAATGATGAAAGAGGGCGTGACAAATTTGATATCTATTTACTCACTCCTGTCCCTCTTGCCTTCATTATGTCCAGTGGGTGTCAAATTTGTCAAGAGGGATATTAAGCAGACATACAATGCTTAGTGTCACAAATGATAGGAAGTTGTGGAGAGCCTGATTGCACATGTCTTGTGGGAACATGGCACATAGAAGATTATTTACTTTAGTGTGAATCATTTCTGAATGTTCTGAAAGCAAAGCAACAATATAAATAGAGTGAAAAAAAATTATGCAGAACCTTTATTAATGAGTCTCTGTGTGTAAACGGCTCTCCAAATTTAAATTCTCTTGGGTATCAAATAAAGTGGTAGTGGAGTTTTACAATAGGAAGTGTAACTAGAAATAATAATTTTTTTCAATTTCTTTTTATATTATTATAGATTAAGCACTCCGGACCATGAAAATAATTTTCAAAAATTAAATTTTGTAAAAGTAAATAGGAGGTGCAGTTTGGTATGTAAATTCATTGCAAATTTCACCCCCCGCCTGTCGAAGCCTAAACAAATATATTCATATAACATGAGTGGAATATTAAAATGTTTTTGTTAAATTCTTAATGTGGAGTTTTCATATATATATATATATATATATATATATATATATATATATATATATATATATATATATATATATAATGGACTTTCCCGTTGGTTTCAACGTATGAGGATCTGACAACTTAATCAGTTGATTCAGTTATGAATTTTGTGCGATAATTTTATGTGGCACTTAAGATCCACAAGTGATTTGCAAAGGAGTAAGAGTGAGGATTGTGGGATAGGTAACTGTTAGATTGACTGACCTTTTAGATACTGCTCTCATTTCTTGAAGATGATTCAGACTAGAAGATTGAAAACTGCTGAGTCCACTAAAGCACGTTGATCTCCACTCTACCAGCTGCAAGGCTAAGTGCTTGAGGGTGTTATGAGGTATATATATATATATATATATATATATATATATATATATATATATATATATATATATATATATTAATATCAATTAAGTACTCCAAATTATGAATTTTAACATTTTAAAAAAATTTATTTTACAATTTAAGAAATCATGTCTTATGAGTATACTTGTTTTGGCTTCTGTAATTAATCTATAGAAATATATAAAAAAAATGATTATTCCTGGCTGCAGTGACTACTGTACAACTCCACTGAAGTGCCTACCCGAAACTAAATAAAGTGTTAAGAAACAAGTAACAAGTGGGGTTGTAAAACAATCAGAAACTGTAATAAACTGGGGTGGGGGTAATAAATGTGGAGATTGGAAGAAATGAGAAAATCTAATAAACAGTGATGTTCAGAAGCATGCAGATGGGGTGGAAGGCAGAAGATGTGATGGCCCTGGGCATCCATATTAGGAAGGGTATCCAATCAAAGAGTGAAATAAAAATTTGTTTATTTCAAAGTGTTTATTTCATGTTTCACCTGTTTTTACATATTTAAAATGTCTTCCTTTCTTACATTTCTCAGTACTATGTCCTATAGGCAGCCCCTACTTGAGTCTTAGCGGCATACAATCAAGGAGTTGACCCCGGGCATTACCAAACATCACCAAACTTTTGCATGTCACTGGTGGTGTTCCAGTAAATGGAGTGGTTGAGGAAATGATCAGAAACAAATCTTTCAAACTATAAGAAGACTTTGAAGAAATAAAACTAAAAAATAAATGTCTGTCAATGCCTTTAAGTAAAAAAGCATTAAGAAAATTGAAAATATTTCTGTAAAGTCTTGCTAATATTGTAATATAAATAAAAGTCCATCAGTGGTCAACAAATAAATAATATTTTAATGAAATCAAAAATAATTTTATAATGTTCATTTTCCATATCTTGTTGACTTATACTGTTTGCGTCTTCCTCAATCTCATCACGGTATATTTCAAAATATCTATAAGTCTATCATTCTTCCATGCTTAGAATATTGCTGCCACATAAGATCCAAAGAAGAATCAGAATTATTGGTCCTGACCTGGAATCTTGGCTTCAGTCATTTTCCCATCGATGTAAAGTTGCTTCCCAGTGCCTTTTCTATGAATACATTCATAGTAATTGTTTGGATGAGCTCTTTGCTATGGTACCTAGACTTTATAAATTAACTAGACTGGTGATGAGGTCTCATCAATTTACAATTGAGTTGGTTAGATATAACCGTAAGTTCTATGCTAATAATTTCTTTTTTTGCACTGCTCACTTTTGGAATTCTCCATGTTTTCCAGCCAACTTTAATCTCCAAAAATTTAAATGCAATTTCAATGGCTATCGTCTGTCTTGATTACTCTTTTTTTGTTCTGGCTCCATAGTAATGTTTCTCTTTCTAATTCTTCAATGCCCATAACCTCTTGCATCTTAGTGGCTTTACTGCCTTGCTTGGGGTGAATTTCAATTGATCTACTGAGTAAAGTAACTTTGAATAGTCAAAAATCAAAGGCAGGGATCCTAATAAGCTGTGGGCATGGTGCAAAAGAGTTTTTTAAAATTAACAAAGGGAAGGGCATTTAATTGACAGTCAAGAGTAAATATGAACTCATTTTTGTTATTTTTTCCCCTACCAAAGTATTTTCTTACCTTTTTACAATGTCAAGGTAATAAAAAATCTGAAAGTGGTATCCATTAATGTCACACATACACATAACACATATATATGAGTCATTCTCTTGTCAGACAGGTTTTTTATGTTTTCTATTTCAGAGTCTTAAACTGAGTAAACTTTACACCCAAACATTAACTAATAAGCTGACAGTGGAGATATAAACCTTTGAAATCCTGCTTATTAGTTACAAAGTAAGCAGGAAAAAATATAAACTATTAAAAAAATGCAAGAAAGACCTCCCCCACTTTTCGTATTGTTTCTGTACAGAAATTAAACTATTTAACCTCTGAACCAGGAAATACATGCAACACACCTACCACTACTGATAGATGCAGGCATCATAGAGCCACTTATTGTCATTTGCTAAGTTTAGTTGAGAATGAAAAGACTAAATGGGAGGAATTTGGGTGAAGTAGATTATGTTTCACCAATCTTCCAAATGTGGAGGGCCTAACTTAAAAATCAGTACCAAGCCATCACCTAGCTTTGGACACTGACTATGGACAACAAAAAGAAAGATACAACTATCTCTCTCACCAAGCAGAAATTATTTAGCTTAGTATGGCACATGATTATATGGTGATAATGGGGGCTAGAAAGAAGTGGGAAGCTCTTTTATTGGGACACAATTATATAGGGTGTGACAAAAATACCTCCCACATATAACTTCCAGAAATACTTTTCACATAATGGTATGACATGAGTGGCAATAGTGTTTTCATGTAGTTAATGACTTACCATTATGTGGGAGGTATTTCTTGGAGGTATATGTGGAAAGTATTTCTGTTGCATGCTATATATATATATATATATATATATATATATATATATATATATATTTAAAGACATTTATAATATGTTTAACGTTCTTTTTATAGATACAAGTATTTAAGCAAATGCTCTGTTGTATAATAAACAATATTAAATAACATTTACCGGCCTGAATGTCCGAGAAATTTATTATAAATGTCTTTAAATAAATTGTCGGACTATGTCCAATTCAAAAATATATGACGTCATTTGTTTACATTTGATACGCTAGAGCAGATATGAATAGAAGAGATTCATGGAAGATTTAAGTTTAAAGATAGTAAAATCGACCTCGCGAAATGATGGTTCCGTATAGGATACAGGTTCGATTCCTCTCGGAGAACGAAAATTTTCTATGAAAATTTCTCGGACATTCAGGCCGGTAAATGTTATTTAATACTGTTTATTATAAAATAGAGCATTTGCTTAAATACTTGTATCTATAAAAAGAACGTTAAACATATTATAAATGTCTTTAAATAAATTGTCGGACTATGTCCAATTCAAATATATATATATATATATATATATATATATATATATATATATATATATATATATATATATGAGAAGGTAGTACAGGTTTTATTCCTGTGAGGAAGCACACTTTCTTTATTAAGACCTATGACTTCTAGGCTGGTAAGCATTAATTTCACTTAAAAAATTATCAGAGGTGTTTGCTTGAAAATGATAATTTTTACTGAAATTAATGTCCATCAGCTTAAAGATCATAAAACTTAATAAAGAAAATGTGTCTCCTTACAGGATTTGAACCTTTACTACCGTCTTTATTTGGAAAACCACTATAAAACCTTTAGAGTAATAAGAAATAATGTTGGATTAAGAAATCCTTTAATTGCTTAAAAATTACTTTTTTTATCTTGATCTTTATTGTTATGATCACAATAGCAAGGATAACAGTCTGAATGTAAATAATGATAATTCCTCATCCAAGAAATTCAGACAGAAATTTATATATACATGATTCCTGTCACCATTGCTGACAATTTTGATTAATATTTTTAGTCCACATGAGAACAACATTGACTCTTAAGTGACTTGTAATGCTTATTGCTGGTGTGACAAACTAAGCTTTTTTGTACAGGGCCTGGCCAGTTTTGTAAACTCTGTTCAGCTTGTTCATTGGTTTTCATGTGCTGGATGAAACTGGAGCAATTTCTGTAGGTTTTCTGACATACCCTATGTGGTAATAAAATAAACAAACACCATCTCCCCACCCACTTGTAACCATTGACTATAATAAAATAAACGTTTTTAGTGCCAAAGCAGAATTAGTCAAATAAAGCTTCATAAGTTTCTATTTACAGTTGTTGCTATATTACATGTTAAGATATTTCCAGAAAAGTACTGATAGTAATTTCTGAATGGTCTATCAATATAACTCTTCTTGTGGCTAATAAGGCATGTGTTGGAGAGATATACTCTGCCACATTCATCACATGTAAATTGATGTATTGCTAGATCAGTGATTTCCCCTTTGATACACCCTTGACATTTGCCCAAATCACTGCATGTTCTTGGAAAGTCTTAATACCTTCAGGAATTTATGTCTTCACTTATTTTAATCACAAGCAGCAGTTTTCCACTTAGGATTTTCTATATGGCAGGCTGCAAGAGAGACTATTAAGTAGCTCTTGAAGTGTGCCTTTGGTTTATGATGGCATTGATTGCTATAAAGCAACTCAGCATAGAGCATTGGGTATTGGTATTTTTCTGTCATCAAGATGAATTACATTGCCTGCCTAGTGAAGCTTGTGGTAATGAATGTGTGCCTTGATACTGATTGCATTGGCCCTTTTGAAGAGCATACTCTCTGACATGTGAGGTATTTAGTGTATACCAAGAATCGATCTTAAACATCACTGGTGGAATCTGCCCAGAGCATCTAAGTGACTGTGGTACACAAATCATGTCTCACAATCTATTAGATCTGCAAAAGCACCAACTATCTTCTTCACATGAGTAGATATTTCATTATCAAGAGTGCAGTATCTGTTATGTATGTGTATTTGCTCAGCACATCCAGTTTGTGGTCATCCACAAATATTGATGATTCAATGTCAGGAGAACCCAAAGCAGGTTGAAATATAGTGAGGTGGGGTTTTGAGATTAAAATGAACAGTTGGTTTACCCACGCCAAGAAGATTAATGGAGGATTGTAATAATGAGGAAACACACAGGTAATTTTAACAAAACAAGATAAATAATTTATTTACAAATTTATGTGCTCCCTTGAAGTTGTGTCAGTAGCTCGTTTCAGGAAAATAAACCAGAAATTTTTAAATTCCATATTTTCAACGACTTGTCATGAAGAGGAAATGTTCATATAACCGAATTAATGATCTGACACAAAATAATGTTATAAATTTGTTTAAAACAAAGGTAAGAGAGTTTGTTGTTCCCGGAAGGGATATATGGTTGCATACATTCAAAAGTAGATGAAGAGAGTTTAAAATACTTAGCTTTCTTGGATTATTGATATAAAGTTCTTTGAAGTGCCAAGGACTTGGTTAAGGCCAATAATATAATTGGTGAGTAATTTGACACTGGATAAAATTTTAAGCTGGACGCATGAACAGAAACAAAACCTTTCACATGACTTCAGACACTCTTTTCTTGTTAATTTGATTTTTCTTCCTCATTTTATATCAAAAAGTATTTTACATAGGCTTAGTATTTTCATTTCTTTTTTTCTAGGCTCTGTGGCTAATTTCTGTGAAAACAAGGTTTCCATTGGTCCAAAGAAAATTTCACATAGGCTTGCAAATTTCTTTCTATCATTTTCCTCAGCTCCCCTGAATTTGAAGGGAATGGCCAAGGGGTGTTATTATTTTATACACACTACAGAAACATGACCACTATGTTATCCAGGCTGATAGGGAGACCAAAACATTGTTGGAACAAGAAAGATTATCCATCAGAGCCTGCATTTCATGGTCTGTTTGGGTGACAAAGTCACAGTTATCGTGGACAAGAGCTTGGAAATATTTAGTAGAAAAGCATTGGTTATTAAATAGTTTACCAGTTGTATGATATCGAAAATATATGCCCTGGTCACAGTCCTTAAGAGCATGGAGAAGAACAACAGAAAAAAATGAAGAACCATGTAAGTACTACAAGGTTACCTTGCCTGACCACATTTCGTTCATTTATGAGTGCTGAAAGTAAATCACCAATGTTAGCAGATATCTCCGTGTCATCATGAAATGAGTGGATGATATCTATGAAATGGCGAGGACAGCCTAAGCACTTCAAGATCTTTCACATAAGTTCTCTTTTTTAAAGTGTCAAAGGCCTTGTTAAGATCTATGAAACCTTGAAACAGGACTTGTTGTTCATACAAATTCTCTTGGATTTGTCGTGTTGTAAAATCATATCCATCTATTTTGCTGGAGAAAGTAATGCAAAACATTGATGATAAACAAAGCTGTCGTATTACTTTACTTTTGTACAGTGGTATTCTGATTGCATTTCTCCAGTCCTTTAGAACTCTCCCAATATTCTCGATATCCAGGGAGATTCTCTGCATGATATCAGCCAAGTGATCGCCACCATGCGGAAGGGTTTCAGCAAAAATACCGGCCATTCTGGCATCCTTCTGCATGCTTGCAGATAGATGCTTTTACTTCCTCTAAGGTAGGAGGATCATTCATTCATTTTACGATGCAGAAGGCGGTTAAGATCAGATTGGTCTACATGACCGCCCCTGAAAAAGACCCAAAAAGTCTTTGTTTCATTTTCAAGAGAGAATGTGAGGAGTCAAGTGTCACGTATCTTGGCGAGGAAGAGTGTAAGTGTCATATAGCTTGGCGAGGAAGACGGGTGAATGAGTAAGGACATCTCTTTGAAGCTGTGCCGTCGAGAAATGCTGTCGTATGCTACCGTATCTATCTCCTTATTGGCTTGTCTGGTTTAGAAGCATGTTTTTTTTTTTATCTGCGGGAACGTGACACGTTGGATGAAAAATGTTAAATATTTATTTTCAAAGAATTAATTTATTAATGGGAAGGATGTGCGGATCCTCCGACTCAGAAGCCATTTTTTCTCATTTGATGATTGACTGTCTTCGTATTTATTTCCGTCTTCATTCCACACAACCATCTCTTTGATTTGACTGACGTCAGAGAGGTAGGTTTCAGACAGAGGGCAATATGAACTGCATAGCAGCTTTGTTCTCGAGCAACAAGGCCGGTTCTTCAAGTCGAAAATGAGCAAGTTGAGCTGTCAATGAGCGTTCGGACATTCCATCAAGAGATATTAAGTTTTGATTTAATTCTCATTGTTTGATTTTAAGTGCTTAATCGGACATCTGCCATTCACGCTAAACTGACCAGACTCAATCAGCGAGAAAGGTAATGTTTAGGTCACTTTTTTAGACCCCTCCAGATATCTGGTGAACAGTGCTATCCTTAAACAGGGCTGTTCAGCATGTTTTTTTAGGACTTTTTCATCTTGTTTATAGTTAGAATGCATTTAATTACGGTATAGTAGGTTGATCTGTTTAGGGTTATTTCAGGAAGTATTATGTTCTTTTTATTTATGTTAATATTTCAAATGGCTTGTCTAATTTGTTCATAAAATATCTCATATGTACTTGTATATTCCCTACTGATCACAGTAAAAAAAATAAAACTAATTATATATTATACTAAATTTGACACAACGAACTTAATCATACGTAATAACTCTTCTCTGTCAACTAGTATTTTGGAAAAGATCAACATTGTATATCAGCTTAAATGTCTTTTGGGAGATTGTATCTCTGACAAAAAAGCAAGTACACATGTTGGTTTGACAACCACAACATTATCAAGACGTTTTACACTTCATTTGTTGGATACAAGTTCTATTGCACAATATTTAAAAACACATTCCTGTCCACCTTCACAATACAGGAAAATACTTGTTGACAACAATATACTATACCATGAAAATAATAAACAAAAACTTCAAATTCTCGAGGTCCTCTATATCAAAACCGACACTGAAAAAAATTTATTACGAGTGTAGCAGCCACGTGTTGAGGTGCATTCAACAAACATTTAATACCATTTGCATTTCTACCAATTACTGATTAGCTCCCTTATATTGGGACGCTAGTTTTGCATAAAATTCCATAGCTAAAATGGATAAATAATTCTAACAGAGCACGTTCACGCGTGATTTTAAAAATCACCATCACAACGATCACAGTTACAATAAGTTTGTCTTTGTAATTGTTGTGGATTCCGGGAATGGAATCCTGCACAAATAAATAAACAACGCCAGTAATTGAGATAGAAAAATAAGTGTATTAAACGTAAGAATACAGACTTGAAGTGAAGATTAGTAGTCCAGGAATGCGGGTTAGTAGAAAGTATATGTACAAGTCTTTGTAAGTGAAGACTCACGTATAACTCTCTGTGAACACCCTGGGTACTGTCTCCGTATCTCTCACCTGACGCAACGTATCTCAACTTCCAGGTATTCTCTCTGTCAGTATAAGTATACTTTGGACTAGTCCATCTTGTGTAAAAGGGTCTGTCCCACAAGAGAGATTCCCCCCTGAGGATGATCTTGGAGTAGATCGAAAGTACGAGGGTAAAATAAACAAAAAAACAAAAAAACTACGGCACCTTCCTTGAGGAATTTCAGCTTAACATCAAGAAGCTGATGGCAAACCTATATATTAAAAAAGTATACATAATACCCTACATTGATTGCACAACTTGGAGTTTCATGCTGTCTGCAATCCTCTGGTGCGAATTTTGGTTTTACACTGCTTGTGTAATATTTCTGGTTATCGCAAGATATTCTATTGTTAGGGTGGATTATTATTGTTGTTAAGTATTTAAATGAATTGTAGTTTAATTTTAGATTTGAATTGTTCGTACATTTACCTATATTTATCCATTTGATTATATATATATATATATATATATATATATATATATCATAAAGAAACAATTTATTTAAAGAATTAAATAGCAATGTTAATGTGATTAATTCTTTGCATAAATTGTTTCTTTATGATATAAAATATAACACTAATATATATCTATATATATATCTATATGTATGTGTGTGTGTGTGTGTGTGTGTGTGTGCATGGTTTGAGATCAGATAGAAACTTGTAAGGGAAATTGGCAAAATTGTGTGCAATGTTCCATCTACATTTGACCATCATTGGTCTTTTTCTTCATTTAATATTTACAGAATGTATAAAATTTCTTTTCAATTTTTTTTTTAAATTGAGAATCATTAATTTAGATGAAGAATGGACGTTCTAATATTTTCCTACAATTTATTATCCAGTTTCTGTTCATGCGAAGTTTTTGCGAGGAGTCTAAAAACATTTTCGCAACCTTTATGTAAAATTGTAGCAACGTTCTTTTGGTAGGTGGGTAAACACTTTACCAGTCTGTGACTGTAATAGTAATATGTAAGCTACACATACGTATAGCCACGCAAGAAACAACGCTCGTGCCCTTGATTTTGAAAAATTAAAAATCAGTTTAATTGAATCCTTTTTTGCCATGGACGTAAATATCACACGACAAAGTGGAAAAATAATGGACCCACCGAATCATTTCATTTTGGTGTTGAAAATTCCAAAGCCTTGAACCACTCAAAAGAAATATGAATCGGACCGGCAACAAAAAAATTAGTAAAAAAGCTTTCAACATGATTTTGTTTCAGCTACCAGCAACTTCAAAGAACTATCGTCAATGGTCTACCCCGTTTCCACCGACTAGAGCTACAGCTGAAAGTCCAACGGACACCTCTCTCACAATGTGCTTGTAAATCTCTTCTCTCTCTTTGTAGGTAAATCACCTCTTTTCAGCAAACATATAGAATTTTATTTGAAGTCATACATTTGAAAGGAACATCGATTTCATATAAAACTTTTTCTTTATCAACTAACTTTAAAACTTTAAACTGTAACATTTTAAACTGCACCAATTCAATTTCCATTTTTGTTGGTTTGTTTGAACCATACATATAAAATATTGTAAATTGCTATTTTGTTTAGTTTAATCATGTATGTGCTGAATTTATTTTGAAATGGTAAAACTTTTTACCAAATTTTATTAGGGAACTCATGGTTAATTTCAACATACCTCCAAATAAATATTATCTAGATTCCTGTAGGGCAGCACACTGCGTCTTCTTGAGCTCACATTTTCAACTGACTTGAAGTGGAATGACTACATCGGATCAATAGCAGCATCTACTGCAAGGAAAATTGGGTTACTGCGTCGTACCAGAAGTTTTTTCTCGTCAGAGTTCATCTTGTCCATTTACAGATCTACCATCCGTTCGTGCATTGAATACTGTTGCCATATCTATTCTGGTGCTCCTGCTATTCATCTCGAGGTTCTTGACAAAATCCAAAGAAGGGTCTGCAATGTAATCGATCCTGACCTGGCATCTCGATTTCAGTCATTTTCTCACCGACGTGACATGACTTCCTTCTGTCTTTTCTACAAATACTTTCATAGCAACTACTCTGACGATCTTTTTGCCTTAGTGCCCTAACTACATGGATTTAACCGTGCTACTGGATTGGCATCTAGGCCCCACCCTTTTACTGTTGAAATAGTTAAATGTAACCACCACTTCTACTCCAACAGTTTCTTTTCTGGCACTTCCGGTCCGTGGAACTCCCTTCCGTTTACTTGCTTCCTTGATAAATACAATTCTCAAAAATTTAAATGCCACGTCAATCACCATCTTCTATCTTCTTGAATCCCGTTCATCTTTTATCCTTTTCTCCCCCCCCATACCCAGTCTTTTCTATCACTTTCACTCCCTGTAACCCCCTGAATTCCCGCCTTGCTTGGGGTAAAATGATTAAAAAAATATATGTGCCGAATTTATTTTGAAATGATAAAACCTTTTACCAAATATTATTAGGGTACTCACGGTTAATTTAAACACATCTCCAAAGATATATATATATATATATATATATATATATATATATTAATAAGAACTTTAACAATATATATATATATATATATATATTGTTAAAGTTCTTATTAATATTATTGTTACTTTGTCTGCTTGTCTTTCTGCTTTCAGGGGTCGGCAACGCCCTGCTCCAGGACCACATCCGGCCCACCAACTTTACACTCGGACACTAATTATCTAATTCATTTGTGTAGCAAGAGACAGAAAAAAATATCAGTTGGAGATAAGTGACTTACAATACGGCGAATTTTTGAAAATTCATTCCGTATCCATTGCTGACTTCTACAAGAAATATGATTTGCCCAGCGGAAAATGTAAAAGCCTATTGAATAATGTGAAAATTATGGTATCTTTATTTGGAAGTACATACGCTTGTGAAGAACCCTTTTCGAAAATGAAATATACTAAAAGTCGTTTAAGAACAAGGTCCGGTGATGACCACCTGGATGATGTTTTGCTCATCGACAAACATTTATTTGGAAGTACATACATAATTCACCTGATGTTATCGAACAATAAGCACAAATAAGTGTCTCATTAAATATCAATAATTTGCCCTTTCTAACAGTATTTCTTTTTTTGTAGTAAGCATTTTTGATGATTGTGTTGTTATCCTGTTATCCCTGCAGTAAAATAAGGAACCCTGTTTAAATAATGTAGCATTAATTAATAATTGTTTTTTCTATAAACCTCCAGACCAAGGCAGCCTTTTGGATGGAGCGATCTGAGGACGAGAGAATTTATTATGGTACATTTTATATCATGACCCTCTTCTGAGACACTTCAAAACTGTTTGGCCCACTCTCTACAAAAGGTTACCGACTCCTGTATTAGGTTGTACAAAATAACTCCAGCTTTAACCATAAAATGCAAAGCAGTCTATCTCGGTTAAGAATAAAATTTATAAATTGAAATAATGACCATTAGAAACGTTGCATTGTTACCAACAATAAGCACATATATTTATTCCGGTAACACATAATTCTCGAGTTTTGGAGCCGAATCATTCTTTGAATGCATTTTGAGTGGCAACTTGGAAGAGAAAACTATATATTACAGGAAACTATTAAGAGGCTTGATGAAGTGATAGCCGGTCGGAGAGAGGTCTGGCGAGTAAGCTAGACGAGATAAAGTTAGATAACCTAGTTCATTCAATTACTGTGGAGTGATTTGTGAGATGTGTAGTCGGGCGTTGTTGACCAATGTTGACTTTAAATGTAATAGTTCTTGATGCACTTTGTCGATTTCTTGAGAATACTTCTCTGCTGTGAGTCTCTTATCAGGACTCAAAAATTGTTGTGGCTGATTACATTTGCCAACCACTAAACAGTGACCATAAACTTCTTATGATACAATTTTAGTTTGGGGGAAATGTTCGATCCACTTACTGTGGTGGAATGTTGTTGGTTAGAATCTGGTTTTTCTATACCCTACCGCCGTAACGTAGTATACCTGTGCCTTTGTTACAAATATTTTCATGGCAATTGTTCTGATGAGATTTCCTCTTTGGTATCTTGACTTCATGAATTTAAGTGTCGTAATATCGATCCTCATATAAATCAGTGAAAGCTGAACAATCTTCGCACAAACGAAGAAGTGACTTGAGGTAACAGAGATATGGTTCTACAGAAGGATGCTGAGAATAACATGAGCTGAACATATGAGCAATGACGAAGTTTTAGACACTTATATTTAACATCAGAAAGTGACAGTTGAAAACAGAGGGCTTAGAAAATTTGACACTGACAGGACATATTTAAGGTTAGAGTGACAAAATAAAGCAGTGCTTAACCTACCTAATGGGCTTGTGTAAATGGTTGTCACAACTGGGATTAGAAATGATAGTGAAAAAACAACATTTACTAAGATCGACAAAGGACAGGAAATTGTGGAGAGCCATGATCGCCCACGTTCCCAGACTGCATGAATTTAAGCGAGCTACCAGACTGGCATCTCGGTCCCACCCTTTCACTGTCAAAACGGTTAACTGTAACCCTCACTTCTACTCAAACAGCTTCTTCTCTCGCACTTCCCGGCTGTGGAACTCCTTTCCCCTTACTTGCTATGACTATAATCTTCAAATATTCAAGTGTAATGTCAATCGACATCTGACACCCTGAGCTTGTTCCCCCGTTCCTCTCTGTATCCTTTCCTCAAACATGACTCTCTACTCTTGTTCTCTATCCTCTGTAACCCCTTGTGTGCTAGTGCCACTCCCGGTGAATTGCTTACCCCCCCCCAAACCCCCCCCCCCCAAACCCCCCCCCAAACAAAAAACAACAAAAAACGACAACAACAACAACTAAAAACATAGAAAAATAAGACTAGATTGGCAGTTAGGTTTCATCATTTTACTATTGAATTGTTAATTTTAATTGCAAGTTCTATTCTAGTAGTTTCTTCTCTCACACTTCTCGCCTGTGGAACACTTTTCGAGCTTCTTACTTTCCTACCGACTACAATCTTCAACAATTTAAATGCAACATCGATGGTCATCTTCTGGCAACTTGAATCCTGTTCCTTTTAGCCTCTTCTTCTCAGTAAGGTCTTCTTAGGTTAATTCACTATATTGTCTTTCATCAACATTAACCCTTGTTGGGATCCGTCTACCCAGCTTTTTGTCGCTACGTGAGTGTCAGGATTCCAAACTTTTAACAGAAACAACAACAGCAACACATTTTTAAATGATACATATAAAAGCTTATTTTCTGGGGGAAAAGTAGAAGCAGAAAGTCAGGTGAAATAATATTTATATATTCATTTCAGAGATATACAATGACAATAAAATGTTAAATTTTTCTTGCAATGATATAAAATGCGTGGACAGACTTACTTTATGATGGTCAGCTTAATGTGTTTTTGAGTTAGTCGACAAAAGTCTTATTCGGTGGTTGCTGGTAGGTAAATCCTTTCTAATGTGTGCGGGGTCAAGGACGTGTAGATCAAACTGAACTCAGAAATTGAGTCCCGAGAAACAGTATGCTTCTTTAACGTCCCCAAAACTAAACTTCTCTCCATTGATTATCTACGAGACCACTCTCTGCCTTCCATCAGCATGGCTGATGCTAACCTCCAGAAAAGTGACTTATTGCGCCTTCTCAGGTTAACGTTCTCAGCTGGCATGAAGGGAAAAGACTATATTGAATACATTGCCAGGTCAGTATCTGTCTATATTCCTGAGATGAGGTATTATTCACACTATTTACATTGTTCAGACTATCATCCCCATCTTTGTTACCATATTTATCACAACGTTTCGGCCGTTGTACGCTACTGTAAATTCGAGAAAAAGATTTTCAATAGCCACCGTGAAATTTTCTAAATTGTCCAAAAATAACACGCGGAAGGAGCATTTTTGCGGTATTTGCTGTTTAATCATTTCTGATGGGATTTTATTGGTGGAAAAATATATATAGGATTTAATTCCTATAACCTCTTGAATCTTAGTGGCTTTATCGCCTTTCTTGGGGTGAAATGATTAAAAAGTACATTTTTGTCACATGTCACAATAGGATCAAGAAATGGATCTGTGGTCAACATTTAGTTTTAAAACAAAGACTCAAGTCCTTTACATTACTTACCCTCAAACTGCTGTCCTTGTTTGTTCTGAATACACTCCAACGGGTGTGCAGGATTGCCTCATCTGTGATGTTATGACGTGTCATGACAAGTTTCGGGTCTTTCAACATCATATCTGTTCACCCAAGTGACCCTACTGGAACAATACCTATTCCGGCAGGCCATCCTGAAGTGAGATTTACTTACCCCCCCTCCCCCACTGAGTCAGGGTTGTGACATAAGGTCAGTTTTTAACGTGGGGACCCGAGTGTTTTCAATCGGAACGCTGGTCTAAGCTGGTCATAGCTTGTCCAAGCTGGTCAGAGCTGGTCTAAGCTAGACATAGCGGGTCTTGGCTTATCATAACTGGTCCAAACTGGTCAGAGCCGGTCCAAGCTAGTCGTAGCCATGATAACCACCAGCACAGGGACGGAGCCCTGTGCCAGGTAAGTATTAGATTTTCTAAGCGTCGCTTAGATGTGGCACAAGGCCGAAAGTTGGGGGTACCTAGTGAGGATCGAACTCACTTTTCAGTCGTAATTGTTCTAGCGAGACAAGCTTGCTAACCATTACACCACGCCGGGGTGCCCCAGGCGACCCCGAAGTAAATATCCACCAAGCCCACAACAACGGACATAAAAAAAGAACTGCCACTGCTGATCTTGAAATAGCAAGCGACCAATCAGAAACGTCCTACGTCACTTTCTTCTCAGCCAAGACGAGACAAAAGGAGAACAAACTGAATGCTCGTCTTTTTTCCCTCTTAGGGTCAACATGCGGAAAGATGCTCATTCACAATGAACACTGCTTGACGTAACAGGTGAGTAATTTCTATTTGTCACCAGGAAAGTTTTTATCTCTTATGAAACGATACTTCACCCCCCCCCCCAAAGAAAACCATTCGTTGGTCATAGAAATTATGATCAGAAACGATTTTTTTTTCTTGCTGTTCAGAAAAAAAACGCCTGCACTAAAAATACCAAGACATCGTCGGGGAATAAGTTAAAAAACAAAACAAAAACCGACCCCCTCCCCTCAAACAGCGACCTTGGTCATCTCTCTGTATATTTCTATCTTTTCCTTTTTTATCTCTTCCAATAGCATCTCAACGCACGCCGATCTCCATCGTAGAACTCCATGGATCTGATATTTTAATCCACAGCCATTTTGATGCTTTCACTGCAGATTCTGAAATTGTCCTGATGACCTTTCTCTTTATTACTCCACCTGGTTCCAAGCCGACTTATTCTACATAAAGATCTTCCTGCAAAACCACGGCACCCGACTTCAATTGGAAGACAGATAGTTCTTCATTGGTTAGACATGCATTTCTCAACCAGCTCCTGGTATTTTTCCAGCTTTCTTTTAAAGACCTCTTCCAAATTCTCCTCCCTTTGTTGTTGCTCACATGGATTTCTCAACATCCTTCTGTAGAAACACATTTCTGTTGCAGTATTTACATTAGTCGGACTATTGTCCTCATCTTTGTCGCCATATTTGTCACAACGTTTCGGCCGTTGTATGCTCCGGCCTTCTTCAGGTGGTTGGAATTTCGAACCGAACCCTTTATTTCGATCACTGGGGTAGACAAGGACACATGGCACAGTGGATAAAGGCGTTGGTTAGATCCAGTGACAGACCCAAAAAGTGTGAGTTCAATACCCGGTTCAGGCAGTGGAGAACTTTCAGAGGGAAAATTAGCAGGAGATAACTGATAACTGACATCCATCAAACATGGCTCGTGGAACTAGAACAGTCTACCCCAGTGATTGAAATAAAGGGTTCAGTTCAAAATTCCAACCACCTGAAGAAGGTCGGAGCGTACAACGGCCGAAACGTTGTGACAAATATGGCAACAAAGATGAGGACAATAGTCCGACTAATGTAAATACTGTACATAATACCTCATCTCAGAAATATAGACAGGCATTTCTGTTGCTTCAAGTCTGTTCCTCATCTGAAGAGACTGTCCAGCATTTATTGCCATACAGGAAGACTGATATTACATAACAGTCTAGTACTCTTTTCTTTGTTGCTTGTTCCTTAATACTGTGCTAAGCTTTTGGAAGGCAACATTTGCTATGTCAATAAGCACTCAAATAAAAAATATACATATATTAAAGTTTTCATTTTTTGTTGTTCTGTGATCAATTTGGTGGCTTGTAGTAAAACTAACATAAAACTCTTCTTTACACACAGTTTTAACTAACTTACTTTAACAAAATGAAAGATTTATATTTTTGTACTGTGACAGCTATCATATTGATTTTTGTAACTGTAAAAACAAAAGTGTATTTTTGTTCATTGATTCTAACATTGAAGATGGAAGAAAATAACAGCTGACATATTTGGTATATTATTATGGTTTTCTACTTTAAGAAAAGTAAAGATGCAACTGAAGTGCAAAAAAATTGGGCATTTTATTTTGTGAATAATCAGAAGTTGTTTGTGAAAGGCATGTGCAGAAGATTTCTTGATGAATAATACTCTGAAGCAGAATTTTTCAGTAGAGGGCAAATGCAAATCTACCAGGGTTATATATCAAGCAATCATTTACCCCCAAAGAAAATATGAAAAATTATAATGTTTACATTGGAATTTCTGTGGGGGAATGGAAACAGATTTTATACCCATAGGCACTCATTTTCTAACCCTAAACTAAAACAGCAGACAGCTCTTCCAAAAAAAAAAATTGGGGAATTGAAGGAGAAAGGTTTGAGCCTGCAGATATTTTAGAAAATTATAGGTTCCACTCATACTCCTAATAGTCTCAGAGATAGGTGTGACTTATTTTTAGAAGAAAAAATTAAAATAATAAAATACAATAATCAAAGCCAACTACTGAATCAGAGGAATGAATTAGTGTTAAAATGTCGACATAAAAACAAATTCAAATTTCCATAATATAGGTTTAACTTAATTCGCTACCATATTTCCATAATTTTCATTCTAACTCTTCAAATATCAACTGTATAACTAATTCTAATTTCTATATTTGATTTCCCATTCTATAACCTCTTTACACTATATTAATTATAATTTATAAACTTTCCCCTACTTTAATATCTCCCCCCAACTCTCTTTCCATTAATCCCTTACATCCTTTTATCTATATATTTTAAATTTATTTTTAGACCCGATTTTATTCCTCTTTTAATTTTAAATTAAAATTTCATTTTTCATATAACCCCAAATTAATGACATAAGGTTAATATTTGGGTTTAGTTTTATACAACTTCTTACTTTTAAGACAAATACCTTCCTGACACCTGTATTGTGCTTTTCATGACTGAAACATTGAAATTGATAAATTCTGTATTAGGTTTTCAACAGGGTGTTTTTTTTTTTAATCTTTCACAGTTAAATTCTACTTTTGGCTCTTCCTAACTGTATAGACGAACTCAGTTGACACCAGGGTTGATAAGACAGATGACCAATATCTTCATCTGCTGAAATAGGCTATTCCCAACATGGGGTAATATTGGATTTTATTGTTTATTAATTATATATATATATATATATATATATATATATATATATATACACATATATATATATATATATATATATATATTTGAATTGGACAAGGTCCGACAATTTATTTAAAGACATTTTATGATATGTTTAACGTTCTTTTTATAGAGAACGAAAATTTTCTATGAAAATTACTCGGACATTCAGGCCGGTAAATGTTATTTAATACTGTTTATTATAAAACAGAGCATTTGCTTAAATACTTGTATCTATAAAAAGAACGTTAAACATATCATAAAATGTCTTCATATATATATATATATAGTCAATCTTTGATTAATAATACTATAAATCTAGTATACAGTTTGGTAAAGAAAAAAGATTTTATTCAATTAAGACAAAGATTTTACAACCATAAACTGAGCTAAAGTAACATTAAATTAAAAAATAATAAACTCCCTCTCTAAATATTATTGTTAAATAAAATGTAGTGGAGCCAGGCCAGATATTACATGGGAAATAATGGCAAGAACAAAATCTTACAATGGTAAAGCAAAAAAGATGTAATCTTTGCCATCTTGAAAAAATTACCATTCTAAAAATATATACATAAACCAAATTTACTAAACAAAAGAAATGAGTTAATGGTCACATGTAGACATAAAAATAAATTCTCTTTAAAAATGTTGGACCAAATTGATTTCAATATTTGCCATCTAACCTCATGTTTTTAGTTTGTTATATTTTATATATCTATATACATTTATTTACATTTTCTTTATGCTCATATTTAGATGTATATAATGTATAGTTATTGTCAGTCAGATGAACATTTATTTATAGTTAAATAAAGGTGTTGGAGTTATCTAGCCCTAGTTTCTTTGTTTTTATTGTTGTTATAAGGGTGCACTCTTGTGTTGTCCCTAATAAATAAAATAAGTCACTGTGTGTGTTAACATGGTACAACATATTTCCTTCTAGAGTTTAACCTCCTGTCTGGACTATAAATTTGAATACCTGTGTTTATATAAAACAAGGTATGTCTATGTTTGATATCTAATTTGATTCATAAATTACTGACAGTTACTAGTATGTACAGGATGCGATGTGTAAATTGTTGTTATTTTATATTTTTAATTTTGTGCAATTATGTTTGTTTTTGATTTTGCCAATTGCACAGCATAGTAGGGTCAGTTGGGCACCATCTGTGAGAAAAAGAGCACTATGATGCAATTCACTCCACAAGAAATTTGCAAGCAGCATGCTGAACTGCTTGGCATTTGTGCCAGAAGCTCCAATATGAACATTTCAGAGTGCTCAGAAAGAGTTAAGTGGGTCTAATGGGGATTATGAGTGATCCCCAACAGGGCCTCAAACTCAACAGAGAGGCTTACATCAAATAACTTGATGAGGTAGTGCTGCTCAAGGTCAAGAGGGTGGCTGCTGGAAGACCCTATGTCTGGTGGCAGGAATCTGCACTATGCCATACAATCGGGAGAACCTATTGCTGTCAGACAATTTTTGCAACCATATCACCCCTTACATCTGGCCACCTAACTCCCCAGACTGCAACCCCAAGGATTATTATGTGTGGGGCACAGTTGAACTAGTGACCAACAAAAGTACCTGTAACACCAAAGATGAACTGAAGGCAATGATTATGGCAGCATTCATCAACTTAAACAAGGAGACCATCCAGAAGAGTTGCATGAGATTCCAAGGTCATCTGGAGGTTGTGGTTGAAGCTAATGGCGACTAGATTTACTCTTTTGTATTTCAAGATACAAATTGTGCACTTGTAGTCCAGACAGTTGAGGATAGGAAATGGCTTGTTAACAATTTCTCTCAATTTTTCAGTTTGACCGTCAACATAAAAGAAAATAAACATCAGCTTATTCATAACCATCCCCCAGTTGTTGCTCCCACTGTTTATATTGACGGAAAAACATTGAAAATCATTTCTTCTTTCGCCTATCTTGGAGCCATTATATCCAATGATGCTAAAATGGACAAAGGAATTGAGTGCAGGATTGGAAAGGCTAGTTCTGTCTATGGTAATCTTTATGACAGGTTTTTGAACAACCGTGATGTGTTGTTAAAGGTGAAAATTAGTGTGTACAAGTCAGTAGTACTGACATCAATACTCTATTGTGAGGAATTTTGGACTCTGTACTGACTTTTTGACGAAATGCTAATCGATGACACTCATCACAAAATCGTTTTCCAATTTGCCATACTATTTTTCTAAATACTGTCTTTTGATATATAAATCATACAAAATTATATATATCATTATTATATATATATATATATATAGTAGCATCTTGTATAATACTTAAGTCCAATGAAGTCTTAAATGTCAGAATATATTACACAGAAACTTTTATACCTTTTCATAGATTTCTCATATATATATATATATATATATATATATATATTGTCATCCACAGACAGTATGTTTTACTGTATCACAGATCATCAGTGTGGCTAGATGTTCAGTTGCCTCTAGCTAGGATTGAAACCTGGCTGAATTGGTGTCAGTCAGAAATTCTACCACTAAGCTGTTGCTGCACAGCGGGGATGCAGGTGAATTTAAGCATATTTATTTTTAGATAAACACACAGCGACTGAGAGAACTTTATTTGTTTTACTGAAGTGTCTCACATTATATATATATATATATAGAGAGAGAGAGAGAGAGAGAAAGAGAGAGAGAGAGACAGATATATATATATATATATATATATATATATATATATATATATATATATATATATATATATATATAGATAGATAGATAGATAGATATAAATGTATAATGTGTGTGATTATGTGGGTTTCAATATTTCTGGAGTTGTGACATACTATTAAGCTTACAAAATAAAAACAATATCTTTCTTCTCATCTTTATTTTCTTGATGGTTGTTGGATGCTATAAATCCATCTCCCACTTCCTTCTTCCTCTTCTCAATTCTTACCATTGCATCTGCATTTGAGACACCAAAATTTTCCAAACTATTTCCGTTCATGCATTTTAGTTGCTGATCTTTTTTTTTTGTTTTCCTTTCCACTTGAAAATAATTTCTTTTTCCACTTTTCCTTTTCTGTTCTTTTTCTTTCCTTTTTTTCTGCTGCTGAGATTTTTACATTCTTTGCTCTTCACCCTCAGTTTTGTCTTCCCTCTGCAAAGCCCAAGATCACAAGAATGAGGTCACCAATTCCTCAAGTTTGAAATTTACCTTTTCTATCCAATTCTTTTTTTGTTCACTCCATACAAGGCACAAAAGACACTCAAGGTAGAGAGTTACTGAATGATTTGTGTGATATGAATGTAAAAGGCAAAATGGGCGGAGATTACAAGAATATGGTGGATAGATAAATATTGACCCTAGACTTGAAGCGATTAAGATTGTAGTATTTTGGGTAGCATCCACATGGAATCTGTTCCACAAAGTAGTTTTTGGAGGGGAATATTCTTCTATAATATGCATAAAAGGTGTAGCCTACCAGTTGTGGCATAAATATTTACCCATTATTTAAACATAAATTTAAATATTCTTCCTAAAAATGTTTTCAAATTTTGCATAACTCTTCTTAATATTCTTATATTTTATTGTCTACAGTTTAATTAAATATTGTGGCTTGAACAAAATGTGATCAAATTATCACATTGAAAATGTCTGGTATGAAGAATTGTGAGGTGATAAAACAGTCGAATGCAGAAAAACTGTTTTTAATGAATGGAAGAGTTTTCAAGAGGGGCAAAAAATGTCACCAAATCCAATTCCAGGAAGAAATCATTCAGTTCATATTAGGTAAGTCATTGAAGCAGTCAAGAAGAGGATGAAGAGAAATCCATGAAGAAGCATGAGGAAGATGGCAAAAGAACTGGATATTTTGGACTGGATTACAGGAAGGATTGCAAAAGATGATTTGGGCCTAAAATCATACAAGATTCAATGCCGACAGATGCTCTCAAGTGCCTCCAAGCAAAAACGGCTTTGTAGGAGGAAGAAAATGTTGTAGGAGATGCAGCACACTGCAGACAAAGCTTTTGATTGGTTGGAAAAGAGGTCGCAGTCAACTACCAAAGCGATAGGGTTTATGCCACTTCACCAGGGAACATTCCCATTCAAACACATTTCAAGTAAAAGAAACCAACTGTTATCATGATTTGGACTGCTGTTGCTTCACATGGTTCAAAATCATCCTTGGTGTTCATTGAAGGAGTGAAAGTGAATAGCAGTGTTTACCAGCAAATGTTGGAGAGAGATGTGTTGCTCTGGTTTAGAAATCACTTTCTTCACTTAAGACAGAGCTCTCATACAGAGAACTGGTGCAAAATACATTTCCATGTATTTTTAGACAGGTCAATTTAGCCTCCATCAAATTCTGACGTTAATCCTATAGACTTTGTGATATGGAACATAGAGAACAGCGTTTTACGTATCTTATACTCAAATACCTGAAAGAAACTCTTATGATGTTGTGGTACATTTTGAATGAAGAGTTGATGAAGATGTTATACACTTCAGTTGAGATGAGATTAAGGGCTATGGTGAAAGGAAATGGTGGTCATTTTGAATTGTAAATATATTTGTCAATAAATAAATAAACCTGTAAATTTTCATTAACCAAAACTGAAAACATTTTATGATAAAATGAATAATTGGTATATGTATATGCCACACTCAGTACATTAATTTTTTTTACTTTGCTTTTCTGTGTCAATCAGAATCATCTCAAAAGTTCTAAGCCATCTTTCACAAGAGAAATGGGTTTTTCACTGGTGTATAAGGATCTATGTTTTTTTTTTATTCTGTGTGTGCATGCGTGTGTGTGTAAAAATTCATATATGAATAAAATATATCTTGAAAGACAAAATAAATAAAAGAAAAGACACGGAGAAAACATTTTTCCTCTTGTCTGGATGAAAAATGGGACACCAAAACCTGAAGGCATACTGGAATAGTAAAAAATGCCTTCCAAAAGCTAAGCAAAGCATTTAGAAACAGGAAAATTTTGTTAGAAACAAAGAAAAGATTACTGAACTGTTATTTAATATTGGTCTTCCTATATGTCAGTGAATACTTAAAAATCTCCTCACGGATGAAGAAGAAACTTGAAATAGCAGAAATGGGTTTCTACAGAAGGATGCTGAGAATTACTATGGAGCAAACATGTAATTAATGAGGAAGTATGCTTATACTTAGATAGTTGAAATTTCTAGGGCAAATAATAGGAAAGGGAGATGAATTTTACATATACAAAATGTATTGAAGGCAAGAGGACAGAGGAAAGCAGCAAGTAACCTATCTAACAACCGGTAGTATGCATAGGAGCCATGATCGCCTATGTCCTGAAGAAAATAGTGAAAGAAGAAGAAATAGTGAAAGAACCTAAAGCAAAACAAAATGAATGCAAAATAACTCAGTGTTCTAAAGTTAGACATCAACATAATCTCTTTCTTTCTCAATTGTGCCATTCCACTTTTGAATGAGGTCATGTATAACCACCTTGTAGAAACTTCTACTTTCTCAGCCATGCCAGAATTATCTCATTCACCATGTCATCATCGAAATCAACATTATAAGAGCCAACCTTGCACAGATCCTTGAGTAGCCAGAACTGTACAAAATTATATATAATACCATGGCTTACCTGAGTCTGCAATAGTGATTCATCTGTCAGCCTTAATGAAAGCTGTTTGGACTTTTCCTCATCAACAGCAGCAGCCAATAGGCTCCCAGAATTCTGAGAATGAATCTATGAAAGAGCAAAAGATCCTGCTCACAGCATCCATTTGTGTCCTTTAAGGAAGTACTTAGAGGATAGGTTCTTTAATAATGAGGATGGGATGAAAGCGGCCACTATCAGATGGCTAAGAAAAAATCAAGAAGCTTCTACAAAGTAGGTATACATACTGTTGTGGCCTTGTTAGGGCCAGAAATAAATACACAATGAGAGGAATTGAGTTAAACAAATATATTAACAGAAACAGTAATACAAACATATACAAACGAGAGTGTTACAGCAAGAATGTTTGGTCCAACTGTCAGAGATGACTGCTGGAAACTTCCCTCTCCAAAAGGCAGTACCTGCTCCTATTTATATCTGGGAGAGTCCATGCATGCATGGGTAAATTACCATAACACATTCAAAGGTAGAATGCCATAATTGAAAAGGAAAAAGACTTTGTTGAGGACAAAATTTTGAAACCTGATGCTTGTGTTCCTTTTAATATGCTTCATATTCTTCTACTATTAAATCTGTTGTAATTAAAGAACATTAATTTTTTTCTACCGACCTTCATTTATGCATTGGTAAAGTCAAAAATTTTCTAATCCATAGATGTCTAAAACCATCATGTTGAGATTCATGACCTACTTTTTGGTATCATATGAAGGGGCTGCTTTGAAGTTAGAATCTGCAAGGATCAGTTCATTTTATAAAGAGGAGATATGACTGAGCTCAGCTAAAAGTCTGTGAAGCAAGTGTGTTTTAAATTGGGCCCAGTTGGGGGGGATGTTTTAAGTCAGGCCAGCACAAGTAAGAATTTGTCCACAGATTAGTGCACATCAATTTCACATGGGCAAAGTGAATAAATTATTTTCTGAAGGTTGAACATCTCCTCTGCTGACTATCCTAAAATATATGTCTAGATATAAAAACAGACATAAATATCATTATAGATAAATAAATACATGAACACATTGGTGTGTACATGCAATCTAGATTTTGTGTGTTGTTTTCTTCTCGGCTATTTATATATACGGGTCAGTGGTGCATTGTGGGTAGTCTATTTTGGCGGTTATTTTGCCGGATGTCATTTATTTGTTTTATTATTTCATTTATTTATTTATTTGGGTTAATTTATTTTGTTTGTTTTTATTTATTTTAATTTTTATTTTAATTTTTTATTTTTATTTCTTATCTTATATATTTATTTATTTATTTTAATTTTAATCGGTGTTTTATTAACTTAGTAAAAATTTGTTTATATTGCTTATTTAATAGTTTTGTTTTGGTTTGGGAAGATAAAGCTATTTATTCAATTTTGGGGTTGATTGCTGTAGTTTACCCTGATCCTGGGTATTCCAACCATGCAAGAAAAGTGATAGATACCAATGCCAACATGATGATAACCTTGTATCACATCTGGACAGTCTGGGGAGGTGATTAAATACAGTATCAGAGTGTAGTATCTGTACCCTCTGTGAAAAGCATTATAGATGCCAGTTATTATATCCATGTAAAATTGACAAATTAAAATTGCAACACTTTGAAGGAAGATGTTTGATTTTGAACTCATACAGTTTGTATATGCAAAGTGGTTGTAAATTTCTGATAAAATTTTCAAAGCCTTTAATCTTGTAATGTAGTAACTCTCATACCAGTGCACCATCTGTGTCTTAGTTTTAGATATTGATGCATGTATTAGTAAGGTTCAGCATGATGAAAGAAACCCATACAAGCATGCATCATGTCATGGTAATGTGATTATAAAAGATTTTTTTAGAAACCTATAATTAATACCGGATTTTTATTTTTACTATAATTTACACTGGATTTTTGTGGTGGACATTAATGAGTTAATTTTTGTTGCCACTTGAGGAAGTTTTCAGCAATGATTTTTGCTTTGATTCTTTTAGGATTGAATGATTGATTTCTTTTTTTGGGGGTGGTTTGGGGGGTTAACAAAGCGCTACTGATACTTGAGTCTGAACATAGATCGCCAGTGAGCAAACACGGGTGGTCCCATTTCTAATAGGTAAATCACGTGACCATAAAGGAAATGCATAAATAGAAAGTAGCATAGTGTCTAATTGATCACCATTTCTAGTCTATCTTCTATTACTATACAGATTGCTATTCTCTTCTCTACATTATTCCTTTATGCTGATCAATATTCAGAGACTATTCAAGTGAGTATTATTGAGCAAGTACTATTAGTGTGAGTAATATTTGAAGGCATCTGACACCAGTATTGTTCAACAGCATTACTATAGTTGTATCTGCGATTACAAAGTCTCTACTACAACGAGCATTACTAAAGTGAAATTGTGTATTCATTGACATTACAAAAGTGGCAACGGGTGTTCGTTGAGTCACAAAATTAATACTTTGTGAGTTTTTCAAAGCTGAAACATATTTCAGATTGTAGGAAGTTGCTTACAGTACCAAGTATTTCCAAGCAGTCCCAATTCTAAGTACTGACCAGGCTCGATGTTGTTTAATGTTGGTGATCAAACAAGAACTGGTGTTTTAGCATGATTTGACTATAGGCTGATTCTCTTCAGAAGTGAGCTACTTCACATATTTCTAAATTAATTGACTTTCATGATCGGCAGTTTTTAACGATATTTTACACAGAGCCACTTTTCACAGAAGTAACTAACTTCCTTAAACCAAGTGTCAATCAACTCCTTGTAGGAAGCAGACATTTTATTAGGCTATATAAAACATATTTCCATTTTATAACCTCTCATAAATATTTTGAAGCTTATGCAAGATATCTTTTATGATCCTAGTTCTTCTGAAGATTGTCCACTGCCTCTAGTCAGGTTTTCTTCTACCTTAAAGTTTAGAGTATCATAATCAACATCTAATTATTGTTAACGTTGGGGCTTTATTTGAAGAAACAAGCCATCATTCTTTGACTGATTAAACAACTTTTGGCTAGGATAATTTTCATTTACTTTCACTTTTTCAATTCTGCAAATAGTTTCAAAAACTTGAAATCCAGTTCAAGTTTATGTGCCAAATTTTGCAGATTCTCTACATATGTATATGTCATTATATCTGAAACAAAAGCTATTATAGAATAGTATTGATAATTATATATATATATATATATATATATATATATATATATATATATATTTGTGTGTGTAACCAAGTAAGTTACTAAATATAGACCCTGCTGAAAAGTGTGGTGATATAAGATCTTGGCATTATTTGAGATGGAATATGGCAGTCACCATGATTTCAATGTCCACATTATCTATCTATCTATCTATCTATATATATATATATATATATATATATATATATATATATATATATATGTACAGTGTAACCCGGATATAAGAGAATTGTCGGGACCAGTGAAGAAGTCTTTTATATCCGGGTTTATCTAATATCCGGGTTTGGACTATTTTGTTTAGGTAAGTATGACTCTAATTTGGAACCAGAGAAAATCTCTCTTATATCCGGGTTACACTGTATATATATATATATATATATATATATATATATATATATATATATATATATATATATATATATATAGCATAATGAGAAGCCAAGTGTACTTTCTTGATATGTATATAATCTGGAGAAAACAACTGAAAAGTTGCAAATTAAAAAAAATTTGAATGTTTTTTTTGTGAAAGTATTTATTTATATTTTTTTTTAATTTTATATATATATATATATATATATATATATTTGATATTTCAGATCTGCCCCGATCTTTCATCAGAAATAAATGTATTCAGAAGTTTGTTCACAAGTAGCGTCCGTCACGAGACACGGACATCACGTGATGTTAATCAAGACACTCATTAGACAACTGTAAATGTCTATTGATAGATTCCGATTTCAATTCCACATACACATGCAGAAAAAAAGAAAAATACTGGATTTTAAAATTAAACACATATAAACTAGGGTTAAACAAAGACTTGGGAATTTTAAATCTGTATAAATATTTTAAAAGTTAAAAAAAATTTTTTTAGATATAGTTAAAAAAACCTTTTTAAACAACATCTAAAATATTATTATCGTTAGATTTACGTTAGAAATATTCAAACAAAATTACATCACGTGACGTCCGCGTCTCACGACGGACGCTACTTGTAAACAAACTTCTGAATACATTTATTTCTGATGAAAGATCAGGGCAGATCTGAAATATCAAATATATATATATATAAAAAATATAAATAAATACTTTCACAAAAAAAACATTCAAATTTTTTTTAATTTGAAACTTTTCAGTTGTTTTCTCCAGATTATATATATATATATATATATATATATATATTATAATTATTTTCTTTTTAAAAATATGATTCCATCATGACACAGAAAATTTCCATGTTTCAAAACTGAAACTAAATTTATAAATTTAATTATAAAAATTAAACTTAAAATCCATAGTCTCGTTCCATTGTCAAGAGATGATAGGAATAAACTTTCAAAGAAATTTACTTAATTTATAAACACAGGCAATATTGATGAGTTTTTAAGGTTAAGGAAAACCTATATTAATTTAGGGGTGGCTGGGTTTTAATTTTCCTAGACAATTTAGGTATCCAATATATGTTTCATACAAAGTCAGGTTAAGTTTAGGTGGGGTGACAAACATATGGTAACAAACGTATACTTCCATTATTCAGTGAGTCGTTTGGATTTTACAATGATAAAAAATATTAGGCATTTTCATTCATCTGCTTAATTCATATTTTTTAAACACAGAGACTTTCTAAAAGGGTCATTTAAATATGTGCAAGACATATTATTAATACATAAATTTTATTAATTAAATTTTATTCTTATAGATTTAAAGTACCATTTGACCTTCTAATACCTAATAGACTATACAGCATTTTTACAAATAAATATATTAGAAATTAATTACTAATTAAAGATCAAATTTAAAAATGTATGTTTCATGCCTATTCTTTATTATTTTATTTTTCAAAATTAATTATTACTTAAGGAAAATATTTGATAGTGTCTAAAAATTAGCTATTTCATTTCTTTGATTTAGTAAATTTTTATGTTTCAGAAACTTAATAATGTATAATTTTTCATGTATGCGCAAAGGACATGGGTCATTTAATGACCTAAAAGCTCTAGTTTTTTTATTAATTTCCATTTTACTGTTGGTGTTTTATTTGTTTCTTTTAAGTGCCAGAAATATTTAAATAGGGATGTTTGATTTCGGTATTTATTATTATTAAAGGACTTTTGATGTTGGCTCCACCTTCTTTTGAATTAATTTCATGTGCATCCATTGTAGAATTTAACTACGCCTGGATCTTCAATAGATGAGATATTGAATTGATAAATTATGGATTCAATATGGCATTTATTATTAAGAGGACAGTTTTGAGGATTTCTACAGTTACATAATTTTTCTTTATCTTAATTTCTATTTATTTTAGGGTCTATATTTTTTTGATTTTGGTATCAGTATTTATTTAAGATTATGTTTCTTAATAGTAATTTCTAAGCTTTCAGTACAACTGTAACTTAATTTTAAGGTATTTTTATTAAAAAGTTTATTTTCTCTAGGAAAATGTTTATGGATTAATGCAAGGAATTTTTGTCCTAACTTATTTCTTACCATTTGGTTGTATGGGGGTGTATACCAAATGATTTTTCTATTTCTAATTTTTCTATGGTATCCATTTTCATTTTTTATATAATTGAGTTTTGGGCAATTATAGCCACTATACTTTAGAGCTTTATTATAGAAATTATTCTATTCATAGAATATTTTCTCATTAAATGAGATAGGGAAATAGAAAATAGAACAAATGAGATTCTGTTAATTTTGACATATTATGTTAAACTAGGAATCAAACATAAATAAATTAACTAGTGAATATTTTCTTTTCAGAAGTTTCAGGTACATTTTAAGTCATGTATTGTTTTACAAATTTAAAATGAACATTCTGATAAAAAAATCCAGAGAAGTTTTTACCAATTATATTCTTATATTATTATAATATGAAGCACTGATGGGAAACTTATTCCAGGTAAAGACATGTATATTGTTTTTTCTTTTTTTATCATTTCACCCTCCAGCAAGGCAATAATGTAACTTGGGAACAGACAGTTACATGAAGTGAAAAAGAATGAAAAGACTTTACTTAGAAGAAGTGTGGAAAGGACAATATAAGAACAGAATTCAGAAGACAGAAGATGGTGATTGATGTTGCATTTAAATTTTTGAAGGTTGTAGTTATCAGGAAAGCAAGAAATCAGAAGGGAGAGTTCCACAGGAGAGATATGTGAGATCAGAAACTGTTAGAATAGAGATGATAGTTGTATCTTGTTAGTTCAACTGTAAAATGGTGAGACCTAGTTGCCAATCTAGTAGCAAACTTAAATTCATGGAGTTGAGGCATTAAGGAAAAAAGCTCATCAAAAGAGTTGCTATGAAGATATTTGTAGAAAAGACAGAGGAAAGCCACATCACATTAGTGAGAAGGAGACTGAAGTTGAGATGCCAGATCAGGATCAATGACTTTACCAACCGCAATCTGAATTTTGTCAAGAATCTTGAGATATACAGCAGGAACACCAGAACAAATATGGTAGCAATATTCAATGCACGGATGAATGGTAGATTTATAAATGTGCAAGATGGATTCTGATGAGCCAACTTTCCTAGCATTGTGTTACTTTGAATAAGATTAGATTACATCCTCAGCTTATATGAGAGAGAAAAATGACAGACATTATACTTGAGATAATATATATGTAAAATTTCAAATATATCTAAAAATCTATCTGTAAAAGGACAACATGAATAAGTTTTCCTTTTACCTTTGTCCATATATATATATATATATATATATATATATATATATATATACACACACACTCACACACACATATCCCACTTATATATATGTATATATATTTCTGTGTGTGTATATGTTGATATTTTTTGTATATGTGCATATCTGTATATATATATATATATATATATATATATATATATATATATATATATATAATGTTGATATTTTTTGTATATGTGCATATCTGTATGTATATATATATATATATATATATATATATATATATATATATATGTTGATATTTTTTGTATATGTGCATATCTGTATGTATATATATATATATATATATATATAAAGTTACTATGAACATCATAAAGAGCAAGTTATTTGGTTACATACACACACACACACATATATATATGTAACAAAGCAACATGTACATTGTGACTTTGTAAACAGACAAGTAACTTACTCTAGAAAGAGTCATATCATTATATATGAGACAATAGATATAACAGAATAATAATGATACATACATACATGCATATATATACATATATACATATATATATATATATATATATATATATATATATGTATATGAAGAAATATAGTTTTAGAGTGTGCTATATTTATGGGATAAAGTGCTCAATATCAGAGATAGAGTGTGTGTAAATATAAAAGTGAACATAGAAGTCAAGACTTAGAGGCGACAGTCTGTTTCATGCTAGATGCAATCGTCTAGCATGAAACAGACTGTCGCCTCTAAGTCTTGACTTCTATGTTCACTTTTATATTTATATATATATATATATATATATATATATATATATATATAATCATAGCCCCATCATTGCCATAGGCTCTCCCACAAGCTTTGTTGTGTAAAATATTACATGTATTATGCTTAAACAAGTTTTATCATTCACAGTCTGTAATCTACTTAAGTTGCATTTTTAGTTTTAAGGCAGAGATTTAAAAAAATAATTTTCCTTTGTAATTTTTTAAGAAATCGAGGAATTAGATATGTCGTAGCCTGTCAGAACTCCTCATCTTCAATGACATGCACTGTTCAAGCAACATCAAGGGATTTAGGTTAGTTCCGTGCATTCACTTCTGAGACAAAAAAAAGAAAAATTAAAATGTTATAAAATTATTTTTTAAACAATTAGAAAATTTCTACAGATCAATGGTTTATTTTTGAGCCACTCTACCACTATATAACCAACTATTGATTCGACTCCACAGCAAAATCTCATCTGAGCTACAATGATTATTTGCCTCTCCATTAGTGTTGATACCAGACACAGAAAGTAAACTAGAGGAAGAAAAGACCAAGCATCAATTGTAAGAATGTATGGTTGTCAGCAAAAAAGGATAACCCAAGATGCGAACTGCAGATTGGAGGGACCAAAATCAAGCAAGTACAAAAATTTAAATATCTAGGAAGAGTTTTAACAGGGGATGGAAAATGCGACACTGAAATCTGAAGGCACATTAGGATAACAAAAGATACCTTCCAAAAGTTAAGCAAAATATCAAGAAAATTTTATTAGAAACAAAGAAAAGAGTACTGGATTGTTATGTAATATCAGCACCCCCTACATGGCAGTGAATACTGGACAATCTCCTTACAGATGAAAAAGTTACTTGAAGCAACAGAAATGTGGTTCTACAGAAGGATACTGAGAATACCATGGACCGAACATGTGAGCAACGACAAAGTTTTAGAGAAAATAGAAATAAAAAGTATACTTATAATTAGAATCCAAAAGAGACAACAAAAATTTCTAGAGCACATAATGAGGAAAAAAGACTTGGAAAATTTGATACTCACAAGGCATGTTGAAGGCAAGAGAGACAGAGGAAAGCAGTGAATAACCTACTAAATGAGCCTGTGTAAATAGTTAGAAAAACAGGGATTAGGAGAGATAGTAGAAAGACAAACATTGCTAAGACTTACAAGAGACAAGATGTTGTAGAGGACCATGATTGCCCATGTCCTGGAGGGACACATCACAGAAAAATCATTGTTGTACTGTGTTCCACTTCTCTTTATAATTTCTGAAATTCCAATGAAAATCAAATTCCCCAATTGTTTGGGGTATGTCATAACAGAAATTTTGATTATAGCTTCACAACCTCCCAATGCTAGAAATAATTTAGTTATTTCATTTTCTCCCACTCTTAGTTGGTTGTCTTTCAATTTTATAGCCCTAGTCTGGTTCATCCAACTGACTTAAACATTCTAGCAGTGATGCCATGCAACTACCAAAGACAACTACCCAATGTAGTCCAATGTTGATGATCAAAGACAGCAACAGAGGCACCAGGAATTTGATGTTAACAGCAGCTGAGATAAAAGCCATTATTCCTACTGTTATAAAGTTCATCCAAATTTTTCTTACATGATCTTTTTTCTACAACTACAATGCTATACTAACTCCTACGTATAATGATAGAATTCTGAGATGAATTCTCTAATAAAAACGTGTAAATAAAACCTATTTTTCACTTTAAGAAAGCCTCATCTTCATTGTCATCTGTTACCATACATTCATTTTCTGTTAAGTGTGAGTTATGCTACCCAAAACCAATGTTTCTCAAACTTTTCTTCCTTGTAGCCCATTTTTTGTGTAAAAAAAATTCAGGCCTATATAAGCACAAATAGAAATTCCATATAATAAGAAGTACATTTTATTTACAAAAGCAAAATGTAGTAAAAAATATAAATCCTGACTAATGACTAAACTGCTCCTGGCATCTATCTATTAGCTTGTCAAATTGAACACCCAAGCCAAAGTAAAGCAGTTTGTGTTTTTTCATAATTTTATACCAGTGAAAAAGAAATAGAATTTCAAAGCTCTCCTATTTTTCTTTGGCCAATTCCAGGCCCATTTTAAAAATTTATCAAGCCCACTTGTGGGCCTAAGGGTCCATATTGAGAATCATTGCCCTAAACTACACACTCAAACAGCATACATTCCTATTCGTTGGTACTGTAGTTCTCTCAATAAATATCCTCATTGTAACCTTTCAGTGACTTATATTAGTAATTAATACCTTTCATCATTTTTAGTTCTACATTTTATTTGATAGAAAGTGTTAGAACCATTAACATAGTTATTAATTACCACACACTTAAAGTAAATTGATTAGCAATTAATAATAAATATGGTAGCAAAATTGAGATTTATAATCATAATATATTCATAATATAATCATAAATTATCATTGTTAAACACTGGTATTTTTACATATAGTAATTTACAATAAATCAATGGATTCTATCTTTAACCCAAGATTATTTCTTTCTAATCAAACTGTTATTTTTAGTGAATACCCATATTTGAGTAGATGCCTTGTTTCTTTTAAACAGTGTGAATTATATTTAGTGGCCTTCACATTATAGAGACTTATAGTGATAGCAACAAATAAATCAGAAAATAACCTCTAACTCATACTACTAGACTATGGAGGAGCATGAAGCCAAAATAAGAAAATCTGTATAATAAATCTGAATGTCAGTGTGTCACTATGTCACACTTTTTCAACTTTATTCCTAGAGGTCACGGCTCAACATATCATACCATTTTGGAATCAGGCCGACTCTGTGAGCAAATTAAAAACATTCCTGGTCGGATCTGGACATGCAATCCTGAAATTTTGGATTCCCAAGTTTTCCTTACTGTGATTGTTTTTGGCAATTTTTTTATGTGATTTTTTGAAACAGATTTTTTTGTATGATAACAATTTTTATAACTAGAAAATAAATCTGGGTACAATCAAAATTAATTGCAAAATCCACTGAAAGTCACCCATGAAATAAAAATAATTCTTTGTATGGAAAGTAAGGACCTACGTACATCAAATTGTCTTTAAATTAAGTGGCAGAAGAATTATCGTTGAGCTTTTAAAAGGTAAGCTGAAATATTAAAGCAATACTTAAATGCAGCAATCAATTTTGAGTTCTTTTGTAGTTTATTGTTACTTATTGCATCTACTCCTCTCTCCCTATTGTGATGAAGAGCCCTTTGCAGGGTGGCTTTTAAGCAAGTGAATAATAAAAGAAAATTTAAGTAATAAAATTACTTTAAAATATTAATGAGAATGATAATTAACAATAAATAAAGAAAAAAGCAGATTAACAAAAATATAGTTAAATAAATATGAAAACTCCCATCATGCAATGGAACAGGCATTTTTGCCACCAATTGAAACAGAAATCAAATTTCCTCTTTCCTTATCTTTGACTGCCAAAACAAAAGCTTTTTATATCTCTATATGTATATATTCTTTAAAATATACAATATTTTCTCTGAAATATATACAAAAACCTTTTATCATTTTTGTTTATAGCCAAATGAAGCAGTTGTCTGTGGACAGCTCTGCAACACGCCATATTACCAGAAAAGCACAAACTTTTTATCTCTGTTACGTATATATTTTTAAGATATACAATATTTTCTCTGAAATGTATACAAAAGGCTTTTATTGTTCTTGTTTATCTTTATTGTGTTGTATCTTGTATATGATTTGTTTGTAATTTATATATTTCCGTTGTGGGGCTGATGATGCCTTTTTAATTCCCAAACAAAATTACGAGGGTCATTCAATAAATAAGGTGAATTTTTCGGTATAAGGACTTCTAATACAGATAGAAGCTTACTTTTTTTAAAATTTTTCAACATAGTCTCCCAGCACTGTCACACACTTTTTCCATCTGTGCACAAGCTTCCGTATTCCCTCAGCGTAAAAATCTTTGGACTGATGTCTCAGCCAGCCGCTCACAACACTTTTGACTTCATCGTCACTTTTAAACTTTGTGCCTCTCATGAATGCTTTCAAGAGACCAAACAGGTGAAAGTCTGAAGGGGCAAGGTCTGGGCTGTAAGGGGGATGAGGGAGCAGTTCCAAGCTCAGCTCGTTGATGGTCTGCGCCGTTTGGGCTGCTGTATGAG
Organism: Acanthosepion esculentum; assembly: GCA_964036315.1. NCBI lineage: Eukaryota > Metazoa > Mollusca > Cephalopoda > Sepiida > Sepiidae > Acanthosepion > Acanthosepion esculentum. The sequence continues at coordinate 77,876,539 of OZ038482.1, read as the reverse complement.
GCCTTGCATTGTCATGATGCAAGATGACTCCTTCTGACTGATGACCCCTGCGTTTGTCCCAACAGATAAGCTCAAAGTCCTTGCAATGTCATCCTTCTGTCAGACTGAATGAGGTCATTGACTGATTCGATCACCTCAGGAGACCCCACTTCTGTAGGTCTCCCAGGCCTGTCCTCATCCTCAACACTGCTCCATCCTTCTTTAAACAATTTAGCCCACTTCTAGAAATTTTTTTGGCTGAAACATATGGCACCATACACAGTTGACATTCTCCTATGAATTTCAACTGGTTTGCACCCTTCAGCAACCAAAAACTTGATAACTGATCGCTGTTCAATCCTGGAGCATGCTTCTTGGTCGGCCATCTTTGTTAATCACCAAAACTCTCATAGTTTTTTTTTAATCTGCAAAAGGAATTAAATCCATGTGAAAAAGAAGTAAAACAAAAAAAATAAAATAAAAAAGAGTAAGCTTCTATCTGTATTAGAAGTCCTTATACCGAAAAATTCACCTTATTTATTGAATGACCCTCGTATATATATATATATATATATATATATATATATATATATATATATATATATATATATAAAGAAGTACTTTCAGACAAGACCAATGTATCATCTGTACAACCTCACAACAGACTTAATAAAGAAAGGGGAGCACATATCTTTTATTAAGTCTCTCAGATGCCTAAGATGATAAACATAATTTGTGCTGTTTAAAAAACAGGGTGTCTACTCAAACATGGATATCTATTAAAAGTAATGATTAGAGTAGAAATAATTTTTGCCCATCCATGCAAATGAAAAAAAAATTTGCATTTCAAATTCTAATTTGCAAGAATTCATTCAACCCCAAAGTCTAAAGGAAAACCTAAGAAATAATGTATTTTCTTTTTTCCAATGAAAGTTAAAATCATGTCTTGTATGTCTTAACTATTTAAGACATGCAGGTAGTTTAATGGCTATTGTCTCACAAAAAGAAATCTGTGAGAAATCAGTTTAAATTCCAGTCGAATTTGTTACATCCAGTTGCATGAAAGTAGTAACGGTAATAGTAACTTTAGCTATTTCCTTATCATGAGATGGAATAAATACATGGAATCAATAGCTTCATCTACCACAAGGAAAGTTGGTTCTCTGTGTCATGCCAGAAAGTTTTTCTCGTCTGAGTCCATCCTTTTATAAATCAACCATCCATCCTTGCATGGAATATTGCTGTCATGTATGGTCTGTTGCTCCCGCTGTATGTCTTGAGGTCCTTGACAAAATCTAGAGACAAATATGCAATATGATAGGTCCTGATCTGGCATCTAGCCTACAATTGCTATCGCACAGACATGCTGTGGCCTCCCTCTGTCTCTTCTACAAGTATTTTCACACAACTGTTCTGATGAGCTACTTTCACTGGTTCCTGGACTACATGAATTTAAGCGAGCTACCAGGCTGGCATCTCAGCCACACCCTTTCACTGTCAAAATGGTTAAATGTAACCATCTCTTCTACTCAAACAGTTTCTCCTCCTGCACTTCCTCTCTGTGGAACTCCCTTCCTCTTACTTGCTTCCCCGATGACTATATTCTTCAAATATTCAAGTGTAATGTCAATTGACATCTGACACCCTGAGCTTGTTCCCTGTCCTTCTCTGTATCCTTTCCCCAAACACGCCTCTTTACTCTTGTTCTCAATCGTCTGTAACCCCTTGTGTGCTAGTGGCACTCTTGCCTTGCTTGGGGTGAATTGCTTAAAAAAATAAAAATAAAAAGGAAATATTTAGCATTCATTGACCAAGTAGTCAGTGCTAATTAAGTTAGACTTTTCTTCACTTCCAAGCCACTGGGCAGAGATCAAAGTGTTGTATCTGTTCTCACCTATCTCTAATGGCAATGGTAATATTATCCATTTCCTTATAAGACATTCAGCATTTATTGATCGAGCAGCCAGTGCTACTTTTGGTTGAAAATATAATAATAATATAATATAAATTCTTTCTCTTAAAACAATCTTTCAGGAAAATAAATGTCTCAATTCCAGTAACTGTCATCGCTCTTTCCAGTGTTGATGGGTGTTTCCTTCCTAACCTTTTATTTTAAGTAGTGTGGAATGTCAACATCTTGATTATGTCATTATTTTCTTTTGAAAATTGATATCTATTTTACTTGTTGCTGCTGCTGAAAGACCTCAAGTGATGCAACTTCAATTATTTCATACAATTCTTTGTTTGTGATTCTGTAGTGCCAGTCCACAAGCTTTGAAGAAGTGTGATCTTTTTCTAAGACCCACAGGTTTCACTTGCACAAAGACATTTTTAACGATTAGTATGAGAAAGTGATTGTATATAGCTGACATTTTAGATATTTCTGAACCGGTTTGGCACCATGCACGACATCCATATGAAAGTTGTGATCTGATGAGGCTACTTAAGAAAATACACTTGGGAAAGGTATGAAGCCATCGCTTTTCGCCCAGCTGTGGGTCCAATAACTGGGCTCTCATGTCTTGAGGTGGTAACTAGTCTAAGAGTAGGAAAACACTGAATTTAAAACCAGCCTGAATAGGGATGGACTCTGTCAGGATATCTTGCCCCAGACAGGCCACTGCTGCTATGGCTGCAGCACATGTGGTACTCCTCTGATCCTAATGTGTTCTTTACATGTGGGAGAGACTGTTATAGTTGTATTTTCTACAGTTAATGCACCCAAAACAAAACTGCTCTCATTTACTCACCATACAGAAACTTCCCTGTCTTCTAATAGCATGGCTGATGTCCAACTGCATGAGAGCACCTCTCTGCACCTTCTTCGTCTCATGTTTTCCACTGACCTGAAGTGGAACAACTGCATTGAATCAGTAGCTACATCTGCCACAAGGAAAGTTGGTTCTCTGTGTTGTGCCAGAAGGTTTTTCTCATTTGAGTCCATCCTTCACATCTACAAATCAACTATTTGTCCACGCACTGTTGCCATATAAGGTCTGGTGCTCTTGCTGTTCAGGTTCTGGACAAAATCCAAAGACAGATATGCAATGAGATTGGCCCTGACTTGGGGTCTCAACTCCAGTCACTTTCTCACAGATGTGAAGTGGCTTCCCTCTGTCTTTTCTACAAATATTTTCATGGCATCTACTCTGTCAAGTTATTTTCACTGGTGTCCCGACTGCATGAATTTAAGAGTCCTACTAGGTTGGCATCTCAGTCCAACCCTTTTACTGTCAAAACAGTTAAATGTGTAACCAACTCTTGCACTCCAACGGCTTCTTCTTTCACACTTCCCGACAGTGAAACTCCCTTCCTCTTACTTGCTTCCCTGATAACTATAATCATCAAATATTCAAATGTAATGTCAATGGAAATCTTCTGATAAATTGATTCCTGTTTTTCTTTTTATTCTCCTCTATTTTTCTTTTTATCCTTTCCTCCCCCACCCTTACACTCTCTGTAGCTCCTTGCATTCTAGTAGCACTTCTGTCTAGCTTCGGGTGAAACGCTTATAAAAAAAGTATGTTGTCGATGGAGTTTTGTAGATTTCCATGGGTCTTTAAATGAGTCCTAATGTAGCAGTATCTTGTCAGCCATCTTTAATGAAACTTTTATAAAAGAGGGATTGTTGCCCAAATAAACAATAATATATATATATATATATATATATATATATATATATATATATATGTCTGAGTTATGTCTGAGCTGAACGTTTATTTTTGGTGGAGGAAAAAACCTCCCAGGATCTCCAAATTCCAACCATCCTTTTTATTAAATATTCAGGAAATTTCTCTAGTCCAATAATTTAGTTCAAGCATTCTATGACAAAGATTTTTATTACTGAAAATTATTAAAAAGTTCCAGTCATCCATTTTATTCAACCAACCCCCATCTATTTGAAACTAAGTGTACATTGCACTATATATATACACACATATATATATATATATATATATATATATATATATTATGACATTTTTTTGTGCTTGACAAAATCTTTGACTGAAATTGTAGTTGGGAGTTTTGTCATTGATAATGAAGAAACAAGAAAGTTTTTAAGGAATAAAATCAGGCTAACAAGGCACAGGGTTGATAGATGACATAGACATTCCACACATTCTTTAACGACCCCTAAAGAATGCCAAGCAAGGTCAAATTTAAGTATCGAACTGGAATTTTTCTGATTTGTGTGCAAATTTCTTGATTGTTGTTGTTGTTTATTTTTTATCCTTTTCTCTGTTCTGTAGCAAAAGAATATCAGAATTAAAATGGACGAAGATTGCAGGTATTTTTCTGTTTTTCTTTTTCAAAAGACAAACCAGTGAAAGAAGAATTCTACATAATTATAAATCCAAGTTCTCCTGTGGTCTTCAAATAAATACTCAATGATTCTTTAAAACATCTTTGTGCCTGCATTTCTTTTTCTTCTTTTATATGCCATGTCCCTTCAGGACGCAGGCGAACATGGCCCTCCACATCTTTCTGTTCCTTATAGCTCTTAATATGTTTTGTCCTTTTGTTACTTCTCCCAAACCACATTCTACCATCCATTTACTCAAGCTCATCAAGAATGTTATGCATTGTTTTCCGCAGTCCCTCTTTCCCTCAGTATGTCCTGTGAACATCAGGTTTTCCAAGCCCTCCTTCCTCATTACATGCCCCAGAAATTTCAACTAACTCTTCCTGATATTAAGTATAGTTTCCTTTTGGTTTCTGTTTTCTCCAAAACCTTGTTTGGTCCATGGTATCTTTCTTTATAACCACATTTTTGTTGCTTCTAATCTCTTCTTGCTATTCGCTGTTATACAGGGGAACAGATATCACATAGCAGTTCATTACTCTTTTCTTTGTTTCTAAACAAAATTTTCCTGTCTCTTAATACTCTGCTTAGCTTTTGGAATTATCTCAATGTTGCACTTTGCGTCTTCTGTTAGAACACTTCACAGATATTTAAATTTCTGTACTTGTTTGATTTTAGCATCCACGATTTGTAATTTGCATTTTGGGATCATCCTTTTTCTGATAACCATTCTGTCTTCTTGTAGTTTATACTTAGTCTTTTCTGTATTTAACTAGTGTAAACAATGGTAACTTCTCGTCTCAGAATCTTAGTGCAATCTGTTTATAGATATACCTATATCATTGACACGTGTATATTCTTTCCTCATTCTTTCCATTTTAGTCAGTGTGCACAATATTTTAATTTACTCGATTGAATTCTGACATGTGAGGAGTGATAACAAGTTAGCTTATTCTTAAAAATGCAAACTGGGCTCTCTAGCCATGTCTGCCAGCCAGTCTTGGAAAAGGACAAATCTGAATTCAAAACTGTATGTAGTCCTGGCAAAGCACATACAATACAGCCAAAGTAACATTTATGTATTTCATAGTTAACTTTGGTGCAAGGTTGTAGGCTTTATTGCAGTTGTTTAAAAAGGATCTACTGCCATAATATCAGATATATTTCTACTACTCAGTGTTTAAATAAAGCAAAAATAACAAGTCACGTTTTAATATTTTTTTTTCTGTACAAGGTTTCTGGAAATGTTCTTGGTCCACATGGTCTTTCATTTGTATATAAATACCTTCTTTTTCCCCTCTCGGCAAAAATGCTTTTTATCAGAGCAAAAATAATGTTAATTGAAGTTAGCATCTGCTAAATGAAAAAGGTGATCATTGGACCATAGGAAAAAAATGGAGGTCACTAAAGAGCATCACTGAAGCGAATTATTTTAAACTTATAGAAGCAACAAACCTATTGAGATGTATTTCAAAATGTGAAAATGATAGATTATTTAAACATTAACATTTTTTCTTTTTTTCTTTAGAAATTCACTGCTACTGCTAGCTTCTTCTAGTTGCTTAACTACTATGGGCTTGTGCCAGACTAAGTCTTGTGAAGTCCATAAAATCTATGGGGTCTGACTAAAAAGTATCAAGACTGTTGCTATGGTAGTGGAACTAAGGTATCCAGAGTGAAGCCACTTGGCACAGAATAACCTTGAACTCTGTGTTACATGCACACTAAGTTATAATGTTCTTGTTTCTCTTACATTGTTTATAGCAGTGTTTGGAAGGATAGTATGTAGAATATGATCATCTCATTACACCACAGAGGTTCCATCAGTGACCATGGCTTGTTCAGCAGTTTTTGGCAAAGATCAACATTCCCTATGTCCAACAACCACCATATTCCCCAGATCTCGACTTTTGTAACTTTTTGCTCTTCTCAAATCCCACCTGAAAGGGACACAATTTCAAGATCTCAAAGCAATCGAAAAGAATACGATGAGGCAGCTGCTTGTTATCTAAAAAAATGTGTTCCAGGAATACTTCCATCAATGGACACGAGTCTGGATAACATGTGAGGCTTCAGAAGGGTGACTACTTCAAAGGAGATTAAATGCCTAATTCATATGCGTTGTAGTTTTCTTTTTCTAGCATTTTTTGATCAGATCTTATATGTTTCACAAAATCATTGAATCTTCTTGTAGATGTAAAAGAACATTTATATTTTCATGCTTCAGTGCTATATTGTGAGATAAAGTAGATTTTTTTTCTTTTTTCTTTATGAATAATTAGAAAATCAGACACACCCTGATACCTGTGGTAGTGATAATAAATAATTGGACAGTAGAGGAGTAGGTGGCCTAATAGCTAACAACAAGGAAAATGAAGTCACCAAGCAAGGTTCAAACTGCAGCCAAGACAATTTGTGTTTATTTGGAAAAGTCATGAATCCATCTCTTTTCTTCACCCCATTTATCAGCAAAATAGCAAGGCAGACTGGATTCTACAGCTTTGGCTGGCAACCCCTCTAGGAGAAGGGCAACTTTGAATTTGAAACTGTAGAGAAGGCAACATAAAACAACTCCAATACCATTCCCAAGAACAATCATTACAAATCATAGTTTACAAACAATAAAGAAAAAGGAAGCTGTGGAGCGCCATGATCATTTACATCCTGAAGTATTTAAAGATATAGAGTCTTACAGACCAGTTCACTAATATTATTTTATCTTTAATAAGTGACTAACTACTGTGGCTTTGTGTTTGCATTTGACTAAGCTCAGTTTTGTAAATAATCATACAATAGATGAATTTCCAAAATTCACTTAAATAAATTATCTCAAAGTTGTAAGAATTAAAGAATTTACCTGTATGGTTTTATTAATTTACCTGTATAGTTTACCTGTGTTTTACCTGTAATTTACCTGTATTTTATTGATTTATCTGATGGTTCTATGATAAAATTTTAATTCATTTCAAAGTTCACTGTCTCATGCCAGAAAATGTTTCTAAGCAAAATCCATCTTGCACATTTATAAACCTACCTTTTGTCTGTGCATTGAATATTGCCACCATATCTGGTCTGTTGCTCCTTCTGTATATCTTGGGGTTCTTGACAAATCTCAAAGAAGGGTCTGTAATGTAATCAATCTTGATTGGGCATCTTGATTTCAGACAATTTTTCATTGACATGACATGGCTTCTCTGTCTTTTCTACAAATACTTTCATGGCAACTGTTCTGATGAGCTTTTCTCCTTAATGCCTTGAGGTTTTTAGTCTATGACCTGCTGATCCAGACCTATATGAACTAGTGGTTATAAGTAACAGTAAGTTGATACAGACTGTAGCATGCTATGTTGTTTTAGCTAGCAATTCTATGATATTAAGTGGGAACTATTCTCACAATGACTTTAATGAGGGTTGAATTGATTATGTACTTCTGTTTTGTTTCTGTCTATATTTCTGAGATGAGGTGTTATGTACACTATTTACATTATTTGGACTATTGTCCTCATCTTTGTTGCTATATTTATCACAATGTTTCGGCCGTTGTATGCTCCGGCCATCTTCAGATAGTTGGAATGTAAAACTGAACCCTTTATTTCACTCGCTGGGGTAGACTGTTCTAGTTCCACATGCCATGTCTAATGGATGTCAGTTATCAGTTATCTCCTGTTAATTCTCCTCTCCAAGTTCACCACTGCCTTAACCAGGTATTGAACTCACACTCTTTGGGTCCTGTCACTGGAATTAACAGGAGATAACTGACATTCATTAGACATGGCACATGGAACTAGAACAGTCTACCCCAGCGAGTGAGATAACGGGTTCAGTTTGACATTCCAACCACCTGAAGAAGGCCGGAACATACAACGGCCGAAATGTTGTGATGAATATGGCATCAGAGAAGAGTTCAATAGTCTGAATAATGTAAATAGTGTTCTGTTTTGTTCTTTACGTGTATGAGGGAAGGAAATTAGGCGCTCAAATTGGAACAAGTGATCACCAAAATAAGTGCTGAATTGTGATTCTTATCAGCCCGGCCTCCCATGACATGCTGAAATAGAAATAAAAGCAAAAATCTTTCTGCACACACAACTGAACTCAAAGAGTAATGATTCATAGCGACTGCCTAGAATTAGGTGAATAATCTTATTCAATAGAGACACTCCTGCTGAGTTATTGATTTTTGTTCCGTTCCACATTGTTCTCTTGGTTTGTGCATAAAAATATGACAGCATTAAATGAAATATGGTGATAATAATAACAAGAGTAATAATATCAATACTAACAATAAAAGCAACAACAATAACAACAATAAAGATAAAAATAGTAACAATAATATCAGCAATGATAATAGGAGTAACAATAATGTTAAAAAGAGTTATCTTCTAGGGCATGGATCTCAAACTCAAGGACACAAAAGGGCCATTGTGCTGCTGAAGGAGAAGTGCAGTTGGCCAGAAACAGGTCAATTGGGCAGGTGTTATATAGGAATAAATTGTTACTACCGACATTTGAGTTTGAACATAGATCGCGAGTGAGCAAACACAGGTGATCCCATTATTGAATTAAGTAGACCATGTGACCAGAGAGGAAACGCATATATGTAGGAAGTAGCTGACAATTAAAGATCGCATTTCTCATCTATCCTCTATTACTATACGGACCAGTATCCTCTCCTCTATTCACTATACTATTTCTCTATTCAGATCACTACATGGGTTACTTGTTGAGCGAGTAGTATCGAGCAAGTACGATTAGTGTGAATGATATTCAAAGGCGTCTGATACCAGTATTGTTCAACGGCGTTACTATAGTTGTATCTGTGATTATGAAGTTTCTACTACAACGAGCATTGCGAAAATGACTAAAAGTGTTCGTTTGAGTCCCAAAAGAAGGCATCAACTCCAGTGAGGGAGGAAAAAAACCCAGAGAGGTGCCACTGGTAGAAGCATATTTTTTCACATTAAAATTAGTTTGCATCACATTCAGAAATGGTGGGTATGTGTGGTGATGGGGAGGTTAAAATATTTGATTGGTGGTGGTGGTGGGGGGTCAGCTTTTCCTAATATGAGTTGCCAAATATATTTCTTATTAAATTAAAAAAGAAGAAGAAGAAAGAGAATGAGACATTGTTGCAAAGTATATTTGTAACCTCTCGTTAGGTAGCTGATGAATACATGGTGGTCTGGAGATTGAGTTTTCTTCCCTTCTCTGGAGAGGAACTAGAACAGAGCCTGCTGACTTTAAAATTGATTAAATTTTTATGGGTATTTCAAGCTCACTCAATACTATTGCTCGAAAGACAAGAGATAGATTTATTAAAATTTATGGAAAATATTAGTCATGAAAATTGTTTCCCACTGGCTGCAAAAAGATAGGCCATTTGAGTGGTGCATGCTGCCCATGGGCCATATGTTTCAGACCCCTGTTCTAGAGAAACACTGTGTCTCCACTACTGTTCATCACAGTAATCATACTATTCAACTATATTTTATGAAAATGTGGATGATAATATCTTACCTTTGGGTGGAGGACTTCCTAGGCTGAAGTCAACAACCAGAGCAGATGTTTCCTCCTATGTAATTAATGGCTATGTGTCCATGACTAAGGTGGGCTTTCAAGTCGGAGGATGTTGGCTGTGGTCTGGCCTGGAGAGGAATGGGCTCTGGCAGGTCTACTTTTCCCAGGTTGTTATGCATGAATGAATACTTACCATGATATATGAAGGGAGTTGGTCATGTGCTCGGCTGTGCAGTCACCCTATAACCACTCCTGATGATGCTGATGGTGATGATGGTGATTGGAAGATATACATTTGTAAAAGCATGAGAAAAGGTGAAACACCATATATATATATATATGTGTGTGTGTGTGTGTGTGTGTGTGTGTGAGAATATATATATATATATATATATATATATATATATATATATATATATATATATATATATATATACACAGAGGGTGTATCAAAAATACTTTTAGAAACTTTGTGGACAGGTTCCTGACACCAAAACAAGAACAAAAGTCAATATAAACATATATCTGCAAATCCTTTACAGTAGATACTGTTAAATGTACAATCCAAGATACATTCTAAAAATACTTCTACAAACTTTTGGGGCAGTTTCCTAACACGAAAACAAGGCAAAATGTTCATAAAAGCATATATCCAAAAGACCATCATTGTACCTTAACATGGCAACTCTTAACAAATGTTCAAAATATCCTCCACTTGCTTCTACACATGCATGCACCAAATGGATAATTGAATGGTGAACCCTTTCAGATACTCCCACATGGTGTTGAATGGTCTCGCAGGCCCCCATGACACCATGAAGTGTATAGGTATTATTAATGTCTGTGGCATTAATTAATTGTTTTAGGTGGCCCCCACAGCTAAAAATCCAAAGGACTGAGGTCAGGGGAACATGCTGGCCATGGAAAAGGTCCTATCCATGTCAGCCAGTGCATTGCAAAAAATAAGATTAAAATGTGCTGGAGCCCCATAATGCAGGAACAATATGCGTCTTTGTATTAGCAGGGGTACATCCTCTAGCATGTTTGGAAGTGTGTTTGAAATAAAGTTCCTGTAGACAGCTCCTGTAAGACAAGCTGGGAGAACATATAGACCTATGAGACAGTCACCTACAATTCCAGCCTACACATTAATCGTAAACTGATGTTGGTGTCTAGCCTGTATTGTACCATGGGGATTACGATACGCCCACAAATGTTGGTTGTGTAAGTTTGTTATTCCGTCTCCTCCAAATGTTGCCTCATCCGTAAACAAGACTGAAGAGACAAACAACAAATCTGTAGTTTGTACAATAAATCATTGGCAAAAGTTTTCCTGTGGTGAGTGAACAGAGGACAAAAAGCCACTTGATGTGTGTTGATATCTGGATTGTCTCTGATGGCCTGTAGAATGTGTTCTTCATGGTCAGGCATACGAGTGCATTTCTTCCTAGATCCATAGTTTGTGGTGACACAGATGCTGTTTTAGTAATGTGATGATAAACAGCAGCAAAGGTTGACTAACTTGGCTGTCTTTGGTCTGGAACTGCAATCTGATACAGGCATGCAGCCTTGCATCCATTACCATTTGCACGGACATATGTAAAAATCATATCTTCAAGCTCATGATAGGAATATCCTGCTATTGTCATACAGAACACTTCTCAGTTAAATTACTACTACACATTTTAAATGTTGAAAACAGGCTAGCCACAAATGTACATGAATGACAAATGTAACCTCATCTGCATAGCAACACAGTGCCATCTAGCATAACCTTTGTTTAAAATTAATAAATCAAAAAGAAATGATTTGCAAACATATGTTTATGTGGACTTTTGTCCTTGTTTTGGTGTGAAGAACTATCCCCACAAAGTAAAAGTATTTTTGATACACCCTATATATATATATATATATATATATATATATATATATATATATATATATATATATATTGTTTTAAGGCATGCTATATTTATGAGTTAAAGTGCTTGATACCAGGGATAAAGCATATGTAAATATAAAAGTGGACATTGAAGTCACAGCCAGACTGTGTTGCTGGGTATTGACCTCACTGTGTGTGTGTGTATATATATATATATATATATATATATATGAATATAAAAGTGGACATGGAAGTCAGCACTTAGAGGCGACAGTCTGTTTCATGCTAGTGCAATCGTCAGGCAACTTTATATATATATATATGTATATATATGTATATATATTTGTTTGTGTGTGTGTGTGTGTGTGTGTGTGTGTAGGGTATATAATAGTATCTGAAGCAAAAGATAAGATAATGAGACAACATGGAAAAACTATAAGCTCCTTCAGGTCAGAATGAAAGAAAAAACTGCATGTAATGAAATTGTGTGGTGATATCTGATGAGGAAAAGAGCGGGCTATAAAACAAATTACCTTATCAGATTCGATGACCAGAAACCAGAAAGCGCCTTTCTGCCTGTTTCACATACATATATATTAGAATTATTAGCTATCACATTAAGAGCTTATATCTTTTCCACTTTGTCTCTTTAACTTCATACACACACACACACTGCTATATATATATATATATATATATATATATATATATATATATATATATATATATATATATATATTGGGTGTCTTTGGGCAGTATTTTTTATTTATAATAATTTAGTTAAATACCAACAAAAGTCCATTGTTAATTATTTATTTGTATATTTTTTCAGTGTTCCTTATTAATTTCAGCATATTTGTTTTGAATTTAGTTATATTGTGTTGTCTCTATTTTAGTTTTATTGTGTCATGTTAAGTAAATAAAAAAAATATACAAGGGATATCTTTGTCATAACTTTTTTAATATATTATAAGGATCATATGTGGATATTTACTATCAATTTATATATATATATATATATATATATACATACATATATATATATATATATATATATATATATATATATATATATATATATATATATATATATATATATATATATATATATAATAAAAAGACTTAAACCATGGTCATAATTTATTCCATTCCATTGGAATCATAAATACGAACCAATTCATCAGACCTGCAAATTCAAAAAGAAAACAGAAAAAACATCTCCGGGAATAAAAAAAAAATTTTTTTTTTTTTATTCCCGGAGATGTTTTTTCTGTTTCCTTTTGAATTTGTAGGTCTGATGAATTGGATCGTATTTACGATTCCAATGTAATAAATGATAACCATGGAATATTAGTGTTTAAGTCTTTTTATTATATCCTTACTCTGTCCTGGGCATTGAGTTCTACCTGGATTCTATCCTCTTGGAATTATTTTTTATACATATATGTATGTGTATATATGTATATATATATATATTTATATTTTAGATATATGATTGCATATGTATGTGTATATTTTCCACTAATATTATCAATATCTCCTGAAAAATTAATTTCGGTTGAGCTCTCTGGTTTGAGGTGTGAGTTTGTAAACAGTAACTATTTAAGCTAATATTGCATGACTCTTCGGCAGAATTGAGTCACTGTCAGTCACTGTATGTTTATCTAAATCTAAAAATAAACACGCTAAAATTCACCTTCATCCCTGCCGTGAGCCGACGGTAGAAGTTCCGACTGACACCAATTCAGTCGGGTTTTGATCCTAGCTAGAGGCAACCGGATGTCTAGCCACACTGATGAGCTGTGAAACAGCGAAACAGTCTGTCTGTGGATGACAATAATACATATATATAGATAGATAGATACCAATTGTAACAGCAAAATTGTCTTATTGTTAAATTAAGCTTTGAACCTTTGTATATTAGAAATTATTAAAAAATATCTTACTGGAATTCTCTGAGGTTTTTATAACACTATTGGACTCTACATTGAGCAATAAGAATGTATAATTACTCTCCAAGCTTAACAGAAGTATCATGATGAAATCAATCATAAATGAAAATGACATGTTCATCATTAATTAATCATAGCTAAGGATCGAAAGCTCATGAAGTATTGAAATAAAGTTCAAATATACATATATATTATTTCAGGTTCATTTTCCAAGTTATTCAAGAATTTCTTTGTCCTCTTTAACTTTCTAACTTTCTGTCCTGCAGTAACAAGGTGCCTCACAAGTTTCAAGTATGATTTCATTTTCAAGTTTTTTCACTGCTCTTTGGACTGACAGCTGAAACTCCTCTCTCACATTTTCCTTTCAACTGTTCCCTCTTTTTTAAACTTATTCACTGTTTTCTTGATGGTTCTTGAATGGACTTTGAAGATGGAAGCCAGAGTATGAATGCTGGTACCATTACTGAAGACCTGAATGATCTTTTTCTTCTCACCATTGCTCATTTGGGAAAACAGTGGGTTTAACACAAAATGATTTAAACTGTTCTCTTTCTAGCTGAATAACTCAAAGTGTTTTTCAGTGATTCTTATAAAAAATGTAAGATGGCTAAGTGTCTTATCTAAAAACCTGAAAAAATTAGATTAGTGGATTTTTAGATATGAAACATTTTGTTAGATGGACAATTATGCTGTTACAGGAATTGGACAGTTTTACTGTTACACCGGTATATATATATATATATATATATATATATATATATATATATATATATATATATATATATTTTAAGCTTTTCACCCCAGGCAAAAAGTAGAAAAAGAAGGAAAACAAAAAGAAAAAAGAAATAAAAGAAAAGAAAAAGAAAAAAGAAAAGGAAAAAAGAAGGAAAAGAAGAGGAAAGAAAAGGAAAAAGAAGAGAAAAGAAAAAGAAAAAAGAAAAGGAAAGAAAAGGAAAAAGAAGAGAAAAGAAAAAGAAAAGGAAAAAAGAAGGAAAAAGAAGAGAAAAGAAAAAGAAAAAAGAAGGAAAACAAAAAGAAAAAAGAAATAAAAGAAAAGAAAAAGAAAAAAGAAAAGGAAAAAAGAAGGAAAAGAAAAGGAAAAAGAAGAGAAAAGAAAAAGAAAAAAGAAAAGGAAAAAAGAAGGAAAAGAAGAGGAAAGAAAAGGAAAAAGAAGAGAAAAGAAAAAGAAGAGGAAAAAAGAAGGAAAAAGAAGAGAAAAGAAAAAGAAAAAAGAAGGAAAACAAAAAGAAATAAGAATAAAAGAAAAGGGTAAAACAACAAAAATTAAAGCAGCAGAAAACGATGCTTAGATTACAGTACAGCAAACATCACATCACATCACAGGCAAACAAACATGCTTTTGCAGTTATGAGCAAATATGAAATTTGGAAAAGTACAGGAACTCGACATGGAGAACGTTAAGGGAAGCATTATTAATGACAGCACTAGATGTTAATCTGAAGAAAGAAAGAAAGATAAGAAAAAAGAAGTAGACTATAAATAAGATTCTTGACCAAATGAAAGATTAAAGAGAGATTACAAATAACGCCAAGCAACGGTGTAGGATAAACAGTAATGGTAATGGTTTTAAATATACAACATGACCCTCCCCTAAGCTTTCCAATAACTGGCCAATGATTTCCTCATGTGACATTTCGTTTCTCAGATCTTAGCTGTAAAAGTTTGAACAGGTGGGATTAATGAATGGAGTGCTCATCTGAACATTTGCTATGGGAATAGGAATAGAGTAGTGACAGGCTTGCAATGTTGTGTCTGTAAGAAAGAAGTTACAGAGTGGGAAATAAATGATAATGACTTTGCAAGTGATTTTGAATTTTATCAAGGCTGAAAAGTGAGAATTGGACAGCTCCAGCCCAGGTATGCTACAAATATCCTATTTTCGGTCTAATCTAATTTATCTTGTAAAGATTAAGTGTTGCAGAAGGATTCAGATACATCCTGAAACAACAGAATGTGCCAACTATTTTTCTAGCATCTTTGGCAATAGTTCTCACCAAAATCTTTCTTACATCTGTTATTCATCCATGCATTGAATATTGCTGCCAAATTTGGTCTGGTGCTTCTGCTATGTATTTAGAGATTCTTGATAAAATCCAAAGAAGTATCTGCAATTTTATTGGTCCTAACCTGGTGTCTCAGCTTCAGTCACTTTTCCACTACTTTTTCCCTGTGTCTTTTCTATAAATATTTTCATTGTAATTGTTCTAATGAGCTTTCCCATAGGCAAACTACATATAGAGACTACATGGAGACTTTGAACTATTATGGTGGCTGAAGCAAGAATGGTAAGTAAGAATGTGTTGTTTTGGTGTGAGGGACACTTTGGGTTAGTCATTGTGGCTAGCTAAGTTCAAGATAAGACGGATTGAAAACCAGCTTTCCCCTATCCCCCCTTTTCATCTTTGTTATATTCTGTGCTAATAGGAATATGGAATGGACAAACATGGTAGATAAATAGTAACAGGTTTATTGTAGAAACCTGTACAACAAGTAAAGAAGTAATCGTTATGCACATGTTCGTCGCAAGTCAGCACAGTTGTGTGTGTGCTGCTATCAGAAGGCAGCTAGTCTCGCAGATCTCAGCTCGACTCTCTCGTCCGCTGTCCTCATGGATACTTATAGGTTGTTACCACCTACTTACCACCTACAGTGCCACCACTCATGGGGGTGTCAGGTTATTCCATCACATCAACCTTGTACCACATTTTTGTATTAAAACAAAATAAATATTGCATTTCTCTTTGGTTTCTTCACTTTATGAATTTAAGTGCAGTACTAGATTGGCAGCAAGGTCTCATCATTTTACAGCTGAAATGGCCAGATGTAACCGTAAGTTTTATGCTGACAGTTTCTTCTCTTGCACTTCTTGCTTGTGGAATTCTCTTCTGGCTCCATGCTTTCCAGTCAAGTTTGATTTTCAAAAATTTAAATGCAATGTCAATCGTTATTGTCTGTCTTCTTAATTCCTTTTTCTTTTATTGTTCTCTCTCCTCAATAACATTTTTCTTATTCTAATATTCTTTTACACTCAGTAACTGTTTGCATGTTAGTGGCATTATTGCCTTGCTTGGAGTGAAATGATTAACAAAAGTGCGTTAGACTTGGTGTCTGGAGTGACCATGACATCTCAAATATATTCAGCACATTTGTTATGACTAACCATTGACTGTAAGAAGAGAGAATGCATAATTGCCAGCAAATGATATGAGTTTTGTATGACAAATGCAACAACCTAGTAGATAAGCAAATTTAACTACCTGGATGGTATAGTAACAAATGAAGGACATTTTGACACAGAAATCTGAAGGCGTATTGGAATAGCGAGAGGTGTTTTTCAGAAACTGAACAAGACATTGCCCCACAGGGCAATAGCCTAGGGGATTAAAGCATTGGTTCATGAATTTGGTGACAGTAATTGTGAGTTCAATCCCTGGACTGGGCAATGTATACTTGAACTCAGTGGAAACTTAGTGTGAATAATAACTGGGCAGTGCTAAAATAATAACAAGATTAGATATCCCTAGACATGAGCAATGGAATGAGAACAATCTACTCCTGTAAATTAAATAAAGGGCTCAGTGCAGAACCCCCTGTAGATTACCAGGATCAACATATATCTGATGAAGGCCAATGACCAAAATGTTGTGATAGCAGCAACAAAGATGAGGATAATAGACTGCATGTAAATAGTGTAAATAATAAAGACATTAAGGCTTAAAAATATCCTTAGAAACCAAGAAGAGAGTGCTGGACTGCTATAAAATGTCTTCTGTCCTATATAGCAGTGAATACTGGACAGTTTCCTCACAAATGAAGAAAAAATCTTGAAGTGACAGAGATGTCATTTTACTGAAAAATATAGACAATATGATAGACAGAATACCTAAGGAAATAATTTTTAAGGAGAATAAAGTAATTGTTACTAACATTCAGAAAAGATTTTGCAACTCTTAATGAGGAAAGCAGACTTGGAGAAATTAACACTCACTAGGCACACTGAAGGCAAGAGAAACAGTAGTAGTTAAACAGTTTCAGTAAATGGATGGTGGAACAAAGACCATAATGTGGGGTTTTAAAGGTGTAAATCTTACAACAACAAAAGACAGGAAGTTGTGGAGAGACATGTTTGCACACATTCCGAAGGGACAAGGCAGAGAGAGAGAGAGAGAGAGAGAGAGAGAGAGAGAGAGAGAGAGAGAGAGAGAGAGATACTGATCAGAATTTTTATATATTTTATATTTATGGCCTTTTGCTAGTAAAACAATATTTTTCTTTGTGTCAGCACCAAGACAGAACAAACATGATGACAGCTTCATAATGGTTGCATTGATTCTTGAAATATTTAGAATTTTTGCCCCTAAAGTGTTTTAAGGTCATGGAATGGTTCCTCATATCATAACATTACAACATAAGATTGGTAATAAAAGAATTATCAGAAATGTCACAACTACTACTACTCCTGTTACAATTACAACTACCACTACAACTAATGATATCTGACATAAAAGTCACCCCCCCATATGTGTGTGTGTGTGTGTGTGTGTGTAAAGGAATCTATATATTTTTTATGCAAGCATGTCTAATGTACTTCCTGCTTTGATGCTAGCAGGCATGACATAAAAATATAGTTGACCTTTTACTTAGCTATCTTTGGTGATTACTTTTTCTTTTTCTTCTTTTTCTTTTTTCTTTTTTCTTTTCTTTTCTTTTTTCAAGTTGTTCTGTTTTAATAGTATTTCTTTCTTCTTCTCTTTTTCCGTTTTTATTCCTTTTTTTTGGTTTTAGTCTTCATTTTCTTCTTTTTTCTGTTAATTCATTTCTTTTGTTTTTTTTGTTTTATAATTTTCATTTTCTCCTTTTTTCATCTTTTGTGCATTTCTTTGTTTTTATTTTATCTTCTTTTTAGTTTCTTTTCTTTTTATTCCGACAATTTTTTTTTTTATTTATCTTTTTTGTTGCTTTTATTCTTTCTTTTCTATTCAACCCTTTCTTTTTTTAATTTTGATTTTTTCTTTCTTTTTTATTCAAATATTTCTTTTTAATTTTGATCTTTTTTCTTGCTTTTTTTAATTTTAATAATTTTTATTGCATTTTTCTTTTTTTTATTCAGTCCTTTCTTTTTTAATTTTGATATTTTTTCTATCTTTTTTGTTTTATTCAACTCTTTTAATTTTAATCATTTTTGTTGCTTTTTCTTTCCTTTTTATTCAACACTTTCATCTTTTGTTTGTTTGTTTGTTTCTTCATTTCTTCTTGGTCCCTTTTTGTTTTATTTAACCCATTTTTAATTTTGATTTAATTTTGTTTCCTTTCTTTCTTTCTTTAAAATTTTAATCATTTTTGCTTTTTTCTTTCTTTTTTATTCAATCTTTTCTCTTTTAATTTTAATCTTTCTTTCTTTCCATTTTATTCAATTTTTTAAAAAAATTTTGATCTTTCTTTTTTTCTTTTTTTAATTTTAATCATGTTTCTTACTTTTTTAATTTTGATCATTTTGCTTGCTTTCTTTCATTTTTTTAATTTTTGGCATTTTTTCTATCTTTTCAAAAAAATCTTCCACCACTTTTTTGGTTCATATCTCATTAATATCATTCCTTTGCAAAATTTCTCAATGCTGAGAATTAAAAATGCCTAACTTTGGTCTCCATTTGTTTGACAGCCATATTAGAATATTGTTAAGGATTCACCTTTACAAATTCTGAAGAAAAATCCCTGAGCTGACCTTAACTTGAAAAACAAAAAACAAAAAACTGAGGAAGAAATATGCCTTTTCTACTAATGATTTGTTAATTCAGATTTCATATTTCATATTTGAGAAATTAGCTTTTGCCTAATATCTTCATTCTTGCACATTTTTGACTTGTTTCTTCATCTATTTTTATTGTTTCTAGTTGTAACAATTTTGGCTAATCCATTCTTCAGCTGTCAATAGTAATTGTAAAGGTGAGAACAGCAATTTCCTTACAAGGAAATGTTTGACATTCATTGACCAAGCAGAATTATTGATGGATGAATTTTACAAAATCTTTCTCTTAAAACAATTTTTCAGGAAAATAGATCCCCGCAAATTAAATAACTATTATTGCTATTTCCAGTACTGATGTGAGTTTCCTTCCTAACCTTTTGTTTAAGGTAGTGTGGAAAGTCAACATCTTTTTCCCTTTTGGTTACATGTGCTACCCAGTAGTGTTGCTGCTGCTGGAAGTGATGTGTTTTTTGTTAATTGTTAAAGCTCTCTGATTTGTAGTGCCAGAAGGACTGTCTTCCTTAATACATAAAAGATTCATTCATTTGAAGTTATTTGTAATCATTGATCTGAGAAAACAGTTGTATACAGATGACAGAGTAGACATTTCTGAACGAGTTAGCATAATAATCCATATGAGAGTCTAGATCTGAAGAAGCTATCCATAGTGATTTTCCAAGCGTAGCTCTGATGTGGCACAAGGCCAAAAATATGGGGTACCCAGTGAGGATTGAACTCACTACTCAGTCATAATTGTTCTAGTGCCCCATGGAAGTTATCCATATCTCAAATCTAATAACTTCTATTTCTAGTACTGGTGGGAGTTTCCTTCCTAACCTTTGTTTAGGGTATTGTGTAAAGAAGGGGATAAAGTTTGGTAGGGAAGATAGAGTTTAAAGTTAGAATATTGCTCTGTCAGTTGAGGTCAAGTATATGCTAACTGCAACCTCATGCAGAGGGGTAAAAAAACGCAGCAAAAGAGACGACATGTTTACCATACCAAACTCTACCTTTGTAACTCTAAAGCAAATAAAATCTATGTCTACATTTTTTATGCTAATGTAAACATGTTCTGTTTGACTCTTATATACAAACCAGATCTATGCCTGTCTTTTGGACTCTTGTAGCAACTGGATAAATGCCTACTTTTTTGACACTTCTACAAACTGGATCTATGTATAATTTTTGATTCACCGGCAATCTGTATCTATATTTACATTTTTGACTCACATACTAATGAAACCCATGTCCCATTTCCACCTTTCTCGCTCTTGTGCAAACTGGGCTTTTATCAATCTTTCTGACACATGTGCACCACTTCCCTTCTCCACATCCTTTCACCTTTCATTCCTATCTGCTCTTGCTCCAAATCTTCTGTAACCCCCTTGCCTTGATCGATCCACTATCTCTCTCCACATCCTCTCCTTTACCACTCCTATCTGCTCTTCCTCCAAACCTTCTGTAACCCCTTGCGTGCTAGTGGCTTCCAGCCTTGCTTGGGGTGATAAGCTTAAAAAAAAAAAAAATCTGTGTCTGCCTTTCTGACTTCTACAAATCAAGCTTGTATCTGCCTTTCTGTTGCAAACTACGCTTGTGTCTGCGTTTCTGGCACCTTCCTTTTCGACTCTTATGCATACTGGGCCAGTATCTGCTGTTGTGACCCTTGTGCAAACTGTGCTTGTGTCTACCTTTCTGACACCTGCAAACTAGGTCTATATCTGCCTTTCTGAATCTTGTGCAAAACGAGCCTGTATCTGCTGTTGTGACCTTTGTGCAAACTCGGCCTGTATCTTGTACAAAATGGATCAATGTCTAGCTTTTTAACTGTTGCGAAAACTAAACATATTTCTATCTTTCTGACACTTGTGCGAACTGAGCCTATGTTTGTCTTTCTGATTGTCATGTGAACTACGCATGTGTCTGCCTCTCTGACTCTTGTACAAATCAGGCCTATTCTCACCCATCTATTGTTTGTGAAAATAACCAAAATCGGCATCATATAATCTGGAAAGGGTTGATTTGTTGTAAAACAAAACAAAAAAAATGATAATATCAAAGTAAATTTATTTATTTTAATTTAATTAAATTTACTTAATTCTAACTTAAATTGTATTTATTTGAAACTTTACTTAATTAACTTTATCTAATTTGTGTTAATTGAAAACTATCTTTAGTTGTATTGATGTGATGAGGACTTAGAGTTTGTGCTACATTCAGGCAGAGGTAATGTTGGTGCAAATGCATTGATGCAATTTCACTGAGATGTCATTGCAATAGTGAGTATTAGTGGATTAATAAAAACTGGAAGAAAGGAATTGATGCAGTTAGCAGCTGCAGATGTGTGCATCCAGGAAGAAGGTCCTGCTGGTGATATGTTAGGTGTTCAAAGTGCCAGCTAGTGACTCTGAATTTTGACATATTCTTTTATGATAATAATGTATATCCCAGAGGAGGATAGATACAATGGAACAGGGTCTTGTCATAATGGAGTTAATATAAGAACAAGTGATTTAGCAAGAGTTTTGTGCATTCTTATTTGCATTTTTATATTTGTAAAATTGTTGATAGAGTTATATTAAGCATATGGTGGTGGAACAAAGAAGAAATGAAAGAAATAAACGACTGTATTAATGTAAAAATACAACAAATGGTAAATTGGTGTAAATGTCTCTTGTTGGAAGAAAGCGATAAGTAGAATTGTAAAATTCATCCTCAGGGGTGTATGGTAGGAGAGGGAGGGTGAGTTGTGACTTGTGATGGCTTTTGGTAAGTTGGCTTTAGAGATGGGAGGTCGTGTTCCAATGAGTGTTGTGCCGACAATGTCTCTTTGATGGGCTTTTATGTCCTTTTCTTAGGCTCAGATCAGTTCCAATTTTTATTTTGTTTCTTTAGGTGGGAGTGGGTGCTATTGGGTGGAAATTCTGTATTGTATTTTCTTTGAGTGTGTAAGTAAAATGGAATCTATGTGCAGAGCTGATGTGCAGTTGAAGGAATTTTTAGTTCCATCTTGGGCTTTGGAGTGTTCACATTCGGCCAGTGGTGGAAATTTGTGTAACATGAATCAGAAGAAGATCTGGCTTTAGGAAGATTGTAACACTAGAAACAGAAATTGTAATGAAGAGAATGTGTTGTTAGACAATATCAAAAACATTGATAATGATAAACATAAGTGAAATTGCTTTAAATGGAACGTTTTTTTTGCAGTAGGGGGATGCTCAATACAGTCAGTATGTAAATTACTATATTTCTTGGTGTGGGATTACACTCCTTGTCTGTCAAAGAAATTCTGCTAATGACTAAAGCAGTATATAAGTAAAGGGTACAAAAGGATGTCTTACATATAAGACATATATCATTTGCCTCTGGAGGATCTTTTAGTCCCCTGTAAAGATCATGTTATATTGAACATAGTATACAATGTCCAAAACCTACTTGACTACACACAGTATATAATATCTAATAATCATACCAAGCCAACAGGTAAATAACTCTTTTTAAATGTAAACCTCTCACAATCTTTCATAGGAATTGCACACATATGTACATATGTTAAGGACATCTTTACTTCCATACATTCAGTCACATCTTCTGTATTCTCTCCATTTAGTTTAGCTCAGGCAATAAAATATATGGTTAATAATTGTATATAAATGTTTGCATATACAGGGTATTGCAAAAGTCACCCAGGCATTTAAAAATGTCATATTTTTCATAATTTTTTTTCTTTCAGAACTTAGATTATCATATGAAAATTATTCTTGAAAAAAATCTCACAACAGAACATTTTGAATTTAATCAAATTTCTGTTTACTGGATAATTTTGTGAAATTCCAAAATTTTATTGCCACCATATTTTTCTGGTCTGATAACTCCTAATAATTTTCTTTGAGGATATTTTAAGAAGGGTGTACGCATCAATAAACTGTAGATAATTCAGCAACTCAAGCATAACATCCGTACAGAAATTTGAAAGTTACAACCTGAGTTATTAAAAATTGTTATCAAGAAAGATATAGAAAGAACGCATCTGCACGACATAGAAAATGGAGATATTGATGTTGTATACTCTTTTATGAATGGAATACATTTCCAATGTTTAAATTTTCATCTATATAAATGCTAATATCAGTTTGTTACTGTAATACACTTTTTTAGCTTTACTCCTAGAGGCCGTAGGCTAACATGTCATACCATTTTGGAATCAGGCCAACTCTGTGAGCAAATTAAAATCATTCCTGCAATCCTGAAATTTTGGATCTTCAAGTTTTCATTCCTGCGATTGTTCTCAGATATTTTTTTACATGATTTTTTATGACAATTTTTTTTATACGATAACAATTTTTATAACTTGGAAATAAATTTAGGAGTAATCAAAATTAATTGTGAAATCCAGTGAAAGTCACTTATGAAATAAAAATAATTGTTTGTACAAAAAGTAAAGACCTATGTACATCAAATTGTCTTTAAATTAAGTGGCAGCAGAAGAATTATCACTGAACTTTTAAAAGATAAGCTTAAATATTAATGCAATACTTAAGGGCAACAATCAATTTTGAGTTCTTTTGTAGTTTATCGTTGCCTATCTATTGTGATGAAAGCCCAATCAAGAGCTCTCCACTTAAATGTCACCCAATAGGGCAGCTTTTAAGCTAGTTCTGTATAAAACCATTTTTGAATATTAAAAATAGAGATGAAATTGTTAGATTTTAAGTCCCTAGGTAACTTCTGGGACACCCTGTACCTTCTTATGAGGAAACTCTAATATGTCCACCCTTCTATCAACTAAAATAGTCTTCAATACCAGTATAAAAGACTATTTGTTTTTAGAAATAAGTCTTGAAAATTTACCATGCATCTTTAAAGCCTTCCCTGTCAGCCTCAGCAGATGATGAACCTTGACCTTCAGCACTAAAGTATGCTTGCACCATTGATAACTGATCATGACCTTTTTCCAATACATAATAGCACACAGTTATCAATTATCATGACCTTTTCCCAATACATGCAGTTATCAATGATCATGACCTTTTCCCAATACATGCAGTTATCAATTATCATGACCTTTTCCCAATACATGCAGTTATCAATTATCATGACCTTTTCCCAATGCATGCAGTTATCAATGATCATGACCTTTTCCCAATACATGCAGTTATCAATTATCATGACCTTTTCCCAATACATGCAGTTATCAATTGTCATTACCTTTTCCCAATACATGCAGTTATCAATTATCATGACCTTTTCCCAATACATGCAGTTATCAATTATCATGACCTTTTCCCAATTCATGCACTTATCAATGATCATGACCTTTTCCCAATACACAATAACATGCACTTATCAACGATGTAAGTACAGTTTCAAACTCGACATTTGTAATTCCTGTCTGAAATTCTGAGATAAGAATTTATTATTATTTGCACTCTTTATATTTGGACTATTGTCTTCATCTTTGTTGTTGTTATCACAAAATTTCAGCTGTTGTGCCCTCCAGCCTTCATCAGATGTATATTGATCTGGGTAAGCAACAGGGAATTCTTTATTTAATCTATATAAAAAATAAAGATATCCCTAGACATGTGCAGTAGAATGAGAACAGTCAAGATTAAATAAAGGGTTTAGTTTGAAATTTCCTCTAGTTTACCCAGATCAATATACACCTGATGAAGGCCAGAGTTCACAATGGCCGAAATGTGATTGCAACAACAAATTTGAGGACAATAGTCTGAATCTAAATATTGTAGATATTGACATTTATAAATAAAAACAAACCACAGGTAACTCTTTAAGCATTCAAGGATTTATTTGATACCATATTTGTATTATGAATACAACCACTCCTAAAATTAAAAAAATTAAGACAATAATTTTCTATTCTGAGCAATGTTACAGCTAGAGAAAGGTCTGTTCAGTACTAATCTACTAAAATCCCTCCTCCTTTTCAATTTTTCCATATTTTTTATGAGCTAAATGGTCAATTTGAACAGTGCCAAACTTGGGTTAGTTCCAGATATCTCCAACAGTCCTGTTCTTGCTGAACTCATATACAGATGGTGACTTTCTAAGTGTGGCTTAGATGTGCATGGAGCACCCAGTGAGGATCAAACTCACTACTAAGTTATAATTGATCTAGCAAAACAAGCTTGCTAACCATTATTTTTTTTATTTATTTGGCTGAGTTAGCTCAGACATCCATGAGTCTATCATGCCAGCCATCACGGTCCTGCATCAAGGTCAGAAGGTCATGAGGGAGGAATTCTGTGTCATAACATAGCTGGTCAATGTAGGTGGTTGCTAGGTGACCAACTTGTCTTATTCCATGGCAAGGTGACCAGAAGAGTAGATCACTTGTGAGTTCTTGTTTTGCTCACCATCAGCATCCTGCAAAGTGCATTATGCATTTGTGTAAGATTGAAGAAATACCAGGGATGGGTCCATAGAGCTGTGATTTGGTTGGATGTTGTTTCCAGGAGATCTTAAGTATAACTCTCAGCATCCAAGTGAAGGTTCCATCAAGCTTAGACTGTAGGTTTTTAGTTAATGTCCAGGCAGTGGTACCATAGATTAAAACTGCCTCTACAGTGGCTTGAAAGAATCTCCACTTGAGGTTGTCTGGTAGATCAGATTTTGAAATTACATCCATTTGTCCCAGGATTGAGTTATTTGAATTTTCACATTCTTTTTAGTAGAATTTATCTCACTTCCTAGGTATGTAAAAGATTCAACAAATTTTATTGATTCACCTGAGACATTTTGTATTGAGCCATGCTGGTTGAAGCCTATAAATTCAGTTTTAGAGGCATTGACATAAAGTCCAACATTATTAGCAACATTTTCTAGATAATGTAGGAGTACTGTGGCATTTGTAATGGTGTTTGCAGTGATAGCTAGGTTATCTGCATCCGGATTTACTAAGCTTAGCTTAGATGTGGCACAAGGCCGAAAGTATGGAGCACCAGTGAGGATCGACCCACTACTCAGTCGTAATTAAACTAACATGACAAGCTTGCTAACCATTACACCATGTTGAAGTACCCATGTTGATTTTCGAAGTGTAGCTTAGATGTAGTACAAGGTCGAATGTATGGTGCACCCAGTGATGATCAAACTCACTAATCAGTTGTAATTGGTCTAGCAAGAAAAGCTTGCTAAGGATTACACTATGTTGAAGTGTCCAAGCTTGTTTATGAGTCAAAGGTTCTGGCTGTTTTGACAGACTGTTGAAGATTTAGGCTTCCATTAAAAAAAAAAACAATTCTTGGCTCAAAACTGTTGAATTGAAAGAAATTTCTAATTGAATTATAATTAATAACATTTTCAAAAGAAACTATTTTTATATCTTATGCATGTATCCATATGCTTAGAGATAAGTTTTTGATGTTTGTATTGCTGTTCTTGAAGTAAAAAGATCCATGAAGCCTCTTACTCAAGTTGCTACAGTTCTCACATGCATCCAGGTAGGAGTTATTTTACACTTATATATATATAACTTCAAAGATTATTTTTAGTGGATACCCGTGTTTGAATAGATGCTACAACACCTTATTCCATGGATGGAATGGAATAGCTGAAAGAAAAAGGAATGACAAACATGCTTTGTTCTCAGAAAGAGTTTTATACCACTACATCATACACAAAATTGTATATACATATTTACATGTGTCCCATACAGAGAAAATATAATGTGTATGCAACAACAAGCAGAGTGAAAGACTGATGAATAAAGAGAGTTTTACGTATGACAATTCTCAACGGGAACTGGAGTTGCTGGAGATTCTTCTGTGTTTCTGGAGAAGCCATATTTAGGATTCTAGATTCAAATGCTATGTTGCTAGCAAGAACATATTCCGTAAACGGGAACCTGCAAGTCCTGGGTTTTTCTCAACATGAGGATTGTGAGTCGGAGATATTTTCTATATCTCTTGGAGATATGCTTCCATAGGAAAACAGCGCCATAGGTTTGTAAGCTGCACCGTATGTCAGCTGGTCGGATTGAGGCAGATTTAGTTTCCGCCCATGCAATGCAAGGGCCTCGCCTGTGCTAAAATAATAACAGCTCGGTTTCAGTCTTGGAAGTTAGCTGACTGCCACTTTTGTCACTGCGTGAAGTAACATAACTAAGCAGCCATCACGTGACACACGTGATTTCATCACAACCAAAGGTAGATAATTGCCTTTTGTATCCTTACAACGCACTTGTTTTTGTTTAAACAGTGCAGATTATGTCTACGGGGCACTCAAGACTTTATAGGAAAAAAAGAACAACCATCTGATCCGGCGTACTTTAGACTGCTCAGCCACAAAGAGTGTTACAGCCCAGCAAGGTTCTATTTATCTACTAAAAATAATGTCTGAATTAATAAAAATGTTGGATTAAGAATAAATCCATAGATTCTTTATAAATTAAACCTGTATACTAAAAATTGTGTCTCCGACAGTAATCGAACCTTCATTTCTATATTTCCATCAGGGAAACCGAGTTTTTAACCAAAGTGTGTCTCTACCAGCTCGGATTGTGGAGGCCAGCCTGGCAGAGCAAGGTTTGAATAACCTATTTAAAGAAAGAACATTTCTCACTGGGACTTCTATGATTGTATATCTTATAGCAACTCAAACATGTCTAAACACCAAAAACATTTTGTCATCGTCGGCTTTATCTCGTATCCAAGAATTGAGTTTCTTCTTTGCTGATCACCTCCTTTATGATGCCGGTGGTGATGATTAAATTCACCACCAACGTGCCGGTTCAGGACTAGAAGATTCCAGTTTCGCCAAAACCTTCTCCCGTCGTTCATTGCCTATTGACATTTGGCTTTCCAAGAGTTGGTTGAAGGTGAAAGAAAATTAGAGTAGAAGAAAGTACCGATGACGTGATTAGTGATTAAGATGGACCGCAATTTGCCAGGAAGCGACCCACACACTTGATTTCATATCATTCCTTTGCAGCACATTTATGGAATGAGACATGCAGAATCCAGTTATGAAACTGCGACGGACAGCTGCTGACTGTTTGGGATCAGTTGGAATCATCACCAACTTGTTTTACTGCTGGGGTTTTGGGGTTGATCGCACTTAGTCTGAGTCCTTGTCTTCAATCTTGCCATCAAGTGTGGTTTTACCAGGAGTTTAGAACTCCTGACGGCATCGTTCTCAGAGGCATTGGAACAATAATGTTTATAGTAATAAAAACTAACATCAGATAAAAAAAACTTTCCATATATATATATATATATATATATATATATATATATATATGTATATGTATGTATGCCTGTATGTATGTATGTATGTATGTATGCATATATATATGTATGTATGTATGCATATATGTATGTATGTATGCATATATGTATATATGCATGCATATATATATGTATGTATATATGCATATATGTATGAATGTATGTATGCATATATGTATTTATGTATTTATACATATATATATGTATGTATGCATATATATGTATTTATGTATCTATGCATATATATATATGTATGTATGCATGTATGTATGCATATATACATGTATGCATGCATATATATGTATGTATGCATATATATATATGTATGCATATATATATATGTATGCATATATATATATGTATGCATATATATATGTATGTATGTATGCATATATGTATATGTATGTATGTATGCATGCATATATGAATGTATATATGCATATATATATATGAATGTATATATGCATATATATATATGAATATATGTATGCATATATATATATGAATGTATGTATGCATATATATATGTATGTATGTATATGTATGTATGTATATATATGTATGTATGTATATATATATGTATATATGCATATATATGTATGTATGCATATATATATATGTATGCATGCATGTATATATGTATGTATGTCTGCATATATATGTATGTCTGCATATATATGTATATATGCATATATGTATGTATGCATATATATGTATTTATGTATCTATGCATATATATATATGTATGTATGCATGTATGTATGCATATATACATGTATGCATGCATATATATGTATGTATGCATATATATATATGTATGCATATATATATATGTATGCATATATATATATGTATGCATATATATATGTATGTATGTATGCATATATGTATATGTATGTATGTATGCATGCATATATGAATGTATATATGCATATATATATATGAATGTATATATGCATATATATATATGAATATATGTATGCATATATATATATGAATGTATGTATGCATATATATATGTATGTATGTATATGTATGTATGTATATATATGTATGTATGTATATATATATGTATATATGCATATATATGTATGTATGCATATATATATATGTATGCATGCATGTATATATGTATGTATGTCTGCATATATATGTATGTATGCATATATATGTATATATGCATATATGTATGTATGCATATATATGTATGTATGCATATATGTATGTATGCATATATATATATGTATGCATATATATGTATGCATATATGTATGTATATATGCCCATATATATGTATATATGCATATATATATGTATGTATGCATATGTATGTATGTATGTATATGTATGTATGTATGCATATATATTTATGTATGTAGTCTGAGGATCTTTATCAAGGCTATGTATGATTTATTATGTATGTTGTACATGTTTATATACAGAGCCGAGGATGTCATTGGTTTATCAAGGCCTATAGTTTTTTCTATTTCTGTGGTCATGAGCGGATATTAGTAACTGTTTGTATTTTCTATGTGTATAAATCCTACATTACCCTGATAAATTCCCTCAGAGGCTGAAACGTGTCGGCCAAGAATAGTTTTTCTTCTCCCTTT
>OZ038482.1:77826281-77841281 GCA_964036315.1 Acanthosepion esculentum | reverse complement strand
ACTCAATGGAACAGAGGTGAGCAATAAGTGAACTAAATAAGAACTGAATGAGATATAATTAGACATGATCATCAGAACGAAAACAATCTACTCTCGTAGATTAAAGAATGGGTTCAATTCAAAGTTTCCTAAAGATCATCCTGATCCCCACGTGCATATCCAACATTAGAGCACAGTCAAGATCCTGATGAAGACCAAAGATTAAAACTGCTTAAAGATGAGGACAGTTTTTCGAATGTAAATAATGTAATAAAATGAATGTTTTTCGTTATCATTATTAGGCTAGAGGCATTGATTTTTTAACACAATAATTACTCAGATATGTAAATAAAA
Organism: Acanthosepion esculentum; assembly: GCA_964036315.1. Taxonomy (NCBI): domain Eukaryota; kingdom Metazoa; phylum Mollusca; class Cephalopoda; order Sepiida; family Sepiidae; genus Acanthosepion; species Acanthosepion esculentum. Next base: position 77,840,948 of record OZ038482.1, on the reverse strand, counting down.
TGAATGCTTTTGTTACCATTATTAGGCTAGAGACATTTACTTCTAAACCCAATAATTAGCCAAGTATGTAAATAAAAAAAAATTGGTTTGTTCATTATTTAAAACAGGAAGTAAAAAGTGAAAGACGAATTGATTTCTTTTTTACGGCTTATCAACCTTTTGCAGATTATTTAAAGCCAGAAAATATTTTTAGATTATAAGAGTTTTTAGAGATAATAATGATTTACTGATCCAAGTTTTACTAATTAACCCATAACTTTGGAGAGTAGGTGTGGATTGATAACTTTCTCAAGGGTATTTGGACATAAGTGAATATAATGAACCCAACTGCAATTGGAACTCGGTTCTCCGATTTCCAATTTTGAGCCATTATCCATTAAACCACTTGCATATCCAACATCAGAGCACATGTTGTTCCCAAACAGTCACCCATCTAGCTCGACATTGCTTAACTTTGTAACTAAAAAAGAAAAATAAGGAAAAAAAAAGAAAGACAAACTAAAATAGCTTTTTTTTTGTAGTAAATCAATTATGTAGATCTTCTCAAACTGTGAAGGTCATTTGTTGGACGTAGGCCATCCCCAGATACATAGGGAGAAATGGACCATTATTCTACCACACTGGTAGTGGTGTACGTGACACACTTCTTGCGTGATAATGTATTTTTTGATTCATAATCGTCCAAGGATTTTTGTACATCCAATCTTACAGCATCTGTTATTCCCAAGCGGTTACCCATCAAGGTATTGAGCAGGTTTAACGTTGCTTAACTTCAGTGACTGGAAGAGAATTAGTGTTTCAACCTGACAAGGCTGCAAACCAAATTATATATATTAACTATGACCTGCAAAAATTTTGCAGTTTTCCTATTTTGATATTCTGATGAATCTTAATTCTTAAGTTAATGATTGTGAATAAGTTCATGGCAAGTTCTACGAAATTCCCCTATTGAATCGTTAAATCAGTCAGTTATGTGCCATGTGTGATACACATTTAGGCGATCATGTATCTTTCAATACATGACTGACGAGGCAGATTATTTTTCCCGCAGTAGGTTGCCATTTCTTTCTGCGGTAGACCAATTGCCATCCAAGGCTATAAAACCTGGTCTGTCCTGTTATTTACCCATAGCTGGGGAGAGAAGGGTATTAGCACGTAAATGGATGTAATGGATTCGACTGGAATTTGAACTCTGCTCTCTTCAATCCATTACTCTACCATGCGTGCCTCCCGCATCATTAAATATTTGAGTTTAATAACTTTAACAAAATATTGCAATAACGGTCATAAATATGAATACTGGTCGTTATTTTAAGAAGTGGGTACAAATGAAAGGATTTGAACTTGACAAAATTTCCCTTTCACTGAAACAGTCATTAAATACTTCTTTCTTTCTTTCTTTCTTTCTTTCTTTCTTTCTTTCTTTCTTTCTTTCTTATTACAAACATTTCTTTTAATAATAATTTAAAAATAATTCTGCAGACGATGTTACTTTATTTTATGGTAATTTGATTTTTGGCAATTGTTTACTCGATTATCGTTGTTTGATACTGCGCATCTGAAAAATGGCGGTTTTATCGTGGTTACTCTTCGCTTCTCAGGCTTTTGGTTAAGATCAAAGTGTAGCATCTGTTCTCATCAACTTAATCTGATTCTCTCTGTTCACTTCTATCTTCCTTCTTCCTTTCATTTCTTCATTGAAACCAAGTAATTTCTTTTCCCTTCTTTCCATGCGATCAAAACGAAATAGTCCATTATTTATGAGGTATTGACAGGGCATAACGGTCGTGCGAACTAACGAAGCGTCGGGGTGGGGGCAGGGGCAGATACAGTTATAATAGGATAGATTAAATTAATTTTTTATTAAAAAATTTAATTGAATTCCAATATCATCTATTGAATTCCTGGAGTTAAATGACATGTGTACCAAATTTTAGTTGAATCTTTTTAATAGTTTTGCTGTCTCTCTCGAGATTTTTATATGGATGTCATGCATAGTGCCAAATCCGTTCAGAAATAAACTCACAGCTGTATACAACTGCTTTCTAAGATCAACGGTTAAAAAAGGCTTTGATCGAATGAAACTTTAGGGCCTTGGAAATGATCTTCCCTCTTTGAACATTGTAAACTTGCACTACAGAATCACAAACAAAGAAGTGTACCAAATAACAGAAACCACATCACTTGAGGACAGAAGCAACAACTAAAAAGGATATCACGGGTAACTGGAAGAGAAAATAATGACATAATCAAAGTGTTGACATATCACACTACTTCAAACAAAAGGTTAGCATGGAAAGTGCCATCAATACTGAAAAGAACGATAACAGCTACTGGACTTGAGAAACATTTCTTTTCCTGAAAAGTTGTTTTAAGAGAAAGATTTTATACATTTCGACCAAAAGCAGTGCTGGCTGCTCGGTCAATAAATGCCGAATGTTTCCTTGTAGGGAAACAGCTAATACATACAATACTTTTAGTAACAATTTAGCACAACTCCAATATAACTTATTGTATTCCTGGAGTCTAAGGGCATGCGTGAGCTTGTAGTGAGAGTGAAATAATGATAACTTCTTTTATCCGCTCCTTTCAAATTCGGAGAACTGGGGAAAAAGACAGAAAGGAATTCGCTAGTATATATGAAATTTTCTTTGGACCAACAAAAACCTTACCTTCACAGAAATTGACTGGTGAGCTGAAAAGAAGGAAAAAATAAATTCGTGTGAATTGGAAATTGTTTTGGACCAATCAAAAACCTCGTCTTCGCATAAATTAGCCGTTGAGCCAAGAAAAAGAAAGAAAAGAAAGTAACGATTCTATGGGAAATTCTTTTTTCTATAAAACGAAGAGAAAAATTAAATTAATAAGAGTGTCTGAAGTCATGTGAAAGGTTTAGTTTCAATTCCTCGCGACCAGTGTGGAAGTTTCCGTCAGTGTAAAATTACTTGCCAATATTATCGGCCTTTAACCAAGCAGGTGGCATTTCAAAGAAATTTCTCTCAACAGTCCAAGAAAGCTAACTTCAAGATATTTTTGTATAATTTTGGTAAATATATTTGTTAAAATGAGATATCAGTGTTATTTTAATTTCTGAGTAATTTAGACGACAATTTATCTCTCGCACCACCTTAGTTCAACAAACTATCTCTCTTCGTCTACTTTTGAACGTATGCAAACCATATGCCACTTTGGGGAGTAATCAACTTTCTTAACTTCGTTTTAAACTTTTTAGAATATTATATTGTGTCAGATCAATTTAATCTGTTTTATGAACATTTCCTCTTCATGACAATTCGTTAAAACTACGGATTTGAAAAATTTCTAATTTATTTTCCTGAAACGAGCTACTGATACTACTAAGCGTTTAAAATCGTTAATAAGTTTTGTTCTGTTAAAATCACTCGCCATTATCATCCTTCATTAATCTTCTTCGCGTGGGTAAATCCACTGTTCATTTAAAAAAAAACCCAAAAACCCTAAGCCCCAGGCCATTTTATAAGATACATTTCAATTTGACAGTTTTTACTTTTTACATATTCATTTTTTTTGTTGGTAAATAAATTCTATTTAATTTTATATATTTTTTTTATTGTTGTTGTCAGAACAAAGTAAATACGGAAGAATTTCATAAGAAAGAACGAAAAACAACTAATAAATATTTATTTGCTCCTCATTCTAACTCTTTATCTACTAAGTGGATGTTGAAAATTTCTTGGTCTAAATAATCTATCATCGGATTTTGTTTTGGAATCCCGATTTATTGAAGTCTTTTCACACACTCTTGTTTTCGGATTCTCATCTTTTGATGTCTCGTCTTTCACTGAGCAGACGATAATTTAAGTTAGCGTGATCTTGACACTGGAGAAGAATTTTTCCTTGTCAGGTTTATTATGAGAAAGTGTATGAATTTAAAAATATATTTTTTACAGCGTTTAAAAATAGATAATTTAGCATTTATAAATTCATATAGCTAAGGAGACATGAATGTAAAGGGAAGTAATTTATATAATAAAATATTAGAGTTACTTCCCTTGAATAAACGGCTAACTTTTTTTATTCTGTCGGTAGATGTAACATTTATCATTTAGTCATTTATTACATAGATAAAATAAAAATAAACATTGGTAATGGAGACAAATAAAATGCAAAATATTGCTTGTCTGCTTTTTTTTCTTTTTCTTTGTCATCTCCATGAAATAAATTATTTTACAGCCATTCCAGGTTGAATCACCACATCTCATTTGAGACAAGCTGATACTTATGGAATTCATGGTTTCAATCCACACAAATCCTTACTGTTCTCAGACATTAAATGTAGGCTTAGTGAGCGCAAATGGATTCACTACTTCGTTAAATGGGTAAACATGCTCAGTATCAGAGACAGAGCGTGTGCAAATATAAAATTTGACACTGCGATCAAAACAAAGGCTTGAGACTTTTTTTTTTTCCAATAGACATCATTGTTAACCAGGATAACCTCTACTCTTTTATTGTTTTTCATCACTTGAAGCAGTCACTGGTTTAGTTAGTAAGCAACAGTTACAATGCAATACACAAGTTAGGTCCACTAAGTGAGCCCGAAAAATGCAATCCAATAAAATCATGGCCATTCTTTAGCTCCCCTTTTCTGTTCTTGATTTTGGATTCTCGTTGCAGAATTAAGGCCGATCTCTTGATCAGGTGAGGCAATTTTAGTTTAACGACACCCATTTTTCCCCCTAAAATGGCTTCCATTGGTCATTCAGATTCCCAATCTTAACTGTCTTAAATATTTTCCTGGCACTTTAGCCCAGAAAGTTTCAAAATAATATTAAGCTCAATTCCAATGGGACCATCCCCTCAGGCAGTACCTCTTTTTCGGGAAGCGGAGAGTCATTACCCGGCGCCTGAGGCTTGCCCAAAAGATGAAGTTCCGAGGGGGCTTGAGCAATTTTTTCACTGTATTTTCAGTAAACCGTTTTAAGCTGACCTGCAACGTGGGCGCGCTGAAAAATCCTCTCCACTGCTTTCAAAGGAGATTTTGAAGTTGGAATGAATCTGCAAGTTTCATCCCACTGGAATAGTTGTGAAAACCGATTATTAATTGATGACAAATCTTGGACTTATTGTCCAAGATTTGTCATCAATTAATAATAGTACAGAGATGAAGAAGTTCTGACGAAAACATTCGTAGCATACGGAATTAAGGAAACGTTTTTTTTTTTGTTTTTTTTTTACGATGCGCTTGTAGTTCAAACCTTTCTACAACGCCATTTTCTTCTGCAATGTCACACGCTGTCACCATACCAGAGTCATAGCCATTTCCGTGGTAGAAGAAGAAAAAGAAGAAGAAGAAGAAGCTATTAGAACGGAACTTACGGTTACATCCAGCTAGTTCGACAGTAAAAAAATTGAGACCTAGTTGCCAATCTAGTAGTATGCTTTAATTCACGCGGAAAATGACAGTAGGAAACCATGTCTCAGCGGTGGTAAAGTGACTGAAGTCGAGATACCCGGCCAGAACCGATAACATTACAGACCCTTTTTGGATTTTGTCGAAAATCTCGAGATATATAGCAAGAGCGCCAGACTAGAGCAGATATGGCAGCAATATTCAATGCGCGTGCGCGCACACACACACAAACAAAATTTGAAAACAAACTAGTTATTCACAACATTAAGATCTTTACCACCACTTGCAAGACAATCAGAGATTTCTAAAGAAAAATATAGAAAGAAAATATCCAACACCACACTAGATACCGGGATTTATTATATAAAACACCTGAAATGTAAGCAAATCTATATAGTTGAAACATCTAGAAAACTAAAAGCCCACATCTGCGAACATGAGAGACCTTCGCTGGGACAACCTTTTAAACTCACTCGTAACGCACAGAAACAAAACAGGCCATAACTTCGATTTTATAAATTCCACCCGAATTAGAAAATAACATAATTCGTTACATAGGAAAAAACTTAGCGGGAGTCCTTATAAATATATCGCCATCTACAAACACACTTTATTATACCGTCAATTTTTATAAAATCCACACTCAAAGAATCTTAGGTATGTCTACCTACAAACGGTGTGACTTAAATACATTCTCACACAAATCTTCCCCTTATCAATATACGAACAACCACCAGACAGAGATGAAAATACCCACAAGACGCTCAAACGCGCACACGTAACACAGACGCATACACCTTATTCACCGAATAGACAAACGAGAACTGTGATGAACATAGACACATGAATTATACGCATGAACGCTTTTTAATAGGACAGATACACGCGAGGTCTACTTAACCAATGAAAAATAAACACAAAAACAAAAATACGATAATCAAACAGGAATAGTTCAATGTTTATCTGAGGTCATGGTAGGGCGTAACGTACGTGCTAACTGACTAACAAACTAGGTATTTACACTGTCTCCCCACGAGACGAGTTGTGACACAAGGTCTTTTTTAAAGTGGGGACCCGAGCGCATACACCCGGACCAGGAACAAAAATTGCCCGAACCCCCCGCAGCCGTCGGTTGCGCTGGCCTCGGTGCGGGCACCGATCCCTCTCTTTGGTGTAATGAGAGGGCGCGGTCTCGGGTAGCTGTTCCCCAGGGTTGGGCACCTCACAGTATAATTTTTCTCAGTTGCCACTCTGTCCTTCTGGCTAACAAACTAAGGAACAAGAAGAATTATAATATGATTTGTTTGAATCTTTTCCCCTTTTCATCGTCGTCGTCGTCATCATCATCATCATCATCATCATCACCATGATCGAGTGTGGTCGTAGAGGCGTTGCACAGCTGAGTATTTGACCAGTTCCCAACAAACGTCTGGTTTGAAAGCTGGAAAAGTATTCATTCATGATTAGCGTGTTTTGGGCAAAGAAGACCTGGAGGAGCCTGGTGAATGTATTTTTAGTTATCAGAAGGATTTATGATGTTGGTGTTCTTAAACATTCGTTCACAACAAATTAAGAGGTAAAAGGAAAATTGAAAACAAATCATGCAAGAAAATTCAGAGTGAAGACAAACATAATTAAAGGTATAACAATAACATGGATTTATATACAATTGGGTTGAATATTTTTGGATAAATGGGGATGGTTGAATTAGATTGTGTAGAGTATTTTTGTGAAGTTTGAGCGTGTGTGAAACTGTTATTAAGATTTGTTCGTAAAATTAAACTAAGTATTTGGTTATGTACAAAAATGTCCTTTGTGCGAGTTCAATCAATAGTGTGTATGCGTAAGTTTTTTTAAGTTATTGTCCAAAATTGGTAGGAGTTGTGTACCTTTAGTTGTTTGGATGTTTGATTGATTGTTTACGAATACTTATTTACTAGTGAGTAAATATCACTTTTTAAGTATTGTAAGTAATTGCTAGAAATTGTTCCTGGGAGAGCGTGATTGTTGTTTGCTGAGTCAGAGAAGTTTGCGCGGTAAAAGTGTAGTTTGTCAAGGTTTTGACTTGCGTAGATTAGTTTGGCATCTCTCCAGGGGTGAAAGTCTGACTGCTTGAGTCGATTCAGATTATTTCTATTTTATAGAGTTTTGGTCAAGAAAATAGGCTCCAGAGCGCTGGGCGCGAAAAGACATTTTCGCGTGAACTTACAGTTCTAAGGGTCTGAGCCAATGAGAAGTCTCGCTTGCTGAAACTAGAGTGTTGATTGGTTGATAGGTGATGTTTGGTGTAAAGTGGATTATACCGGAGAGGTGAGAGGTTAGTATGGCTTATCCTATCAAGCCCATGCTTCTCCATGCCAAACCACAGCCGATGTCCCCAACTTGAACGCTCGATTTGGTCACGGTCACACGGCCGTTGATCCGATCGCTAGTGGAGATCCCTCCGCCTTGGCGTTTGACACCCCAGTCTAGGAAGCTCCTAGTGTCTTCCTTGTTGTGCATTATTCTTTCAAGGCCTATTCCAGGTACAGGCAGAGATGTCTCCCTTACATTTCGCCCAACTATAAATCAATTCAACAAATGAATAATAAAATGATTTAATAAAAAAGAAGTAAATATTAATACATTAATATTTGCCGTATCTACTCGTGTAACCCGCGATCTCGCGTATCACGCGAGTCCCAAGTTTTCACGCATAACCAATGATTCTACGATGTATCTCTGCGAGTTCCTTTTTTAAGAGACCAAATTACAATAGACTAAAAACCTCTTTTCCTCTATATCACAGCTTCTTGTTAAAAAGGTAAAAGAGAATGATAAAAAAAAGTATCGTTAGTAACGCTTTACTCGTTGCGTAAACGCACACAGCCATAAACAACGAGAAACACCTAAAACATCTTATAAACGTAAACAATGGAAAAAAGATGCACATTTGCTATGTTTGTATTGAATAATCCGATATGTGAATATTACATGCATTATTTTTTCGATACAGATAAGTAAAACATCAGTTTTATCCAAATCCTGTTTCTTTTAAATAGAGCTGTACTTTTTGAATACAGTAAATGGATATATAGTTTGGTCAATGGCGTAGCCAAGACCAGCAGTAGATATGCTAATTTTATATCTCGTGTATGATGTGACCACCTTAAAATTAGCTTCAAAAATAGGTTTTCAAAAGTCGCATGATACGCTAGTATATACGGTACTTAGTTTAGATTAGTACAATGAAAGATCAAAAGAAAGGGACATTGGAATTTTGTGCTGAGTCAATTTTCCAAGTAGAGGAGCTGGTGGGGTGGAGTTTACCTGTTTTGAAAATCAGCATTCAAAAGTCTCGTGTAGAGTACGAAAATATACCTATTACTAATGCAAATTTCACTTAAATAAATTTAAATATTCTTTCTTCCAAAATCCTACATTTACGTCTTTATTTTCATGCAAAAGCATCAAGTAGCACGGTTGGTTGGTTGGTTGTTTGGGGTTTTATGGCATATCAACCACTATGGGTTATTTAATGCCAGATCCAGTATTTACTAAATATATAAAAAACGTATAGCTGGCAACATCATTGTTTCAAAAACGTATAGCTGGCAACATCATTGTTTCAAAAACTGGCAACATCCTCGTTTCAAAAACTGGCAACATCCTCGTTTCAAAAACGTATAGCTGGCAACATCATTGTTTCAAAAAAGTGCAGTTGGCAACATCATTGTTTCAAAAAAGTGCAGTTGGCAACATCATTGTTTCAAAAAAGTGCAGTTGGCAACATCATTGTTTCAATGTGCTGGAAAAGACCTGGAAGTTCACTATTTGCCCATAGCTGGGACCCCAACAGGTGCTACCACCCCGGGTCAGGGTGGATCTGGGAACACCAGCAATTAAGAGGTGGTTCCACGCTTCCTCAAAACCTCCTCAAGTAGCACGGTAGAATAATGGATAGCGGAATCGAAGAGCCGTGTTCGAATTCCAGTCGAATCCATTACATTCATTTACGTATGAATCCTCTTCTTTTCCCCCCAGTTATGGTTAAATAGCAGGACAGACCGGGCTCTATAGCATTGAATGGCAACTGGTTTACCCGCAGAAAGAAATGACAACCTACAGCGGGAAAAAAATCTGCCTCGTCAGTCATGTATCGAAAGATACATGATTGCTTAAGCGTGTATCACATATGGCACATAACTGACTGAGTTTACACAAGTTTACAAGAGGAGTTTACGCAAGGAGTCTACAAACGGAGTTTAATGATTATTTAAAATGCGGTAGAAATGTTTGTAGGTGAGACGAAGAACGGCAAGAGTAGAAATTTCCGTCATTCGCAATGATGGGTTAATATAAGTACCACGCTAAATAATCTTTTAGCATAAAATACCATGATGAAAAAATGCCCCAAACTTAATAGAAACAAAGTTTTATTGTCAAAATTTTTATATTATTAAGAGGAAAGACCAAAAGATTTTTTGATTATTAAATTATATTCTTTGATCCTTTTTAGAACGTGCAAAACTTTTATTAAAAATTTTAATTTTTTTTGAGTCCACGTGGTCAAAAGTTAGTATAGGAAATTTTAGCGTCTTTTTTTGCTGTGATAAAAACACATGGAAATTCCTGAAAAAATCAAATGTCAGATTTTAATGAAACTTTTAGAACTTATTCACAAATGAATGAAATTATTTCAGGTTTTTTTCTTTTAGAAAATCTTGGTAAAAATATTTTTTAACATCTGCTACACCCCCCTCCGTCCGACATATTTAGTTTTATGAAATTTCGAGAAATTAAACTTTGTCCCGTTTAATGTTTATATAAATTAAAGGCAGAGAGTTTAAATCATCAATTTGCTCCGAATCGTAAAATAAAAAATGTAATAAAACTAAAAATGCAATTGCTTGTATGAATAAGCATTACAGACATTATTGTTTTTTAAAAAAATTCCATGAATAATTAATTTTTACAAGAAAAGTTTTCATTTTTTAAAAGCTGGTTAAGTAGATTTTATTTTATAAGGGTAACTTCATATTGAAACTACAACTGCTAAATTAAACATATATCCAGGACCGGATTAAAACCTATAGGGACCCTAAGCACTTAAAAGATTTTAGTGCTTCATACATCTGCGAGTAAAAGTATGGTAGCATGGAGACATCAGCTGAGAACGTAAATCGTGGAAATACCGGCTGGAAATAAATACAGAAGGAACCGAAGGCACATATGACCATCGAGAGAGGCTAATCATTAGTTTCAACCCAGAACAATACCAATGCCTTGGGAATGACAACCTGAAAGAATCAATCACAGCCACTGTCAAGAGAACTGTGACCAGAAATGGTCGCGAAATCAACAAACCAGCACGTTACAGACTCACATGAGCATATGGTCTGGAATAATGCCAAACAAACACGAGGGTAGTCTACCCCTGTGATTGTTTACAAAAATGAAATCTCATGAAGTTAATTAGTAATACTAATTTATTCAAGAGGGGAGATGTGATATTGTGGAACAGTCAAATATTTCTTACCTGTCCAACCATAGAAAGAACAGTCCATTCCACACGCCTACGTGCTGGAGAACTTCAACCAATAGAAATTAAACAAAATAAAACAAACGATCTAATTGGGTGATAACCTAAGTTCACGTGCGGAATAAAAAGTGCGCCAAAAAGCAACTGATCCAATCTGCCGAACCTAAACATTATAAAAGCAAAACGAAGACAACACCGGCAGTCAGTCTAACGCATTCGCAGAATCAATCCACGTCACTACGGAGCACACCTTTCCCGCGCAAAAACGACCCACGCTGACTCCTTTCGAACGCACATCAATCAACATATATACACCAACATACATCGAACAGTACACATTGATCGACACTGCGAACATTTGCTTAGAAACAATGAATACATCTCATCACCAAAAATAAGCAAATGACAAGACGCTCAAAGGTAGACAACTCATAAAAACTCTGATTACATACGAACACAAAAAAGTCAACGAAAAGAGACCTTTCACAAATCAGACAAAACCCATACATTTCGTACACAGACACCATTGATTGTATCTTGTTAAATTGTACATAAATGTTACGTTGTTTGTTTGAATTATATGTCTCGTCTCTCTTTCTTTATTTGCCTTTGAAGTAATTGTTATTATGTTCGGGACGCAGCATTACACGCAACCTACAAAATTCCTTCTGAATCTCTCTTCAAATAATGAATGATCCTGCACGTCCCCTACAATATACATTGAGTAAATACAAACCTCATTATCTCCCTTAGTCGATTCCTTTATTAACCAATCGCAGTAAAGTTTCGCCGTGGGTCAGTTGTCTCCTCGTTCGTAATGGCGCCCGGCAGATTAAAATGTTAATCGTGTTCGACTTATTTCTTTAGATGTGTACAACAACGTCATATCATAACAATTTCTGTAGTACCCCCCCTCTCCCCCCTGATGCCCTAATCACGTGCTTCTTTTACTCGGTGGTTAATCCAGCCCCGCATATATCAAACATATGCATTGCTTCGGTATGAGAGATTATTAGCCCAATAATCTCTCATACCGAAGCAATGCATATAATAATAATAATATAGGCATTGACGTTGATAATATCATTATCATTCTCCTCCTCTTCAATATTTTCCTTGTCCGAGATGAAATATTAGAATGGGTTTAGTTCAAATAACTAAAAAGTTTTCGGGTCAATTCAATTTCCCTCTTCATTTAACGCCCACATAATGGAAGTCCGGAAAATCGAGGTACGGCTAACCGAGGAAATACTGTAATCGTCGTCGGCTTTAGCTCGTATCCATTAATTTCTTTTTTGTTGATCGCTTGCTTTATGATTTTGGGGTGCACGACTAAGTACGCCGATTCTTGCATGGAAGAGTCGTTGGCATTGACTGCATGGTGTCGAGTACACTATAATAGATCATATGATAGATATCAACTCGCATAATAAGATCTGACAATGTCGTCTCACAAATCATTGCAACTGTAGCTTAATATTCACGGTGTGCCTAGCACTTGTGATCTATTTTTATTTATTTCACAATAATATTCATTTTGTGGTAGAGAGTTTCATAGTTTATGTCGGGGAAGAGTTAACGGTCGACTCTAGACGTGAACAGATTAAGATTGCAGTGATCGAGGAAGCATTCTTTTGGGAGTTAGTTCTACTGAGCAGAGGTTCACGGTAAGAAGCTGCACGAGTGTAACCTACATCTCACCTGTGGGATATGAAGGGAATGTGTGCGGCAGGGCGGGTCTTAGCCGCGAAGGTTAGAACTGGTGGAACTAATATAATTTGCCGGGAACAGTTCCCAATAGCAATAGAATAGTGAGAGATTATTAGTGTTTGTAAGTAACGACATCTAGTAAGCTTAGTTTAGTATGGCAAAAGGTCAATAATTTGGAGCACTTAGTGAGGATCGAACTTAATACATTAAGCACTTGCTAACAACTACATAACGGCAAGGTGCACTTTAAATCTATATAGCTATCTATCTGAACTGTTATGTAATGTCGATCCTTGTATATGGCAGCGAATGTTGAATAATCCCTTCACAGGTGAAGAAAAGACTTGAGTCAACATAAATCTGGTTCTGCATAAAGATTCTGAGAATACCATCGACTGAACATGTGAGTAATGAAAAAAAAAAAAGACGTTTATATTTAGAATTAGAGACACAGAGAGAGAGAGACACTTTAAATTTTTCGGACACATAATGAGGAAAGGAGACTTGGAGAAATTGACACTCATAGAACACATTAAAGAAGGACAGCGGAAAGCAGCGAATGATCGGTCATACGAGCTTGTGCAAATGGATGGCAGAACAGGGACTGAGAGAGATAGACGACAAATAATGATTAGAGCTACAATGTGCAGGAAATTGTGGAGAGCCATGATCAACCTATTTAACGGGCTTGCGTAAATGGAGGGCAGAACAGGAACTGCGAGGGTAAGTAAGACGACAAATAATGATTAGAGCTCAAACGTGTAGGAAATTGTGGAGAGCCATGATCAACCTACCTAACGAACTTGTATAAATGGATGGCAGAATAGGGACAGAGAGAGATAGTAACACGAAATATATTGATTAGAGCTACAAAAGATAGGAAATTGTGGAGAGCCATGATCAACCTACCTACTGATTACAGCTACAAATGATAGGAAATTGTGGAGAGCCATGATCAACCTACCTACTGATTACAGCTACAAATGATATGAAATTGTGGAGAGCGATGATAACCTACCTACTGATTACAGCTACAAATGATAGGAAATTGTGGAGAGCCATGATCAACCTATTTAACGGGCTTGCGTAAATGGAGGGCAGAACAGGGACTGCGAGGGTAAGTAAGACGACAAATAATGATTAGAGCTCAAACGTGTAGGAAATTGTGGAGAGCCATGATCAACCTACCTAACGAACTTGTATAAATGGATAGCAGAATAGGGACAGAGAGAGATAGTAACACGAAATATATTGATTAGAGCTACAAAAGATAGGAAATTGTGGAGAGCCATGATCAACCTACCTACTGATTACAGCTACAAATGATAGGAAATTGTGGAGAGCCATGATCAACCTACCTACTGATTACAGCTACAAATGATATGAAATTGTGGAGAGCCATGATCAACTTACCTAACGAGCGTATACAAATGGATGGCAGAAGAGGGACGGTGAAACGACAGACCTTAAGTTACAAAGGAGAGTAATGTACTCGCCTTGTAGAAGATCAAAATACTGTATCATCCACGAGGATCGAACTCAAGACACTAGAATATTAGGCAAACGGTGAGACACGCTTGTTACACAACAGGCAATGGTAGTCGCCCTGCTTGATTTTGTTTATCCTATGAAACGCAGTCAAGACAAAAAAATGATAAATATACAACACAAATTTGTACAACAACATTCGTACAAATTTCAACGGAGGGCACTTCGATGTGGTGTGATGGTTTACAAGCATGTCTTGCTATATTAATTATGACTAAGTAGTGAGTTCGATCCTCCCTGTGTGCTCCATACTTTTGGCCTTGTGTCACATCTAAGCTACACTTAGTAAATCTCTGCAAATTGTAACTGGGAGTACTTCGATGTGGTGTAATGGTTAGCAAGCTTGTCTTGCTCTACTAATTACAACTGAGTTCGATTCTCACTGGGTGCTCCATACTTTCGGTCTTGTCCTTGTGCCATATCTTAACTACGTTTAGTAAAAAGCTACAAATTGTAACGGTCGGCATTTATCCGAACGACATCTGTATACTATTTC
>OZ038482.1:77778781-77818781 GCA_964036315.1 Acanthosepion esculentum | reverse complement strand
CTCCATGTTGTCGTTTCTACGTTGCCTGTTGGACTGTTACGACGGACTATCGTTTGAACTGTGATTTAGCTACAAGTGTTGCGGTCGAGAGACAGAAGAAATCTATTGCAGACGTTTGTTGCTACTGTCGGAGTTAGCTCCTCCTCAGTTCTTTAATCTTTCAACAGGTGTCTCTCTCCCCTGGCTATAAATACTGGCTGACCTTTCTCTCTCTCTCTTTTTCGACACCGGCCTTGGGCCGCTACCTCGCGCCGCTACCTCGCGCCGCTACCTCGCGCCGCTACCTCGCGCCGCTACCTCGCGCCGCTACCTCGCGCGGAGACGAGGTAAAATCTCTCTTTTTCCACTTAGGCCAATATGTGACCTCTCACAGATACAGCGTTTCCCAAATTCTGGGAACGCGCTAAGAACAATACACGTACGTACGAACACTTACAACACACACACATAATTTCTCCATACAAACTCTATGTAACAGTCCATGTCTTTGTTTAACTTGTTTTGTTATTAATATATATTTGTTTACCCATGTATATCGGTCTTGTTTGTTTTCTTTGTCTTCTTCGGACTTAATTAAAGTCCGACATTCCCATGTAGCTGGACCCGCCAGCAGGACATTTTAACCTTCTGATATCTCTTCATATCTTCACCCCGCACGGTCCGCTACACTACTATAAGCTGACAGTTTTTTGTTTCTTTTCTTTACAACTACAATTCCTTGTTTCCTGTTTAGGATTGGGCTTCCGGTTAATTCTATGTCTTCTAATTCTTTTTCAGTACCAGTTAGTTGGGGTGAATTGAAAAAAAAAAACATGTAGTCATTTATGATGATTTTTAGTTTAATAAGGTACGTCAAAAAGAACTGCTGGAACTGTTAGATAACCGTGACTTATGTGGGAAGGATATCAGAATAATGCAAAATCTATACAGGGAGCACACCTCCTGCATACGGATAGGAAATGAGTTCAGTAAATATACAAAAATAAAAAGGGGTGTAAGACAAGGATGCATCTTTTGGCCAGATCTTTTCAACCTGTACAGCGAAGCCATTCTGAGGGAATTAGAAGTCCTATCAGGATTCATTATTAGTGGATACAATCTTAACAACATAAGATATGCGGATGACTCAGTATTGATAGCTGGCACAAGAAGGAAACAAAAGGAATTCTTACAGACGGTAGTGAAGAAAAGCGAGAAGGAAGGACAAAACATTAATTGAAAGGAGTCTGAATGCATGTTTGTTAGAAAAAGGGACAGCCCAACATGCAAATTGCAGATTGGAGATAGACAAATCAAACAAGTGCAACAAGTTAGATATCTGGGAACCGTATTAACAGAGGACAGAATGTGCGACACGGAAATCTATCTATCTATCTATCTATCTATCTATCTATCTATCTATCTATCTATCTATCTATCTACCTATCTATCTATCTATCTATCTATCTATTTCAGTCTGTTCATATCTATCTATCTATCTATCTATCTACCTATCTATCTATTTCAGTCTGTTCATATCTATCTATCTATCTATCTATCTATCTATCTATCTATCTATCTATTTTAGTCTGTTCATATCTATCTATCTATCTATCTATCTATCTATCTATTTCAGTCTGTTCATATCTATCTATCTATCTATCTACCTATCTATCTATTTCAGTCTGTTCATATCTATCTATCTATCTATCTACCTATCTATCTATTTCAGTCTGTTCATATCTATCTATCTATCTATCTATCTATCTATCTATCTATCTATCTATCTATCTATCTATCTATCTATTTCAGTCTGTTCATATCTATCTATCTATCTATCTATCTATCTATCTATCTATCCATGAATTTTTCTTGTCCTATTTCTTTCTCTTCTCTTTATTTCCTTTGATCCTTTTTATCCGCAGACTTTTCTTCAACTTTCATTGACCATCTTTCACCTTATTCTTCTCTTTCTTTCCCCCCCCCACACACTTTCTCTTTCTGTCTAAATTATTTTGATCTTCTCCCAATCCTTTCTCTACAAACTTCTCTTTCTCCTTCTCGTTCATATTTAATTTGATCCTATATAATTTTCCCCTTTCATTGAAAAAACTTTCTTTAACCTCTCTTGGCCATGTCTCGCCTTACTCTGTTCTTACTCTCTCTTTCTCCTCTCTCTCCGGGCCTTCTCTTCATTCTGTCCCACCTCTCTCTCTCTCTCTCTCTTATTATTATTACTTTACTCACTTATTATTATTACAACTACTACTAGTGCTGCTACTGCTATTACTACTACTACTACTACTACTTTATTTGTCTTTCTCTTGATCCTATACCATCTCTTTCGACACCAACTTTTCTCTCTTACTTGTAGTCCAAAGCGGTCACCCATTTAGGTACTGATCAGGCTCTACGTTGATTAACTTCAACGTGAGATGGTCGTAAGCCCGTATATTATGTAGTCTCACGTGAATGTCAATATTTCGAACTAAAACACTTCAAGTTAAAAGCAATGAGATAAAAAATTGCCGATTAGGTAAGCGTCTGTAAGACGTAAAATCTGCAAGCAAGATGAACTGTGGGTCACATTTTGATAATAAAACCAAGAATAACTTTTTTGATTCAAAAATTACATTATGAGAATGGAGATAAGAAGTGCAATATTTAAGAAGAAATGGCTGGCTGCTCTTTTCCGAGCATGCCTCACTGCTAAGTACATTTGCGTTTTTTTTAAACCCACAGGGGCACCCAATGGCGGAATGTAGTTACAGTTTCTGTGAGAGAGTGTATATCATTTAGTGCGATAAACAGTTTGAACAAGCCCAAACGTACTCGGTCACGATGACTTGTGACTTTGTTCTAGCACAACCATTGACAGCTTTCGAACAGTTCCGTCTTGCTAGATTCATACACAAAATTTGGGTCAACTCTTGGGTTACGTTTTTTAGATATTCCTCAAAAGTGCCACATATTGGAATCGTCTCTCCAGACCGATATTATCATGGAACCTCTGCCTTAACAAACTGACCATAGTGAAATTCGAACTCAGGTATCCTGATCTAATCGCTAAAATTTTAACCACGCAGCAACTCCAATATTTGACAATGTGCAAGGTTTAATTCCCACTTATTTTGTGTTATAGTCTACCTGACGTTTATAATGAATTATAATAATAAACACGATATCTAATTTTGCACATAACATATGGAACTGAGAATGATAGCTGAAAGTACGTGCTTATAATATACTGCTTTGTCCATTTCATAATGTGTGACGTCATTTGTTTACATTTGATACGTCATGAATGTATGTGAAAGATTCATGGAAGATTGAAGTTTATAAGCAGTAAATTCGACCTTCCCAACCGAACGATCCTCTGTGGCCGAATCGGTTAAAAAGGCACGTCAGGCTATATGACGGTTCCGTATAGGATACAAGTTCGAATCCTGTCTGAGGTCGAATATTTTCTATGAAAATTTCTCGGACATTCAGGCCGGTAAATGTTATTTAATACTGTTTATTATAAAACAGAGAATTTACTTAAATACTTGTATCTATAAAAAGAATGTTAAACATAAAAATGTCTTTATATATATATATATATATGAAGATATGTACGCATATAAGTGTGTTGGACAAAATGATTTATTCCATTAGGTGCTCTGGTATTACCCACAATCTATAAATCTATAACTCAACTAATTTACATTAATCTTAACGGGCTTAAGTTTAAATCCCCCACCACTTATTAATAATATTGGACACCTGTACTACAAAAACTATTTACTGTGAATCCCAGAAAAAGACACTCCGGGGCTTTTATAAGAAACACCACATAGTAGGAACTGATATTAAACTACAAACAACAAGTCTTGGCCATTAATAAACTCCAACCCCAGATCGCTTCCCCTGGGATAAGATACCTTGCGCCTCCACCAATCGCTAACATAAACCCACTCTCATTAACAAGGCGTCTACCAGAGGAAGACTGACATTGAAAATAAATTTGAAATAATGCTCCGAGGCAGACAGTTGGGGGCTGATGATAGCCGTGTACAGAACGGCTTGAAATAGAATTAAATAATTGTCGGACTTTGTCCATTTCATAATATATATATATATATATATATATATATATATATATATATATATATATATATATACATACATATATACATATATATTTAAAAAAAAAAAAATATTATGCTCTTGTATCAAGCACTTAAAATATGTTAAAGAACTGTGGATTGTATGCCTGACTGTTCTTTCTCTTTATTTAGACACACACACACACACACACACACACACACACATATATATATATATATATATATATGTGAATGTGAACATTGTAGTAAACTCTCATAGGCGACAGACTATTTCATGCTAAACCCAATCAGGACATAGGTATATATATATATATATATATATATATATATATATATATATATATATATACCTGTCCTATGAAGATTTGCTAAAAATGAGCATATATGATGAAAAAATAACCAAATCTTAGTACGAATAAAGTTTTATCGTCAATATCTTAGGAAATATCAAAGGATTCTTTGACTTAAAAATTATTTTTTGAAATCCTTTTTAGAATCCTGGAAATTTTGGTTAAAAATATTGTTTTTCTGGCGATATGATAAATTCGTACAGGAAATCTGAGCATCATTTTTACGTTGAAAAACACATTGATTTGGAAATTCTTGCAAAAATGAATCGGATTTTTGTCAGATTTTAATAAAACTTTTAGAACATTCCCAAATGAATTAAATTATCTTTTAAATGTTTATTTTTTTTTTAGAAAATTTTGATGAAAATATTTTTTTTTATGTCAGTTACCCTAATTATTTAGCTTTATGACATTTCAAGAAATTTTTTTTGTAGTGCTTAATGTTGATATTAGTTATAAGGACAAGTCCTCGGGGAATCATGAATTCTTTTGGGTCAAACAAGACCCTCAATTACAGGAAATCTGCTTTGAATCGTAAAAAAATGTAATAAAACTAAGACATTATTAAATTAGAAATGATTTTAATTGCTTTTATGAATAAAATGGTCTTAAGAAAAAAAATTCGGTTAATAATAAATTTTTACAAGAATTGTTTCATTTTTTAAAAAATTAATTAGAATAATTTAGAGTTTTAAATCTTATCGATTTGTACCGGTTAAGTGATAGTGTCATTAAGTAAAAAAAAATATATTTACTAATCATAAATTCTTAAGCTTTACTACAATTCAGCGACACCGCAATATTTAAAAAATAATTTTGTATTTCCTAAATTATGGTTACTTGTTGACGCAAGAAAAACAAAATATTTAACCAAAATTCTGTAAGTTCTAAAATGGATTAAAAATTATAATTAAGTAATAAAAATATTCTTTGATCTTTCCTTTTAATAATGACATAAAGATTTTGACGATAAAACTTTGTTTTTATTAAATTTGGGGCAGTTTTTCATCATGTACGCCGACGCTCATTTTTTAGCGAATTTTTGCTGGTACCAACTTCAAAGTCTTGCATTTAATTTCTGTTAATTTATATTTCAAAAGAAATGAAAAGTTTGTCCTGGTGGCTTATTTGTTTTTGATACCGTAATAAAGAGTTATGCTATACAGATTACTTTTTTCTTAATTACAAAAATGATGTCTAACAAATGTAAATAGAGTTAACTTAAGCAAAATCGAGAGTTATGTCCCTTCAATCAGTACAGATCTCGATGAAAAGTTACTTGGAATTATTTTATCGAAGATAAAAAAAGATCTAAACAAAGTATTGTAAAAGATATGTTTATTATTTTTGTGTAAATTTCATATCGAGGTAATTTTAATAATTTTATTAATCGGAGGCACGGTGGGCCGAACATGTAAGCAGCAACGAGGTTGTAGAGAAAATGGAAACAAAAAGGAAACTTATACTTAACATAAGGCAATTGAAATTTGAGGAAGGAGGGCTTGGAAAATCTGATACTCACAGGACAGATTAAGGGAAAGAGTGACAGAGGAAAACAGCGCGTAACAGATTTTATGGGCTTGAGTAATCGGATGGTAGAACAGGGTTTGAGAGAAATAACAAAAAGACAAAAATTATTAAGATCTACAAGGAACAGGAAGATATGGATGGCCATGATCGACCACGTCTTGAAGGAACACGTCACATAAAAGAAGACGACGACGTTAGGATCAGAAGATGACAGCTGAAATCTCCGGATAGCGATTCGGGTTGAGGAATCGGAGAGATCGAATTCCAGTCGGGTTCATTCACTTACGTGCTATCTATCCCCCACCTGCTATAGGTAAATAGCAGGACAGAGTGGGCCCTATGGCCTTGTGTGGCAACCGGTCTAGGAGAAGGAAATCAAACCAGCCAGGCTATCTGGCCCAGGAAACACTGCTACTGCTACAACTGCAGTGTGTATGGGGTTACTACGAACCTAATGGGTTACGGTACTTGTGATCGAGTTTCGTTGGATCTTTCTAAAAAGGGCGACTTAGCGAAATATCCTCAAACACTTTGATGCAAGTGTATTAGTAAAAAAAAAAAGAAAATAAGTTGAATATTCCCAATTCAAATAAAAGTCGATTCTAACAGCCAGGAACAAAATATTGCAACTGAGATCGTTTCATTGTGATAACAACTAAATGTTAAAAAGCCAGAACACGTCCATAATGCAATTAGCATTCGAAATGTTTAGTTCTATGTGCCTTTTTAAGCGTGCATTGAAAGTTCCGGCTGGAGTTAGTTTGCTGTGTGAGACCGCATTTCCAGGGCTGGTGAGTATCACACAATCTATTCCCTAATGTAATACGGTACATTTATCATACGTTACTGCTATTGCCGAAACACCGAATTTTTAGGTTTATTTATTTAAACGGTATAGGTTAAAGAAGAAATAGCAAACGTCTATAAATCTAACATGTTTCGCTTTTATTAAAGCTTCACCAGAGTATTAAATATGGAGGAGAAAAAGAAAATTCTGTTATTTTTTAAAATTTTTGTGTTGTTTTACTTTGTCAAGCAGCGTTCGTGTGTATAATTCATGTGTGTATGCATATCATAATTCTAGCTTGTTTATGTGGAATTCGGATGATAATTTATATTCGTTTGTTAGTGCGTATGTGTGTGTATATGTGTTTGTGCGTATGTGTGTGTATATGTGTCTGTGCGTATGTGTGTGTATATGTGTTTGTGCGCGCGTCTTTTAGGCATTTTTATCCATGTTCAGTGGTTGTCCGCATGGTGGCTTGGGGGACGTTTTGTGCAAGGGTGAAAGAATTTAGGCTACACCGATTGTGATAGCAGGCAGACGTACTCTAGATTCTTTAAGTAGGGATTTTATAAAAGTTGGTAATATCATAAAGTATGTTTGACGTATGTTTATAGATGGTAAAATATTTATCAGAACTAAATTAGAGATTGCATGCAATTAATATGATTGTTAGCAAGAGGAAAAGCCTAGGAAACCAAAAAAAATTTTAGTTAGAAAAAATGAAGAGAGTTCCCAGCTGATATATAATAACAGTCCTCACATATGAAGCGGAAGCAAAAAGTGATCTGGCTCTCTCGAAAGATGACGAGAATACCATGGTCGCAACACACGAGTAACGAGGAAGATTACAGGAAAATCGGAACAAAAAAGACACATAGTTAAAGCAGTTAAAATTTCTGGTACACGTAATGAGGAAATAAGGATTCGAAAATTTGATACTCACAGTATTATACATTGAAGGTAAGAAGGATGGACGGGAACAGCGAGTAACCTACCTGAGATCAGTCAATTAAGTGCCATAAGTGATACACGCTTAAGTGATCATGTCTCTTTCGATTCATGACTAACTAGGCAGAAGATTTTCTCGCAGAAGGTTGCCGTTTCTTCCTGTGATAGGATGGTTGCTAATGAAGTCTATGGGACAGTCATAGACAAACTGCAGCCCTCAGGCCACATGCGGCCCAATTAGCTTTCTGAGCAGCACGCCTAAATCATGAATAAAATAACGTTTATTAAAATGCTGTTTTTCGTTCTCACTTGTTCACTCACACAATCTCATGCAAAATCATATACATAGACAATGATTGTTTCTTGAATTTTGTAACATTTCGTTGAAGGTACAGTTGCCAGCATTTTAAACCATTGGTGATTTTCACTAAGGAAGATCATACGTGTAAACATATTTTGCTTCAGAAACAGGAAACGTCAATGATAATTATTCTTCTTTTAAAACTATTTAAATCATGAATAAAATAACGTTTATTAAAATGCTGTTTTTCGTTCTCACTTGTTCACTCACACAATCTCATGCAAAATCATATACATAGACAATGATTGTTTCTTGAATTTTGTAACATTTCGTTGAAGGTACAGTTGCCAGCATTTTAAACCATTGGTGATTTTCACTAAGGAAGATCATACGTGTAAACATATTTTGCTTCAGAATCAGGAAACGTCAATGATAATTATTCTTCTTTTAAAACTATTTTTGTCTATTGAAATGAGTAAATTAGAAACAAATCTCATGATGCAGAAATGTGTGTTAATCACGTTGTCATCAGTGATAATTATAACAGCAAAACTTTTTTACTTATATAAGAAATCTTTTCTCCAAAGTAAACAAATATAAACTTTTCCTTATTTGCAAGGCAAATGCTTTTGTTGTGGAAATGAGTGCGGTATCTTAAATAAAAAACAAATAATAATAAAAAAAAAAACAGAAAAAGAAGCTTAATCCTTTTTAGTAGTGTGGCCTACCTTAAGATATATTGTATCTCATGCGGCCCAGTCAGTCAGTTATGTGCCATGCGTGATCATGTATCTTTCGGTACAGGACTGACGACGCAGATTTCTTCCCGCAGTAGGTTGCCATTTCTTTCTGTGGTTGACCAGCTGCCACCCAAGGCTATAGAATCCGGTCTGTCCTGCTATTTACTCATACCTTTCCCAAGGTTATTAGCACGTGAGTGAATGTAATGGATTCGACTGGAATTTGAACTCGGCTTTCGGCTCTCCGATTCCACAATCCGAGCTGCTATCCATTACTCCACCGTGCCTCCATTCGGCCCACTGTTCAAAAAAGGTTGCCCATGCCCATGCCTGCTATCAAACCCATAGAGCAGGAGAGAAGAGATGGATCCATACCTTTCCTAAGGATATTTGTGCGTAAGTGAATGTCACAAACCGGACTGGAATTCGAACTCGGCTCTCCGATTTCGAGTCGTTATCCATTAACACCATATCGCACATCATGTCTAAACAGCTTGTGTAATTTTTTTTTTACTAATGTTCACCCAATATAAATCCCAAGAGCCACTCAAGGTAGAGGGTTATTGTGTAGTGTTGTGTGAGTGTAAGAAAGGGCAAGAATTGAAGTTGTTGGGTCTATGCAGGAAAGATAACGGCTAACTTTATACTTGAAGAGGTCAAGAAATAATTAGTGAATAACATTCCCTAGTTCAATTGGAGACGCCAGAAATACAGAGGGGAAGTAGACTTTAAAAGGAACCAGAAACCCAATCTTAAACAGGAAACAATGGATAAACCCCTACTCCTGTTCAAAAGACCGAGGAGGAGTGTGAACCGGACAACTATCAACTCCTATTGAAATGATGACAGAACAAGGAGGGAGAAGAGAAGTAAAAAGATAAAAGAATTATAAAGGATAGGAAAGTTGTGGAGGGTTATGATCGCCCACGTCCTGAAGTTACTCGGCACACAAAAGTTGCAATTAATTCATATACAGGCGTTAAAATGACCTTTCTGCGTGAAAGCCTTTTTTGTATGATTATGCGTCAGCCAATTAGCAATCGAAGATTCGGTCTCAAAGAATCAGGTTAATGTTTCAAGGTATATTTAAAGAACGAAGTGGTATCATTTGTATCCGTTGTATTTTTATAACCTCTCTTGTAACGAAGACAAAAAAAAAAGAAAAGAGAAGGAAGGAGAATCGAAAATGTTAGGAATTTGTATCGAAAGGTTTGGGAGGAGAAAACAAACCGTAGAGATAGAAAGCAGGAGCCAGTATCCTCTGCCAATTTCTTGTCGAGTGACAATATTGACAATTTTTTGGGATGGTAGCATAGATAGATATGTATAGGGTGAGATGGGTGAATTGTCGCCATTTTATGTTTTAAATTTTGCGCATGCGCGTTGTTTGTTTTAAATTTTGTCGACTCTAGAGTATAGTAGGGTCAGTTCGGAACCGTCTGTGAGAAAAAAGAGCAGCATGATGCTATTCACTCTGCTGGAAATTTGGAAAAGGCATTCGCGCCGGAAGCTCCAATACGAAAATTTCAGAGGGTTTTGGTGTCAATCTGAGGACAGTGCATAGGATTTGGAAAGGGTTGGATGGGTCTATTGGTGATTGCGAAGGTCTTTGGCGAGATCACTAGTGATGGCGTCGTTATGCCTCTATACATCGTCCCACAGGGAATCAGACACAACAAGGAATTCTACATCAAGTGCCTTGAAGAGGTAGTGCTGCAATGGGCCAGGAAGGTGGCTTCTATATCTGGAAACATTAATCTGCATCATGTCACACAAGCAAGAGAAACCAGTCTAGCTGTCAGACAATTTCTGCGACCACATCACTCCTTACATTTGGCCACCTAACTCTCCAGACTGTAACATCTTTGATTATTTTGTGTGGACGCAGTTTAGTGAGAGACCAACAAAATTCCTTGTAACACAAAAGATGAAGTGAAGGCAAGGATGATAGCAACATTCACCAACTAAAATAAGGAGAGCGTGCAGAAGAGTTGCAGGAGACACCGAAGTCGTCTGGAGTCCGTGATTGAAGCCAATGACGATTTTATCGAATAATTAATCAATCGCACTCTGTATATATATATATATATATATATATATATATATATATATATATATGTGTGTATGCATATATGTATGTATGTATGTATATATATATACATATATATATATATACATATACATATACATATATATATGTGTGTGAATGTGTGTATTCTGTTCATATGTTATTTTTATAGATACAGATTAAGTTAATGCTCTGTTTTAAATTTACCGGCCTTCGTAGAAACTATGTGCTCTCAAACAGGAATTGAACCTGCATTCCTAAACGGAAATGGGCATTTGAAAATACATTAAATAATTGTTAGACTTAAACCATTTCATATATATATATGTGAGTGTTGACTTCAATGTTCACTTTTATGTTCACATACGCTCTATCTCTGATATTGAGCACTTTACCCCATAAACACAGCATACCTTAAAACTCTCTCTCTATATATACACACATATGCATATATATACATACATATATACATATACATACACATGCATATATATATATATATATATATACATACACACATATATATATACACACATACCTATACGCACACTCACACACACACACACACACACATATATGTATATATATATATATATATATATATATATATATATATGTAGTAGCGGCCCTAATATAAGGAACGGAAACAACAAAGACATAAATATGTGTATTACTTAAAAATTAATTCATGATTAGCAATGAAGTTTTTACCGAATAAAGATTAGGGTGTAATGCATAAACATTATACAAAGTTACAAAAATTTTCATAATAGTTTTTTTTAAAAATAAAGTTTAAATGCAACAAAGTAAATAAGCTACTGGACAAAAGTTAAGGAACGATGTTAATAATTTGTATAAACTTTTAATTTACATTGTGAAAAAACTCGATGGAGCTTTGCCACAAAAAGTAAAAGTTCATGTATCATTAGGACTTTACCTGTAATCAATAGGGAAAATTCTACACGCAAAACGCTGTCTTTTGAAGAAAAAAACTCATTATCGCTATTAAGAAAAAAAGTCAATTTCAGAAATGTCTGATATTGTTCATAGGTCTAAAAGTGTCGTTCATCGTGTAATTAGCAGGTGTAAAACCGATAAAACGTTAGATGCAAAACCAAAAACCGACAAACCTCCAAAAACATCGCAAAGAGAAGATTGAAGAATTGTTAGAATATCTAAAAAAAAAAAAAAAAACACACATTTTGAAACTGCTACATCAATTGCCTGTAAATTTAATGAAGAGACAAATAATAAGATCTCAAGGAAAACGGTTGCTCGCAGGCTAAAAAAAAATGCAGAATTGCATGCCCGTATTCCAGCTTTGAAGCCTCTCATTTCAATGCGAGACCAAACGGCACGCCTGGAGTATGCGAGAGAACATGTTGTTTGGACTGACGCACAATGGGATACAGTTCATTTCAGTGACGAGTCCAAGTTTACTATATTTGGTTCTACGCCGTCGATCAGGTGAAAGACTGCCTTCTCAATATATCAAGAAAACCGTTAAGTTTGGTGGCGGCAGTGTGATGGTGTGGGGAATGATTTCATCTGCAGGAGTTGGCCCTATCATCCGCGTACATGGCAATATCAATGCTGAGATTTACAAAAGGCTTCTTCAGCAGCATGTGGTACCAAGATTACACCATAATCTTTATGAATCTCCTATTTTCATGCAGGACAATGCACCTTGCCACAAGGCTCAGAAGGTTATGGCTTTATTTGAAGAAGAAGAAGAAGGAATCGCCCTAATGAAGTGGCCAGCCCAGAGCCCCGACCTTAATCCAATAGAAAAAAAATGAAAGATAATTGGAGAAAGGGCTCAGAAAAGAAACCCCAAAAACCAGGATCACCTATGGGAGTTACTGAAAAACGAAAGGGAGGGAATTATTGCTGATTTTTGCAAGAAATTAATTAGATCATGTGGTCGACGATGCAGAGAAGTCATTGAAAATAAGGGGATGTTTACCAAATATTAAATTTTGTTGATATTTTGTTCACAATCAAGTATTAACAAGATCGTTCCTTACCTTTTGTCCAGTAGCTTATTTCCTTTGTTCCATTTAATTTTTATTTAAAAAAAAACTATTATGTAAATTTTTGTAAATTTGTATAATATTTATGCATTACACCGTAATCTTTATTCGGTAAAAATTTCATTGCTAATCATGCATTACTTTATAAGTAATACACATATTTATATTATATTATGGCCGCTACTGTATATGTCGGTATTCACAAAAATCGGGGTTTATACAAACACACATACATAAAAACATTATTGTGTATCACTTAATTGTAATAAACTTTTCCATTTATGATTAGTTAATTATTCTTATACTTAATAACCATGTCATATAACCGCTACAAATTAATACAGAAATTTAAAGGATTTAAATTAAAACTTTATAAATTATTCTAATTAAAAAAAACGAAAACAATTCTTGAAAAAAATTCATTATTCATCGAAAATTTGTTTCTTAAGACAATAGTCCTCATAATATATCTTATACATAATAGCAATTAAAAACTTTTCTAATTAAATAATGTCTTATTTTTATTGCGTTATTTATTTCACGATTCAAAACAGACTTTCAATAACTGAGCGTTGTTTTACAAAAACAAAAAACAAAATTGATGATGTAAATTATCGAAGGTGTTCAGTGTATAACTAATATATATATATATATATATATATATATTTATATATAAACATTAAGCCGTAAAAATTAATTTCTCGAAATTTCATAAAAATAAATTAGTCGTCACTAACAGGTGCAAAAAATGTGTTTATACTAGGATGTTCTAAAAACAAACATTTCTAAAATAATTTTATTCATTGATAAATAAGTTTCATCAAAATCTGACAATTATTTGATTTTTACAAGAAGTTTTAAGTCAGTGTGTTTATCACCTAAAAAAGACGCTAAAATTTCATTTACTAATCTCTGAGTCCATTAACGCAAGAAAAACAGAATTTTAACGAAAATTTCGAACATTCTAAAAAGGATCAAAAAATATAATTTAATAATAAAAAAAGCCATTATCAAGGATGATTTTATTTGTACATTTTAATTGGGTGTGTGGGTTGTGTCTATGTTTCTAGAGTTATAGGGATGTTTTATTTTCCAAACAAATCCCATTGTAGCCGTGTTCATAGTTAATATTATTAAGTGTTGGCTTTTTCTTTTTTCTTAATAAATAAGGCCAATTGCCATCCAAGGCTATAGAACCCGGTCTGTCCTGCTATTTACCCATAGCTGGGGCGGGGGGAGAAGAAGAGGATTCATACCTTTCCTAAGCGTATTAGCACGTAAGTGAATGTAATGGTTCGACTGGAATTTGAACTCGGCTCTCTGATTTTTCAATCCGAGACGCTACCCGTTACTCCACCGTTCCAAATAAGGTCTGGGGTGAACTCGACCCCTAATAAGCGTTCAAGGCGAGGGGCTTTCTCGAGAGAACACCCATTAATCATGGCATGCGAAAATTCAGGATCTGCTCCAGGGCGCACAAATATGTTAAGTGTAATTATACAGTATATCTTTTCGCTGCTTTCATTTAAAAGCGCCGTTTTTCGCCATTTTTTTTTTTACCCAGAATTCAATACAATCTAAAAGCCGACTTTCATAAATTCACACCAACAAAAGTTCTGTTGTGCTTCACTTCAAGAGTCCTTGAAGATCACCATACCGCCTATTTAACCCCATCACCCACAGAGGTAGGATGTAATACACGCTCGGTTGAACGCAGGGTGCCTTTAAGCATATATATGGGTCAAGGACAAAAATTTCCCCATACCCACAACCACTGTCACACTGGCGTCTGAATCCTCCGGCTCTCCCTATTTAAATAAATGAGGGTAGTGCTGCCCCACGGCAAGATCAACATGCCGCCTCTCTCATAAAAGAAAAGGGTAGTTGACGCGATCCATTTACAATGTGATTGGTTAATACTTGCAATAAAAGAATGTACATTTTTCGCCAGAATTATCGTCACTGAAAGGGTTCGGGTTCAGTTCGTCCTATATAGGCAGTTAAATGGGAATTGTTATAACAGACTGACGATCTAAAGGCACGTTGGAATAGTGAAAACGCCCACCCCACACTCAAAAACTAAAGGAAAAATTCCTTAGAAAAAAGAAAAGACTTCTGAATTGCTATGTAATATCAATCGACATTGCAAATATTGTAAAATTTCCCCACAGTTGAAGAGGAGACTCGAAGCAAAAGAAAATTTAGCTCTACAGAAGGATGCTAAGAATACCATAGACAAAACATGTGAGCATCAGGGAAGCTTTAAGGAAAATAGGAATGAAAATGACATTCGACTTATGATAAGAAAAAAAAGCAGTTGGGATTTCTGTTACATAATGAGGAAAGAAGGCTTGCATAATTTGACACTTGTCGTTATTTACGCAACGATTTTTTTAATCGTTGCGTAAATAACGACAAGTGTCAAATTATCCAAGCCTGAACAAAGAATGCACAAATATTAAGGAGAAACATCTTGCTCAGAGCCACGAGTAGGAAGTTGTGGAGAGTTATGAACGCCCACGTTTTCAATGGACATAGTAGAGAGAAGAATGAGGTATGGACTGGAGTAGATACGAACAGATTGATAGAGCAACAAGATTGAGAGGAAACAGAGTCAGAATAGAATTTGATCGTTAACAGGAAGAGGTGTGAAACTTTAAGAGATTATCTCTTCTTGATGTGGCGTGAGTCCTCAGTTCGTAGGCGATCATGTCTCTACACGACTTCCTGTCTCGTGTAGCTCTTAATAAACATTATCTTTCTGTTATTTCTCCTGTTGCGCCATCCATTTACTCAAGCTCACTTATGTTATGCATTATTTTCCTGTGTCCCCCTTGCCCTCTGTCTGTCCCGTGAGTATCAGACTTTTCAAGCCCTCCTTCCTCATTATGTGCCCCAGAAACCGCAACTGTCTCTTAATAACTTAATTTGCGGACATATGAGTATATTAAGTTTTTGTCTTTGCTTTGGTGTGAGAAACCTGTCTTCAAAGTTTGAAAAATTATTTTTGATACACCTTATATATATATATATATATATATATATATATATATATATATATTTAAAATTTGTGTATTTAGGCAGCAATCCTTCTTTCATGCACATTTCATTAAAAGCGACTGACAAGGTGCTTTTATTTAGTTTTTTTTATATAATTTCTCGTGCGATCTAATAAAGTTTTTCTTTTCAGAGGATAAATTATATAAAAACTGTCCGAATGTTCTTTTTATCCGAGCGCATTTAAATATTCATGGAGACCTACCGGACACTATTCGGAACATACTTGTCGACAACACTAATATAATAGCATCATCCACATGCAAAAAAAGTCTAAAAATAATGGAAGCCTTATTAATAAAAACAAACAAAGCAACACTTAATAATATTAACTTTGAACATGGCCATAATATCTTGACCGTGTTTTGAAACAAAAAATGAAACATTTTATAAAACATACATATAACAAACTATTTCTAATTCTAACAGTTGAAATATAATCCTTGAAAATGGCTAAATGTATAGCCGAAAGTGCAAAATAAAATCCTCCCATTTGCCGTTATAAATCTCTTAGACGTCCAAACTCGTCGGCTAAGATAAGTTTTCCTTTTGTCTTCTTTCATATATATATATATATATATATATATATATATATATATATATATATATATTAATTTAAATGTTATTATCTTGGACAATTTTTATTTAAAACAGATGCCCCATTTTCATTCGTTCATTTCAAATAAAAAGTGTTCACTATTACAACGTTTGAAGTAATAGACGATGGACTAAAATAAATCGGCCTAGGGTGATGATCCCAGTGTACCTGAAAACCATGCCATTTGTTGATCCAAACCTCGTAAGTGAAATTAGGTTGACTTGTTTGTCAATGGTTGTTCTAGCACGAAGTCACAAATCATCGTGACCGAGGAATCTAGCTAGCTGCTTTAGCAGACGGACATATTCGAATTATTAAAATAATTTAAAGGAATTAAAACGTTAAAAATTTCACCGGCTTTGTGGCGCATATGTTGTTATATCAACGTAAACATCACTTTAGTCCGATGGAGTCCCAAAGAACGTAACGTGTTACATGAAAAACTTTTTAAACTTTGTCATAAATTTTCTTAACATATATATTATAAGATAGCTCCAGGAAAAAGAAATTAATTCGTTCGAGCACTGTAGGGTCAAAGCGCGAATTTTTAAATAGTGACTATTACTGCTGATAATGCAAGACTCTCCCAACGGATATCTTCTCTGAGTCAATTCGCGTGTTTATGAAAAAATAAATACGCAAAAATTAGCCATTTTCTTTGCCGGGTGTCAATAGCCTAGGGGTTAGAATCTCCAACTGATACCAATCGGTCGGTTTTCGGTCCCAGCTTGAAGCTATCGGATGTCTAGCTACACTGATGAGCTGCGAAACAATCTGTCTATGGATGGCTATATATATATATATATATATATATATGTATAAAATCACGAATAATATTATAAAACGGTTATTTTTATCAAAATAAAATAGTTCGAAATATTTTATTTAATCAGATTATTATAGTAATGTTGTATATAACTATAAATGTAATTGTTCAATTTTTATAAACTTTGTTAATCTTATTGTATGGTTATTATTAACTGATGTCTCCGTCCAAAAGTGATCACAGGAAATATATATATATATATATATATATATATATATATATATATATAAATATATATATATATATATATATATATACCTATGAGACACAGTACGCATATCTATCTATCTATCTATATATATATATATATATATATATATATATATATATATATATACATATGTATATATAAATAAAAAGGAAGAACAGTAAGATATAAAATAAAAATATCTATAAGAACACCGGATTTTATATCTTACTGTTCTTCCTTTTTATTTATATATATATATATATATATATATATATATATATATATATATATATATATATATATATATATATATATATATATATATATATATATATATATATATATATATATATATATATATGTCATGTGTCTCATTATTAAGGTTTTCTCGATATATAAAATAAATACTTATTGGACTCTAAAATGTTTATTTGCTGAATGATGGTAACATCCATCTGTGCAGATAGGATGACAGATGCTTCTTTCGTAAACAAAAAGCAGTCATTTGTGTTCTGAATTTCGAATCTTCAACTTGATAGCCTTGTTTTGACTTTGAATCTTTTAAAATGGATCGACATATTGACTTGTTGAATAAAGATAAAATTTCGATATCTTTAAAGTTCATAAAATGTTAAAACAATGCTGGAAACTGCGGAAACGATCGAATTATGAAGAAGTTCGTTGAAGATTCCGGACAACTCCAACGCAAGCCAGATAAGGAAAAGTTGAGGACTTCAGCTCACCGAACTGTGTATCGTATCATGAGTAGAGTTATACATAATCTATCTTTGTCGAGTAATGAAGCTTTTAGGTAGTTTTGCAGCGAGGAAGTGCCTAAAAGTATCGGGTCCTTAATCAAGGGGCAAAACACTTAAGAACCGACTAATAGGCATCCTTTAAAATATATTCTTAATGAAAACTGAATGAAATTGGAAACAGAATACATGAAAAACAATTTTTTCAAGTATTTTCTTTTTTCTTTTTATTGATGAATGTCATTCCGTCCTCGACGGACCAGACAGATGGAGCAAAGTTTGCGTGGGTACAGGCGGAAACTGCCTTATCAGGTTGAGACGTCAACAAAGAGGGGGTGGCGTTATGCGTTGCTTTAGGATTATGTTTAGTGATTTGGTTAGCCTGGAACAAGGTTCCAGAATGTGTTCAGATAACAGAACAAATATGACATCGATTTTTATCAAAAATGGTACACGTGTAGATCAAGAAGAATCTCAACACTTTCCGAAAAAATAAAAAAATATACACGAAAATGGCTCATTTATTTGGTGAAGAACACTAATGAATAAAAATACATTTCAAAAACTTTATGAAGTGGATAGTTTCTTTGCTCGAGCTTAAAATGATTGAAAACTTGTAGAGCGCTTGCAACATTCAGTCAGTGAGTTAAATGTCATACATGATACACGCTTAGGCGATCATGTCTCTTTCGATTCACGACTCACTAGGTAGAATGGTTGCCAGCCAAGTCTATAGGTCCCAGTTTGTCCTGTTATTCGATCACTAGCTGTGGAGTAGGGGAGAAGATACAGATCCATACCTGTCCCAAGGATATTTGTGCGAAAGTGAATGCACCGAACTCGACAGGAATTTGAACTCGTCTCTCCGATTTCGCATTCTGAGCCGATATAAATTATACCGCAATGCACATCAGCAATCCTAAATTTTGCTCATATGCAAAAAAGTTTAATTAACTCATTTCAGTTAATTTTAAAATTTCCATAATTTAAGACAAGCAAGATTGTAAATCTCAGAATTGAGATATCTTAAAGATAGAAATTATATTACCAATTGCTATACTTGTATTTCCAACTAATGCCAACATTTTAACATATTATAGTGTGCCTTATCATGTCTAGCAATAATCTTGCAGACCATTACAAAGATAAGGCGTTTGATGCTCATTAAATGCAGTTGCATACCAGTTGAAACAAAGCTCATTCAATAACCACTGTTCCTACGAGAATGTACAAGCTATTTCTTTCAAACCAATTTACTAATGTATTGAGCTGTGACTCCAAACTAGTAGATTTATGACATACTTAGTAAAGACCTTCAACAAGAAGCAATGATTAGCAAAATAGTTTCACACGCCATTGTTATTGTGGCGAGATTGATCTTCACTGGGTGCTCCACACTTGTTGGCATTGTACTAAGCTTAGTAAATGCTACATTTGCATTCTACAAAAAGGTGTATCTTCGATTAGGAAAATGGGTTTCAAAGATCCTCATTTGATGAAGCAGCCTTGAACTTAATTCAACTAAAAACCTCTGGAGCAGTCAGAAGAGGAAGGTTAACATTACTGTCAAAATACTGTGAGCCAAAGATGAAATTTGGAATGCTAATCTGAATGATGTGCAGCATGTTTCATACAAAGTGATACAACAACTTACATATATCACCGGATGAACAACTTCTAAAACAAGTTTCAGAACATGGAGTATACATTACACATTATTATTGTCTTTATAATTTTGTCATTAAACTAACACAAAGCATTTGTCTTCACAAATTTTGCACATGTTTAATTACAGCACATGCAAGAGTGTTTTGCTGTTTCAGTAATCTGGCTAATAATTTTAAAGTTGGAGAATAAAATAAAATTCATAAAATTGTTGCCACATTATAAGTCTACTACAATTTATAGATATGTAAAATATCCTGTCCATAATAATGTGTAAATATTTTTATCAATCATTTCATTAGTTTTTGAAAATTGACAATAATATGATAAGTAATATATATATATATATATATATATATATATATATATATATATATATATATATATATATATATATATCAGGTCATCCCATAAGGTCTGTCCGAATTTTGAATAAAGAAAACAAGTGACCAAATATTACATTTAATTACAGATTCAATCAACAATGTAATATTCCCTAATTATCTATGGCTTCCTTCCATCTATTAACAAGCTTACTAATTCCATTACTGTAAAATTCTTTTGGCTTTGGTTCAATATAGTATCAGTCGGAGATTGGCACTCGGCAGGGATGAAGACGTATTTATTTTTAGACAAACATGCCAGTGACCGGAGAGCTCGATTCGTCTTGCTTACAAATTCAAGAGAATAATTTTTTCCGGAACATGTATATATATTGTCATCCATAGATAGACTGTTTCGCTGTTTCGCAGCTCATCAGTGTGGCTAGACACCCGGGATTGAAACCCAATTTGGTATCAATTTTACTCCTAAGCCATTGGTGAAGGTGATTTATTTTTAGACAAACACGCCAGTGACCGGAGAACTCGATTCGTCTTAACGAAGAGTCTTGCTTCAGCAGCAGTAATAGTCACTGTTTACAAATTCACATTTCTCCCCGAAGAGCTCAACCGAAATGCATAACATGCACACTTGGGTGTGTGTATTTTATTTTTAATTACATATTTTGACGAGTAAAATTTAACTTCTATTCCTTAAGCCAAACTTTGGTGAGGAAGGTACAATATTGAATAATAGTTAAAAACATTGTTTTCAGTCTGCAGGCTGTATCAGGCAATTCAGAATAAATTTTAATAAAACTAGTTTCAAAACATGGTGTATACATTCCATATTGATTTTGTCTTTATAACCTTATTATCATTACAATGACACTGATTTCAATTTCGATACGGGAACACCATTTAATGTTGCGGGATAATTAATCATTGTTGAAGGGGGTATTATTTGGTGATGGGATGTATATTTATGTAAGAGAGATTGTGTAGTAATTGCACTGTAGACGCGTTGTATGTTTCCTCGAACAGGAGATTGGAATTAAATTACAAAGAATATTGCAAATTTACAACAACCTTTTATTGCCTAAGCAAATTAGAAAGGAGGACTGAGGAAGAAAAGGAAAGGAATTCGCGAGCCTATGTGAAATTTTCTTTGGACCAACGAAAACCTTGCCTTCACAGAAATTAATCCGTGAACTGAGAAGAAGAAAGAAAGGAATTCACGAAGCTATGTGAAATTGTTTTTAGACCAATGGAAACCTTGGCTTCACAGAAATTAGCCGGTCAGCCGAGAAGAAGATGAAATGAAAATAGCGAGCCTACGCGAAATTCTTTTTCATATAAAATGAGGAGAAAAATTAAGTTTATCTGAGAACAATGTCTGAAGTCATGTGAAAAGTTTTCATTTCATTCCTCGCGACTACCGTTGATGTAATCGCCAGTGTAAAATTATTCGCCAATTATATTATCAGCTTCTAACTAGCACGCGTTACTTCAACGAATTTTCTTTCAACAATCGAAGAAAGTTGATATTTCAAACTATCTCTCTTCGTCTACTTTTGAACGTATGGCAACCATATATCCTTTCGGTGAGCAACGAACTCTCTTAGCTTTATCTTAAACATTCTTTTAATATTATTTTATATAAGATCATTTAATCTGTTGTATTAACATTTCCTCTTCTTGATAATACGTTAAAACTACGGACATTAAGAATTCTGATCTATTTTCCAGAAACGACCTACTGACACTACTTCAAGCGTGTAATTTCATGAATACATTCCTTATCTTGTTTTGTTAAATTAACCGTGCGTTTCCTCGTCATTATCAACCTTCACTAATCTTCTTAACATAGGTAAATCAACAGTTCGATTTAACCCGTAAGCTCCACGCCGCTATAAGGTAAAGGAATTTGTTTATACAGTGATGTCATTCGTATGTGTGGTTGTGTAAAGTACCATTGATAATGTTGAGCACCTTACATTTGAGGAGAGTTTACTGTTAGTTTGGCAGATTTATCAGCTAGGAGTATTTGTATGCCCTGTTATGCATAATGCGACATATGCTTCTCCGAGGACTAAGTTTTCTCCCGAAGAGGAAATGAGACACGTCTTGAGAGAGAGAGAGAGAGAGAGAGAGAGAGAGAGAGAGAGAGAGAGAGAGAGAGACAGAGAGAGAGAGATAGAGAGAGAGAGAGAGAGAGAGAGAGAGAGAGACAGACAGACACACACACACACACACACACACTCTCTCTCTCTATCTCTCTCTTTCAAGACGTGTCTCATTTCCTCTTCGGGAGAAAACTTAGTCCTCGGAGAAGCATATGTCGCATTATGCATAACAGGGCATACAAATACTCCTAGCTGATAAATCTGCCAAACTACACACACACACACACACACACACACACACACACACACACACACACACACACACACACACACACACACCATTTCCTTTATAATGGTTTTATGATAACATCATGTAGCGGTCTGTCTCAGAAGACTAATTTCGGAGATGCTACAATTGCGGTAATGCTACAATTCTTTCTATTCAAAACATTTGCCTGTGAAGATTTTTCAAACGTTTCGCGATTAAATCGTCTCAAATCAAACAAGTACAGAAATTTAAATATCTGTGTTAAATATCTTTTAACAGACGACAGAAAGTATGACACTGAAATCCGAAGGTGCATTAGGATAGACAAAGATGCCTTCCAAAAGTGAAGCAAAGTATCAAGAAACAGAAAAAAATCGTTAGAAACAAAGAAAAGAGTGCTGAACTGTTAATATAATTTCACTCCAAAAGTTAAGCAAAGTATCAAGAAACAAGTAAATTTCGTTAGAAACAAAGAAAAGATTACGGAACTGTTACGTAATGCTGCAAAATCTCCTCACACATGAAGAGGAGACTTTACGCAGCGGAAATCTGGTTTTACAGGAGGATGCTGAGGATATCATAAACCGTGAGCAACGACGAACTTTTAGAAAAAAAAATGGAAACAAAAAAGAAACTTATATTTAACATCAGGAAGTGATAGGCGAAATTTCTAGGGCACATAATAAGAAAAGAGGGATAGGAAAATCTGATGCCCACAAGACAGATTGAAGGCAAGAGGGACAGAAAACAACGCATCACTTCGTCAGTTTTTCTCCTGTCGAAAAATATACTCATAGCTTACGGACAAATACCGACTGTCACCATTTCTAAAGTTATGTGTTGTATATGGCTTATAATTCATAATGTTTTGTTTTAACTGCCTTCTTGAGGGTACCAAAATAAGGTGGGTCGACTAATATTGTGTGCTGATTAACAAGCTTGTCTACCGGGTTCATTAGTATTGCTAATGTTTTGAATTCGATCATTACGGATGCCACACTATTTAAACCTTGTACGAAAACAATGATAGACTTAATAAGTAACCACTGACATTTTTGTACCTAACTTAGAGGGATGTTTATATATGTAAGACTTTATATCTAGCCGAGAATACATTCACCAAAAAATAAATAGTAGGAACAACTATAGTAAAACAGAAACCAGGCAAATTAAAATCCGCCTTTGCTATTTTTGTAACCCAATTTAAATGCTTAATTCTACATTTATTTTTCGATGATTGTATTCTCGGCTCAATATAAAGATTTATGTACAACAGGACTTATTTTCTGGATATATATTTTTTTTTTGAGAAGGGAACTGCATCCTTTTAGTGGTCTTTCATATTCAACCTGTAAGATGAATTTATGTCAATATTTACTAAACATTAGTCTGGTGAAAGGCCATAAATGTGGAGCACTCGTAATTATCAAAATCATATATTTCTGAACTAGCATGTCAGCCACCACTTTCAGCTAGGCGTTACCCAAAACACAATGGTAGTCTCCTCTCCAGATTTTGATATCCTTCAAAAACGCAGTCAAGAGAAAAAAATGATAAATAATAAGACATACACAACAAAGTTATTCAAATTATAACAGTCAACAATTATCCGGACGACATCAGTATTCTTTCGACAATAGATGTCATGCAAGCCTCGGGCTTTTATTCACTATTTACAGTATTATATGTAAATTTTCGTCTTTCAGTTAAACATCTCGCAATATGTAATCTAAAAGCAAATACGAAAGAACTTGTTAGCGCTCACTGAAAAGAATTCAGTTTAACTCAAATTAAAAAAAAAAGAATGTCATTATTTATTAAGTCTAGTTTTATTTAGTACAACGTCTAAATAGTGCGACATCCGTAAAGTCACCCATTTGTGAAACACGCTCAGGCGATCATGTATCGAAAGATACATAACTGACGAGGCAGATTTTTTCCCATAGGTTGTCATTTTTTTCTGCAGTAAATGTAATGGATTCGACCGGAATTCGAACTCGGCTCTCCGATTCTTCAACCCGAACTGCTATCCATTACTCCACCATGTCTTCCTAACATTAAAATATCTCAAAACATTAGCAATACTAATGAACCCAAAAGACAAGCTTGTTAACCAGCACACAATATTAGTCGACCCACCTTATTTTGGTAGCCTCAAGAAGGTAGTTAAATAAAAACATTTTGAATTATAAGCCATATACCACACATAACTTTATAAATTGGAATGGTCAGCATTTGTCCGAATGATATGAGTATATCTTTTTGACAGGAGAAAAACTAATTTGAATTTTTATTTAATGTAAATTTTCGTAGCAATATGAAATTTGCTTATAACTTTTAGTTAAGCGTCTCGTAATATGCAATTTAAAAGCAAACAAGAAAGAACTTGTTTGTTATCTCTCATTGAAAATGATTTAATTTAACCAAAAGTAAAAAAAAAAGAAGAAAAAAATGAAAAAAATGCCAAAATAGTTTCATGCTGTTCTTTTCCAGCGTTATTACCATTTTTGATATTTACTTGGAAAATCTATATCCTAATTGCGGTATGTTTTTCTCTGTGAAGAAATGCTTGCCTTTCTCATATCACTTAATATTGTCTATGCCAATATCTCCTGCTGTTGGTCTTTCAGTAAACAAGTGCACAGATGCTAAACAACATAAAAAAAACTCACAATGGGAAACTGCTAATAACAAATCACTTACCAATTCCTTAGATTCCTTATCATTTATTTTTACAACTGACGTGATAATTATCAAGAATGATCCGTCTGGTCGCGAAAAGCATCTGATTCAATGAAGATTTTAGTATTTTACAAAGTTCTGTCGTCGGAGTCTTTAATCTTTTCATTAATATTTCTTCTTCTTCTTCTTCTTCTTCTTCTTCTTCTTCTTCTTCTATCATGTGCAGTGTCTTTTCAGGACGCTAGTGATCATGGCTCTCCACACTTTCCTGTATTTTGTAGCGCTTAAATTTTTTTTTTGCGTTTTGTCATCTCTCCTAAACCATGTCACGCCATGCATTTATCTAGGTAGGTAATTCGTTGTTTACCTACCCTAGGTAGGTAATTCGTTGTTTTCATCTTGAACTCTATCTGTTCCGTGTGTATCACATTTTCCAAGCCCTCCTTTACTCAATTTATACACCAGAAACCTCAACTGTCTCTTCCTGATGTTATGTATTAGTTTCCTTGTTGTTTCCATTTTCTCCCAAACTTCAGACCACGTTATCCTCAGTATCCTTTTGTAGAACCACCATTTTGTGGCTTCAAGACGCCCCTTCATCTCTGAGGAGATCGTCCAGCACTCGCTGAGACATGGGGGGACAGATATCACGTAGTAGTTTAGTACCCTTTTCCTTGTTTCTAGCGAAACTTATTATTTTGCTTTTTGTTATCTCTCCTAAACCATATTCCGCCATCAATTTACTCAAGCTCACTAAGTAAGTTATGAGTTGTTTTTCTCTGTTCCTCTTGTCTTCAATATATCCCGTGAGTATCAAATTTTCCAAGCCCTTTTCCCCATTGTGTGCTCTAGAAATTTCAACTGTCTCTTCCATAAGTTTCCATTTTTGTTTCCATTTTCTTTTACACTTCTTCGTTTCTCACATGTTCTGTCCATGGTATCCTTAGTATCCTTCTGTAGAGCCACATTTCATTTGCTTCATGTCTCTTCTTCAACTGTGTCCAGTAATTGCCCAGTAATCTCTGCCATCCAATGCGTTTAGATATTTACTCAGTTTACTTTAACCCTCCCCCCACCAAATGGAGTTAAATTTGAGAGAGAAAGTGGCGCTACATAAATCGATTGGTCAACCCGTAAAAAAAATAAGGACAACTTTTTTGGTGAATATTTTTTGGGAAATCACTATCCTGTAAACTTTCCTCAAGTCACAGCATTTGTCAGAATAGAAAAATATTGATATCTATATATATATATATATAGTGGGATCCTGTTCATAATGTCAATACAGTGTAAAATCTCTTCCTGAATTTTTAAAGAATTATTGCACTTATTTGTTATTTACGACGTTTCTAGTTAGAAACCGTGCTTACATCATTGACATCGATTTCATATTTTTATTCATTTATTTTATTTTAATTTGCTTAATTTTAAAAAGTTTAAAAGAAAATTATTTTAACATTTTTTGGGGAATTTTTTTTTCAGAAGCCCAATCTTTGAGGATAATAATTATTTATCTTAAGGGAACAATAAACGGATATATACTTTTATTACTTTATGTAAAGTTTTCTTCTTTAAATAAAAATGTAAAAAAACCGTTTACTTTTTTAGTTTTAAAGAAATCTTTTTTTCTTTTAATATGTTTTCATACGCAAAACAACAATGCCAATAACTCTGTAAAAGTCAGGAATCAATTTTACAGTATATTCCTTCTGAAAAGATAATTTTTCGATTTTGACGATTGTCTGGGCTTCAGGATAGAATGCTAATCTACAAACATTTTGAAAATAAGAAAAATTCCACTATATTTTACGAGTGAACCATTCTAAGTGATAGAATAGCGCTAATAATCCAATGGGGTGTTATGGCATTTATGAAAATCGGCATTCAAAATTTGGTTTACTTAAGCTCAAAAACCAAACCATGATGAAGCCAGTGTCTAATACGTATCTTGGCAACGATGCAAGTTCCAGGTTCTTGCATAGATAAACGAAGTTAAAGGCCAGGTAGGAAGGGTGAGCTGTGTCAATCTTCACGGTAGGTAGAGATTGTCTGCTTTGAAAATCACCGTTGGAGATCAGATTATA
Organism: Acanthosepion esculentum; assembly: GCA_964036315.1. Classification (NCBI taxonomy): domain Eukaryota; kingdom Metazoa; phylum Mollusca; class Cephalopoda; order Sepiida; family Sepiidae; genus Acanthosepion; species Acanthosepion esculentum. The sequence continues at coordinate 77,791,365 of OZ038482.1, read as the reverse complement.
TTTTGTGCGGACTCGAACACTAATCCGCTGGCACGAGAAATAAAAGCCTAAGTATCTGATATAGCAAGCAGGCATTGTTTTAAGATTATTAAACCTGCAATTAAACTGCGGGAGTTAAGAGCAGAAAAAAAGGTTGCTTTAGGTTAAAATCTTTTGTGATGTCAACGAACACTCGTTGCTACTTTTGTGATGCCAACGAATACTCATTGTCACTTTCGTAATGCTCGTTGTAATGAAGACTTTGTAATCGCAGATACAAACTATATTAACGCCGTTGAACAATGCTGGTGTCAGACGCCTTCGAATAATCTTGCACTAATAGTACTTGTTTGATAATACTCGCTCAACTAGTAACCCGTATAGTGATACGAATAGAGAAATTGTATAGTGAATAGCAATCCGAATAGTAATAGAAGATAGAATAGAAATGGTGATCTCGTATAGTAACTGTTGTGGATTCCGAGATGAAATCCGATATCAATAAATAACAAACGTAAATGTATTAACGTAATAATACAAACTGGTAATACGGGTTAGTAGATCTAGGAATGCGGGTTAGTAGCAATAATATATATATATACAGTCTTGGTATTGAAGTACCGCGGTATGACTCCTTGCTGAGTCTAGGTGCTGTGACGGTGACTCTTGTGTTACCCTCCTCTATTACTACTCTGATACTACTCAGCGTACTGGCTTCTCGACTGTCTTAATGTACTACCGACTTTTCGGGTATTCACTGGTATTAATATATGTATACCTCGGTTGAGTACATTTGCGTAAAAAGGGGAGACCCCTTAACACCCCCTCCTTAGATAGGGAGTTAGTATCTTTTCCATTTATGGTTGATGATCAGAGATTCAGTCAATTTTGTCTTCCTGTTTGACCTTCTAAATTCTGTATCTTCCCGTGGTCTTTGAATCTCAAAAGCTTCAAAGATTGCATCCATAGAGTTCTGCTGGTGACGAGCTTGGCTCCTCAACCCGTCTTTTTTGCATTTGGTCAATATGTCTTCTATGGTTAAACTTTTCGCCCTGTACTGTGTACATCACATTTCCCAGCCTGTTAATTATTGTGCCAGGCTCCCAGTAAGCCATATTGTTCCTGAACATCCTAAAGTAAACTCGTTCTCCTGGTTTAAATGATCTCTTTGGTACAATAGGTGTATACTGGTTTTTGTTCTTGTTTGGCAATAATTTATAAAACACAGACCGTATTCTCCGGGCAAACATCAATTCCGCTGGTGAAAGACCATATGGTGTGTTCCCGTTAGGTGTTATTCTGTATACTTGGAGGAACTGCTGTATCGCTTTTTCCTTCGGTACAACTTCGGCTTTTTTTAAAGCTCTTTTTAGTGTGTCTACGAATCTTTCGGCTTGTCCGTTCGACTTCGGCTGGTACGGAGCTATCTTGATATGCTTTACTTGGTATGTCTCACAAAATTCTTTGAAGTCACTGGAGGTAAATTGTGTACCGTTATCAGTTACCAAGCAATCCACGACGCCGAATCTGGCGAATAATTCGTGTATACAGTTTATGGTATTTTCCATCGTCGGGTGTTTAAATCTGGAAACCTCAGGCCATTTACTGAAACTATCTACTGTTATTAAGTAGTAGTAACCCTCTATGGGTCCTGTGTAATCCAAGTGGATTCTGGACCACGGTCTGTCAACTTTAGGCCATGGCTTTTGTATAGAGTGTGGGGCTTTCGCCGCAGCAGCACAGCCTTTACAACTTTCCTCCATTTGCATAATATCATCGTCCATGTTAGGCCAGTAGACAAAACTTCTCATAAGTGCCTTCATCCGGTTTTTTCCCGGATGTCCTAAATGAAAATCTTTCAAGATTCGCCTTCGTAGCGACTTCGGTATTACCACTCTCTCGTTATACAATAATATGTAGTCACAGATTGAGAAGCTGTCTGCTAAATTCCTTTCCTCTTCTATTTTTTTCTTGGTATTCTGAATAAATTCATCCTTTTCCGCTTCTCTTCTTATCTCTAGCAAAGTCACAGGTAGTTACTTTATTGCATTGTATAACACTTTACTGATTTCATCTTCAGCTTGTAATACCGCTATTACCGAGTTTTCCAACGGTTCGCTTTTCGCCGGTATTAATCGCGATAGTACATCAGCGTGCCAAATTTTCTTTGATGGTAAGAACTCAAGTTTGAAATTGTAGTTTAGTGACACATTTCCCCATCTTAAAGGTCTGTTCGCTGTATCGACTGGTAGACCTTTTTTTGAACCGAAAATCGTAAGAAGGGGTTTGTGGTCCGTTTGGAGCGTGAACTCTCTCCCATAAATATATCTGTGAAAACGAGTTATTGCAAATATTATGCCTAATGCCTCCTTTTCGATCTGTGCATAGTCTCTCTCCGCCGGTAATAATGATCTAGATGCGTGGGCAACGGGTTTCTTTGTACCGTCCCGCATCTTGTGTAGAATACACGCACCTACCCCATGTGAGCTCGCGTCACTTGCAATAATGATTTCTAATTCGGGATCGAAATGTGTCAGTGTTAACTCCGAATTTAATTTTTGTATTATTTGCTTTTTTACAGTCTTCTGTCCAATTCCATTTATTCTCCTTTTTTAGTAACTCATTTAGTGGAGCCCTCAATTTATGCATATTATCAATAAATTCACCATAGTAGTTAGCTAGGCCCAGGAAACTTTGTAATTCTGCAAAGTTTTTTGGTTCAGGCATGTTTTTAATTGCCGATGCCTTCTCTGGGTCTGGTTTCCTGCCATTTTCATTAATTATCTGGCCTAAGTATTTAATTTCATTTAGGAAAAAATCACACTTTTCTCCTTTTACTTTAAACCCAAAGTCCTGAAGTCTTCTGAAAACCTCCTTTATGTGCGATGTGTGCTCTTCAACATTGTCACTCTTAATTAGAATGTCATCCAGATAAGCGGTCGCAAAATTCTGGCTCGTGAGCGTTGTGTCCATCGACTGCTGAAAAATTGCTGGTGCAACTTTTACTCCGAACGGTAGTCTGTTGAATTTATACAACCCTTTGTGCGTATTAATACATAGAATTTTCGTACTCTCTTCTTGTTGAAACTTGACTAATGCATGGAATAATAATGCAAACACAAAATGTAGTTAGAATGAAATGTATTGAAACAAGAAAGTGTACACAATATTTACATATAGTCTTTTGTATATTTCTGGGAAGACCGTGCCTGGAGAATGTGTTGACTAAGTCGCAGTCGGGCAGAGTCTCTAGTTGGATCTCTGTATTCGTCCCCCTGTCTTCCGGTACCAACCATATTTATATCGTCGGTACTCCGCTATGCAAATTAGGTGGATCCTACCACAACACTTCTTGTACTGGGATTTGCAGATAAGTCTCACTTAGATCTATTTTGGAAAATATCTTACCGCCGTTGAGCTTAGTAAATATTTCCTCTGGGCTCGGTAATGAGTAATGATGGTCTTTTATAGTCTTATTTAGCCCCGTCGAAAAATCTGCGCATACAAGGATTTCTCCTGAGTTCTTTTTTACATAGACTACCGGTGCTGCCCATTCACTAAACTCTATTTTTGAGAGGATTCCAGTTTGTTCAAGTCTCTCTAATTCTTTGTCGATTTTTTCTATAGTAGCAAACGGTACGTTTCGCTTCTTTCTAAATACTGGTTGGACGTTTTCTTTTAATTCAATTCTAGCTGTGAATTTGTTGCATCGTCCCAACCCGCTCGTAAATACCTCGTGGAATTGATTATATAATTCTTCCTTTAACTTTGTCGCATCTGATGGTTCACCGTCTAACTTTTTGCAAAATGAGCTGATAGGTAGGTCCCAAACGTCGAATTTTTGCATCCAGTCTGTCCCCACTAGATTTTCTGTATCTTTCATTGTATATCTTGTGTTTTTTTGTTTTCCCGTGAAATTTAACATTTACGATTATTTCTCCTTCGAATTTTATAGGCTTTCCTGTTACCGACTTAGCAATTTTTTGGTTGGTCTGTTAAGCTTTTTCCATGTCTGTAGGTTAATTATCGTTAGATCGGAACCCGGGTCTAGTTGCAATTTTATCATTTTATTTAAGATTTCAAGTTCCACATATTTCCTTATGTTGGTATTGTCTTCGTCATGCATCCTAGTAACTCTTATCCTACTAGTAGCTTTTCTGTTCCTACATTGCGATGCCTTGTGCCTCATTTTTCCACACACAAGACAGTTTTTATATTTTAAACGGCAATCCTTGTTCCAGCGTAGTCCTCCACATCGATAACATGCAGATGGGGGGAGGGGGCTTATATTTGCTTCGATTTTCGTCATAATTTGTCCTATATGTTGTACTTTTTCCCTTATTATAGAATTTTTGTTTTCTTTCCGGGGAGGGTGAAGAACGTAAACTTTTGTTTAACTTAGGTATATGAGAAACTCCTGACTCCTCAATGTTTTTCGAGTCTTTCTTTATACTCAGGCATTTTTGGCAATCTTCTGATAATTGTTGTAGTGTTAGTCCAGGTTAATTTTGTAGTTTTGAAAGCATTCTTTTGCGCCTTTCATTATCTTTTGCTTAGACTAACCCTTGAACGAAGATGAGACACTTGAAATTGTCCGGTGTTAATTCTGCCAACTTGAAGTCGTCGCAATGTTTATTCACGATTGCGGCAAACGTGAAATAGTCTTCATTTTCGCCCTTTACCAGGTTAAGACATTTCCACCTCTTGTGAAAGAGTGACGTTTTTGGACTGAAAAGCTCTGTAAGACATGTAACTGCTTCGTCAAACGTTAATTCGTTCGTCTTTTTTGGCAAAATGTAATCCACAAATTTTGTGTATTCTTCATTTCCTAATTTTCTGAGCAACAGACGTAGCTTTTTTGCTTCTGTCCTGTTTTGACAATCGATGTTAAAGATGTCTTCGTGGCGTCTAAAATAATCCCCGAAATTTTTATCCTCTTCTAGAGAGTATTTAAAAGTTTCTATCGTATTCCACACTGCGTCTTCGGAAAAAGTCGCCTCTTTTTCGATATTTTGTTGTTTGTTACCCGCTACCTTTAATATTAGTTCCCGGAGTTGCATTTGTTTTTCTTCATTTTGCCTTTGTATTTCTTGATTTTCCTTCTGCGTTTGTAGTAATTGCTTTTGCCATTTTTCTTCCATTCTTTCTTGGAGTTGTAATTGCTGTTCATTTTGGTATTTTACAAGTTCTGCTAAAATACTTTTAAAATCCTCCATGATAAGAGTCTTACGAAAAACTCGATTTTCCGTGTTTTAATCCTCGTCAATGGCCAATTTGATGTGGATACTGGCAAAAACGGCATTTTTTTCTTTTTGTGTGAGTTCGAATACCTCGTCGCCAATTTGTTGTCGACGAGGGGGAATTTTTTCTTTCTTTCCCGTGAGGGTTCGATATACTCTTTGCCAATTTGTTGTGGACAACGAGGGAAAATTTTATTTTTCCTTCCCGTGTGAGTTCGAATATCTTGTCGCCAATTTGTTGCGGATTCCGAGATGAAATCCGATATCAATAAATAACAAATGCCAGGAATAGATAAGGAAAATAAATGTATTAACGTAATAATACAAACTGGTAATACGAGTTAGTAGATTCAGGAATGCGGGTTAGTAGCAATAATATATATATATATACAGTCTTGGTATTGAAGTATCGCGAATGACTCCTTGCTGAGTCTAGGTGCTGTGACGGTGACTCTTGTGTTACCCTCCTCTATTACTACTCTGATACTACTCAGCGTACTGGCTTCTCGACTGTCTTAACGTACTACTGACTTTTCGGGTATTCACTGGTATTAATATATGTATACCTCGGTTGAGTCCATTTGGGTAAAAAGGGGAGACCCCTTAACAGTAACAGAGGATAGAGTAGAAATAGCGATCAGTTAGACGCCAAGCTAATTCCTTTCTTATGCGTTTCTTCTATGGTCACGTGATCCACTTAATTCAGCAATGGGATCGCCTGTGTTTGCTCACTGGGGATCTATGTTCAAACTCTAGAGTCGGCAGCAACACTTTATTCGTATATAACACCTTCCCTTTGATATGACTTCATCTGGGGTCTATGTTTCTTCAGCTTCGGTTCAATATTCAAATGTTCCTTTGATTTTCTTTTACTGTACCTCCTTGGTTGACTAATTTCTGGTGGCGTGGGTACGTCAAACATGTCATAGCAAATTTCCATCGGTACCTCTTTTCGAGGACCTACTAAATCCCCGTTTAAACTGCGGGAGTTAAAAGCAGAAAAAAGTTGCTTTAGGTTAAAAGTCGTACTCCTCTCCAATTACCACGGAAGCTTTCTATTTAATGTAGCAACTCTTTTATCTTAAGCTATGAAAATATCTAAATTTCCTGTATCCACAAAGCTTATGACCGGATAACGTTGAAATACAGGTTCTTGTACGGTCACTGAATATATGCAAAGTCGTGTCTAGTCAGTACCGAGATGGGTGACCACTTGGGAAAACCAGGTACTCCTGGCTGTGTGGGTTGTCTAATAGATAACGACTCGGAGTTGGAAATTGGAATTCCCGTTGTTGCCGTTATTTTCACTTACGCGCGGGTTGACCCTACCATCGAATCCACACATGAATATGAAATTATTGGGATCGTCCACACTCTGACGACTTCCCCAATCTTACAATGAACTATTCCTGTATCATATGTCAACGAATCACGTCCTTAGAATGTAAATCGACCAATCAGTTCGGTCGGTACATGTTCCCGCCAAAATACGAATTTTGGACAGGCAAGGAACGCGCTTCTTCGAGATTCAATTAGATTTCGCGAATCATCGTTCGACATGAAACATGTCTTTCCGTCGTTCTGTTAAAACAAACTCGAATCAACTACATCACCAGCTACCTTTAGAAATTCAGCCGAATCTGAATTCTTTAACAAAAACTTCTTTCCTGTAAAAGCAAACTCATCGACAACAGAAGCTTGATTTCCAACGAACGTTCCGAGAATAATATTTAAAAAGTTGTTATTCTAATCAACTACGAAGAAATATTAACTCTGCGTATAAAGGTACGCAACTTTGTTCGACTTATTATCTTCTCACGAGCACACACACATTTTACGTAAAGCAATTATTAAATTGTCGTTTTGTCACAGTTTATTTCCATTCAAACTATTAATCTCGACTGAAGAATTGATCAAACGAACTTGATTCGATCATATGAACACTAATTGTTGTGGTAGGATCCACCTAATTTGCATAGCGAGTACCGACGATATAAATATGGTTGGTACCGGAAGACAGGGAGGCGAATCAAGAGATCCAACTAGAGACTCTGCCCGACTGCGACTTAGTAAACACATTCTCCAGGAACGGTCTTCCCAGGAATATACAAAAGACTATATGTAAATATTGTGTACACTTTCTTGTTTCAATACATTTTATTCTAACTACATTTTGTGTTTGCATTATTATTCCATGCATTAGTCAAGTTTCAACACTAATCTTCCAATCCAACATTCAAACTTACATACAACTTACAATTTGTATCTATATGTGTATATATAAGTAATTGGAATTTGTTTTTGTTCAAATATTGTCGACGTCATTATTTTTCGTTCTCTGTTCAGCTTGCATGATATTTGTTTTACATCTCTTCTAAAATTGTTTGTGGAAAAAAATGAACACACAATCAGCCAAGGCCTTCTGAATAAAACCCCGTTTATTAATTATTCATCTTACTAAATTCCCGACGTCCCACAACAAAATAATCAAATCTCTATTTTTCCTCGATATCTAATAACAAATTAGATATTAAAAATTAATTATAAACCCACTAACAGTTTTTATTCCGACGGAAATCAAAAAATAAAATCAGGATTAGTCACAAGATTCTCCCACGGAGCCCTAAGGAGATGTAGCCCAGAATACCTAGGTGAAGAAAACAAATACATTGAGAAAACATTTAGACTTCTTCGTTACCAATTATCATTTCGTCCTCAATGCTAGAAAACGAGCTTACAAAATCCACAAAAAATAGACACCACCAATAACACTTCTAACAAAAACAACAATAGCAACAATAACACAAAATTCATAATCCTACCCACTAACACTCTTTCTACAAAACTTGTAAATAAATTAGTTATCCCTAACACTAGGATCTTTACCATGACATTCAAGACAATGAAAGATATAATTAAGAAGAAAAATAAATCCAACATCAATTCAGATGCTGTTACTTATCAAATAAATTTCATGTAATGTAAAATCATTTATATCGGAGAGACATTGCGAAATCTGAAAGCCAGTTTCTACCAACATAAAAGTGATTTATGTTTAAACAACCATTCAAACTCGCTCGTAATGGACAGGAACAAAACTGGTCATAACTTTGATTTTACAAATGCCACCCTAATTAAAAAAAAACATAAATTTTTACGTCGAAAATACTTTGAAGGACCACTAATAACAATATTACCAATTATAAACACACGTCAAAAACATATTAAATCACCAACCATTATTGAATCAATTCTTAAATATCTAACACAGAACAAAACGGTGTGTACGTAAAAACGTTCTCAAATCAACACGCGAAAAACTACAAAACATAATGTATACTGGACACACACACACACACACACACACACACACACACACACACACACACACACACACACACACACACATCAATATCTGAATTCCACAGAGAAAAACTAGAATTATTATAACCTTACATACATAGAGCAATATTTACGGTTTTTCAGTTAGGCTTGGTATCCTTTAGTTTCTTGGAACTTTGAAGGGACGCATTTTCTATCCTTGAATTTGGAACGCCATACATTATAGTAACATTTGTTTAGCAAGTCGAATGCACGTGAAACATGATTAACTAACAAAAATTAAACAACACAAAAGTAAAAATATCTAAATTTCTTTCTTTCTTTTTCTCCATGACTCATTCTCTGATGAAGCTTTGATAAAAGTGAAGCATGTTAGATTGATAAATGTTTCCTATCTGTTCTTTTTCTTATCCCACGAATATACATCAATATATGATTGGATAAAATATAATTGTGCTTCATTTGTTTTAAAAACAAAGTTAATAAAAAAACGGAAATTATTTATAACTCAACCTGATATTATCGCCATTTTTGTTTTGAGATTTCCAATGTTGTGACCTTTTGTGTATCGAGTTGAAACTAGTATTTTATTTTCACTTTTCACATTTAACTTCATATTTAAAAAATAATTGCTTTTTATTTCGCTGTCTTTAGCGAACAGCTAATAAATGAGTTCTCCACAAACAGAGAAAGAGATTCTGTTTGAAACGTTTTTATCTGTGGGTTATTAGTTTTTATCTGTGGGTTATTCGTTTTTAGTTTTTGTCAATTTAACCCATGTGTTAGTCACTTGGCGTGTTTCGTTACCATCAAAATTTTAAAAAGTACTCGTAATTTCGAATTGGAAACTTGTTTCTTTTACTCCCTTGCACTACTCTCCTGATTCAATGAGGGTGTGTAGCACGTAGTGCAGGGCAGTTGTAGCTCAGCTGTTTAGGGAGGTAGACGTCTTCTTTAAAGTGTCCGCTCACTCTACCTGACTAACGAAGGTAAGTTGTCATGATATATATATATATATATATATATATATATATATATATATATATATATATATATATATAATAAAGAACAGTAAGATTTACAATCCGGTGTTCTTAGTAATTATTTTAATTTAAAAAAAAGTGCTCTATACAAAACAGTAGAGCATAATAGTATAATACATACATACATACACACACACACACACACACACACACACATATATATATATATATAAATATATATATATATAAGAGACAAAAGTGTTATTCATCAACAATATATTTCCATGAATAGTAAGATATTACATTTAGCTAAACTCATAATTCTAGGACTGAAAGTATAATTATATATATATATATAATTACAATTATAATTACAATTATATATATATATATATATATATATATATATATATATATATATATATATATATATATAATTACACATTCAGTCCTAGAATTATGAGTTTAGTTAAATGTAATATCTTACTATTCATGGAAATATATTGTTGACGAATAGCACTTTTGTCTTATTGCACTGATGTGTTCACATACAATTTGCAACATATGTTTATGCAAGAAATTTATTAGAATTTCTATTTCAGGGAATAATTATATTTTCAGTTCAAGTTTGGAGTTAATGTTTATTGTAACGGGGATTGCCTGTTATGTTATATTTTTAAGCTGTATGACAATATTTTACATAATTGTATCACTAAGCATTTTTGTACTGGGGTGTGTAAACACCCAGGAGACTATCCATTTTCGGAAATCTGAGGTGACTAACGCAGGGTTAACAACGTGATGAATGTTAAAGTAATCCAGAAAAAGTGTGTGTGTGTGGGGGAGGGAGGGACGAAAGAAAGAAAGAAAGAGAGAAAAAAAGAACGAATGTCTTGCCTCGTGGCTCAGATAGTTATACATTTGCAGTTAGAGGTCGATGGTCCAAACGTAGAGAAATAACAGGATTTTGAATGATGGTTGTCCAGCAGTTATATTCCTGTAAATGACTTAGTGGATGAGTCCCAATTCACTAACGCTTTTTCTATGCAGATTTTTTTAAGATCAAGGGAGATAACTATCACTAAATAAGATTTTATGGATATGAATCAAAGTCACGGAATTGGTGATTATGTAGTTATAGACAATTCAAACGGCGATGAAATTACTGATTTTATGGCTTTCATTTTAGGAATTTTTTTAAAATTCGTAAGTTACTTTTATGATTGAACTTATTTGCTCAATAGCTGTCGGGGATTAATAATGAAACTGTAATCAAGACACGATGGAAATCGCCAACTTATTCGATCAGTTAATTAATTTTTTTATGGCGAGGCTTATAGAATGTGTATCTTCGTCAATCTGAGAATGCTTGATTTTCAAAGTTATTTCAAACAAGTTTAAATTTATTTTGTTTGCACAGATTTTTGTAAAAAAATAAATAAAAATAAAAACAAACTCGCAAGCAATTAATTCAAGGTTTTGAAAGGAAACGAAACTACTTAAATTTACTGATCTGCTCATAAAAAATGAAGACGAATTTTTTAAAAACAATTTTTGTATATTTGTGGAAGTTAACGTGTTTGTTGGTATTTTATGTGGGTGCGTCTTCAATATGTAAACAAAGAAGATAGAATTATACAAAAACTTGAGTTACAACTATGGACGTTTATTCTTTTTATGGTTAATGTAGTGAAAGACAGTTCTCTGTTTCTCTTGGGTATGTACGTTCTCTTTCTGGTCCAGAAATTAGGGTAAGTATCGTATTCATGGTCGAGCTCACTCAAACCTGCGCAGATATAGAGCAACCAACGGGATGTTTCTACTTAATATATCAATGCGAGATTTAAACATGTTAATGGGGTGTCCGTTTTTTTTCTTGGTCCAGAAGTTAGGGTAAGTCAGTACAAGCATCGTTACTATGGTCGCGCTCAAGTTAGCCTTGCGCTGAGTTGGAAGAGCCAAAGGAAATTTTCTCCTTACTTTATCATTGGAATTTTAAACAAACGTTTTATTTTTCTTGGTCCAGAAGTTAGGGTAATCATTGTTACTATGGTCGCGCTCAAGTTAGCCTTGCGCTGAGTTGGAAGAGCCAAAGGAAATTTTCTCCTTACTTTATCATTGGAATTTTAAACAAACGTTTTATTTTTCTTGGTCCAGAAGTTAGGGTAATCATTGTTACTATGGTCGCGCTCAAGTTAGCCTTGCGCTGAGTTGGAAGAGCCAAAGGAAATTTTCTCCTTACTTTTTCATTGGAATTTTAAACAAACGTTTTATTTTTCTTGGTCCAGAAGTTATGGTAATCATTGTTACTATGGTCGCGCTCAAGTTAGCCTTGCGCTGAGTTGGAAGAGCCAAAGGAAATTTTCTCCTTACTTTATCATTGGAATTTTAAACAAACGTTTTATTTTTCTTGGTCCAGAAGTTAGGGTAATCATTGTTACTATGGTCGCGCTCAAGTTAGCCTTGCGCTGAGTTGGAAGAGCCAAAGGAAATTTTCTCCTTACTTTATCATTGGAATTTTAAACAAACGTTTTATTTTTCTTGGTCCAGAAGTTAGGGTAATCATTGTTACTATGGTCGCGCTCAAGATAACCTTGCGCTGAGTTGTGACGACCAGTGAGAAATCTTGGTCTGCTTCACTTCATAGTTTGAGTTTTTTGGAGTACACGTGCGAGTGACATGTGCCGGGATGTTGGAAGAGAGTTCAGTCGTCACTGGACCGGGGAAACTAACATTCACCAATGGGAACGTAATTACTTCATGGTTCACATTTGGAGTACAAAGGAGAAAGAGAACGAGTCAGGAAATGTTTGTCTTTCTATAGGCTTCAACAACGCCACCTAAGGGCGTTTTTCGAAACCAAGTGGAGTAATCATATTTCCGGTTCTTTTACGCTTAGTATCATGGGAAAATGTATTTCTTTTTTTATTATTTTTTATTAATCGTTATTATTATTTTATTTATCTATTTTAATTCATTTTCCCAGAAACATCCACAGAACGAACCTATAGATTATACTGCGACTGTTGAGCGGGGCTTT
>OZ038482.1:77766281-77773781 GCA_964036315.1 Acanthosepion esculentum | reverse complement strand
ATCACCGGTCAGACGAAATGAGAGCAACCAACATCCCCCGCCCCAATGAAGGGTATACAACACTATATCTCATAATTGTGTTGAGTGGTCTCACAAAAAAGTAGTGATTTTTTTATGGTTTATTATAATTTGCTGTAGCTTTTTATTCGAAAACCATCAAATGTTTTGCGAACTGAAATAAAATGCTGAATATGGATACATTCGTGACAAGGTTGTGCCTCTTATTCAAAATGTCTCAACAATGTTCACCGACACTTGTTCATATTTTGTTAAGAACCAACTCGAACGTTATAATCGAAGGCTTTCATGTTTTGTGTGGGCTTTGTTACATTTTGACTGTAACTAAATCAAGTCTTATATATATATATATATTGTTGGATGTGTGAAGGCATTCCACACGCAGTTCTCTTTGCTATGCAACAAATGGTAGTACAATATTTAAAATATACTAAACATATTGATATGACGAAAACGCACATGTAGTTGTAAATATCGGTATTTATTTGGTTATAACAGCGGGCACAGCTACAACTTATCCCTATCAATTGTCATTGGATGAAAAAGGAATGAAATCAAGATATAGGTCACCAATTAGTGATGTACGCTAATTTCGACTATCTATCTATCTATCTATCTATCTATCTATCTATCTATCTATCTATCTATCTATCTATCTATCACGTCTACCGGCGTGTGTAGTCGAGAAAATGTGCTCTCCGGCAACTTTACTGAGTTTTCTCAAATGCATAGGCCGGTAGACGTAATACATACCGTTTAAAATAGTAATAATAAAAACGAGGTGTCTATTTCAAACACTGTTATCCAGTAAAAATAACGTTTGAGTTAATAACAATGTTGGATCAAAAAGATATTGACTCTTTAGAAATTGCTTTGTTTACGTTTCGGATATGAAATCGAACAGATAAAAATTTTCGAGAAAATCTGAACAAGGGAGAGTGCATTCCCTGAAAAGGGAAAATAGAACATTGCTGAACTGTGATGCTCTCTGTGGTTGTGTGGCCTGAAGCACATCAGATCAAACAATGGTTACTCCATTATATATATATATATATATATATATATATATATATATATATTGCTGATACCCACTCAGGAGGGTCCATCTAGGAAATTCTAGGGTCAGGATGCTGAAGGTAATATCAATCAGCTAAGTGATAAACTTTATACTTGTAATATATATATATATATATCTATATATCTATATATATATATATATATATATATATATATATAGATTGAAAAAATATTCTTTCACACACACACACACACACACATATATATATCTAGGGTGTGTCAAAAATACTTTTACAAACTTTGGGGGCGTGTTCTTCATCACATAACAAGGACAAAGCTCCAAATAAACGTATGTCCACAAATCCTTCGTTTTTGAGTTATTAAGTTTAAACTTTACGATAGACGCTGTTAAATTTACAAAACAAGAAACAATCCAAAAATGTATTTACAAAATTTGGGGGCTGATTCCTGACACCAAAAAAAGGTAAAATATCCATATCAACTTATATCGAAAAGGCCATCGTTGTACCTCAACACAGCAACTCATAAAAAATATCCAAAATGTTCTTCGCTTGCTTGTAGCACACGCATGCACCCCTCAGATCATTGACTGGCGACCCCGTTCAAATATTTTCATACGGTGTTAAACGGTTTCGCAGGGCACCATGAAATATTGAGGAAGTGTCTTTGCATTATTAGTTTCTGCTGCATAAACCAATTTTTTTAGGCGGCTCCACAGATAACAATCCAAAGGATTGAGGTAGGATGAATGTGCAGGCCATGAAACCCGGTCCTCCTCTACCTATCCATCTTTCATGCTAGATGTCAGCCTATTGCATTGCGAACAATGTGACTAAAATATGCTGGAGCCCCATCATGCATGAACCACATGCGTGTTCGCATTAGCAGGGGTACATCCTCTAGCAGGTCTGAAAGTGTGTTCGAAATAAAATCCTGTAAAACGTGCTGGGAGAACATATGGACCTATCAGACAGTCACCTACAATTCCAGCCCACACATTAATCGTAAACTGATGCCGATGCCTAGCCTGTATTGTACCATAGGGATTCCAATCCGCCCACAAATGTTAGCTGTGTAAATTTGTTATTCCTTTTCTTCCAATTGTTGTCTCATCCGTAAAAAAGACTGAAGAGAGAAACAACGGATCGGCAGTTTGTACAATAAACCCTCAGCAAATGTTATCCCGCGGTGAGTGATCAGAAGGCGAAAGACACTGCACCCAATGCAAACGATACAGATACAGGAGCTGCTCTTAAAGTATCCTCCATGCGGTACTGTGAGATATACGACATGCTAGGGGCACTTGACATGTGCTGATATCTGGATCGTCTCCGACAGCCTGGAGTATGTGTTCTTCGTGGTCATAGTTTGTGGTAGCACGGATCCTGTTTCAGTAGCGCGACGATAAACAGCAGCAAAGGTTGGATGACTCGGCTGCATTCGGTCTGGAAACGCAATCTGATACAGTCGTGTAGCCTCGCGTCCATCAACATTATCGTAGATGTATGTAAAAATCATACCTACCTGCTCACGATATAACTATCCTGCCATTATTGTTCAACGGAAAACTTCCCAGTTAACACACTACTAAACACGTTAAACGTTGAAGACAGTCTAGCCACAAATGTACACAGATGACAATTATAACTTAGTCTATATGGCAACACAGCGCCGTCTACAGTAAACTTTCTTTAAACGAAATAACTCAAAATCAAAGGATTTGCGGAAATGTTTATATGGATTTTTGTTCTTTTTTTTTGATGTGAGGAATCCGATCCAAAGATTGTAAAAGTATTTTTGATACACCATGTATAATACTTGTTGCGTGCATGCAGGGAAAATCTATTTGCTTGAATAACACGTAGCAACAGCAGAAATAATTTTCATTCTGTCTCTATCACTGTGTCTGTGTCTGTTTCTCTCTCTCACTATCTATCTATCTATCTATCTATCTATCTATCTATCTATCTATCTATCTATCTATCTATCTATTACATGGCTATTTTTACCAAGATATCGTCTATATTGTTTAAATTATATGATTTTAAGGAGTGCCTATATTTTAATTTAATTCATTTCATAGTTGCATATATTCAAACTGGAAAAATACTACGTATTAAATTGTTTGTTAATATTTTATTTGGTTATTTTGAAGATAAATATCTAGCATCCACTGAAAAACCAATTCACACACACACACACACACACACAAACACACACACACACAAACACACACACACACAAACACACATACACACATACATATATGAATATATAAGTATATCCAAGTATTAACCGTATTGAAATAGATCGTAAATTTATATATTTTTTGTCTGAATTTCTGGGGTGAAGATTTTTTCTCGGTATCACCCCAGTTCAGATATGTGCCACGCGTGATACACGTTTAGGCGATCATGTATCTTTCGATACATGACTGACGAGGCAGATTTTTTCCCGCAGCAGGTTGCTATTTCTTTTTGCAGTAGACCAGTTGCCATCCAAAGCTGTAGAACCCACGGTCTGTTCTGCTATTTACCCATAGCTGGGGGTGGGGGAGAAGAAGAGGATTCATATCTTTCCCAAGGGTATTAGCACGCAAGTGAGTGCAATGGATTCGACTGGATTCGACTGGAATTCGAACTCGGCTCTCAGATTCCTCAATCCGAGCCGCTATCCACCACCCCAAGCAAGGCTGGACAACCACTCGCACGCAAGTGGTTACAGGGCGTGGGACAGAAAGTAGAAAGAGAAAAGAGCAACCAGGAGGACAGTAGATAGCGATTGACATGGCAATTAAAGTTTTGCATATTAAAGTTGGCTGAAAAGCATCAAGCCGGGAGGTAGTTCCACAAGCGAGAAGTGGCGACATAATAAACGGTTAGCAGAGCTAGATCAACAGTAAACTCGCCGCCAGTCTAGTATTTCGCTTTAATTCATACAGTCTAGGTACCATAACAATAGAGCTCATCCGAACAATTACCATGAAAGTATTTCGGCACAGAGAGGAAACCTTACGGCAGTGGGTAAGTGACTGAAGCTGATCCGAATCAGGAACACTAATATTGTTGATCTTTGGATCTTATCAAAGAGCTCCAGGTAAATAGTAGGGGTACCGGACCATTTATAGCTGTAATATTCTGAGCATGGACGAATGGTAGACATATAGATATACAAGATAGATTCCGGAGAGAAAAATTGTCTTGCCTGACACAGTGAACCAACTTTCTTAGCAGCTGGTCTAGCGATGGATTATTGAATCCATCCTAGTCTTTCCACCTTATGAGAACGTTAGCCCGAGCAGGCGCAGTGAGTCTGTTTCTTGGAGGATAGTATCAGCCATGCTGATCATTATTTGCACTATTTACATTCGGACTACAGTCCCCATCTTTTTTATTGCTATCACAATTTTTCTTCTGTTCTTCCCTACTCGCCGGCTTTCGTCAGTTGTATATCAGTCCAGGTAACCTACAGGGAATTCCGAACTGAATCTCTTATTTAGTCTAGGGGGTTAGACTCTTCCACTGCACGCGGTTAGAGATATCCCGTCTACTGCTTATTCTTAGTACTTCTCAGTTATTAGCAGCAAATATACAACAGCAGCGGCTGCAATTGTAACAAGAGACAAAAGCTTTATTGAGTGCAGTGACGCATGATAGGCAACAGACGTATTCATCAGCAGGCAGCTTAGGTTTAATACCTCCAAGTTCTCTGCAGAAAATTGTCACACGAGATTAGTGGATTAATGTGTTGGTTCTTGAATTTGGTGACATCGTAATTGTGAGTTCAACTCCTGGGAAGGGTAGTGTGTACTTGAACTCAGTGGAAACAGTACGTGTAATAACTGAGCAGCCAATCAGTCAATTAAGTGCCATACATGATACACGTTTGGGAAATCATGTCACTTTCGATACATGACTAGATAGAAGATTTTCCCACATTAGTTTGCCATTTATTTCTGCGGTAGACTGCTTGTCAATCAAGGCTATAGAACTGAGTAGTACTATGAATAGACGACATAACCCTAGACATGGGCAGTGGAATGAGAACAGTCCATCCCCGTAGATTAAATAACAAGTTCAATTCGGAATTCCCTATACATACATATAAATTCGACATACACCTGATGAAATCGGAGGGTCAAACGACCGAAACGTTGTTATAACAACAACAAAAATGAGGACAATAGTCCGGATGTAAATCGTGTAAATAATATAATAAGGACTTACTCCAAATATCTGATATTTGACCATTAATTCTGATTTTAACAGAAGAGCCGGGCCGGGAAATTTTCACCTTGGCCTTTTAAAGTCTCTTTTTATGACGTTCACGTTTCAATCACGAGACCCGTGTTCGAATCTCACCAAGTGACTTCTTGATGTTATCTGTCCGTAGAAACGATCTCTGTGGGCGCATCGTTGGAAAGTGCTTGAAACCCATACCACAGATTGACTCAAGACTTGGTTAGACGGCGGGACTATTTGAAATCCGTCGATGTTTGCCACGTATCACATTCCACATGGCTTTTAGCATGCTGGTCTTGTTCAAACTGTTGACAACGCCAGAAACTGTAACCATGATTCGCTCAGCATAGTTACAGTCTGGCTCTGTGAGTGTTAAACCAACACAAATTTGCCTGAGCCAGCAAGAGCGATTTAGCTAACCACCCTAGCAGATGGGTGTACTCGGAAAACGTGTAGCCGGCTATTATACGTATATGTCAAAGTAGAAAAGCTATTCATCGTACGTGTTTGATTTTTTTTATACTAGGTGTCTTCGTTGTGTAAGGAAAGTGCATCGGAATATAAAGAGGCGAAGGTTTTTTTTCTTGTTTTAAAATCGTCAACGTTTTCTGGATTTGAAATTAGCCTATTTCGTTTTTTTCCATTTAGTTCGTATACATACTGGTTAACTGCTTCAATACGGGAAGAAAGAAAGAATAAAATTTCTAGCCGCAGCATCTGATGAGGATCATTATTACCTCTTCCTCATATTCCAATACACTTTCCTTATATATATTCTGGCTTGAAGACGCCTACTATAAAGGGACGGAATGCGTAGTCTTTGCCTCATTATTTCCACTTTTGTTTGTTCGAATATTATGCTAAATACTACTGAACCTTATAAACAATCCAAATTGTGCCACCAATTGACTCATTTTCCATCTTTAGTCATACTCATTCTGCATTACATTTAAACATATTGGAAACGATCTATATCAGATCCAGGCAGCCCTCCCTCTGTAAACAGAGGGAATGTCCGTTAGGGCTTGACATTATTTCTGTCTGATCTTTCCATCTTTATTTCATCACATGCTTCTCATCTTTTATATTTTATATTGTAATATTTAGTCTTTCCTCGATTTCAGCTTTGTTGAGTGAGGGCGAAACCGGTTGGTGATCCAATTTTTTTTTAAAATTTAAATTTAAATTTTTTTAATCATGAATGGTAAAGCTCGTCTTGTCCTTTTTATTTCCATAATACAATTTTGTACCCCTAAGAAAATAATGATATATATATATATATATATATATATATATATATATATATATATTGTGCGCCAGGTATCAATAAATATAACTTTAGCTGGTAACAATATAGGAGATGACATAATGTTCTAAATTTCTTCACAACGTATCGAGAGCATTAGCATGCTAGCTTTCTGATTGACAGAGGAAATGAAAAGGCACGCTGAACTTATGGCACTAGACGCTAGTCATGCCTATTCGGAAATATCTACTTGAAAGTGGCCAGGGGAACGAGGAAGCAACGAGAAAGTTTTAAGGTTGGTTGATAGATTCATTTTCTACTGCTTATCAAACCTTTGCAGGTCATTTAAAGCAATAATATATCTTTTTATTATAAGTATTTTTTTGGGGGGGGGGTGTAGTGATAATAATTTAGTGATACAAATCTTACTGATTAACCCATAGATGGAGGAAGAAGACATGAATTCATACCTTTCTCAAGACTATTTGTGCGTAAGTGAATATAACGAACGGAAGAAGTCACCCATCCAGGTACTGACCAATTTCGACGTTGCTTAACGTTGATCGTATGGGAACCTGTGTTTCAGCGTGATGTGGCCGTAATCCTAGATGAAGAGGAGACTTCGGGGCAATGTAAATGTGATTCTACAGAAGGATGTTGATAATACCATGAATGAAACATATGAGCAACAAGGAAGTTTTAAGGCAAATGGAAAGAAAAAGGTCGCTTACACTTAGAATCGGAAAGAGACAGCTGAAATCATTGTGACACCTAATGAGGAATGAGGGCTTGGATAATCTGTAATCCATAAAACACATTGTAGGCAAAAGAGACAAGAGGATGCAGTGAGCCACATACCTGACGAGCTTATATGAATAGATGACGGAACAAGGAGGCGGGAGTAATCATAAAATTAGAAACGATACTACAAAGTATAGGAAGTTGTGGAGGGCCATG
>OZ038482.1:77753781-77758781 GCA_964036315.1 Acanthosepion esculentum | reverse complement strand
CATATATAGGCATATACATGCACATATATACATATATATGCACATGTATATGCATATGTATGCAAATATATGCATATATATGGGCATATATATGCATATATATGCATATATATATGCATATATATATATATATATATATATATATATATATATATGTACATATGCATGCATGAATGTATATATATATATATATGTTACCCGAAATTTCGGGGATCATTTAGTTCAGATATCAGATTATTCAGTGTTCAAATGGTCTTGTCCGATAATTCACCTTCCGAAATTACTTCACCTGAAAGTGCAAAACCTCATTCTCTAGTAATATTTTCTAGAGCTTTGGCCGCCATTTCACTACTGAACTTTCCCACACTTGCGTATAGCACCAAACAGTAGCATATTTAATCTCGCATGGAAGAATTAATGCCAATTCTATCTTTTTATTGAGATGTCTTTGCGATTGTAAAGCTCTGATATTACTTTGAAGTGAGACATTTCTTTTTCTCTTTTTAAACACCAATTGATCTTGTAATTCCGCGTTTAATATATTTATTACCGTAACAATCCTAATTTTCCAACGGAAATTTTTAAGCGTCGGTTTGAGAGCTTAGTTTGTATAATAAATTTACTGAGATTGCAACTAAACGTTTATTGAGCGTGGTTTTAAAGTATTATTATCACTTGAGCTCGTAAAAGATGAATACGGTTTTTTGTGTTATTACGAATAATGAATGGATTGATCTAAAAACTTTCTAATGCGCATTTAATGTTGGTAGATGAAGAGTAAAAGATTTGAAGCTATCATTTTAGTCAATACACCCTGCATAAAATTAGCTAACACCACGAGATCGCTTTCAGTTTGACAGCCAGGAGTGTAACAGAAAGTACGTCGTCTGGATTGTACTTATCTCTTGCATAGTTTGAGGGTTCTGGAATAGAGTCATAGCTACACCGTGTGTTTGCGACTCACACAGAGGAATCCTATCATGAATAGAATTGCTATATAAAATCAACTCTCCTATTTGTCAGTGAATGCTGGACAATTTCCTCACAGAGGGAGAGGAGGCATACAACAACAGAGATGTATAGTTCTGTGAATACTATAGATGGGACATGTGAGCAGCGAGTTAGCGTTAATGAAAATGGCAACAAAAAGGTTACTTACAATAAAAAAGGGATATTTGAAATTCCTGGAAAATAATTCGAGAAAAGAGGTGTTGGAGAATCTAACACTCGCAGGACATTCTGAAGGCGCGAGAGACAGAGGGAAACAGTGAGTAACCAACGTAACGAACTTGTGTAAATGGATAGCAGAACATGGACTGAGACAGACAGTAAAGAAAAAAAACGTTGCTTAGAGCCACAAAATATAAGAACTTGTGGGGAGACATGATCGCCCATGCACTGAAAGGACACAGCCCATAAAAGAAAACCCTCATAGAAAAATGCCCTGATGTATTTAACATTTATTAGTGTGATAAATAAATAGATTAAATTATCTAATCCGTTTTCGACGGATTTCTCGTTGGTATAGGACTGAAAAGAACGACTTTACTAACGTTTTAGTCCCGTGTTAAAACTCCCTCGATGAAAGAAATATTTTCGAGCTAGCAAAATACGGGACTCATTAAACAATAATCGGAAATAAAATTAACCCAGTACAGGATAGATGGCTACATGTCCATATATGCAAATATAGTGGTAATTAGGAGATTACATGTCCATTTATTTGGCCCCTACTCAGAGCCTCCCAAAGAATGGAAGGAATCTTCGTGAAACTCTGAGTATGGATAAGATAAATGAAAATGTATTTTTATTTATTACTGTTATTACACTATTTCTTGATTTTGAGTATCTTATTTACAAATATTCTTTTTATTTTATGTGGCGTGTCCCTTTAGGATTGTAGGCCGTTATGGCTCTCCACAATGTCATGTCATTTGCTGTCCTTGATAAATTTTATCTTTTCGCTATCTCTCCTAATGTGTGTTCTACCAACCATTTACACAATCTTGTTAAGTAGGTTATGCTTTGCTCTTGTCATCAATATGTCCTGTGCGCAACAAATTTTCCAAGTCTCCTTTCCTCCTTATGTGCCCTAGAAATGAAACAGACTCTCGCCGCTTAGTGTTGACCTCAGTTTTCACTTGTATATATATATATATATATATATATTGTTACGAACTTGTAGCATATATATATTAACCACGGGTTCAAAAAGAAAACGTGGGATCCTTTCTCGGTCTTCACTCAGAAATGAAAGCAACACAAGGGAGTCAACGAAGAACAGACGCAAGACGATGGTTCTCAAAATAAAACATTTATTTACCAATATACAAACAGGTAAAAAAGAAAGAAATACATTTAACAACGGGGAAGGGACCTATAGAAGAAAATAAGGCGCGAGCGAATACATACACATATAAAAAAAAAGAAAGGGGATCGAGTCAAAAGAATCAACTTATCTGACCGTTGAGTTGACGTTTCGCATAAAGTTCAAATTCACCGAAGCGAGAGTTCGTAGTTTAACACAACATTTTGGTCGCCCGACAATTTTCCAGGATTTGTTTTCCTTTCGGGAGTGTTCAAAGTTTTACAGCATCACGTATAGGCGTTTCGTTGGTCGATACAGTTTTCATAGCAGCCCTTTCGTCTCTAGTCGACAGACTTCGTTGTCTTCCTCATTTCAGTGGGCAATCCACTTTGGAATCGTGACGATCGCCCAGCGATGTTCGTCTGCCACTGATCGGACTGAAACTGAAAAACCCTTTTTCGACTCTTGCTGTCCCCAAAGACAGTCACGTGGGTTTTCTTCGTCCTTGACCGGGCACGCGGGAGGATGGGGCAGAGATCACGCATCGTTTTCGTGATGGCCAAAATTTCAATCTGCTCTTAGGATGGTCTGATCACGTGAATGGCTGGAATTCACTTATGGTCCACTGCCTGATAGCTGTAGGATTTCGGTACCAGGTCTTTTTCGCGTCGGGTCGCTTCAAAGTCATGGACCCGTGGTGTGTGGGTGGAAGAGTAGGTAAAGAGGGAAAGAAGTGAAGAGAAGAAGAGAGTATGAACATATTCGCTCGCAAGTTGAAAGCATTAGTAGATTCTTATCTATTTTGATTTATTTATCTCTCTCTTTTTATACCTAACTAATTTTCGTCTAGAATTTGGGATTTCTCTCCCTCACGCCTATGTGGTTAATGAAATTCGAGGCTACGTCACAATATATATATATATATATATATATATATATATATATATATATATATATGTATGATAAAAATATACTTTCATGGTATGCTATATTTCTCACTATATATATTTATTAGCAAAATCCTTGTAAATCTAAAATAGCAAAATCCTTGTAAATCTAAAATAGCAAAATCCTTGTAAATCAAAAATAGCAAAATCCTTGAAAATGGGTAATAGTTTGTCCAAAAGAGCCCCAAAACAACAAAGTTTTGGATAAATTTTATATTCATTATGTTCACAAAAAGGTTAAAAGCATAATAAAAAAATAAACAAAAGTACATTGTTAGTCTTGAACAATATCTGAGCTAGAGAGAGCGTATTTATGTACATATACATGCATACCTACACACACACACACATACACACATATATATATATATATATAAAATGGATCATGGTCATGTGTACATGAAATAAGCTTTGATGCAAAGATATGTAAAAAAGTACATACCCTATAATAATAATGATAATAATATAGCGGAGTCATGCAGAGTCATAAACAGTCTTTAGTGGAGTATATGAAATAAGCTTCGTAGTAAAAAAAAAAATGCTGTAAAAATTAATTTGATTTCACGTAAACATCATTTTAGTTCAAAGAACGAAGTGTGTCACCACACGATAACTTTTATGTATATGTAAATACTTCCATCAGTATATATATATATATATATATATATATATATATATATATATATATATATATATATATATATACTTGTAAAGTCTACTCTCTACACGCCTAACATCTGAATTTTTTACTATTTATTTATTCATTATTTTTTTCCTCAATCGGAGTAGATGTGTCAACCTACCGCCCGCTTCACAAACCTCTCCGGTTTTCGAACAGGAGTAGATGTTCATCCATTGCTTACTGTTTAGGATTGGGTTTTCGGTTTCTTGTAACGTCTTTTCCTTCTCTTTCACTTCCCGTAGCGCCTTGTGTCTTAGTGACGTTCTCGCCTCGCTTGGGGTGAATTGATTGCCCCCCCCCCGCAAAACACCATAACTTATGAATACCGCCACGATGCATCTACTTTCAGCAACATTAATACGATATAACACAGCAATTACACACTCTTTATTATATTAGTATAACAAAATTCTTGAAAATAATTAAAAGCTTTCGAACAATTTGCTACATTAATTAAGTTCAGAAACAAAGACACTTGCACGCATACAGGAAAAACATAATAAAAATCTAAACAAAAGTACCTTGTCATTCTTGTCCAAGGAAACATAAAGAGAGATTGTTACCCAAATATATATATATATATATATATATATATATATATATATATATGTAGTAAAGGTAAAAAGTCCGTTGGTATATAATCCAAGTGGATCCTAGTAATATAAAATATTAAAACTGATCTACAAAAAAGAGCTCGATGTATACAAAGCAATATAATTAATAAACAAATGCATCCAAAATTACCTCCTATGAGGAATAGCCTATTTCGGCAGACGATGATATCGGTCGTCTGTCTTATCAACCCCGGTGTGGAATCCACATCAGGGTTGATAAGACAGAAGGTGTTGGTGTCATATCGGTCGAGTTTCGATCCCGGTTTGAAGCAATCGGATGTCTAGCCACACTGATGAGTTGTGATATAACGAAACAGTCTGTCTGTGGATGACTATACTCCCGTTCGCTGATTGAGCACTATGGAGAAAGAGTATTTACAACGGCGGCTCCTCCTGCTTACGCATAGCTATTCGTCAGAATTGAGCAATCTGGATGCTGGTTTAGCGTT